>LR994563.1:12216822-12914322 GCA_905187585.1 Cyaniris semiargus | reverse complement strand
CAGGCGCGGGCGGCGGCGAGCGGGCCGCAGCCCAGCGCGGGGGGGGGCAGACCGGCGATTGACATCGAAGCGGGCGCACGTAGTTCAGTTACCTTTTTGAACAATAAGTAATTATTGGAACGACCCTAATCTCGTTAGTAATTATTGGAACGACCCTAATCTCGTTCATCTTAATCGCGCTTACTTGCAAACAAATTATTATAGTGTTATTACGTGTGCTGTACCCCAGATTGGGGTTCAAGGTTTGAGTTGGCCTATTTGGTGGGTGCTCGAGGCCCCAATTCATCGACGTGGCTGCCGTAAAACTCGTGGCTGCCGTCAACTTCATCCTGCCTGTTTTGGACCCTGGCCGCCGCACTATGGAAAATGGTAGAACTAGAGCATATCATAAATGGATTTTAAAAATATCACAATTTGAATGAAATATTTATTGCATTCGATACTCTAATAACCAAATAATCTTAATCAGACATTTTTTTGTTCTAAAACTGCATAAATATTTTTTTTTCATAGGTTGAAGTAAGTTGAAGTAGCGGATGGCTCATTCAAATGTTTGCATACACGTAATTCAAATGAATATTGTGAAAAAAGTATTTAGCACATGCATGCGGTTTTATACATTTTTAAAAAGGATATTTTATGTTCTTAATAATGAGCTATTAACTTTTTTTAATATGCTTTTTATTTTTGAGTAAGTACTTAAAAATTGACATACCCTATTTTTCACTTTTCTTTTTTTTTCGTCGAAGGTTTTCACATTTACCGACGGCTCGCGACGCGCAACTTTATGTGTTATTTAATAGCCTAACTATTTATAAATGAAAAATTAAAAAAATCAGCTGCGGAAGTTTGCGGTCCTGGAAGTTATGGGAAAAAATGTGATAGCGGTCGGAGTAGATAATTCGGTATCTTTTGCGGTTACTGCTGACATAGTTTACAAAAACTATATTAACCACAATATTTTGATAGCAATAGCTTATCATCTATTTTGCACTCGTCGTGCATGAGTAAATATGCATAACATTCATATTAGTACGTATTTCATATCTAAAAAACTAGTATATAAGGGGAAGCAAATATCTTCAAATTGCACACTTCAGCGTGTATTTCATATTGAGTGACACTTATTTAAATTGGTTATTTCCATTAAAATGTCAACTTTCAACTGTACTAAGGGCGATTTCATCATTCCCTATATCGAGCGTGGCAGAACCTTGGAATCGTTGTCCATAGTTCTACAGCAAACATTAAATGTTTCTGAAAACATCTTGTGTTTTGTAATTGGTGACATTCAAAGAAATATTCTGCCTTCTTTCAATAAGCGCTGGGCTCAAGCATCACGGAAAAAGGACGAATTTATTCGAAATAATACAAGCTGGCTGGAGTCAGGATATTCAGTACAGTTTCCGGAGTCTGAAGCACATTCACTGCCATCAACTTCTGGTAAACGAGGAAGACCGTGCATTGCTTATGGAGACTCCTCAGAATCAACAAAGAAAAGGAAAAACACTCTTTTACTAGAAGAATATGGGTTTGAGCACATTTGTAACGCATTTTTGCAAGGACTGCGGGCCTTAGGTGAGTATGCAGAGGCTCATCTTGTTGAAGAGCTAAGAAACTCTGAGAGCGAAAAGAAAAAAGTTTTCTCGACTATGTGGAAAGAGTCAAACCAAATGAAGATTTTATCTGATACAGAAGCATTGAGTGCTTTTATTGATTTGGATCTAACTAAAGCACAATATATGTACCTAAGAAATTTAACCAACGAAAGAAAGTGTACAATGTTTCCCCCATATTACAAAATACAAGAAATAAAACAAACTTGCTATCCACCATCTTCTACAATCGAAATCACAAATACTTATGCTAAAGTGATTAATATACAAGACTTACTGGACCACACAGTTGCCAGAATTTTAAAAATTAATCCAGTTTTCCTAGAACAACACAGAAATTTAATCCTTTACTGTAAATGGGGATGTGATGGTTCATCTGGCCAAAGTCAATACAAGCAGAAACTGCCAGAAGAATCGGAAACTATTTCAGATGCCAATCTGTTCGTCACTTCATTAGTTCCCATTAGATTAATTGATGACCTCTCACAAGCCATTATTTGGCAAAATCCAGTACCTTCATCTGTTCGTTATTGTAGACCCATTTCTATTGAATTTTGTAAAGAAACTCCTGAAAAAACTAAGGCAGTTGTAGACGAAATTACCAGACAAATTGAATCTTTACGCCCGTCATTAATAAACAAAGATGGTGTTGCAGTAAATGTGAAGCACGAACTTTTTCTAACAATGATTGATGGTAAGGTGGCTCAGGTCCTAACAGAAACTCCATCGGGTTCTACGTGCACGATATGTGGGGCTACTCCTCGACTTATGAATGACCTATTAAAAGTGACTGCTAGACCTGAAAATGAAAGTGCTTACCAATATGGATTATCCACATTGCATGCCTGGATTCGCTGCATGGAAATGGTATTACACATTTGCTACAATCTTGACTTTAAGACTTGGTCTGCTACAACAGAAGAAAAAAAGAAATTGAAGAAAGAAAAGAAGGAATTTGTTCAAAAACGTTTCAGGGAAGAGCTAGGATTAATTATCGACAAACCTCGTCAATTAAGTGGAAACTCAAGTGATGGAAATACAGCACGAAGGTTCTTTTACAATTACACTTGCTCGGCGAACATAACAGGTGTTGATGAAACATTGATTAAACGCTTGTATATTATTTTACAAGCTCTCTCTTCTGGAATGATGATCGATCCCGAAAAATTTGGAGTTTATGCCTTAGAAACTGCGCGAATTTATGTTAGTAACTATGATTGGTACTACATGCCATCCTCCGTGCACAAATTACTTATACACGGAGAAAGCGTGATCAAACATTTTTCTGTTCTTCCTATTGGGCAACTGTCGGAAGATGCACAAGAGTCGCGCAATAAAGACTACAGAAATATGCGCCTGCACCATGCCAGAAAATGTTCCCGTATAGCTACAAATGAAGACGTATTTAAAACGCTTCTATATACTTCAGATCCATACGTTTCAAGTTTAAGAAAACCTTATGTGAGAAATGTGAAGGATCTTGATGAAGAGGCACTAAGTCTTTTGAAGGTGGTACCTGAAGGTGATCCTACATTTACACCGGAAGTAATTTTAGTTAGAAATAGCGAGGATAATAACAATTAGATATAACATTATAAGTAACTAAAACCTAGAATAAAACCAATAATATTATAAGATTTGTCTAATCTAAGATAAATTAGTTTGGTGTGAGGCATAGATAGGTACTATACGATTTTATAATTTTATGTATTTTATTATGCTTGTGTGATAAGTATAATTTTACTCATATTACTACTTATTTATAAAAAATAAACTACTCGTATTACTTTTTTATCTTTTCTTTTTTTTTAACCTAAAATAAATATGTATACAATGAAAAAAAATACAAAAATTGATTATTTTTAAAATCTTTGTATATCACTGTATACATGTGCCAAATCTCAATTCAATACGATGAAAAACCTTGAAGTTACAGATTTTTGATCCGATAAGGACCCAAATTTTCCACTGTGCGCCGTCACTTCCGCTCCGAGCCGACTACGCCTCCACTCACAGCCAGGAGAGTACCAGCCTGGGACCGAAGTATTAAGACCTTGTTTAGCTAGGACTCACGCCCTCACTACTGTATCTCAAGGGCGAAATATTAAATAATTTGGTAATTTTAAAGTACTTTTAATATATTTTATTGATCACGGGTCTCCGGGTTTCATTCCATTTTAAATCTTTAAGGACCCAGGGACCTACCCCGTGACACTGGCGCCCACACTTGGTTAGTTTAAACAGGTCTTATTGCTTTCTCCTAGTGTTTTTTTGTAGTTTGTGCATGCCTGTGGCTTATTTTTGTGAAACGTTATTTTATTTTATTTTTGGTTTTTTTCCGTTACTAAGGTGTACTTATTGCCAATAGGTTGTAAAAATTGTAAATTTTATAATACCTTCATTTTTTTTTTGTAATTGGCAAACCGTTAGTGCTTGGTTAGTCTGTAGTACACATTAGTAGCATTTTTTTTATTTATTATTTGTTTTTTTTTTTCTGATTTTATTTTTGTTTTCAAGAGAAAAAAAACCAGACGTTATTTACTTTAACTAAATATTGTAACAGATCGGAGACCGGTTTTAATTTTTTTTCTCTTGTTTTTTTTATTTTGCAATTTATTTTTTGGTTTTTGTTTTTTTTGTTTTGTGTGCAATCATTAGATGCTTGCTAGCTAATTACCACTTACCACTCTTGTGTGCAATACTCAACACTTAATCAAAAAATGTTGCCGGTTAAATTTCTTTCGTTACAAAAATCAGAACTTGAATATGAGGTTCGTATTCGTGGTGCTACCGCTGCTTCTTCTGTGGAGGAATTGCGTAAACAAATTGTTAAATTAGCGTCTGAATATCCGTCCGAACACATATTAGAGTCCCCGTTAGATACGCGTCAAGATCTTAAAGGTTGTTGTGAGGTCATAACTAAAATTCAAATTAATCTCGATGTACCTGATCCCAGTGAACCTACTATTATGAGAACACAAAACATGCTTAATCATCTACATAATCGATTAGCAAGGATCACGCGCGGAGATGATTTTAAGAAGGAATATGATGACATCTGCAAAAGTTATAAATTTTTGTCGCAAAAATTGTTGGCTCTTCAAGCAAAGCGACCTATACCTAGCACATCTCACTCAGGTGAAAGTTCTTTTAGTGAGGCTCAAACTCCGGAAGTGCAGAACCTAATATCAGTCACTTGCGACCGTTCTGTCTCGGACTTAAATAAAATAAAATTTAATGGCAAAACGTGTGTGCGTTCCTTCATTCAGCGCGTTGAGGAATTTATTGTTGCTCGAAATATTTTATCATCAAAAGTTTTAGCTTTTGCTACCGAAATTTTTCAGGACGATGCCCTTCATTGGTATCGCGCTATAAGAGACAAGGTTTCATCTTGGCCCGAACTCGCCGCGAAATTAAAAGAGGACTTCGATCAGTCAGATTATGACTATCGTCTTATTTCGGAAATTCGTTCTCGTACACAAGGTGAACGTGAGAATATAACCATTTATCTCTCCATCATGAGTGGTATGTTCTCTCGTCTTTCCACGCCACCTAGTGAATCGGATCAACTCGAGATTTTATTACACAACATTAGGCCTTGTTATGCCAGTACACTTGCTGCATCAGCCGGTCAGATCACGACCATAGAATCTTTACGCTCTTTATGTCGTAATTATGAGATTATTCATTCTCGTCTCTCGAAATTTCATGAACCTCCTCGGGTGAGCTCTGACACTGTTGCACCTGAGTTTGCTTATACTAAAGAATTAACTAAAAATACAAATAAATATAATAATAACACATTTAATAAGCAAAATTTGACACAAAACAATAGTAATAATTACAATAATAGATATAATACAAGACACTTAAATTATAATTATCAACAAAGTAAAGATCAACAGTATATTTCAAATAAAAATCAAAACGAAAACTATATACATTCAGTTCAGGTAAATAAACAACAACCATTTTGCCCTAGGTGTCGCAGTAACACACATCACATTCGACAATGTCAGGCTAGTCGTGATAAAATATTTTGTTTTAAATGCGGTATGAAGGATGTTAAGACACCAGATTGTCCTGTGTGCAATAAGGATAAAAATTCAAAAAACTAGTTAAGCAGAATTGTAGCAATTTTAATCAAAAAGATTGGGATAATTGGCTTCTTTTTATTAAAAATTTTTATTCTACGTATCAGGTATCTACAATTCTGCATTCAAAACCATTAAATGATTCTAGGCCCTATGTAAATTTTAAAATTAATGATATTGAAGCCTGTGGTTTGCTTGATTCTGGTGCTGCAGTCACAATTTTAGGAAATAATTCGCATCTTCATTTAATTGATTGCACCTTGCAACAGAACGACCACATTTCTATGGTAGCTGCTGGCGGTCAATCACTAAAATGTATAGGCTATATGAATTTGCCCATAACGTTTGAAGGACAATGTCATATCATTAAAGCTTACGTTGTTCCAGAGGTCGACACAACTATTATATTAGGCATAGATTTCTGGCGTGCATTTAATATATGTCCCAAGTATATAAATAGCGTTAAATTATCACCAGTTTCAATTGCTGAATTAAAACTTAACAGTAGCGAGTTCATAAATTCGTATAATAATCTTAAAGTTAATCAGAAAGAAATAGCTGATAATATTATTGCTCAATTTAAGACTATCTCTACTGAAGAAAAAGGTTTAGGACGTACTAGCTTAATTACGCACAGAATAGATACGGGTGATGCTCAACCGATTAAACAGCGTTATTACAGAATGTCTCCGGAAAAACAGCGTATTCTAATTGAGCAAGTCGATGAAATGCTGTCTCTAGATGTCATTGAGCCTTGTGAAAGTGCGTGGTCTTCTCCGGTTCTTCTCGTAAATAAGAAGGACGGGAAACCCAGATTTTGTCTTGATAGTCGTAAGCTCAACGCAATAACGAAGCGTGATGCGTACAATTTGCCATACGTCTCTGAAATTTTAGATAGCCTTCGGGATGCTAAATATTTGTCGAGCGTAGATCTCTCGAAAGCTTTCTGGCAAATTCCAATCGAGTCTGCAGACAGGGACAAAACTGCTTTTTACATACCAGGCAGAGGCACGTTTAGATTTAAGACAACTCCTTTCGGTCTCACAAATGCCCCTGCTACTCAACAGCGTTTGGTAGATCGCTTATTTGGCGACAATGATTTTAAAACCTTCGCTTTTTTGGACGATATTATTATTATTAGCTCATCGTTTGAGGAACATGTGTCTCGTTTATTACGCGTTTTAGAAAAATTAAAGCAGGCAAACCTTACAGTAAATTTTGAAAAGTGTAAATTCTTTCGTAGTGAACTAAAATATTTAGGTTACGTGGTAGACGCGCACGGTTTACGCACGGATCCAGAAAAAGTACAAGCAATTTTAAATTTTCCTGTTCCTACTAACAAAAAGGAATTAAAACGTTTCCTGGGTACTGCGACCTGGTACCGCCGTTTCGTTCCAAATTTTAGTACCGTAGCTGGCCCTTTAAACAAGCTTACATCTAATAGTAAGAAGGCACCACCTTTTCAGTGGACGCCGGAGGCTGACGCGGCTTTTGCTGCATTAAAAGATTGCCTAGTTTCCGCACCAGTTCTCTCTTGCCCGGTGTACACTAAATCTTTTGAGGTCCATACGGACGCAAGCAATTATGGAATCGGTGCCATGCTTACACAGACTATAGACGGTAAAGAACACCCTATCGCCTATATGAGTAGATCTCTCACCAAGGCCGAGAAGAACTACAGCATCACAGAAAGAGAGACTCTCGCTGTGTTAGCTGCTCTCGAGCACTGGCGGTGTTATTTAGAAAATGGCCAGACATTTACCGTATACACTGATCATTCCGCGTTGAAGTGGTTCCTATCGTTGGACAATCCTACGGGTAGATTGGCACGTTGGGGAGTAAGATTGTCATCATTTAATTTTGAAATTAAGCATCGACGTGGAGTCGACAATGTAATACCTGACGCTCTTTCACGTGCCGTTCCAGTCGCTGCCATATCTCTTTCAAACGCTGTAGATAACTCGAAGGATGATTGGTATATTAAAATTTATAACGGTTGCCTTAAAACACCTAGTAATTTTCCAAATTTTTTAATTAAAAATAACTCATTGTTTAGGCTTTCGAAAAACAAATCTCAGCTTACTTCAGAATTCGCTTGGAAGGAAGTAGTTCCCTTAGAATTTCGTGACCAAATTATTGCAGAAAACCATTCTACACCGACAGCGGGTCATTTAGGAATATTTAAAACGTACCATCGATTAGCATTGTCATATTACTGGCCTGGCATGCATCAAAGTGTAGTAAAATTTGTTTCCTCTTGTTCCGTCTGTTTAGCGTATAAATCGCAAAATCACACTACATTGGGAGAAATGGGACGCCCTAAACAATGCTCACGTCCTCATCAAATGATCTCAATTGATTTTGTAGGCCCACTTCCAGTTTCTCGAAAACAGAATAGTTACATGCTCGTAGTCACCTGTTGTTTTTCAAAGTACTGTAACATTTTTCCACTACGCCGAGCCACAGCTGACGCAGTAGTTAACATTTTGGAAAATTCAATTTTCTTAGTTTTTGGCATCCCTCAGACTATTTTTTTGGATAATGGAAGTCAATTCATTAGTTCTACAACAAAAGCACTATTTCAAAAATATAAAATTCCTAACGTATTTTTCACTCCTAGGTATACCCCACAAATTAACTTAGTCGAGCGCTATAATAAAACCATAGTCACAAGTCTTTCTACTTTTGTTGATAACGACCATAGAACTTGGGACACTTTTATACCAAAAATCCAGTTTGCAATGAATAACTCTGTTAATGAAGCCACTGGTTATACACCATCGTTTCTTGTACACGGTAGGGAGTTAGTCTTATGCGGATCACACTACACTGATACGGATTTGGGTGACGAAGTTTTGTTTTTGCCACGTGATATTTACGCTGAGAACCTAGGGTGTTTATCGTCGGTGTTTAATGATGTGCAGGCCTCATTATGGAATGCACATGTAAAGAATACCTCACACTATAATTTACGTAGGAAACCAGCTGAATATAATGTTGGTGACGTAGTCTTTAAACGTACTTATATATTAAGTGATAAAGACAAATTCTTTAGCAAGAAATTAGCTCCAAAGTATTTGAAGTGCAGGATAATTGAAAAGCGTTCACCATTAGTGTATGTCCTGGAAGATATGTCCGGAAACAATATTGGTGTATGGCATATCAAAGATTTAAAAATGTGTAATTTTAAATAAGTATATATATAATTACCTATAGTTGTCAACCCCTTAAATAACATCTTGTTTTTAGCATAAGTCATTAGCTTTATGATACAGCTGATGACTTGTTTTTGTTAGGACGCGTCAACTACTTAAATAACTAACATTGTAGTTGTTGCTTAATTGTGTGTTTTATGGAAGATAGATGAATGTTAGTAGGATAGATGAGTTAATGCTAGAACTATCTTCGGGTTTTATTTAAGAATAAAACCCTTTCCGAGACGAGGGGGGTAATGTAACGTTGTCGTTACAAAATTAACATATTTTTTTTTTAATCAAGTAAAAATATAAATATAAATAATAAATAGGCATTAATCTAATATAGTTTAAAAAAATTAACAATATATTCAACATTAAAAAATATACGTAAAAAAAAAACATAATTTAACATAACGGAAAATGCAAACGTCATTTTAGCGCTCGCGAAACGTCGCGAAGGAAATGAAGTTCTATGACACGGCTCGTCTGTGATTCGGCTTAGGTACTTTAATCTGTGGGCATTCGATCGCGCGGTACAGGCGCGGGCGGCGGCGAGCGGGCCGCAGCCCAGCGCGGGGGGGGGCAGACCGGCGATTGACATCGAAGCGGGCGCACGTAGTTCAGTTACCTTTTTGAACAATAAGTAATTATTGGAACGACCCTAATCTCGTTCATCTTAATCGCGCTTACTTGCAAACAAATTATTATAGTGTTATTACGTGTGCTGTACCCCAGATTGGGGTTCAAGGTTTGAGTTGGCCTATTTGGTGGGTGCTCGAGGCCCCAATTCATCGACGTGGCTGCCGTAAAACTCGTGGCTGCCGTCAACTTCATCCTGCCTGTTTTGGACCCTGGCCGCCGTCACTTCCGCTCCGAGCCGACTACGCCTCCACTCACAGCCAGGAGAGTACCAGCCTGGGACCGAAGTATTAAGACCTTGTTTAGCTAGGACTCACGCCCTCACTACTGTATCTCAAGGGCGAAATATTAAATAATTTGGTAATTTTAAAGTACTTTTAATATATTTTATTGATCACGGGTCTCCGGGTTTCATTCCATTTTAAATCTTTAAGGACCCAGGGACCTACCCCGTGACAGTATAACATATTTATATTTGAATGTGTATTAATGCTTTTGTAATATAAATAATTATTTGCATACTATTTCGCAGAATGTATTGGTTTACATAATATGCATTTTGTGAATTCCAATATTGCATAATGTTAATCATCAATTAATTTATGATTAAATATTTGTGTAAGGTATTTTTATGCCGCTCTACAACTGCGTTTTAATCTGGTTACTTTGTAAACATAATAAACTGTTCAGGTTTTTGTAAGTGACAGCGCCCAGCATTTTCTCGGAAAAGTTGTAGGCATTTTTTTAATTTGAATAGCCTCGCATACGCGTTTCAGTGACTTTAATCAAAAAACTGTAGATGAGTTCTGCGTACATCGAAATACAAATATCAAATTATAAAATTGGTAGGGCTCGGGTAGCTTAAGCTTTACGCTTCTTCAAGTTTTCACGCCCAAACCGCTGAACCGATTTAGTTGAAATTTGATATGGAGATACTTTGAGTCCCAGGAAAGGACATAGGATACTTTTTATCCGGAAAAATGTACGGTTTCCGCTCGATAAACGAATTTCGACCCAATAGTGTTGCGGGCGTCATCTAGTGACTTATATAAAGCTACAGTAAAACTGTCGAATTTTCGTCAAAGCAGGTTGCTTAAAGTTTCAGAAGTAGCAATCAGGAACAATTTTACATTACACTTGAGAACTCCGGGCTCCAGATTGTCTTTTTTTCCGAACCCAATCCTTTGTTCGAATTTTTCAAAGGTAACAAATGTAAGAGCCAACTGTAAAGCTTCGGCTGCACTGAAGGTGATTGTTTTGTACAATGTTCCTAATTGCTTCCTGTTTTCTTTTGTAATGAGTCTAAAATTGTCATAATGCTAACGTTGTGATTGTATTACAAACAAAAATTAATAATTACATATCTTATGACTAAAAATCACCATAAACATCTTTGTGCAGAAATTAACTAAATCCGCGAAAACTGTATCTACATTTTTCAGGATAAAATCTATTTACTGCATGAAAATCCTATCGAAATTGTTTATCGTTTATTTAACAATATTATCACGTTACCTACTATTGTTCTACGTAAAAGTAGAAAGCAAAATGATAGTGAGAACGAGACCTATAACGTCATGGTTTTATAATTATTTAATCCATGATTTTCCAACTCATGGCGAAAGTTTTTAGAAGGAGGAGATGAAAAGCCATGGATATAATAATTGTGTCGTCAGAGAATTAGAATTCTCATTAGTCGAAGCTTATTCCTGACGGCTTACACTACGTCAGATTTAAACTAATACCTGTGGTTATTACGTATTCCCTTTGATATTTCAATAATAAATTCGCTCGTTGGAAAGTTCTAGGTAATTTAATTGTTTAGATTGCATCGGCTTACTCGTAAATAGCATATTGTGTTTTAGTTGAGTTTCCAAAGTTGTTTGGTAGTAATAACATCGATAAATATTATGACAATTTCAAGCTATTTTCCACTGTCCAAGAAGTAAGGGAAAATGATTAACATTATCTAGAGCTTAAATAATAAAATCGTGAGTTAAAAACTCTGCTTATATCTTTTACGAATCTATTGGCACCTCATCTAATCGCATGAGTAGTTTATAAGTTACCTGTTTTTCTGTTAGTTAATTTTGTAAATTTTAATACTAGTCAGTCTACTTGAGAGACATTAAAGCACATTATGTTGAGAGTCCTAGCCTAAAACGGAACATAGCATCATTTAATTTATTTTAAACTATAAATTTTACTATCACTACAAAATGCTAGGTTCCGTGATAAATGAATTTACACGCGACCAAAGTTACAACATCAAGTATAAAATTCCTTCGCCAACTTAAATTAAATTGCATAACTGGAGTTAAAAGTTGAAAAACTTAAAAAACTGCTGTGGAATTTCGTGCGGAATAATTTTCGTACGTCAAGAAAGATCTGCTAAGGCACACTTAAACACAAAGTGTACCCCAAGGCACGGTTCGCGAGCTCAACATGCCGCACCGAACAATTCCATATTCTTGTAACTTGTTAGAATGCTGGATATTTCGTAATGGCAGCTAAGGTTCCGTAAAAGATGGCCGTACTATAATTTATTTTCGGAGAAGCTATAGAGAAAGATAATAATGTAATGATTCTTGTATTTAATTTATTTACTGGAAAGCTAAAAGGAAGCTAAAAGGAAGATGATGATTATTTTGGTAGTCTATCTTTTATTATACTTTACAGTGTATGTACTTATTGTTTTTATTGCGTCTTCAGGAGTATTTTCAACTTTTTTCTTAGTTTTCTAAAATTTACAGAGTACCTTAACATGATTCTCTCTTATAATCATTTATATATATTTATTAACCCATTTGCTGATACAATAGTGTCGGAAGTTCAGCACGATTACGTCAGCAATGTCAAACGCATTCCAATATAACTCGACGGCATCGATTTCGGCATGGTGTGTCATCGGCACTGACCTCCATTATACAAGTACGCTGGACCTATGATACCCACTTTTTTTGTGCCTATTTGAAGCGGAATCAGCGCCCCAGTGAGAGGGAAGAGAACTAAATTTGACGTTACTTGTAAATGGCCGCTTAATCGTTATTGGTTGTCATCACTAGTATTAGTTCCAAATACTCCCACTACTGCTATCAGCGCCACATTGGGGGAGCTGATTCCGCTTCAAATAGGCACAAAAAATAGCTGTCATTTCAAAGGGTATCATTAATCCAGCGTACTTGTATAATGGAGGTCAGTGGTCATCGGTAATTTAAAATACATTGCAGGCGGAATCAAGCCGAACTACCGCCGCGAAAATTCGGCATAATGTTTAGAAACTTAGGTAGGTAAGTCGTTCTTGTGCTTATTGGTAAGTGGTAAAATTGATGCACTAATGTTTATCACTGCGCTGTAGGTTTTAAGTATCAGCATTCAGCGTGACATGATGGCACATACCTAGGTCTCCCCTAGATGCTTCCACTTCTCCTTCTCTTATAATCAGTCTTTTTTAAATTATTACAAAAATATAAATCTAAATTAGATGGGTAATATTAACTAAATATAAATAACTATTTGATAGGCAAGATAGTAAAAAAAAGTTTTATAATAATTTTATTTGTGCCCCTAATAAGGATCATCAGAAACTTTAGAAAATAAAATATTTTATGTAATTTATACTACCAGGACACTAATAAAAATATTATTTTATATTGCTTTTGGGTAACGAAAAGTTTTGCCACTAAGTTATTCTAGACACTAAAATGTTTAATTAATAATCAAATTTAGTATTCATGTTATTAATATTAATAATGCTACTTTTGACTTAACCAATATCTTAAATGATAATATTATCTAGCATGAGGAAACAAAAAACAGTTATCGCCTAAAAACGCAAAAAACAAAGTTACCGTCAGCGTCTGGTTTAAATGCCCGATTTGTGAGGATTTTGAACAAAATTTATACCTTCATTTGCGCTTTTGATTGGCTATCGTCAAAATTCTAAGATATCAACAACGCTGATGAATAGATAAACTTGATGAAAAATAAACGTATGGAGATACTTTAAGTCCCGGGAAAGGACAAAGTCTTAACCGACAACGATATAACTGTTTTTTAGATAGTAAAAATATCCATATCCATACTAATGTAATGAATGCGAAATAGTGTCTCTCTGTTTTCGTACATCTCTGATTTTGCTGAAATTTCTTATGGAGATACAAGTACAGTAAAATGTATCCTATGTTGGTCTCCGGGACTCAAAGTATCTCTATGCCAAATTTCAGCAAAATCGGTCCAGCCGTTTACGCGTGATGTCGTGACCAAGGGAAATATGGATTCATTTTTAGGGTTTCGTAGCCAAATGGCAAAAAACGGAACCCTTATAGATTCGTCATGTCTGTCTGTCCGTCCGTATGTCACAGCCACTTTTCTCCGAAACTATAAGCTATACTATTGAAACTTGGTAAGTAGATGTAGTCTGTGAACCGCATTAAGATTTTGATACACAAATGAAAAAATTATAATAAATTTTATTGGTCCCCATAGGTACAACTGAAACAAAAAAAAATTTATTCACCTAACCTATGCGGGTGGGTATCTATAGATAGGTCTTCAAAAATCATATTGAGGTTTCTAATATAATTTTTTTCTTACCTGAATAGTTTGCGAGAGAGACTCGTCCAAAGTGCTTACATGTGTAAACTTTTCGTTCAAATTCCTTTAAACGTAACTGAGATGATGTTGTTAGGAGTGTAAAACACGTTATAAATGTACATTAATTGACCATTAAAAAATATCAAAAACTAGCGGTACTACGGAACCATATATTGCGCGTGACCCGACACGCACTTGGACGGTTTTTTTGTCTCGGTACGCGACTTTAGTACTTTGTGTTTTATACTAGTAAAAATACGTTCTTGAACTTTAATAAGTTAACTTTACTAGATGATCCGAAGAACTTTTTATCACTTTCCTAATATAAACCTTCCGTGGACTTCGACGATTATTTCGAGACTAAAATTAGGCAAATCAAAATTCAATTGAGATGTAACCTATCCTATCTTTCAAGTTGCTTCAAATTGCACACGGTGTACAAGTCAAATTTAAATTGGTTCAGTAATTTAGGAATCCATCGCGAACAGACGACGTAACACGTTATTTTTATATATAAAGGCTAGACGTTCCGCGCGGTTTCGCCCGCGTAAATTAGATATTTCACAGACAAATCAGTCTATAAAAAATAGCCTATGATCCTTCACGTGGTCTACTTCTTATCTGATCCAAATAACAGAAAAATTGCTCTAGTAGTTCGTGAGATAAGCCCTTTCAAATAATTTCCTCTCGTTTTTTCCACATTTTCCTCTATTTCTTCGCTCCTATTAGTCCTAGCGTGATAAAATATAGCCTATAGCCTTCCTCGATAAATGGACTATCTAACACTGAAATAATTTTTCAAATCGGACCAGTAGTTCCTGATATTAGCGCGTTCAAACAAACAAACAAACAAACAAACAAACTAATTCGTTAGTTTGTTTTGAAGAAGCGGAAGAGTTTACTCTTCCGCTTTATAATATTAGTATAGATAATATTATAATATTTAAATGCTCGAAGTCTCCGATAATGGATGCCTTTTTTTTCGGGTGTACAAAATTTTCCCTTTCCAATTTATAAAAAAATATGGGGTATAAACAAAATAGAGTTATTTTCTCGTTTCAGAAAAGTTCCTAGGGTAATGTTGATTAAATGCAACGGAAACATTACTATTTCCTTGTTCCCGTAATGATCCCGATTATGTTCCTAAAAGCTATCGTCCATTTTCACTGGACCTCAGATGCACGTTGTTTCATGGATATGGAAATAATTTGCTCCTAAACTAAAGGAATTACATGACTTTTCTTTTTTATTCAGGGAATGCTAAAACTAAAATAAAGTATTAGACAAAAATAAATGTCAACAAATAACATCGGGACCCCCGTGGGAGTGCAAGTATAAATGTGAAATAAACAAAATATTACCTCCATCTTACCAATTTTTAACCCCCGACCAAAAAGAGGGGTGTTATAAGTTTGACGTGTCTCTCTGTCGGTCTGTCTGTCTGTCTGTCTGTCTGTAGCATCGTAGCATCCAAACGGGTGGACCGATTTTGATCTAGTTTTTTTTATTTGAAAGCTGACATGATCGAGAGTGTTCTTAGCTATAGTTCATCATCATCAGCTTGCTCATTGCTGAAATATCACGGTTTATCTGGTTCGTGATAGGCCGATTAGCAACTTGCAGTCGTTTGATGGGTTTTATATTTTGCATTCTGGTTCGTGACACTTATGAATTAATTATGAATTAATGGAAAGTTGACCCTGGTGCTGCAGCATCACCTGGTAATCAATAGGATACCCAACTCCTCACCAACTTAGAGCAGAGGTTTCGTGTTTGGGCTCATTTTAATTGCGACAACCAATAAGACGTAGATAAGCAGTAAATATTTGCATGCTGCTGCTGCAGCATCACCTGGATTGTATAGGAGCCGAGCTCCGTATGAACCCAGGGTGGAGGTTTCATGTTTGGGCTCATATTGACGGCCTCATCCAAGAGGATATTTATAGATCGTATTCATTTTGATGTGATCCTGTTGATAGGAACAATTCTGCACTATAACCAACACAAGTTTAAAAAGCATAAAATTAAATTAAATTAAGAAATTTAAAAAAACCCCTGCCAAACAACTTTAAAAAGTAATGAAATAATATTTACTGACTTTAAGTTTAAATAATTCCTAAGTGTAAAGTAATATTTTAGTCCATAATTGTTGTCAAGTTGTGTCGGGGGACCGCTAATGTAGATGTTTGATTTCACATAACATCATAGTTTAAAGGTCAGTTCACAGCGAACTGAATCGAGACAATCAGCGATACAAAATGCAAAAGTCGCTGTTGTCGTAGTTGACTTGGCGGTCCCCCGACACACCGTGACAACAATTATGGACTAAAATATTACTTTACACTTAGGAATTATTTAAACTTAAAGTCAGTAAATATTATTTCATTACTTTTTAAAGTTGTTTGGCGGGGGTTTTTTTTAAATTTCTTAATTTAATTTAATTTATCAAGTCACATACACCAGGACGTCCAGAACCATACCTCATGCCACGTTTAATACTTTTTAAGCACCCCAAAAAAGTGCACAACACCACTTAAGCAGTTTATAATATAATCATCGTCGAAATTGGTGGGAACCTATTGTTACTATAAACATTGAATAAAAATGAAGTACAGAATGTCATAAAATTAACTAGTAGCACCAAAAGTTTGCATGATATAATTTTTATTTGATTTGACTGGCTTTATGAAATTCAATTAAAATTTTATAGCCGAGAATATTAACAAACCATTCGCACATAACGTGATACGGTCATCGATTTTGGCTTTTTCATATTTTTCACCGACTGCGTTAGAAGGAAGATGTTTTGACATCAAATACCTGTGCCACAAAAACTAGCGTGATCGTGTGTTCCGATATTTATCCCAGTATCGACCAGTGCTCATGACGTCTTGAACGACACCACAACGTTCTGTTTTGCCACTGGTGAACAAGTGTGACGTTTTATAATGACAACCCAACAAATCTTTATAAAACTTTAGCGCACTGGTTTATATTTTGGAACGAACCAATAGTATGACGTCGAATCTAGATTCGACGTGAAGGCTCGTGAAGGCTAGCCTTCACGAGACAGTATACTGGGTTATAAATTATAACCCAGGCCAAAAATTATGTTTTTGTATGGGAGGCCCCTTAAATTTTTATTTTATTTAAATATTATTATAAATTATTAAAGTAGGCATATAACTTATAGGGCCTTTATACAAAATTCAAGTGCCTAGCTGTTTCCATTATTGAACACGAGCAAAAAAGGCCAAAAAAATAAAGTTTGTTGTATGGGAGCCCCCCTTAAATATAAATTTTATTTTGTTTTTAGTATTTGTTGTTATAGCGGCAACAGAAATACACAATCTGTGAAAATTTCAGTAGTCTAGCTATAGCGGTTAATGAGTTACAGCCTGGAGACAGACAGACAGACAGACAGACGGACAGACATCGAAGTCTCAGTAATAGGGTCCCGTTTTTACCCTTTGGATACGGAACCCTAAAAAGTATATCGGCGAAAAGCGCATAGACGGCCTCAAATTGTAAATAAGAAAAGAAAGTAAGTAATAAGTTTAAAAAAAAAACAAATTTTTTTTTTTTTTTTTTACAAATTATCGCATTGTCATTGGCTCTTATTACGTCTGCAAAGTTTCGAATTAATTAGACTACTGGAGATAGGTAAATATCGTGCTCAAAGATTGCGTTATAATTTACATACATACAGCCCAAGCTAAAAAAAAGCGTGTTAAAAAAACAGTTTGTTTGATATTTCCCGCTACATTTGAGTTTGCCAAAACATGGATACCTCGGCAAATAATTTTGAAAATGAAATTGTCACCGTCCCAGCGACTAATGTATTCTTATCGGCCGAGCACGTCACGGATCCAAGGGTCGTTTGGATAAGCAAATTGGCAAAGAACGTCTCAATTTTACCCAATTTAGGTCGGATCAATCTTGTAAGCAGCTACTTTGAATTTCCTATATCCGGAAATAATTTAACTTTCTGAGGTAGTATGTTACTATCAGAGGAATTTGTTTAAATGCAGATAGTTAAACTACGTAATTTGATCGAGTTACATAAACTGATTGTCTTGACATAACCCGACCAAAATATAACGAAGTTACAATATCTGTCAATCATTAAATTGTACCTTTTAATTTAATATATTTAGGTCTTTTATAATTATTATACTGTTAGACTTGGGCTAATTCCTATTTCTATAACTTTAACCTGAACAATGTCTTTGCTTATACTAGTTTATCTATTTGCTAACTTTATTGGTTTTATTTTTGTTTTATGAAAAAAGAAATCATTCTGAACACCGTAAAATGACTTATTTTCTCTTATATTTCAGAGAAAATAAAATCATATATATACCTACTAAAATCTTGTTTAAAATTCAAATTATATCATAATACATTTTTAATCTTGGATCATAAAGTATAAGCGGGCCTGTAATTTTACTCCCGATTGGACTAATGTCTCTCTCAACTCGGGCACGTGATCTGAATAATTTTGATGCCTGAAGAAAATTTCTACCGCCATTGGAAGGTAACTCGCGTTTCAGTCATTTTTCTTATTATTGACAAAGGATTTAAAATAAATACTCGTAATGCTGACAGTGTTTTGAATTGTGATTTCGATTGTACTCAATAATTAATAAATAAAAACAAATAATTAAGAAAATAGGACATATTATATTTTTGAAACTTAATAAAATGAAGAATCTAGACTCAGTCAAAACCAGCACTAACCACTTGCTTTTTCTGCAAGAGGGAAGTTCTTTATAATCTATACTAATATTATAAAGCGGAAGAGTTTGTTAGTTTGTTTGTTTGTTTGTTTGAACGCGCTAATCTCAGGAACTGCTGGTCCGATTTGAAAAATTATTTCAGTGTTAGATAGTCCATTTATCGAGGAAGGCTATAGGCTATATTTTATCACTCTAAGACTAACAGGAGCGAAGAAATAGAGGAAAATGTGGAAAAAACGGGGGGAAATTATTTGAAAGGGATTATTTGAACGCACTAATCTCAGGAACTACTGGTCCGATTTGAAAAATTCTTCCAGTGTTAGATAGCCCATTTATCGAGAAAGGCTATAGGCTATATTTTATCACGCTAAGACTAATAGGAGAGAAGAAATAGAAGAAAATGTGTAAAAAACGGGGGAAATTATTTGAAAGGGCTCATCTCACGAACTACTAGAGCAATTTTTCTGTTATTTGGGTCAGATAAGAAGTAGACCACGTGAAGGATCATAGGCTATTTTTTTTAGACTGATCTGTCTGTGAAATATCTAATTTACGCGGGCGAAGCCGCGCGGAACGTCTAGTCTATATTAATATTACAAAGCGGAAGAGTTTGTTCGTTTGTTTGTTTGTTTGTTTGTTTGAACGCGCTAATCTCAGGAACTACTGGTCCGATTTAAAAAATTCTTTCAGTGTTAGATAGTCCATTTATCGAGGAAGGCTATAGGCTATATTTTATCACGCTAAGACTAATAGGAGCGAAGAAATCGAAGAAAATGTGGAAAAAATGGGGGGAAATTATTTGAAAGGGCTTATTTGAACGCGCTAATCTCAGGAACTACTGGTCCGATTTGAAAAATTCTTTCAGTGTTAGATAGCCCATTTATCGAGGAAGGCTTTATTTTATCACGCTAAGACTAATAGGAGCGAAGAAATAGAAGAAAATGTGGAAAAAACGGGAGAAATTATTTGAAAGGGCTTATCTCACGAACTACTAGAGAATTTTTTCTGTTATTTGGGTCAGATAAGAAGTAGACCACGTGAAGGATCATAGGCTATTTTTTGTAGACTGATTTGTCTGCGAAATATCTAATTTACGCGGGCGAAGCCGCGCGGAACGTCTAGTTTATAATAGTCTTTCAATCTACCCGACTTTATTTTGGAATTAGAATAAACATAACAGCTTATAGTAATTTGCATAAAATACTCAGTAAAAATATATTATAAAGATAGAAATAAGTAAAAAAAATATTCACTAATAAAAACTATAAAAGAGTTCACATTTTATTTTCATGGAAAAATATCTTCATTTCCATTTTATTGCTATTAAAAGGTATGATAATTTCGTGCCGCTTTACATTGAACTTAAGCTCATTAAAATAATGAAAATGAATGAAATAATCCTGTAGTGGATGATTTAATTATCACTCTTCAAATTGAACGAGTGAGGTGACTGCGAAACTCCTGATTAAAACGGCACGCTTCCAATACCTAATTAATTTAATCATCAAACTTAATTTTTAACGACATTAAAATAACTTTGCGGGATAGTAATTAACTTAGAGGATGGAAATTTAGTTTATACTCTTTACATTATTCGAAATATTTATTTTATTATATTTTAATTAATTATTACAATGTTATTGGCTAAAATAAAAATCTTTGCTATGCGAGTTAATATTTCATCAACAAAATGTAAGTAACTTTATTCAAAAATTAAAAACAAGTGCGAGTCGGACTAGCGCACGAAGGGTTCCGTACCGTTATAAAGCGAAATTTGGCAAAAAATTGGTTATTTTGTATGGGAGCCCCCTTAAATATTTATTTTATTTTTGTTATCAATTATTAAAGTACAAATATAATTAGGGATTTTGTGAAAATTTCAAGTGCCTAGCTGTTGTCATTATTGATTACGAGCAAAAAAGGCCAAAAAATCCAGTTTCTTGTATGGGAGCCCCGGGAACCTTAAATATTAACTTTATTTTGTTTTTAGTATTTGTTGTTATAGCGGCAACAGAATATATACACAATCTGTGAAATTTTCAGAAGTCTAGCTATAGCGGTTCTTGAGTTACAGCCTGGAGACAGACAGACAGACAGACAGACAGGCACGAATGGGCCGGCTCGACCGGAGAAATACCACGTTCTCACAGAAAACCGGCTTGAAACAGCGCTTGCGCTGTGTTTCGCCGAGTGAGTGAGTTTAGGCCGGAGGCCCAATCCCCTACCCTATTCCCATCCCTACCCTCCCCTATTCCCTTCCCTACCCTCCCCTATTACCCTATTCCCTCTTAAAAGGCCGGCAACGCACTTGCAGCTCTTCTGATGCTGCGAGTGTCCATGGGCGACGGAAGTTGCTTTCCATCAGGTGACCCGTGTGCTCGTTTGCCCCCTTATTTCATTAAAAATAAAAAAATAAAAGACAGACGGACGGACAGACGGATAGACGGACGGACGGACAGACAACGAAATCTTAGTAATAGGGTCCCGCTTTTACCCTTTGGGTACGGAACCCAAAAAAAAAAACAATACTTAATAAAAATTATACAAACAATAATTTAAACACGTAGGATTTTGAAATAAGAGGCTCAACGGAAAGCACAAGGAAGAACAATAAAATAGACATAACCCATAAAAATAGTTATAGCACACATAAACGTCAATTTTATAGATCACCATAAAATTGGTAGTATTGTTATTATGACGCTTATAGTCGGAGATAGCTGACATTTTTCAGGTTAATTCGATATTTTGTATTGGCGTCCACACACGCTAAGGTATACCTGTACAGGTACGCCCTTTGACAGAACAAAATAAACACCCAAGTGTTTCACTGTAATGCAATGACGTCTCTCCTTTTTGGCTCATGATGGACGAGTAACAGTTATCATGGATGTGTATAAATGCATATGCCTATGATAGACTTCTATTGTGGATGCTTTATAAATTTGCAATCATGGTTTTCTATCATGGACCAACTTCAAGTTGATAAGTTAGTCTGAAATCTAGAAATTTTCGATTATGCTACAAGAGCCTGTAAGGACTCAAAAATCTTAAAAATAACAATCTTTACAAATTCTCCGGTGTACTTGCACAGTTAAATCTGTATACTGTATAGGTCCGTCATAGCATGTACAGGCGCCATAACACATTATTCTTATGCACCATTCGTTTCCTCGTAATATATCGGTGCAGTTTCAAATCAACTTTCGCAATTTAAAAGCAATTCTAGATCAATGGCACAGTATTTTAAATTTCATTGCCCGTAAGTAACTGGATACAATTTATTCTGCGGTATTGTTTTTATGTCTATTGTATAATATAAATACGCGGTAGCGTGTTAAGCCAAGTTCAAGTATAACAGAACTGGCGTGCAGCACCGTGTGTAATATTACACGAACCATTTGCAGCCACTTTTGACCCCCTCATAATTCAGAAACTATTAAACATAAACGTGTCAAATTTGGCTCATATATTAAGACCTGCGAGATACATAATATATGTGAATGGTTGACCAAAAGGGACCTCAAGGTAAATAATTTGATTTCGAGTAAATCGCGTTTGAAGTTTCGTGTAAAAACAAGTTGTAGAACTGCCTCGAATCACAAAAAAAAATATTAAAAAAAACTACGGCACCTAAAAATATTCTGGTTAGACCAAAACAAAGCTAAAAGACCATTGATTAAAAAAATTAAAAAAAAAAAAAACATTTCCAATCCCTTCTAGTAAATCGCGTTTGAAGTTTCGTGTAGAAACAAGTTGTAGAACTGCCTCGGTTCACAAAAAAATTCATTAAAAAAAAACCACGGCGCCTAAAAATATTCTGGTTCGACCAAAACAAAGCTAAAAGACCATTGATTAAAAAAATGAAAAAAATAAAAAAAAACCGTTTCCAATCCCTTCAGGTCCCTTTTTGGTCAACCACTCACATATGGTCTAAATTTCATAAACACAGCTCAAACGGTTATTGAGATATTAACGTCCGAAAATCTATAGGTCTACCAGAATCTGATGGCAATACCGGGGTAATTGGGATAAAACATTTTGATCCATTTTTTTCTTATAGCGGCTGATTCTGTGTGTTAAACATGCAAATATAAAAATTTATCCAATGATCAAGGATATTTTTTGAAAATCTGCTGTCAAAAATTGCCTAGAGATTCTGGTAGACCTATACATTTTTATCACTGACTGACCTATAGATCAAAATTCTAACCCACTTCCAGATGACCTAGGAGAATGAAATTTGGAATTCAGCTCGGTAATTGTGTGTAAACATAGGGAAAAATCTAAAAACAAAGAAAATCGGTCAAGTGTGAGTCGGACAGAGCGAAACTAGACAAAAATTGTGTTTCTTGTATGGAAGCCCCCCTTAAATATTTATTTCATTTTATTTTTATTATAAATTATTAAAGTAAAAATATAAATAAAGATTATGTGAATATTTCAAGTGCCTATCGGCTGCCATTATTGATTATGAGCAAAAATGGCCAAAAAATCACGTTTGTCGTAAGGAGCCCACGTAAATATTTATTTGTGAAGTGAAGAAACTTTATGAAATGACTTTATAAAGTGTGTCTGTCTGTCTGTCTATTACCTCTTCACGCCCAAACTGCTTGTACCGATTGTTCTGAAATTTGGTATGGAGATATAGTTAGAGTCCCGGGAATAGACAAAGAATTCTTTTAATTCTGTCTGTTTCTCTGTCTGTCCGTCCGTCTGCCCATCTGTCCGTTTGTAATGTCTGTCCGTCTGTCTGTCTGTAATGTCTGTCCGTCTGTCCGTCCTTCAGTCTGTCTGTCTGTCTGGCGGCAATAAAATAGTACTTTGGATAGAAACACTTGTTTCTTGACAGTTTAATAAATATTTTCTTTTTAAATGAGTATTGCTGTATTTTATAATAAGTTGTACCGTAGAGCTAATAGTTAGAAATATAGTTGTATTACAACTTACACCATATTATTCTATTGGCTCCTGATGGCAGCTCAGAGCCAAGTTCAATGCAAACATTATGCTTGTCTATGGACTTCGCCGTAAAAAGAATGGAGATCTAAATGAGTGCCAAGTTCTATGTAAAATCAAAATATGTATTAAAGGAACCAAATAACATTTTGAAGAAATAATAGTCTATTTCTTTGCTTTATTTAATATCTATAACAAGTATTATTGTTATTTAAATAATGTGAAATAATAAAGTAGATTAGATTTGACTTGGCTAGTTTTTATTAGAATCAAAATTTTCAAAACCTTTATGAAATGACTGATATAATGAAAACTGGCCAAGTTAGATCTAATCTACTCAGTTTTTTTTTTTTATATTTATTGCTCATTTCTTTAGTCAAAGACCAAAGAATTAGCGTAAAGGGTAAAGTATTTTACCCAGTCCGCCCCACATTATTTGAACCCAAAGAGCTTAATCAACTGCGGTATGACTCGAAGACATTTACGACTAGCGTAATTACTTGAAAATGCACAGCATTTTAGTTTCAAAGGTCGGTGATCTCTTTTCTTCTAGAATATTCGCTTAAAACAACTTGGTAGTAATTATAGAAGTAACAACAAGTACAGGCATTGGGCTAGTAATAGAGTTTTGATCCTTATGGAACTGTATAAACCGCTAGTTTTTATTTTGCACTAGTTAATTTTTATCAGGTATTCCTATTAAATCAACGCCATACTCGCATATATTGGTCCAAACTCTAATTATCTGGTTATGATATCGAGATAATTCCTTTGTATTCATACTTGATGACGCCCGCAACTCCGTTGCGCCAAAATTCCAGCCGTTCATTTTTCCGGGATAAAAAGTATTTTGTCTTATTTCGGGACTCAAAGTATCGGACGGACGGACGGACGGACAGACGGACGGACGGACGGACAGACGGACGGACGGACGGACGGACGGACGGACAGACGGACGGACGGACGGACGGACGGACGGACAGACGGACAGACGGACAGACGGACAGACAGACAGACATACAGACAGACAAACAGACAAACAGACATACTTTCACATTTATAATATTGATACGGATTATGAAAGTAAATTGAAAGTCTTACTTAACAGAAATCGGGGTTATGGTACAAAGTTTTACAGATCGTAAACTGCCAGAATCTAGCAAGCAAAATCTGTGAAACTATAAAACACAGTTTATGTAGAAGCATAACAAATTGGAAAATAATCTGCACGGAAACATCTTGCAAACTTCAATGAGGTAGCTCGGGCGCTGAAACTTTTTATTGCCACCTGTTGGGTGCGACGTTCTGAACGCTATTAAATTTCATAATAATGGACACTTGCATTTCAAACGTGACGAAACTGACTAATTGAAACTTTTGATTTTTAAAACGTGACGAACAGGAATAACTGGGGGTTTTGACCTTTGGAAATGTTTTCTGTTTGAGTACAAGAGTTCTGTAATAAAAGAATTGTAGTTTGTAAACTACAATTATTTTACTACAAAACTTTTTTTGTCATCGTATAGCCATGAAAGAAAATAAAATTTAGTCAAGTCCTTGTCCTGAAAACCTGTGAATTTTTATTTTACATAATATTTTGTTCTTCTTCTTAACTCCAAGCAAGATATTTAGATATATATCCATACTGTCTGTCTGTCTGTTACCTCTTCACGCCCAAATAGCTGAACCGATTCTGCTGAAATTTGGTATTGACATACTTCCACACGTCCACGTCCCGGTAAAGGACATAGGATACTTTTTATCCCGAAAAAATGTACTGATCCTACGCGATAAACTAACTTTGGCGCAACGGGGTTGCGGGCGTCATCTAGTGACTCATATTTTTATGATCTAAATCGAATAGATCGTTTTGGATTATGTCTTAACTAAATCCTTTAAACGAGGGTTCTATACCGCTGATTTCCTTTACTAGGCTTACTGAATGCTTCAGTCTGATTGCACTTGATTACAGGCTAACCTGCTTTCCGCTACGTCACATTTCGGAATCAAATTGGAAAGTTCGCGGAATGCCGCAAATGTAACATATTTGGAATCGATTTGATTAACGAATTATCTGAATTCTCCGCGGTTTTGGTGGATATGGTAACACGCTTTGGGGTTTGATGTAAACAATGAATTTTGAATTGTCATTACAATGTTGTTTTCAGAAGCTCAAAGTAATGTAACATAATATCTTCTTTTTATATATGCTAAGTTTCTCAAAAATGGATTCAATAGTTTGAATCATTTTAAAGCTTATAAAGTAAATAATTTTATAGTTAGCTGTAGTTTGTATATTTTAAAGCTTTATAGGTAATCCCCGTATTTTATATTTGGTACATAAAAGTGTATTATTTATAAAAATAAAAAACATCGAGCTAACGGATTGCCTGATGGATTACCACTGCCAATGGTATTGGAGAAGTTTTTTAAAAGAGAACACGCTTCGATCTCGAAAGTTTTGCAGTTTGAAAGGGCCTGGAAACTGTACTAGTACTACTAACGAATACTAACTAGTACTACTAGTAGTAAACTTTACTAGTAGTAAACTTTACTAGTATCGACATCTTATTCCTAGGACTTGCTAAAAGCCTCTGAGTGGCGCACGATGCAGGACTTCCAGATGATACCTAAAATTTTAAGAATATGCGTGGCGGCCGAAATTCAAGATCTTCCGACCGAGCGAGATAGCATGCTCGGTCAGCTCGAATCCCACTGACGTTGAGAGTCATGCCACACGGCGGTGCGGCGCCTGACCAGTGCCGCTCCGGTTTCCTACATATAAAAATGCATGGTATGGCACACGGCGCTGTCCGGTGCGCTCCGGCGCTGCACCGCACGCGCACCGGAATCGAGACGAGGCGAGAAGGGGTGTATGTATTGGTGGAGCTCGAGTCCGTCGCTGCTACGGTACTGCAAAACGTTGCGGCACTCACCGTGTGGTCGGTAGTCCGGCGAGATGACCTCCGGTGTGGCGCCGCACCGCGTCGTGTGGCATGGCTGTCATTTCAGACGTTGTATATTAATATATCTTATCGTGTTCAGAAACTTTGATAGCGCGATGCAGGATTGTGATGAAGGATTGAATCGTGAGTACCGCCACCACCACCATCATATTCATGATGAACAAAACCGTGGTTGAAATCAAACAGTAATCTCACCATATTTGTTGCAATCCAGTTTAACTACCATAATAGTAACAATGTAATTCATATTGTAGAAACTTCTAACCGCTTCCAAACTTTATTACTCTGTCAACAGAGTCGCGGCGTGCATTTTGTATGGAACTACAATAATGGTGCTTACAATGTTGCGATGTTTTACTAAAACCGTTTGGCACATGTTTGTTGTATTATAACTAAATCTGGCTTAACCGACAACCATGTAACTGTTGGTTACGTAGTGAAAATCGACATCCATACTAATATTATAAAATATGCGAAATTGTGTGCTTCTATGTGTTACCTCATCAGTCATCACACTCAAACAGCTGAACTAAAATTAGAATTTTATCCCAAAAAACTGTATGGTTCCCGTGCGGTAAACGAATTTTGGCGCAATGACTTTGCGGGCGTTGTCTAAAATTTTCATATTTCCGAAATTCCAAGAATCGGGTGATTCGCGGGTCACAAAATTATGAAGAATTAAGATGTTATTTACTGAATGTATTATGAATTGTGTATGAGCTTTGCAGCTTTATCGTTGCTGTAGCAGAGTGAATATTTTTATTAATAAAATACCATGGAAACGTACTGTATGTTATGTAAGCAAATATAATAATAATAATACTCCCCACACCGGTTTCGGTGACGGTGGCCGGTTTCATTGAAACCAGGCCAGGTACGCAGGAGTAATTTTATAGTGCCCTAGTGTGTGCGCATTACACAAGAGCACACTCTATTCCTTTACTCTCATAACCCAGTGGGACGGAAGACCGACACGACTGGCGAGAGATCAGGCGCAGGACCGACTTTTTTACATGCCCATCCGACGCATGGATCATCTTACTTGTCAGACAATCAGGTGATCAGCCTGCATTGTCCTAACCAAACTTGGAAATAACATGTTTCCAACGCGGGAATCGAAACCACGACCTCCCAGTCAAGAGCGACGCTCTAGACCACTGGACCACGGAGGCATTATAAGGCAAATATACAGTAATTGTAAACCGACTTCCAACTCTCAAAAAAGTATTAAATAATTGTTATGATTTAAATAGTGGCTATTTAAATCATGACAATTGTTTAATACTTTTTTTGTGATTTGAAGTCGGTTTACAATTTTAGTTTAGGAATAATAATTTTCTCTTTTTAGTTATATGTAACTATAACTATTAACTATTTTTGTGCTTACTAATATGTAGTGAGGTAGTGGTATAATATGTTCACAGTTCTTTAACAAATGCCAAAATTTTTCATTGTCAATCTTTAAAGTCTCGAGAGTTCTGTTCAGTGATTTCGGATTCAGAAAACACCACAAAAAAACTTATAAAACTCAAATTGTGGTATATGCTTGCAATTATCTAAACAATGCCGAAATCCTCAAACGCCTTTCTTGTTCAGCTGTTCAGCTGTTCAGTGACTTTGGATCCAGGAGCACCTTTGCATGAAGACTCATGAATTCAACAAATACTTAAGTTTCTTTTTTTTATCATTGTCACTACATGTTTCCTGATAAATTTCTAGGAGTTCCTTTGATATCTCATGGATTGCATAACGATATTTCAACTTTGCTGGCCATAACACCAAGTTCAAATTTATTATATCTTTTAAAATGTCAAAAGAAGTTTCAAAGTGGGTTAACAAACGCCACACTTATAGTGATCAAAGACATCCCTCTCAATGAAAAGACTATGAGAAGTACTTATAATAGAGTCAAAGCGTGATGATGCAGCAGCGTAGTGGCATGCGCTTGCAGTTCTTTAAACATCACCTAAATCCTCAAACATTGTATCTATAAGGAATTCAAATTTCTATCGGTACCTTCGGAACCAGAGCAGACTTTGGTGCAAAATCTTTCTTTTTGCTAGCATTGGCTTGAATTAATTCATAAAAAGTCGAAATCAACATATTATGTTTCTATATAAATTTCGAAGAGTTCCCTCGATTTCTCTTAGATCCCATCATCATGTCACCACTTTTATGAACATGGTACCAAATTCGAGTTATACCCTATACAAAAGAATTTTTGAAAATGAGACCCCAAACGGCCGAGTAATCGTTGAACATACAAAAAAAAATACATATAGACGAATATTGTATAGAACCTACCCGTTTTTGGAAATCGGTTAAAAATAGTCATAATATGTACTTATTTAATAACTTCATTATCGGTATAGGGCGATCCTAATATATTATTCGGTATACCGTGTCATAATAACACAAGAAATTCTTCTGCACTGGCATAAAAAAGAATGCAGTATTAATGCAAACCATCTTTTTTACGAGACGTAAAGGATATGTGGCAAAATACATAATGTAATATACGGCACCAACGTTTTATGTCTGTTTTTGAGCACCAAAGTGAATTTAAATAAAATAAATGCGCTTTATAAAATACGCCAGAAAATGTCGCCCAGTTAAACGTATTGAAAGAAAAGCGAGGAACAAAGAGATTTTCAGTTACTTTTTCCCGTTAAATGGGACTTGTTAGACATGAGAAAAAACTTATTAGCAAGTTCTTTAATTCATTCCCGTTTTAACGAACTTTTCCAGGAAGTAATCTTTGACAAAAAGTGTAGTTAAATATCGTTTGTTTACATGTTCGAAGCGGTGAAAATGCATTTTACTCTTATATTTTACAGTCAGGGGTACGATTGTCATCGTTTTGTGCATTCCCGTAATTGCACGAGTCAGATGGGCCTGCAATTAGTTTGTTCGGATCGATCGGCCTTTCCGTATATGAAGGCCTTAAAGGCTGTTTTACTCGCGTATGAGAAATGGACCCCAAAGAAGCATAACTTTATTTCCAGGTCAAAATTACTCTGGCCACTCATAAACGTAGCCATATCTCACAATGGCATAAGTTAAACTCCAAAAGTACTGTCGTTGCAAAAATATTTTTTCGCCCAGTTTTATACACCTCAATATTAGTCCCCATAAGCGTTCCCCCGGCTCATAAAAGAAAAGAGGGTTCAGAATTTACGGGATGTAGTGTACTGCCTTATCAGAGGGCATCTATTTAAATCAGGTGACGCTGTTAGCGAAAATGTTCGTACCCTAAACGCTATTTTGGGGAGAGACTATTAATTTTCGGAAAGGTTCTGCTTTAAAAATTGCTCGTGAAGTATTCTGCTATTTTAATCGAATATTAATACAACATCGATCAAGTCCGCATCTTTTAACAGCAAAAAATACTGTAGTCTGCTCAATATTATAAATTCAAAAATATGTCTATCAACTCTGCCTGTTACCTCTTCAAGCTATTTTGTGACGTAGGAAAGGATGTAGGATATTTTTGTTGCCAAAAATTTTCTGCGTAACGGAGTTGCGGACGTCATTTAATGTAAGGGCCAACCCACACGTACCACAACCACACCACGTCGCAACGGCAAAATGCCGTCAAGCAGTGGTTACGTGTGAGTGGTGTCGCTGCAGCTTCTTGTAGTTGCGTTATGGTACCGACAAAATGCCGACTAGGTTGCGTTGTCGCTAATAGTTACGAATGTGGTTACGTACGAAAGTCAATGAAACGGAGGGGGGGAAAAGCGCGGGCGGTGTGGGCGCACTGTCATTGCATCGACGCAACGTCGTGGTTGGGGTGTGGTCGACAACGACTGCAAAATGTGGTACGTGTGAAGAGTCCAGTTCATTTACAATACGAAATATACGCCCGACCACGTGGTGTGGTTGTGGTTGTCGTGTGGTTGTGGTACGTGTGGGTTGGCCCTAATACAAAACATATTAATAATGACACGATACAAAACTGTAATAACATAGCAATCTAAATTCGTATAGTACAGGTACTCTGCTCTTACGAGCATTTAATAAGATTTAGACTCCTCCACAGACCAATACCGGGAAGTGCGACCCAATTGAAAATTGCATCCGAGAATCGATATCTATAATATCGGCTTGTTCGTCTAATATTACTCTAGGTTAGTAGAAGTCTCCCGGAATTTTGCTGACAAATTTGATTATTCCACCAATTTTTGATACTTTAAGGGTGGGTTGCACCAACTTACGTTAACTACAACAAAATTTCAAATGAACTATCAAATCTCTGGTCAAAAATGGACGCCATATTTGACGATAACCTAAGCCGCGCAATTTCGATCGGTTAAAGTAAAATTTGACATAAGGATCACAGTGTTGCCATAACAAATAATTTTTTCCTGTAAATTTGTATGAATAATTAATTTTTTATGCTCTCAACCCCATTAACTTTAGCAACTGACATCTGTCAAATTCTGTGGTCATTGTCAAAGCTAAAGCTAAAGTTAACCTTCACTATAACCTTAAATTTGACCATAACTGTAACTATAACAACGCCCCTGGTGCAATCCACATCCTAAGGGACTTATTCTAATTACTCAGGGACTTAATATGACACTTGTAAGTTTCAACAGAATTTACATTTGAAGCTCTTACTAGAGACGGCCACAACGGAGTTGCGTCAAAATTCGTTTATCTCGGGAAACCGTAAATTTTTCCAGGATAAAAGTATCCTAAGTCCTTTCCCGGGACTCAAAGTATCTCCAAACCGAATTTTAGCAAAATCGATTCAGCGGTATGGACGTGAAGAGGTAACAGATAGACAGACACACTTTCACATTTATAACATTAGTATGAATATGGATTATTCTAAGTTTTTATTATTCTTACTAGACGTTCCGCGCGGCTGCGCCCGCGTAATTTAAATATTTCACAGACAAATCAGTCTACCAAAAATAGCCTATGATCCTTCACATGGTCTACTTCTTATCTGACCCAAATAACAAAACAATTGCTCTGGTAGTTCGTGAGATAAGCCCTTTCAAATAATTTCCCCCGTTTTTTCCACATTTTCTTCTATTTCTTCGCTCCTATTAGTCTTAGAGTCATAAAATATAGCCTATAGCCTTGCTCGATAAATGGGCTATCTAACACTGAAATTTTTTTTTAATCGGACCAGTAGTTCCTGAGATTAGCGTGTTCAAATAAGCCCTTTCAAATAATTTCCCCCCGTTTTTCCACATTTTCCTCTATTTCTTCGCTTCTATTAGTCTTAGCGTGATAAAATATAGCCTATAGCCTTTCTCGGTAAATGGACTATCTAACACTGAAAGAATTTTTCAAATCAGACCAGCAGTTCCTGAGATTAGCGCGTTCAAACAAACAAACTAACAAACTCTTCCGCTTTATAATATTAGTAAAGACTAGACGTTCCGCGCGGCTTCGCCCGCGTAAATTAGATATTTCACAGACAAATCAGTCTACAAAAAATAGCCTATGATCCTTCACGTGGTCTACTTCTTATCTGACCCAAATAACAGAAAAATTGCTCTAGTAGTTCGTGAGATAAGCCCTTTCAAATAATTTCCCCCGTTTTTTCCACATTTTCTTCGATTTCTTCGCTCCTATTAGTCTTAGCGTGATAAAATATAGCCTATAGCCTTCCTCGATAAATGGGCTATCTAACACTGAAAGAATTTTTCAAATCGGACCAGTAGTTCCTGAGATTAGCGCGTTCAAACAAACAAACAAACAAACTAACAAACTCTTCCGCTTTATAATATTGGTATAGATTAGACTTTTTTATCAGTGACAAAATTTGCCATTCGCAGTGTTGGGCTTTTCCAAGTGATATCTCATTTGAAAGTCATCGCAACGCGACCCCTCGCGTCGTTGCAATGTGAATTGACCCTAAGCTCTATTGTATGTGTGCAATGTTTATCATTCAGATATGTTGGCGCTAAATGTGCAGCATTAGGACGCAATGCGCCTGAATGCATGTATGAAGTATCACGCGTTGAAATAGAATGGATTAATGTTTTAGCTTTCAGGCAATTTCCGAATTCCTGCTGGCGCAAAAGAGTGACTTTAGTCGCGTAGCGAATACGATACCTTGAGTTACCGCGGCTTAGACCCGGTTTCTAAAGTTTTTTTGGGGGATTTTATAAATTCAACCACGTTCTTGGTTCTAAGTTGTTGTGAAGTCAAGTATGTAATATAGGTTTGCATTGCTGCTGTTAAAAAAAACGGTATAAGTTGTGTAACTTTTGGCACTTGTCATAACATTATTAAGGACTAGATGACACCCGCAACTCCGTTGCGCCAAAATTCTTTTATCGCGCGGGAACCGTACATTTTTCTGGGATAAAAAGTATCCTATGTCCTTTCCCGGGACTCAAAGTATCCCCATACCAAATTCCAGCAAAATCGGTTCAGCGGTTTAGGCGTGAAGAGGTAACAGAGAGACAGACAGACAGACGGACAGACAGACAGACACACTTTCGCATTTATAATATTAGTATGGAAGTATGGATAGAGCTCTTGTAACTTATTCACTGCCATCGATTACACATATTATATGGCAAAATTATATTATGTGCGTCTAATCCATATTTTGGTATTTTGTTTGGGAGTTACTCACGAGCTACTCTTCAAAAATACCATGAAACTCTCTATAGCAGTGGCTCGTCGCGACTATCAGTTGCCCGTTTGCACCGACCTGCTAGAACAATTTGCTAAATGGTCTGTTTTCGGATTTACAAAGCGCAACTTCGTTGACATTTTTGATGAAAACTTTTCTAATAAATGATTGTTTTGACTTATTGCGAATTTTGCGATGAGTGATGCTTATTGTGTCAAAGTTGTTTTTCGTACTTTGGAGTTTATATTTGTACCCGTTACTTTTATCCATTGATGTTATAGCTCCAAACCAAAAAAAAAAAGAAATTAAACTATAGGTCTACCAGAATCTGATGGCAATTTTTGACAGCAGATTTTTAAAAAATATCCTTGATCATTGGATAAATTTTTATATTTGCATGTTTAACACACAGAATCAGCCGCTATAAGAAAAAAAACGGATCAAAATGTTTTATTCCAATTACCCCCGTATTGCTAGAGTCATTTTACTTTCTCACTTTTTGCCATCAGATTCTGGTAGACCTATAATAACTGAATGGATGCACTCCGGAAGTGCCGGCAGAAGTAAAAAACGAAACAGAAAGAACGGAGAACAACTTTCCTCGCCTACACCACGCTAGCTGTCTACTCTCCCTCTGTCTTAGGAATTTACGATCAGGTCTGGTATCCTGACGTGAGTTTACCCATCACTTACCCATCTCAATAATGTCGCTTTAGAACTTTTCACTTAAAAAGATTTTCAAAGGCAAAAAGAAAGTAAAGTAGGATGCTATATTTTATCTTGGGGTAGAGTTTTGTAGGATTTCTTGTACTATTTTATCTCTAGCAACCCAGTTAGAGGTATGTAATAACGGAAGATTTCGCGAACAAGTCTGTAGAATTAATTTCAGAAGGCTGAAATCGAGGCTGATATTGAAATCGAGTCTCGAATCCGATTTCCGTCCGCCATTACGTCGGAAGTGACGTAGCAGGTTCTCAACCATTAACGTCTAAGTATCTGTTTATGCAAAGGTTTACAACGTAACATCGCTAAGCGCCTCGATGACAATTCATCTTCACGGTGTTTTCAGCTGTTGCTGTATAATAAATGTGTTTTGTTAAGGCTTTTACGCCCTTTGTCTCCGTCCTTTCCTCCTAAACGCTTTTTGACAACGGATATCGTTGTTGTCAAGAGCCCGTATTATATACGGCCCGATGGACAAGCAAAAGGACATGATAATATTACTCTTATATTATAACTCTTAATAATAAGGCTAATCACTATGAAGCCTACATTTTCATACATTTTTTATAGTCAAGTTTAGTCGAACGACTTTGTTTTCTGAGTGCGAATATAGTGAACGAGACATCCCGCGAGGACGGGAATAACCAACACTCATTTTTGAAGAGGGTAACTAAGACTGAATGCCTCCCCGCTCACCCGGGTTAAGTTAAGAGTTAATAGACATTAGACATATTATAACAGACACATCACACATTGTCGCATTTATAATATTCGTAAGAATTATACTGAAATATCCTCAACAAGCATAATTAAATTGATCACTTCATTTGTGATGCGAAATAGAATTTTCCTAAACAAATATTTGCTAAGATTCATTTGCTTGCAGTTGATATTGTTATTGTTTGTTTATCCTGAGATATTATGTCTACGAATTTACCTTTTTTGCATCGTTATAATATTCCATATAATAAAATCGTAGGAAAGTCAATCCTGTACATTGAATATTTTTGAAAAATAATACTCGGACGTGATCTACTATGCTAATAATTGCTAACGCGGACGAAGTCGCGGGCAACATCTAGTAATTTATATAATTATGGTTTTATTAAATTGGTCAATTTTCACGTTAGTTAACTCCTAAAAATGTGTAGTAATTCACCCATCGATAGAAATTTATTTTCAAGCAGGATCCAAACCGCAAACTAAAATTGAAACAGTGAATGTCGGTGAAAATTATACAAAAATGTAGGTGAACACAAAATAAAACATTGACATAAAATGTATGTAAGCACAAAATAAAATATTGATATAAAAATATTTGAATCAATTTTATGCAATGATATACTATGATGAGGCTTGTCGCAATCCATATTTTGGCTAAAGTAAACAAGCGGAATTGGGTTAAAACAAGGGTCATTGAAAACCAATCACGATACTCATATTATAAGCCCAAAAAACGTTGATGGAATTATTTTTTTACATATTAATAAAATGAAAACTCCATTATCTGTTACAGGTCTATGAGGCCCATTTTGAAATAAATTAACGTTCCCTTCGGCTATTCTGTATGCTGTATAAAGTGGGTTACTTTACCTTTCCATTTAAATCTCATGACTCACCAGATTCACCTGATGTTGGAATATATAGTCGTAATTACGTATAACACGGCTAGTTGATTGACCATTTCGATCGTTTCAGCATTAAAACACCATTTTGAAGGGTAGTATCAAATTTCGATGAAAGCAGATAAAACAAACATCTACTTGCACTACGGGAGTGTCGAGATTACAATGTGGAGCAAAGGAATCAAAATAAAATTAAATGTGGGCAAAACAACATCAAGTGTGGTTAGGTCAGGTTAGGTTATAATTTGCTGCGTGCTCGAGAGCGATGAGGCCTGGCAGGCGGCGGTCTCTTTCTGCGAAATTATGATGTCGCAGAAAGAGGCCGCGGAGCGGGACAAAGAGGACGATCCCACCTCTCTGCCGTTCCGCCGGCGTAGGACGGGAGTGCGGAGGCGACGCTATGTGCGATCCTCCTAACTCTCGTCTAACGGGGCTCCGGGAGAGGATGGGAACCTCCCCGGCTTAGCTAGTCCCGGCGCCGAGGGGAACGCTTCGGCATACTGAAGCATTCCCCTAACATTGGTGGAAGTCCGGCCCCATCTGAGGTAGACCGGCCGGTCGTGGAGGGAGTCCTGTGTTTGTTAGATCTAGGACATCCCTCCGTATACGGCTGAAGGCGAACCGCAGGTGGTTTTAGTGGGTAAGCCCGGCGCTCTCGCCAGCAGCCCCACATACCCGCGGGGTACTTCAGCTTAACTGAGGCACATCCCCAACCCGGGGCACCCATAAAGGGTTTCCCCTGCGCATCAAAAAAAAAAAGGTTAGGTTATAATTTTTTAACGGTATTTGCATGTATGTGTGTGTAATCACGGTTTAACAATGCTAAAGACACTTTTCCTGTCATCGCCTGGATCTGGTGCGCATGAAATTTGCCCGCATGCTATCATTTCATAGATGTTTTTCCTGTCATGCGGGCAACACGTGCGCGGCCAGGAGCATGTTGTCACCCGCATGCGGGCCAGATCTGCACGCGGGCGACACGCATGACAGGAAAATATATAAAAGTGATTTTGATTTAGTGTCAGATCGAGCTGTAACGTTGTCAGTCTATTGCACAGTACACACCTAGATAATTCTAGGTCTAATACCAATAATGTTGATGCTCTTATCACCTGCATATTCATAATGATGAATCTGACACGGGTTATAAATATCAATCTGTCCCTGATTGGCAGCTCCTTCACTGAACTGGGTTAGTTTGGAAGTTAATTACGGGACCATTTCGAAGTTAAATAGTTGGTCGATACGCAAATTGTGCGCTCCGTATTAATTGAGACGTCGAAGTGAGTCGCCGAACTGACGCAATCTTTCCGAGTTGTCGTTTATAGTAGGGGAGCCCAGAACCCTATTCGTACTCGAGCGTCATGGAGACCTAGTAGGTTTTATACATTAGGTAAAACTGAAAAAAAAATAAAAAGAGCGTTTTTTATTTTAGCGGTGAGTTCAGAGACTGCAGCCATTTTAAAGTTAGGAAAAAGAAAATATATTCAGAAAATTGCTTATTTAGGTAAAATGTAACAAGATTTTAGACAACAAGGATTAATTCTAATCCTTTAGTTTAGTGCAACAAAAAATATCTGCGAAGCTTAGTTAGGAAAATATTATGAAGCTTTATTTTTTTATATTTTAAAATGTCCCAACAGGCTCACCTAACCTTTAAATCGTCAGTGCTTTATGTGGAAGCTTCTTTGGGGTATACTCAACATCCACTATCTTAATCTGACAGATCCGATGTCATTTCCGTACTCGAAAATAACTTTTTTTAACCCAGCACGTGAGAAATCTGATTTCTATATTATGACAAGTAGACACAATATGTCAGAACTCAGAAGCCTATACAAGGTTAATCTGACACGCTCGAGCAATTCGCGAAATCTCCTCTTGGGCTCCCTACTATTACCTTAATGATCGGATAGCGAAACGATTTACATTGAAGATAGGCAAAGCAATTACAAGTTTCCAGTCGATTTCGGATAAATAAAGGCAAAAACACGGTAAAGACTTTGATGTAAGTAACATTGTATATACAGAAGAAATTGTAGATTTTCTGCTCTACTAATCATATAATATATTAATACGCAAGCGAAAAACTGTGGACCCCTTTTTACGAAATTTTTTATTGAATCTCAAACATTGTTACATATTTTATTACATTAATTATCTGTCACACCGACAACGGTTACCTCATGGTAATATGATGTCTACTTTGTTTTAAATATCACTTTAATAAATATTATCCTTACGAATATACGGCTATATCATTGCGAACTAATAGCGTTAAAACGTATAATTTAAATTATTATTGGTCGAATTTCGACCATTGGGCGACCTCTAGTTTTAATTAATCGAGTAAAAGTGAAGTTGTTAAACGATATCTGTTTATAAATACAGAGAAAGATATAGGCAAGAGTCACACAGATTATGATAGAGATAGACCTCGAATACGGCTTGGACTTAGGCTGGCCACATACCCACGTTTTCCGTATTCGATTCGACCTTTTTTTTCACGCGCGAACGCGCCGGCTTGCACTTGAAACGTATGTGCGGAATTCGTTCTGTTCGGAAAAAAGCGAACGTGTGCGCCAGTTACTCTATTTTCTACTGATTCCATGCATACGGATTTTCGAATACGGAAATTGCATACGGAAAACGCGTGAATGCGGCCGGCCTTAGCATGGCAGCTTTGCACTTGTCCGTCCTATCATATCACAGCCACGCGTGTCGCTATTTGCTATTGCTATTTTTATTAAAAGCGTTTAGATTCCTAAATAACAACCAAGCTTGAAACTACTTCTAACCACCTCCAACTACTCCTATAACATAAAGTTTTGATAACAAGCATCTCGAGCAGGAAAGCTGGTTTATATTTTAAACGAGATGAACTAAATTGTTCGTCATTGTGAAAGATTTTTATTTTATGCCAAACGTAAAATTTGGAGGAAAATTTCGCTTAAACATTTGCAAAGTAAGCCTAATTAGGGCTACCTTTGTCCCCATATAATTTGGTAATTTCATTTTTCGACTTCATCATCATTACAAGGTACCAGCTATTGAAAGAAAAAATTTCCAAGTATCGAGTGAGATGCTTACGACACATGAAGTGACCTCATAAAATATATGTACTTAAAAAGTCGTATGTTTTTTGCGATTTCCTTAAAATAATGGAATCGAAATAATATATTATTACAATTATATTCCTTTAAATTCTATGCTATCGTCAATGAAACGTTATAATCAATAACGTTTTGATGGTACTTTAAATATTCCAAAATTTCTAATAACATTCACGGCTCTATTCGTCTCCGTTCCAGCACAGTTCCTTTCAGTAAATGGAATATTTGCAATTCTTTCCCCGACCAAAATTAACGTTCCCTTAAAAATTTAACTATTAATCGCTTTCATTTACCTTAAAAGAACAATTAACACGAAAAACGTTTCTTATTCAAGAGAAGTGATTTATTTCGGAGCATAATGAGATCGGAGTACGGTCAATCGGACTTGTTTAATTTATATTAAGTCCCGCATAGATAATTCTACTCAGGTCTTAGGCCCGTTTCAAGCCAGGTTTCTTAGTTGATTATTTTGATGTATTTCTTATAAGTCATTCTTTGTATTCTATTATATATTTTCTTATGTTTCTATATTTGTATCGTTAACATTTTATAGAAATTTCGATATAATTATCATTCTGAATGCTAATAAAAAGATCCATAGTATCTATTAAGTTCTTTTCTAACCTATCCGACAAGAACAATAGTTACTCGTATTATACTGTATTACCATAACATTAGTACATGGTCTTAAAATGCTAATAGTATCAAGGTTATTATTTAACTAGCTGTTGCCCGCGACTTCGTCCGCGTTAGCAATTAGCATAGTAGATCACGTCCGAGTATTATTTTTCAAAAATATTCAATGTACAGGATTGACTTTCCTACGATTTTATTTAAATACTAGCTTTTGCCCGCAGCTTCGCTCGAGTTAAAAAGTATTATTATAATATAGCTGTTGCCCGCAACTCCGTCCGCGTTAGCATGATATACCGGAAATGGATAATGTTCTCCTTTTTATGGTCCCTTACTCAAAGGGTGAAAATGAGACCCGATTACAAATGTGTCATTTAATTACTCACATGGTAATTAAATAACACTCAAAAAGTTTGTTTAGTTTAAGTTAGAATAAATTCACTTCTAATTAATAACTTACTTTGTTCCTAAAAAGGAGAATTAAAACGCAACACTAACGCTGCGACACCATTTTTTTAAGCTAAATATCCAGGATTGGGGGGAGGCGGTTTGGGGGGGCGCAGGTCCCCCAAGTATGGGCCAGGGCAACAAACTTTTGATTTGGGCTTAAGCTGCTTTTGAGTTAATAAAGTTAGTTTGTTCCTAAAGAGGAGGATCGAAATTCAAAACTAACTACACAACACCATTTTCATAAAAGCTACATTTCCAGGAGGGAGGGGGGGGGGTTAGCCCCCCCCCCCCCAGTAGTGTCCGGGGGCAAAGCCCCCCGCATAATAATCAAACGACACTCGAAATCTGTATGTTTGGTTTAGGTTACAATAATTTCGTTATGATATTCACTTTTAATTAAAACCTAGTTTGATCCTAAAAAAGGAGAATTTAAACTCAACATTAACTACGCGACAGCACTTTGTTATAAGCAACATTTTCAGGGGGGGGGGGGGGTTAGGGGGGCGCAGCCCTCCCAAGCAGGATCCGGGGGAAAATCCCAGGTGCGAACCCTGCGTTAGAGGGATGGTGGGAAAAAATTTGTACACCAGATGTTAAGTTAAATGTTGCTAAATAAGAAACATTTCGAGGATAGTTTTTATCCCCGAAAAATGTACGGTTCTTATGCAACAAACTTAAGATTTGGGCTTAAGATGCTTTTGAGTTAACAAAGTTAGTTTGTTCCTAAAGAGAAGGATCAAAATTCAAAACTAACGACGCAACACCGCAGCCCCCCCCTCAAGTAGTGTCCGGGGACAAAGCCCTCCGCATAATAATCAAACGACACTCGAATTCTGTATGTTTGGTTTAGGTTAGAATAATTTCGTTCGTAAATAAGAGGAGGATCAAAATTCAAAAGTAACGACGCAACACCATTTTCATAAAAGCTACATTTCCAGGAGGGAGGTGGGGGGTTTGAGGGGGCGCAGCCCCCCCCCCCCCCCCCCAAGTATTGTCCGGGGCAACGCTCCCCGCATAATAATCAAACGACACTCGAAATCTGTATGTTTGGTTTAGGTTAGAATAATTTCGTTATGATATTCACCTTAGTTTGTTCTTAAAAAAACCGGCCAAGTGCGAGTTGGACTCGCCCATGAAGGGTTCCGCAGCAGCAATAAGGTTTATTTTTATGAAATTAAAATGTTTTTGATTTATTTTTATATCTCAGTTGATTTAATGAAAGTTAAATTAAGTTTACCATTTACAAAAAAAAAAACTACTTGCTAGATTTCGTTCAAACCAATTTTCGTTGGTAGTTTTTATAGTAAAGTACATCATATATTTCTTTTAGACTTATCATGCCCCTACTTTAGAAGTTAGAGGGGGGGGGGGGGGGGGGGGGGGGGTACACACACATTTTACCACTATGGAAGAGTCTCTCTCGCAAACTATTCAGGTTAGGAAAAAATTATATTAGAAACCTCTATATGATTTTTGAAAACCTATCCATAGGTACCCCACACGCCTAGGTTAGATGAAAAAAAAAATTTATTATAATAATATAAAAAAAAAAAACTTCTTGCTAGATTTCGCTCAAACCAATTTTCGTTGGTAGTTTTTATAGTAAAGTACATTATATATTTTTTTAGACTTATCATGCCGCTACTTAAGAAGTTAGGGGGGGGGGGGGGGGGGGGGGGGACATTTTACCACTTTGGAAGAGTCTCTCTCGCAAACTATTCAGGTTAGGAAAAAATGATATTAGAAACCTCTATATGATTTTTGAAGACCTATCCATAGGTACCCCACACGCCTAGGTTAGATGAAAAAAAAAATTATTATAATAATATAAAAAAAAACTTCTTGCTAGATTTCGCTCAAACCAATTTTCGTTGGTAGTTTTTATAGTAAAGTACATTATATATTTTTTTAGACTTATCATGCCGCTACTTTAGAAGTTAGAGGGGGGGGGGGGGACACACATTTTACCACTTTGGAAGAGTCTCTCTCGCAAACTATTCAGGATAGAAAAAAATGATATTAGAAACCTCAATATGATTTTTGAAGACCTATCCATAGATATCCCACACGCATAGGTTAGATGAAAAAAAAATTTTTTTTTAATATAATAATATTAAAAAAAAAACTACTTGCTAGATTTCATTCACACCAATTTTTGTTGGTAGTTTTTATAGTAAAGTACATCATATATTTCTTTTAGACTTGTCATGCCCCTACTTTAGAAATTAGAGGGGGGGGGTCACACATTTTAGCACTTTGGAAGAGTCTCTCTCGCAAACTGTTCAGGTTAGAAAAAAATGATATTTGAAACCTCAATATGGTTTTTAAAGACCTATCCATAAATACCCCACACGCATAGGTTACATGACAAAAATTTTTAATATTTTTTCCATTATTGTATCAAAATCTTAATGCGGTTCACAGACTACATCTACATACCAAATTCCAATAGTATAGCTCTTATAGTTTCGGAGAAAAGTGGCTGTAACATACGGACGGACAGACAGACAGACATGACGAATCTATAAGGGTTCCGATTTTTGCCATTTGGCTACGGAACCCTAAAAAGGAGAATTACAACGCAACACTAACGCCGTGACACCGTTCTGTTATAAGCATCATTTTCAGGGAGGAAGGGGGTGCAGCCACTAAGTAGGGGGGCTCGGGGGGCGAAGCCTAGTAATTAAATTACACTCAAAAAGTGTATGTTGAGTTTAGGTTAGAAAAATTTCACTTTTAATTATTGACTTAGTTTGTTCTTAAAGAAAATTGAAACTCAACAGTAACGACGCGACACCATTTTGATATAAGCTACATTTCCAGGAGGGACGGGGGGGGGGGGAGGGGGGGGGGGGGGGGGGAGGGGGGTTCGTGTGATGCGGGAACAAATATACAGACAGACAGACAGACAAAAAAGTAACCACATTTTTGGCTTCCATAGCGATGTAGTAACACCCCCCGCTTATTATTTTTTGAATATCTTTAATGTACAGAATTTTCATTTCTACAGTGTTATTATATGTATACATTTTATCAAAATTGATTAAACAGTTTACGCGCAAATCACAAAAGTTTATTGTGAGGAAACAGTACATTTTTCCGGGACAAAAGTATCATATGCCCTTTTTCGGGACAAAATGTATCTGTATATCAAATTTCATCAAAATCGATTGAACAGTTTACGCGCAAATTATAAAAGTTTATTGCGTGGGAACCGTACATTTTTCCAGGATAAAAACTGTTTAAGAGCGGGCTGTGCCATTTTGCTGTGTTTTCTAATAAGTATTACGATCCTGGAAGACGATTGACTCAAATGAAATTGAGATTTATTTAATCATTGTACATTTATCTGATATTTAGGTAACGGAAAACACGATTCACTAATTTTGACTCGATAGTTTTATTTTTCGAAATTATGAATCTTTTTGGGCATTTCAACAAATATCTGTTACACTTATTGAGTTACTATCATTAAATAACTTGCACTACTACAATCACACACTTTATAAAATAATAGCTAAAGGAAATATTAGTATTGTATTTAGTTTTTAAGTAATCATCAAAAAACAGTTTTGGGCCTTACGACCTTTACTTTCGTGCTATAATGCGGGAACCGTTGTTACGCGATATTGTTCACTATTAGCTGAAGCATAAAGTGCATTGCCCGGGAGCACGATTCATGGAATTATTGTATCACGATTGGAGGATAGCGTTGTGTGTAGGCGGGGCTAGCGTTTTCACAGCGCGCTCTTAATGTCCTTTTCCGGGACAAAATGTACCTATGTACCAAATTTCATCAAAATCGATTGAACTGTTTACGCGAAAATTATAAAGGTTTATTTCGTGGGAACCGTACATTTTTTCGGGATAAAAACTGTTTTATGTCCTTTTCCAGGACAAAATGTACCTATGTACCAAATTTCATCAAAATCGAGTTTACGCGCAAATTATAAAAGTTAATTTCGTGGGAACCGTATATTTTTCCAGGATAAAAACTACTTCATGTCCTTTTCCGGGACAAAATGTACCTATGTACCAAATTTCATCAAAATCGATTAAACAGTTTACGTGCAAATTATAAAAGTTTATTGCGTGGGAACCGTACATTTTTCCGGGATAAAAACTATTTTATGTCGTTTTCCGGAACAAAATATACCTATGTACCAAATTTCATCAAAATCTATAGAACAGTTTACGCGCAAATTATAAAAATTCATTGCGTGGGAACCGTACATTTTTCCGGGATAAAAGCTATTGTTTGTCCTTTTCCGGGGCAAATTCTACCTATGTACCAAATTTTATCAAAATCGATTGAATAGTTTACGCGCAGATCATAAAAGTTTATTGTGCGGGAACCTTACATTTTGCCGGGATAAAAACTATTTTATGTCCTTTTTTGGGACAAAATGTATCTGTATACCAAATTTCATCAAAATCGATTCAATAGTTTAGGCGCAAATCATAATAGTTTTTTGTGCGGGAACCGTACATTTTTCCGGGACAAAAAGTATCCTTTGTCCTTTCCCGGGACTCAAGGTATCTCCATACCAAATTTCAGCAAAATCGGTTCAGCGGTTTGGGCGTGAAGAGGTAACAGACAGACAGACAGACACACTTTCACATTCATAATATTAGTATGGATGTATAGATAGATATTTATCATTATATACTTTTCATCGCTTCACTTCACATAACATAATAATTAGTAATTTTTTATCAAGTTACGGCAATATTTAATAGTTCAATCGGAAAATTAAAAGCTAAAGTTTTAATTGAAAATCCCGGCGAAAATGATGGCAATAATTTTGCCTTTAATGGAGAAATATTCGTCGGAGCAAAAATACAAAGTAGCTTAGTTCGCAATACCTATTAGCACAATCCGCAGCGCCGAGAGGTACCTTAGGGAGTTATTTAAGTCCGGTCACGAATTGGTTTGCATATTTTTGTCGCCAATTCGTAATGAAGTAACACAATGTACTGCTATGAATAAACTTATAGCTCATTAATTTATTTTTCGTGTAATTTATAGTCTCGGAATTGAAATTTATTCGAAGCTTATTTGCCCATTTATTACTTTTCTGCTACGTTTCAATTTTATAATCTTTAATTCTGAAAGTAGGTCAATAGAGAATAATGTGTTTTAATTTTCATTTAAAAATGAAATTGAAGATGTTTATGATGCCAACGTTTTTAAATAAATAAGCTACAATTATGCTAAAAGACCAAGGTCCGCTTCGCAAGCTGAAAAAAAATCAAGAGGTACATTCGATATACATAATTGTTTTATTTCTAATGTTATTTTCTTTTGTTACAGGTAGAAGGTATGCGGGCTCAAAAGATACCCGCTGCCTTGCTACTGTTGCTAGTTGCAATAGATTCTCTGCACGCCAACCGGAGGAAGCAAAAAGAGAAAATAATCCAAACGACAACTAATATATGCGACATTAGCGACAGAGATTCCAAAGTCCATTGCTACTGCGAAAACAGTCCAGAAATAAATGAGGCAATTAAAACGGAATGCTGGGTATTTAACGGAGGTATAGACAAGACGGATCCTTTATGGCCGAGTTTTACTTCGCAGTCCAACATAGAAATTCTGGCTTTTAATGTGCGGGCTGACGGCGGACTCAGTTTTGTGCCAACGAAAGTACTCAGATATTTGAGAAAGCTGAAAATTTTTAGCATAAAATACAGCTCCATTCTGAAGATAGAGAGCGAAACGTTCGTTAATTTGACTTCAGTGCAAGAGATGACATTAACGAAGAACCAGATAGTTGTGCTAAATAAATATGCATTTTATAATTTACCTAACCTAACGACGCTGACTTTGGACGAGAACAGAATAAAAAAGCTCGAGACAGATACGTTCTACGGGCTGCCGGTGTTGCAGAAATTATTTCTAACGAGTAACAATATAAGCACAATCGAGGAGGGAGCGTTCCGGCATCTAGTTAATTTGCTAGAATTAGAGTTGGATAGAAATAATATAAGCGAATTGAATAAGGAGTCCTTTAATGGACTCGCTAACCTAAAACGCTTAGATTTAAGAAGAAATAAGATAGCTATATTGAATTCTTTTACGTTCATCGAGTTGTGGAATCTTCAAGAGTTATTATTAGATTATAACGAGATATACATATTAGCACAGAGGACGTTCGATGGACTATCGCAATTGAAAAAACTGAGCTTAAGTCATAATAAGTTGGTAACTTTAGCAGATGGATTATTTGAAGGAGTACGAGGATTGTCAGCGGTAGATCTAAGACACAACAAGTTAAAACGATTTACTATTGACAACCTACGGCCGATTTACGACAATTTGAAGCTACAAAAGAGCTACATTTATTTAGAAGGTAGGTTAACTTTTGTCTTAAAATGTTAAAAGGTTATTCGCAAGCCTATTATAATATAATATCTATGGACGCTTCACACCACGTCAGTCTGGCCCCGTGCTAAGTACCTGAAGGACTTGTGTTACAGGTACCAGACAACGGAAATATATTTAATACTTTTATACTATACATATATTTAAGATTTTTATTATATCATAAACATATTTAATACACATCCAGACCCGGGAACATTGAAAAACTTTTTTTTTGTTCCGTCGGCGGGATTCGAACCCGCGACCCCCGGCTTGGGCTGTCACACACTCAACCAATTGAGCCACAGAGGTCGTCTATTGGAACTGATTGTACTACCTTGTAATATTATTAAAATATCTGTAACCTATTTTCATGGCAATGGCATGGCATGAAATATGAAAATATGCCTTCGTTAAACTAAATGCGATATCGGCCTGCTTCAAATAAATTGCTTATCATGAAAATAAAAAGTAATGAAAATCGTCGTACTCTAAAGACTTGCTTATTTCGGCCGTATGTAAAATTCATATCATTTGCAGGCTCGGAACACGAAACAATGACCCACAAAGCGATGGCAAACTTTTGTTAAACATTTCGCGTATTTACTACTTTTAATTAATGATTGCAAACTCTTGAACCACGAAACCAACGGCCATTCATTTTTACCTGTACCTTTTGTAATTGTATTTTCAATTCAACGTATTAAAATGAGAGTTTTATTTTTAAACAAAATGTCTTCTACATAACTTTTTATTCATCTATTTTAACATACAATTATTTAAATGAATATTTTCTTTACTAATTTCATATAATCATCACAAGAAAATTTGAATCTCATTAAATAAGGGACTTTACGAAATCAATTAGTCTCGAGCCTTTAGTCCAATCGAAGATTAATTAAAGCACCGATTGTTACAGGGAACGATTTCGAGTGCGACTGTCATTTGGCGTGGATGCACAAACTCCGGCACGAGGCGAACAGCATAAAAGTGCGGACATCTTTAGAAAATTTCGTCTGCAAGCTCAGCAAAGACAGTAATTTTCATCAAGGTTACTTTGAACCCGCTAAAAACATCGAGAAGGAGAATATTATAAATGAACTCAACGAGGACGATTTTAATGAGGAGGACGAGACGTATATTGAGGAACCGAAGAAAGTTAGAAGTGATAATGAGAGGACATTGTTGCAAATACCCGTGGAGCTTCTTCCGTGCCCTGCTGAGGTCAAGAGTGTCACGGACAAGACATATACGTACCCCTCACAGAATGAAGCTAAAGATTACAGGAATCTTATACAATCTAACGCTGTGGAAAACATGGGAGATGTAATACTCATTGTACTATTAAGTTTTGTAGTTTAAGATATAAATATAGTTTTGTTGTTAGGATAAATTGTTATTTTTTAATAGTAAATATGTATAAGATAGAATAATATTTGTTGCACTCTCTATGATAATAAGTTCTGTTAATCTTTCGTTTGAAATCAAATCATTCGTGTTTGTATTGTTTCTGACACAGACATAGATCAAGATAGATACCGCATGTGTATGTACTTCGCGTGCCATATCGCGTTCCCAAACGACGAGCAATGCTCGTCTTTCAAAAGTCTGTTCTTGAGTCTGCTATCGGAATTGGATGTCAATCGGAATTTTAAAAATGTCTAAATGCCTAAAGGTGCTGTGTTGAGCTGTAGAAATTCAAATAGAAACGTTGGCCTTGATAATGGACACGTTTCTTATCATCGGTACAAGTATCATCGGTATTTGGTATCGATATTCACATCGGTAAAAGTAGCACACTCGTTTTCATACAAATGGAGCGACATGCGGTATCTATCTTGATCTATGTCTGTGGTTTCTGAAAAAATATTTGTTTAATCTAGAGGAATGGTTAAATTTATTTACATCAAAATTAATTTATAAATGTAAATATTACATCTTAAACTTGTAAAGAAATGTGATATAATTGTAAGGTAGATATTTGTTTATTGAAATCAATTTTTCTAAAGGATGTGAGATTATTTCATTATTTCAATCGATCTAGTTATTGTTGCAAGGAATATTTATGTATATACCTATGTGTAATTATGAACAAGGAGGTATATACCTATGTGTAAATATGAACAAGGAGGTCATACTAGTACCTATTGTTTCTTTACAAACTGTATTCATTTTTTATGGTAATATAATTTTAAAATACTAGCTCCGTTGTTTTATTTATCTCACTTGTTTTTCATTAAAATACAAAGGAATTTGTATTGTAATTACTTAACTCAGAAATCTCCGTATATTCTCTTTTTAATAAAATGGCTTACATTTACAAGATAATAATTATTACTGAAACACATGGAAATTATTTACCTTTGAACTTTATAAAATAAAACACTGTCTTAAAATATTCACATAAAGGCACAGAATAATTATAAAATTAATGATGTTAAGTTTTTGTAATATCATATCAACAATTGTAGTAAAAAATATTGGTTCCGGTGGTCAAACAGTCAACTCGCACGTCACAGAGCTCCGAAAATAAAAATTGTTTCTCAGTGCAAATAGTACTAGTTGAGTGCAACGAAAAAACTAAATCGATGCAAAAACTGTTTAGGAAGAACACACAAAGTGAAAATCAGTGTTAAAGTGTGTGCAATAAACAAAAAACTCTAAAAAAACTGTCTCCGCATAAAATAAATAACTACCGTCATAACAACAATATTAAAAATTTGCCGTCATCGGCATATTATCAGACATACCAACCTAACAACTGTAAATGTCATCCTGACAGTGACTGTGACATTGACATAGCGTCGTCATAGACAATACTGATAGCTCCAGTGTTGCTGCCTACGAAAACCAGTTACTACCAAACCAAAAAGTGATACCATACTAAACACAAAAAATTACAAAATAAAACTAAATTATGGATAAAAGCATGGAAATATTACTGTTAAAACTCGATGAAAAGTTAGAGAACCAAACTAAAATAATAACAACGGCAGTAACTAAGAACGTCATGGAAGCGATAGATGAAAAAATTAACGTTGTTATCGAGGAAAATAGCATCCTGAAGAAGAAAATATTACAACTAGAAGGAAAACTCAAGGAGATGGAAAAAGAAAAACGCAAAAGCAACCTTGTATTTTTTGGGATACAGGAAAAGGACAAATCTCAGTTAGATATAATAGACAACATTAAAGAACTCATAGTAAACATAGGGGTGAACATAGACAGAGAAGAAATTAGAAACGCATATAGAATAGGGCAAAAAGTCAACGACAAACATCGTCCAGTAGTAATCTCCTTTACAACGCAATGGAAGAAATACCTTATACTCAAAAACAAAACTAAACTTCCGCAGGGTATATATGTGAAAGAAGATTACCCAAAAGATGTTTTGGAAAAACGGAATCAACTCAAGACTCTAGTAGAAGAGGAGAAAAAGAAAGGAAACGTTGCATATATAAAGTATGACAAATTAATAATTAAATCACAAAACGAGAAGTCCCGCGAAAAAAGGAAGAGAGAAACTTCAAGCTCCCCCCAGACATCTTCACAAAAAAAGGCAATACTACTAAAACCACGAGTAGTACGACACAAGCCCAATCGAAAATAAAAGGTAACTCTAAAGACTTCATTAGACCTAACATACTAAACTACGTCGAGAGGGCAGCACCTGAAGTAAACTTGAGTACCCTAAAAAACTAATAACGACCAAGGAACCCAGAAATCAAATTACAAACGATAACACAAATAGATACATAAGTAACAATCAAACAAAAACTCTCCCACTAGGCTGGTCACCGAGGGAGTGCAAGACCAAAACCCTCCAAGTAAGACCAAAAATAATACCGAAGAAAATCTCAAACTATTTATCGCAACATACAATGTTCGGACTTTATCCTCATACGAGCGTTTAATAGAACTACAGGAAGCTATCAAAGAAATAAAATACCATATCATTGGTTTATCAGAAGTAAGAAGATCTGGGAACAAGATAGAGGAATACGAAAACTTTAATTTGTGCTACATAGATCAAACTCCCAGCAAATATGGAGTGGGTTTCCTAATTAAAAAGTCACTTAAAAATAACATCATCAGCTTTAATGGACTTACAGATCGAGTGGCAACTTTGAACATTAACGTACAAGGTGAAACGATATCGTTAATACAAGTGTACGCACCAACGGAAATATCAAGTGAAGACGAAGTTGACGAATTTTATAACACAATTGAAGTAGCAATGGAATTAGCACACAATGTCATAATACTGATGGGCGATTTCAACGCAAAGATTGGAGTACCCAAAGACGATGAATATTTAATAACTAAAAAACATGGATACGGACAAAGGAACGAAAGAGGACAAAGGCTCATAGACTATGCATTACAACACAAACTAATGATAATGAACACGTGCTTCAAGAAAAAACACAACAAAAGATGGACTTGGCGATCGCCAAACGGACTATATAAAAACGAGATTGATTACATCTTATCAAATAAGCCGAAAAAATTCCAAAACATAGAGACATTAAACATAAACTACAACTCAGACCACAGGTTAATCAGAGCAACTATAACTCTTGGTAAGCAAAAGAAAAGCCGCGCCAAATACACAACAAGCCAAATCTTTCAACTGAAAAGTATAAAGGAAATACAAACATACAATGAAAATGTAATATCTCACCTTGCCACTAACTGCTCTAAAGAGGAACATTACTCTGTACAAAGTCACTACGACAAGATAGAAAAGACAATAATTGCTAGTTTAGAAAAATCGAGTCAGAATAAAAAACGACATAAACATAAAATAATATCATCACGTACAGAACAACTACTGAAAAGAAGGCAAGAACTGCAAAAAGTCAATAACAAATCTCGAAGCGAAAAGAACTAACTATCTGCATTGTATAAGGTTGTGAACAAATATATAAGAGCAGACTATACAAAATATAGACTAGAAACAATAGAACAAAACATACAAAGCACTGGCAGCACAAAAAAGCATTTAAAAAACTTAGAACGAATACGACATGGATAGAGGGATTGAACAAACATGGAAAGGAACTGCTTACTAGAACAGACATAATCAAAACAGCATCAGAATTTTACAGAGAACTGTACAGTGTTAAGGATAAAAAAAGAAACAACCTAGAACTAGAAAGTAACAACATAATCGATAGCCCACAGCAACTGAACATCACACCTATTGATGGTACTGAAATAATAGAGGCCGTTAAGAAACTAAAACTAGAGAAAAGCCCAGGCTTGGACCGCATCCCGAACGAAGCACTGAAAAACTCAAACACAATGCTCATCAACGAACTAGTTGAACTTTTCAACATGATCCTGCTAAGCTCAGAAACACCTTCTCAATGGTCTGAATCGAACATTATATTAATATACAAAAAAGGAGACCCAAAAGACATCGGGAACTACAGGCCAATAAGCTTGTTGCCTACTCTTTACAAACTGTTTTCCGCTATTATTAACAAAATAATTAGCCCAACTCTTGAGAAACAACAACCAGTAGAACAAGCCGGCTTTAGAAAGTCTTTTTCAACTGTCGACCACATCCACGAATAAATAATTGAAAAAATTGAAAAAATAATTGAAAAATATCAAGAGAGTCAGAGACCTTTATACATGGCATTCATAGACTATCAAAAAGCCTTTGATACTATATTGCACACAAGTATATGGGAAAGTCTTAAGGAACAAGGAGTAGAAGACATATATATTAACACCATTAAAAAAGTGTATGAACACAATACAGGTAGAGTGAAGTTGGAAACTCTAGGCCCAAGCTTTGCAATTAAAAGATGAGTGCGGCAGGGAGACCCGTTGTCTCCAAAAATTTTTATAGCCGTCCTAGAATCTGTTATTAGAAAACTAGACTGGAGTAAATTGGGGCTCTATATAAAGGGAACCTATTTGAGCCACCTAAGATTCGCCGACGACCTCGTTCTCCTGGCAGAAACAAGCTCCCAATTACAGTATATGATACAAACCTTACATCAAGCAAGCACCAAGGTAGGGCTAGAAATTAATACGAAGAAAACTATGGCAATGACAAATAGTTGGAAAAGACCTCTAACAATAAATGAAAAACCGCTGGAATATGTAGAGAAATATGTCTACCTAGGAAAACTTGTAAGTTTTGAAAGACAAAACAGAAACTTAGAAGTAGAAAGACGAGTCCAATTAACTTGGAACAAATACTGGAGCCAAAAAGACATATTTAAAAGTAACATCCCAGTAACCTGTAAAACAAAAATTATGAATACGTGTCTCTTACCTTGTCTGACATATGCATGCCAGACGTGGAAATTCACCGCAGACGTAAAGAGGAAGATAAACACCTGCCAGAGAGGACTCGAACGCAGCATGCTGAAAGTTAAAAAAATCGACAAGATTAAACATACAGCTATTAGACAAATAACAAAAGCAAAAGATAGTCTCAATCTTGCTATGAAACTTAAGTGGAGGTGGGCCGGGCACGTGGCGAGGATTACAGATAAAATATGGACAAAAATAATAACTAATTGGAAGGGTCCACAGGGTAAACGGGCTAGAGGAAGACCTATAACACGTTGGGATGATGAAATAAAGGCCACAGCAGGCCAAAATTGGCTAGAACTGGCGCAAGACAGAGAGAAATGGGGGCACTTGGAGGAGGCCTTTACCCATTCAGGGGTTCATGTAGATTAATAAATCATACGTAACTAAAATAGGATTAAAACTAATAATAATAAACTAACTGTAAATAAACAAGTTGTAAAATTAACATGTAACCTAGCTGTGTAAATCTATATGAAATAAAAAGGCTTTTTTATTATATTTTATTTATTTATTTATCAACAATTGTAACTTTATTACCAGTATAATAATATGCAGAATATAATAGATATTCTTATATTCATATTCTTATATTCTGCCTATCTAGGAAGGAGAGAAAGCAGTTCATGTGAAGGTCCGATTTTAAAGTAAGTATAGTTTAAGGTAAGTAGATACGGTTAATGACCTGATTTTTCCAGCTTCAAAAGTTACTGCATAGTATAAAATCAAGTACAGTTAGATCCTAAATTTAGCTACGGAATTCTATATTCAAGAGGAAGACTTCCTCTTGAATACATCTAGATGACACACGCAACTCTGTTGCGGCAACATTCGTACATTTTTCCTGGATAAAAAGTATACTATGTCATTTCCCGGGAATCGGAGTATCTCAATAACAAATTTCAGCGAAATCTGTTCAGCGTCTTAGCGTGAAGAGGTGACAGACAGACACATTTTCGCATTCATTATAACATTATTATAGACATAGATAATTGATGAATACTATAAAGTTAAATGGCAAAACAACTACCGGGTGAGCATTACATTATAAAAACACGAAAACTATATTTTACCAACATTGCACTACGTGCTATGACCGTAGCGCACGTCGGGTCAGGTCGCGTTTGACACGTGTTTTCCGAGCGTAATAGTATTGTTGCGAGCTGGCCCCGGCTTTTATTCACTTTTGGGTGTTCCGGTAGGCACAAAGGATGTATTTTTTCGAACGCTCCCCTTTTTGGAGGCGAACAACGCTGAAAGCTGGTATTTAAGTCACATCAGGCTTGTGTTTTTTTGGTTTCTATTAGTATAACTTTGCTGATTGAATTCCGTTATTTCGGTGCTGTATTTTAGTCTAACTGAAAATTTATTTCAGAATTAGGGGATGTCATTTTGTAGTTTTATTATTCCACGACTGTATCAAAACTTAAAGTAGTATAGATCTAAAAAATACGAAACAAAAATCTTGCGCTTGTAAAATTTACGTCCACTAAAGGTAAACGAAATAAATCACGACGAAATGATACCTATAATAAATAGAATCATAATATCAAAAGAATATTATTATGTACAAAATAGCATGCCCAAAAATATATGAAACTAACAAATTATAACCATAGTACAATGAGTATAATATTATTACATACTAGATGACTCCCGCAACTCCGTTGCGCAAAAATTCGTTTATCGCGCGGAAACCGTTCATTTTCCCGGGATAAAAGTACCTAGCTATTTTCTCGGGACCAAAACTATCTCCATACCAAATTTTATCAGAATCGGTTCCGCAGTATAACCGTGAAGAGGTATCAGACACACTTTCGCATTTACAATATTGGTATGGATTATTATTTTGTATACTGACAAAAAGGGGAAAAGGATGAAGTGAGAAAATGTACACATTACTTATAAATAACAAATGGGTGATGGTTGTAAGCCCTTTAATGGATCACCATTAAAAGAATTCACGTGACCCTCTACAAAACGGACCAGTATTTTTCAAACCAACAATACAGTTATTAATATACCAAACAATTTATATCGTATCGTTTCAAACGTATCAGCGTTATCAATGTTCTAAAAATAGAAACGACAAAATATAATTGTTTTGTATTGATGCTTCAATGGTGAATAAGCAGTGAAATGGGAAAACTCACCAATTAATGATAAAGAAATTCCTACTTTTTATGAATTGATGATAAAGACCTGTGTTATCCAAAACCACAGATGTTGTAATGGTTGTGAGTTAATGTAATATAAAAGTAGAGAATAATAATATTATAGGCTACGTCCGTGGCCTAGTGGGGTTGCCTTTGGTTCGCACTCTAGAGTGTGGGTTCGATCCTGGATGGAGGCGTGTATTAATGACATTTTTAGATCTCAATTTCATGATACGAACGCTTGTACGGCGAAGGAAAACACCGTGAGGAAACCCGCACATTATTAGTCCCAGAGGTTGAGAGGCCGACTATGTTGCGAGAATGTCGAATGTTTTTGGGCAACCGTACGTACATTAATTAATATCTTGTCCCAGGCACTACAGTAGGGCCTTGTTTGTTTGGTACTTTTTATGCCGAAAAATATACATTCCGTATGGGATACTGCAATGACTCGCATAGAAAGATAACATCATAGTGAACTTATATTTCGTGGCATATTGCGTTTCAATAATATACTTCAAAATGTAAGTAAATCTTAGTTTAGCCGGCTATGATGCTACCAATATTATCACATAACAACGTTGGTCGGAGCGCTACTAGCACACAAAGTAATCCGACCAAAATCTGACTTGTTGCACACATCAGAAAATTGACAGAAACGTTGTCAAACATCAAACAAAACTTTTTTACTGTGTATGCTGGTGCTGCCTCTAACGTGAAAACATTGTAGTAATCTAAAGTTTAATTATTTTCCAGACACAATACTATTTCTCTATCGCATAATAGTCGTACCCATGAAATATCTTTTACACTTTTATGTTGTTAGTTTTCGTATGAACCCTTTTATTCATAGGTTTCACCTGATGTTATCGACTGTCGTTACATAATGAGACAGGTTCGAAAGGATCGGTGTTAAACTGTTATTGTCAGCTGTCTCTCCACATGTAAAATATCGATGTAGACAACATTATTTTCCTCCTTTATCCATATGGATAAGATGAGGCGAAAATAACATTGTTTGTCTATTATGAATATGAAAGTGTGTCTGCCTAAAGTCTGGGCCCCTAGACAGACAAACAAACTTTCGCATTTATAATAGACGTCTATATGTCTGTGATTTCTTTACGATTAAACCACTGAACAAATTTGGTATGCAGATAGCTACAATTCTGAGAGAGAACACAGGACACTTTGTGTTCCAGAAAAAAATACGGTTCCCGCGCGATAAACAAATTTCTACCTCCTTTTTGGAAGTCGGTAAAATATATGAACACTAGCTTTTGCCCGCAGCTTCGCTCGCGTTAAAAAGTATTATTATAATATAGCTTCTGCCCGCGACTCCGTCCTTGTTAGCATGATATAACGGAAATGGATAATGTTCTCCTTTTTATGGTCCCTTACTCAAAGGGTGAAAATGAGACCCGATTACAAAGACCGGGGCGCAGACCCCAAGTGGTAGCGCCACTCACATGGTAATTAAATGACACTCAAAAAGTTTATGTTTAGTTTAGGTTAGAATAAATTCACTTCTAATTAATAACTTACTTTGTTCCTAAAAAGGAGAATCAAAACGCAACACTAACGCTGCGACACCATTTTTTTGAAGCTAAATATCCAGGATCGGGGGGGGAGGGGGTTTGGGGGGGCGCAGGTCTCCCAAGTATGGGCCGGGGCAAAATTCCCCGCATATTAATCAAAAGACACTCGAAAACTGTATGTTTAATTTAGGTTAGAAAAAATTCACTTTTAATTATTATGATTATAACTCGTCACTAACGACGCGACACCATTTTGTTTTTTAAAGCTAAATAAGCTACGCGCTTTTATTGCGCTTTTATTGTTTATTGCGTGGAAACCGTACATTTTCCGGGATAAAAACTGTTTTATGTCCTTTTCCGGGACAAAATGTACCTATGTACCAAATTTCATCAAAATCGATTGAACAGTTTACGCGCAAATTATAAAAGTTTATTGCGTGGGAACCGTACATTTTTCCAGGATAAAAACTGTTTAATATCCTTTTTCGGGACAAAATGTACCTATGTACCAAATTTCATCAAAATCGATTGAACAGTTTACGCGCAAATTATAAAAGTTTATTGCGTGGGAACCGTACATTTTTCCGGGATAAAAACTATTTTATGTCCTTTTCCGCAACAAAATGTACCTATGTACCAAATTTCATCAAAATCGATTGAACTGTTTACGCGCAAATTATAATAGTTTATTGCGTAGGAACCGTACATTTTTCCGGGATAAAAGCTATTGTATGTCCTTTTCCGGGGCAAATTGTACCTATGTACCACATTTTATCAAAATCGATTGAATTGTTTACGCACAAATCATAAAAGTTTATTGTGCGGGAACCGTACATTTTTCCGGGATAAAAACTATTGCATGTCCTTTTTTGGGACAAAATGTATCTGTATACCAAATTTCATCAAAATCGATTAAATAGTTTAGGCGCAAATCATAATAGTTTTTTGTGCGGGAACCGTACATTTTTCCGAGACAAAAAGTATCCAATGTCCTTTCCCGGGACTCAAGGTATCTCCATACCAAATTTCAGCAAAATCGGTTCAGCGGTTTGGGCGTGAAGAGGTAACAGACAGACAGACAGACACACAGACACACTTTCGCATTTATAATATTAGTATGGATTTTGTGTAAAATGTATTACATATAATATCTACTCAAGTTAAGACTAGTACCCAATTTCGTTAATTCTAGTCCTTTGAATCCTCGTGAGTATTGCCAAAAAGTAACGCCTCGACTTGCTGGCCTACCACGGTTACTCTTTCACATTCTAGTAAATATAACTTGTATTTATCCTCTAATATGATACTCAATAGAATCAATACAAACGGGAAAATAGAGCGGGAAACATGGAGGACGCTTAATAAAAGTTTCCCTTTCATGCCTAACAATGTCACTTGGCTGTTAGTCCATCGTCGCCGTCACCGGGACGTCACCGACAAAAAAAAAAAAAAAAAACTTGATAGGTGTCAAGACTCAAGAGACACCCAGATGGAACGAAATTGTTTCTTATGTAAGTACAAAAAACCTGTATTCACTCAACAAAAAAAAAAGAGAGAGAGAGAGACAGAGAGAGAAACACGTGCTACCGCACGGCTTACATCTATAGCAAAAAGCACAGACATAGATCAAGATAGATACCGCATGTCCCGCGAAGTACATACACATGCGGTATCTATCTTCTATGTCTGTAGCAAAAAGTGTCGTGCCAACTTTGGTCTTAATTTTTTCCATCTAGCCCCCTTTCGCAACGCGCGATAAGGAACTTCGTTCCAAAAATGCCACTTTAAGACCTACACTATAGGTTTCATTTTCTACCGACATTAGTCTAGCGACCCATGCCGCCGCTGCTTTGTAGTGGTGTAGAGCAAAATGAAACCTATAATAGCTGGGCCATAAAGTGGCATTTTATTTGATTTTTTGTCGATGACGGTCGCGGTGAACAAACGGCCTTATAGATCGCAGATACCGCCGGAAAGACGACATACATTTTAGTATTGCTTACGAGTTGCCATCTATTATTTCCTACCCACATTTGTATTCGAGTTTTGTGTCCGATTAAAATCTTGACACACCCTTCTGACATACTTGGCTTTGTTTGTTCGTAACATTTGCTACTATTCCATAGTAAAGTCGCTTACCGCTGTCTGTCGTTTGCTTAGATCTGTTAAACTCCAGTCTTTCTGTGTCCATGTCTGTCTGCTTTTCACGTTCAAACCGCTAGGCCGCTTAGCCGATTTAAGGTCACAGCACACATCGTCGTATCCTAGGAATAAGGGCGCCCTGGTCACTATGGCTTTTTATTTTTATTGCAAAATCGAAATCGGCAGCTCATTATCTATAACCTTCAGTGTAAAAAATTATAAAAAGTTAATTTTAATAACCAGTAAATTATATTTTTAAAAATGCCACATTTGTTAGCTCTTAAATTCCCCGGTGAAAAAAGCAACATAGGCTTCAGTGGCCGTTTCTTGGAGTGCGTGAAAGGACGCGCGGGGCGGGGACGAGGCGCTCGCGCCACCCCGCCACTATTCCGCGAACTCGCGAAATACGTCATTGCACTGTTCCTTGTTTAAATTAGACGTTTGCTTTAAATTAAAATGAAACGGAGGAGACAGAAATTAGCTGTGCCTAAAAATGAAGCAGGTTGTGACGAAAAACCGTTAAAAGGAAAACAAAAAAACAAAATTTATGTCTTTAATTTTTCTTTATTTAAACAGTTATTATTGGCAAAATTATTACATGTATTTGCCTTATATTTATTCACCATTTCGAAAAGTATATAATTGAAAGTTTATAATGTTTTGTTATAAATTTTGTTAAAAAGCCGCAGTGAGCTTTGTGGCTTTTTCCGTAGTATAGAAAAATAGTTAAAGGTTGTGTGCTACAAGAATATTCAAATATAAAATAATATTCCACATTATAATTTGAGCTTTTTTTGTATTTTTAAGTTCTAGAAAACGAAAACGGTCCCCGGTGCCTTAAGAAAATGAAAAAAAAAAGAAGTTTTATTTTTATTAAAACATTTAGGAAAAGATCTTTTGGTGTATCGAGAGTGAGTGTATCGAAACTGTTTTAAATACACTATTATTTTTTTTCTTTATTGGACGAACTGTTAGTAACTGAACGTACCCAAAATTTTAAGAACATCTCTTGTGTTATGCTGATGATGTATCATCAGTCATCACACTCTACCAAAAGCGACACGAGGGATATCGTCTATTGTCTCATTTTAAAAGCATTTGATTTAAAATACAAAATATTGGCGTTATCATGCTAAGCTGATGTTGGAGTAGAATAGGCACCGCTCCGTCATATTGTAACTACTCATACAGCTAAACCATGAGCCAGCGACAGCCAGACTTTCGTCATTTTATAAAAACTGAAAGTTTTCCTGTACCTATAATATACTAAATAACCTATACTTATATTATAAATGGGAAAGTATGTTTGTTTGTCCTTCCTTCACGCCCTAGCGAAGCAATTAATCGATATGATTTGTAGCATAAACTTAGTTGAAAGAATGAAGAGTAAGATAGACTACTTTTGGTTTTGGAAAAACATCATGATTCATGTTCCTAAAATATTTGTGTTTTTACGCGATTTTCGAATTCCATGCGGCCGAAGCCGGGGGCAAAAGCTAGTATCTCATATAGAGGTATGAACGGCAAGCAACTATTATAGAGCTTCAGTCGCGGATACTTTAGGAGGTATCCAGTTTTGAAAGTCTACCGCACCTTCGATAAAATACAAGGCAATTTTTTTTCCTAGGGATAACTGTATGAATCTCGATTCTCGTCTCCCACTACCGGACCCTTATGACAGTAGCTCCCTACTGCCAGACAAATTATGCCAGTTATTACCCACTGCCATACCACCTTTAAGTGTAATACTTTTGGCATTTCAGTGAATAATTAAGGGTGACTGGTAAGTATAAAGCAAGTGTCAAAAATGCCCGAGACTTTAAGATAAGATTCCTACATTTCCGTAAGAAGTAAGAAAAAAAAAGTGCTTTACACTGTATTGAAGGCTAGGTAGACCTTCAAAACTGAATACCTCCTAAACGCGATCGAAATTCTATAGTTACTGTTCATTCATACAGGAAAACTTTCAGCTTTTATAAAATGACAAAAATCTGGCTATCGCTGGCTCTTGGCTAATCTAATTGTCATAAAAGTTAACCAATGCTATAGTCAGAGTAACTAGTCGTTAGTTATAATGTTATTTGGTAATTTAAAATAACTGTCATAAAACTGCGAAGTCTTATCACGTTTTTTAAATCCATATCCATACTTCCATACTTCCATATCCATACTTCCATACTAATATTATAAATGCGAAAGTGTGTCTGTCTGTCTCTCTGTCTGTTACCTCTTGTCTCTGTCGCTGAAATTTGGTATGGGGATACTTTGAGTCCCGGGAAAGGACATAGGATACTTTTTATCCCGGAAAAATGTACGGTTCCCGCACGATAAACGAATTTTGGCGCAACGAAGTTGCGGGCGTCTAGTACATACATAAATTTTACAAGTTGAAGGAAACTAATAGTTATTATGATTGATTTCAGGGTCGAGAAATAGAAAACGCTTTAAAGTATGTTTTATCCATATGCCTATTTATATTGTTTTTTAGGATTCCGTACCCAAAGGGTAAAGACGGGACCCTATTAATAAGACTTCGATATCTGTCTGTTCATCCGTCTGTCTCCAGGCTCTGTCTCAAGAACTTTTCACAGATTGAGTATAATATCTGTTGCCGCTATAACAACAAATACTAAAAACAAAACAAATTAAATATTTAAGGGGGCTCCTATTACCCATAGAACAAACGTGATTTTTTGCTATTTTTTGCTCTATGTCAATAATAGCAATAGGTAAGCTCTTGAAAAAATGTTCCGTTGTATTTATACTTAACCCCTGAACCACAACATGGGGTCATGGGTGACCCCACGCACATGTATTTTTATTTTTATTTAGCGAGTTTTGCACCTACAACACTGTGCGTCTAGGTACCTTCCGTAATTGGTAATCAGTGGCCCGTGACGCATGGCGGGGTGCGCACGCTCATTAGGTTCGGAGATATTGCAGTTTGGGGTCGCCCGCGACCCGTGTTGTGGTTATCGAAACTATTTTTTTGTGATTAACTGTTGTGTGATTTCACGTTTATTTCACGAATAGTCTTTCAATATGGCCTCAACGTCACGAGCCCTTGAAAGTAATGAAATTGAGCAACTTTTGGAGGAATATGAAGGTGAAACCTCCAGTTCTTCGGACGAAGATGGATCTGAAACTGCAGAAAATGAACATATATCCGAACACTCCGATGAAGATGATTTGTTTGATGTTGAATCTGGATCAGATGATGATGATGTTCTTCTGTCTGATTTCTGTATGGGCAAAAATGGTTATACTTGGCGAAGAACTCCGTTCACTGTTCCTAATACACGCACTGCAAGTAGAAACATCGTGATAAATCAACCTGGTCCTAAAGGTATCGCACGCGACGCAAAAACTGAGTTAGAAGCGTGGAAGCTATTTTTTCCAGACGAAATATTGGATATTATTGTGATGCATACCAATGCACAAATTGACAGAATTTCTGAGACCATAAAAAACCAACGTTACACTTCTAAAACCGATAAAGTGGAGTTGATGGCTTTATTTGGATTAATGTATCGTAGTGGTTTATACAAAACAGCTAAAACAAACTTGTCCGAGTTATGGTCGATTGTGGATGGTCCACCTATTTTCAGGGCCACAATGTCAAAGAACAGGTTCGAATTTTTGGTAAATTACTTGCGGTTTGATGATCATGAGACACGTGAAGCAAGGAAAGTCAATGATAATTTTGCAGCGATGCGTGAGGTATGGGACAAATTTCAAGTACTATGCTCTGAGTACTACACTCCGTCGGAACATGTAACAGTAGACGAACAAATACTTGGATTCCGTGGTCGCTGTAAATTTATTGTATATATGCCACAAATACCTGATAAATATGGCATAAAAGTTGTAATGATGTGTGATGCTAAGACTGCTTACATGATATCTGCAATTCCATATGTAGGTAGAATAACAGAATGTCCTACAGGACAGTCTGTCCCATCCTATTATGTTTTGAAGCTATCGGAACCTATTCATCATACAAACCGAAACATCACTATGGATAACTGGTTCTCCTCAATTCAACTTGCAAATGAGTTACGCAATATTGGACTAACAATGATAGGCACGTTGCGAAAGAACAAACCCGAAATACCTCCAAAGTTTTTAACAAAGAAAAAAGATTTCCCTACTTCGGTATTTGCGTTTGATAAAAACATCACATTAGTATCTCATGTCCCGAAGAAAAACAAATGTGTTGTCCTGATTTCTACAATGCACAACAGCGGTGAAATTGACCCTAATACACAAAAACCCGCAATAATACTGGATTATAACGCCACGAAAGGCGGCGTTGACACGTTTGACCAATTAAGTCATTCTAAGACAACAGCAAGAAAAACACGAAGGTGGCCGCTAAGATTTTTCTACGGCATGCTTGATGCTGGAGGTATAAATTCATATGTAATACTTAAGGCAAACATTCGCAGGAGTAAACTGAAAAGGAACTACTTTCTAAGAAACCTAAGCCTTCAATTAGTACAGCCCTACGTGAAACGCCGCCTTGATGAGGTCAAAAATTTGCCCCAATCTCTTAAAGTGATAATGCTTCATGTTTTGGGAGTAGATGAAGAAAACAGTGCTCAGGTAGCCCAAACTCGATCAACTTCAAGTTCCCGCTGCTATTTATGCACTAGAGCCAAAGATAGGAAGGGCAGAGAGAAATGTGTTAAGTGCTCCAAAAATATATGTGCACAACACAGGTTACCTATTTGTCACCAATGTATCTAGATTTTCAGATTTGTACTAAATTTTTTTCCCTTAAGCATTCCATTAATATCCAACAAACCTTGTAATAATTGTTTAAATTTATTAAAGTTTAATATTTTGTAAGTAATCATTTTTTATTTTGGGGTCACCCATGACCCATGTTGTGGTTCATTTAATTAAATTTGGATGTTGTAGTTGTAGGGTTAAATAATAATTGACGAAAAAATTAAAATAAATTAAAAAATTAAGGGGGCTCTCATACAAAAAAACACAAATTTTTGGCTATTTTTACTCTATAATGGTACGCAACCCTTTGTGCGCGTGTCCAACTCGCACTTGGACGATTTTTCAATGTGGTTTTAAAAAGTAAATTCTTTGACAATGATCAGTAAAAAGACATAAATGCTCTCACGACCCCGTTGAATCCGTACAAAAAAGGCATAACGTTACTTGTGTCAGACAAGACTTATTTTACCCCGCCGAAAAAAGAAATAAGGGACAAATCTACCCGAAATATCAAATTTAACGTATCATTTTAAATTTCATAGCAACCGCTACGTAGTTATGCGATAATTTCATAATTAATTTCTAAAAGTTGTTTCGCAATATTTTTAAATAAACACAAAAAACCTTCTCCTGTAAAGACGGCGGGACGATCTTCCCTGTTCCTGGAGCGTGTTATGTGATTATGTTTGTCCAGTATCCACCTATTATTATCTCAACTTTTTCATTTTGATTCTTGTATTGTAAATAGTTAATATATTAGACTGATTAACATCATAACAATAATTTATAAGCCACGTCACAAACGTTAAAATGATCCATGTGTTTTTATTTTTATCCATCCATAGATTATAGACCCCTGTTGTAAAACATTTTTTTTTTTTTTTTTTTTTGGATATACATAGGCAATAACCTTTATTATAATGTACCCCTGTCTTATTACTAGTATTAGTTTTTTTTTTCTTTCTTCTTTTTGTCTATTATTTTATTGTTGTATTATTGGTATAGGTAGTCATAAGTGTTGTTTTCCCTGTATGTTATGTGGTGAAGTCACTCTTTGGCCCTTGCAGAATACCAGTGCAGCGGGCTTGCTTGCTGCGTATAGCTGAGTTGGGGCCAATTTTGACATCACATAATATATACAAATGTAGCTTAAGTCCTTTTTTCATTATTATTATTTCTTCTTCTGTTTTGTGTATGTTGTGTGTTGACAAAATAAATATATTCTTATTCTTATTCTTATTCTTAAAGTAGGGTTTTTGCAATAGCGCCCTTATTCCTAGGATACGACGACATATCAACTCGGAAAGGGATCGGCACCGTATTGCCTCGAGCCGTTCAATATTGTTTGTATGAAACTCCCTACTGCAACGCACACTAAGCGGAACCGTAACGTAATCGCCTCGCCTCGGAACAGGCTCCGAACCGGGATGCGGCGCGGCGCGTGGTCAACTAGCAGTCCCCCTGCTTACGGCTCGTCGTCCATCCACTTACGGCTCGTCGTCCCCGTGCACTGTGCTTACGTCTTTCCGTACTCAAGCTTACGTTTCTTCGTCCACCCTTGCCCCTTTCCCCTTCCCCGAGCCGTAAGCGAGGCGCCACCTAGCCGTAGCCGAGTTGACGTGCAGGCGCTACTGATACGCTTTGGTTACGTGCATACGTTAGGTTGACGCCTGGTTGACGGCGAGGCGAAAGGCGATACGGTGATGATCCCTTTCCGAGTTGATATGTGTGCTGTGACCTTTAGGCGAAAGTTTAGTTCCCAGGGAACGACTTTCTGAACGTCTGTCTGTTACCACTTCACGCTCGAAACACTGAACTGATTTGGATGAACTTTGATACTATAATGGTTCCGGAAAACGGCATTTATAATATCAATAAAGGTTTATCTGAGGCTATAACTGTCCATAAACAAAGGCTTTTCGTGGAAAGGTTGTCTTGATTCCCATAAATCAGCAACTCCTGAGCCTATTATCCTAAGTATTAATTGCTCCATCACGATAAGCGATGTCTTCCCGTTAAATTTTATTTAGTAGGCCCGTATTAACGTTGATAACCTTCACGAGGATAATCCGCTGTAACATATTAGCTTCGCTCACGGTTTAGCCTGCCAATAAGTCGGAATAGCAAATTAGGAGGGTACAAAGTGGACCGAAATACTTAAATGTCCAGGGTTTCGTTGGTTGATGAAAGTAAAATTTTGGGCAAAAATTATTGATTTTTTAAACAAAATAGCAAAGAAAAATGTTAAGTTATTAAAATACGAGGTTATCACGCTCCAATCAAATACGTCCATTCGCAACGGACTCGCGCGTAGTTCTGGACGCCGCAATGGCACCCAAGTATCTCGACTCGCGCGTCGCTCGCGCGTTTTACGGGTGAGTCGAGAGTTCCGCTCATTGCAAGCGTTTTACGCGCGAGTTAGAAAACGCGCGTAGGCATCTGGACGCGATATATGTAGCTCTAGTATCTCAGGTACGCGTGTAAAATGCGCGAGTCGCTCACTCGCGCGTTAAACGCCTCATCTGGACAGGCTCTAAGAGCCTGTCCAGATGAGGCGTTTTACGCGCGAAGTCCATACGCGCTTTTCAATTTCTATTGCATCCAGATACCGCGTTTTACGCGCGTTTTTATGCTACAAACATGGACTCGAAGTTATCACGCTCCAATCAAATACGTCCATTCGCAACGGACTCGCGCGTATTACTGGACACTGCAATGGCACCCAAGTATCTCGACTCGCGCGTCGCTCGCGCGTTAAACGGGCGAGTCGAGAGTCCCGCTCATTGCACGCGTTTTACACGCGAGTAAGGAAACGCGCGTAGGGATATAATATGATAATTCTATGGATATATTAAGGAGCTCTATAGTATCTCGAGTACGCGCGTAAAACGCGCGAGTCGCGCACTCGCGCGTATAACGCCTCATCTGGACAAGCTCTTAGTGTCCAAAGACACTAGGCCGAAAATACGCGACCGAAGTTCGGCATAATTACGCCTGAAAATTACTGATGACACACCATGCCGAAATGACGTCGCGTTATATTGTATGCGTAGCGCATTGCTGGCGTAATCATGCCGATCTTCGGCCGCGTATTTTCGGCCTAGTGTGTTTAGACACGGTCTATCGCGTCTGATATTCTGCTGTCTGCTGTCATAATATTATGTCACGATATAGATGTCATGTGTCACGAAAACCTGTCTATTTGACACGATAGACCCTGGCTACATCGCGGGCCGGGGCACCTGGTGGAAAATAGAATTTTAACAACCCTCATTGACACAGCCTGGCTTAATCACATAATTATATAAGTATGCGTATAAATAAATTTTTCTGATAATACAATTTAAAAAAAAACACCGAAGCATATTTAGAATAAAATCGGCCAAGTGCAAGTTGAACTCGCGCACGCTGGGTTCCGTACCACAATAGAGCAAAAATAGGCTGAAAATTGTGTTTTTTGTATGGGAGCCCCCTTAATTATTTCATTTATTTAAATTTTATTGTAAATTATTAAAGTACTAATAAAACTGAGTATTTTGTGAATATTTCAAGTGCCTATGTATTGCCGTTATTGATATCGAGCAAAAAATCACGTTTGTTGTATGGGAGCCCCCCTTAAATATTTAATTTATTTTGTTTTTAGTATTTGTTGTTATAGCGGCGACAGAAATACACAATCTGTAAAAATTTCAGAAGTCTATCTATAGCGGTTCTTGAGTTACAGCCTGGAGACACACAGACAGACAGACAGACCGACGGACAGACATCGAAGTCTTAGTAATAGGGTCCCGTTTTTATCCTTTGGGTACGGAACCCTAAAAATTGTAACCTCCTTAACAATAGGCACGTTCATGCCTAAAAAAAAATAAATAATTTAAAGCAATAAGAGAACATAAATTCCAAATTCCATCTGCTGAAATGTTAATATAAATGTAATATCGTATAAACGCCTTATATAAATGCCTTCATTTAGAACCAAGAACTTTGCTCGAAAACGGGGTTAATGGTCCCCAAAATTTTGAGCACTTCTTTCAGTTCCGGAGGCTTTGTTAGGCTTTCGCGTTATAATTTCACTGCTTCGTCTGTCTCTTAATTAAAATAATAAAAAGCTGCTTCGTCAACTGACTTTTGCTGATGTACGGAGAAAACGGTGGGTACGGATTAGGCTGGCCGCATAAACACGTTTTCCGTATTTGATTTCCGAATTCGTTTTCCGTATTCGAACATTCGAATGCATGGAATCAGTCGAAAATACAGTAACTGACGCACACGTTCGCTTTTTTCCGAACGGAACGAATTCCGCACTTGCGTTTCGATTGCAAGCCGGCGCGTTCGCTCGTGATGAAAAAAGAACGTTTGCGCTAGTCTCACGGAATTCCAAATCGAAATCCCATATTATGATCGTACGGAAAACGATGACGTGACAGTGATACATAAGTGTGTGTAAGCACTGCAGATGTGTGCAAATAATAAATTGTACGTCGTGTCATATTTTTGTTTAGGATTTGTCATAAGACATCACAGTGACATACTATGTTTTGCAATCCAGCCTCATAGTATGTCTCATTTTACTAATATAGAGGTATGTTTTAGGAACTTCGGTAGCGAAATTAACGGAAACATCTTGGCTGAGTAGCCATTTTCTGTGTCTTATTTAACTGTTACCATTGTTATTTAAGCGTTTGACGTAAAAAATACTAATGCAGAATTAATACCAACATTTTAGTATATAAAGTGAATTATAAAAATATATACGAGTAGACCGTATATTTAAACACTACGGTCGTGTATCACGCGTTTCCCGTAGTCCCACCTTCAGGAGCAGGAACACCGTTGGTGTTTTAGTGGGTAGTCCCGGGTGCGGTCTTACGTCCGTCCCGGGGAGTCCCAAATACCTCGGTGGTCCTCCCCAGGCCCCGGGGATGCGTTAACGCACTCTTCCAACGCAAAGAAAAGGTATATTTGAACTGGCTAAAATTAATAATTGGGATTTTTACCACTGAAATAATAAGCTGAATAATAATATTGTTTTAAAAAGACAAAACCGACTTCAAAATTGTACGCAATTGAGAATTAAATTTGCATCATCTCAAAAACTATTGAACCGATTTTGATGAAACTTGTAGTGTTCCCTAAGTTGAACAATACCTAGCAAGGACCATGAAACATGTAAGGCCACTCTAACGGAAAATGTTTGTTATTCGTTTATTAACTAAATAAATTAAGAAAACAAACTATCAAGTAATACTCTGTTTTATGACGACCTCTGTGGCTCAATTGGTTGAGTGTGTGGCAACTGGCAGCTCAAGCCGGGGGTCGCGGGTTTGAATCCCGCCGACGGAACAAAAAGTTTTCAATGTTCCCGGGTCTGGATGTGTATTAAATATGTGTATGTTATAATAAAAATCTTAAATATATGTATAGTATAAAAGTATTAAATATATTTCCGTTGTCTGGTACCTGTAACACAAGTCCTTCAGGTACTTAGCACGGGGCCAGACTGACGTCGTGTGAAGCGTCCATAGATATTATTATTATATTTATAAGGTATCATATTATAAATCTCTTTTTAACATAGCATCAATAGCCATTAAATAAACTTAAGTTTTGTTAAGCTCTTCCAAATGGCCTTGCAAGGAACACAGCTCCAAACAAGGCCAATTAATATATCAGTCATTTAACTTGAAAATAGAGTTACAAGTATTTATTTATCTGCCTTTACTAAAACGACATTATAATTTCTTTCAATTAAGCAACACATTAAATGCTCAATATATTTATATCATCTAAAAAACTATAACGAACATTGGTTGAACATCATCTTATAACAAAGAATATATTAATGGAAATTCTTTAAAAAAAGTAGTAATGAGTATCACATTGATACCTTATAACTAATTGCCAATGCGTTTTATAATGCAATCAAAATTTTTTTTAATCTAAAATGGCCTTGTTATGGGCCCGTTCTTAATAAGGCCAAAATGTTCAATATGCGTGTATAAGTTTAATAATCCTAATAAGTAAAGATGTTATAAAAAACAAAATTATTTTAATTGTTACGGTACGCATTTATAATTAAAAATAACAGTTAATATGTTAATGATTTTAAGACTTCCTTGTAAAGTTCATGTTCCCTAGCAAGGCCAACTATCAAATCTTTGATTGGGCCTTATAAGGAACCACCGGCCTTCCTAGGAACATTACCAATATTTTAACTTAAATCGAGGCATAAGTAGATTTTCTTTTAATAGTACCACACATATCCCTATACGACAATGCCCTATAATAAAATGTGAGATAGATATAGGTTATGTAACTAAAAACTAAAGTTTTTCAGGGTGCGGAAATTACAATTGTAGCCTCGACAACCAAAGTCTACAAACAGTGAGATCTCACTGCCACAATTGCGGCACGATCAACTCGCCGCCGCGTTTGTGGCCTTAAGTTTGATGGATCTAAGTGTGTAAGTAGAAAGAATACGTCTTTTTATGACGATAACTACGACTTTTTAATAGTTGGCCTTCAAAGGAACGTGGCCTTCTATGGTGCATGGTCGTTACAAAAAAAAAAAAGAATTACTTAAATCGGACTTGTAGTTCCGGAGATATGCGATTACAAACATAAAAACATACATACATATATACATATTACATATATACATACACTTTTGTTTGGCACATTTGTTCAGACACTGAAATAGACTAACATCCTCTTATATATATAAAATTCTCGTGTCACAATGTTAGTTACCGTACTCCTCCGAAACGGCTTTACTGATTTTGTACCAAATTTTGTACGCATATTCAGTAGGTCTGAGAATCGGCTACTGGCTATTTTTTATATTGATAAGTGCATTTGTTGAATAAATAATAGTAAATTATTGCAACTCGAGACTGACGGCGACCATTGTTTGTGCGACGGGATAGCGATGGACGTTGCCATGGTGCCATACTTATTTAGTCACTTCAATAAAATAATATGGGCGAAATACTTTATATGGCAAAACAATGTTTGGCGGGACAGCTAGTAATAGATTAAAAACTGGGCAGTTCTGTAAATATTACATGCATACGCGTCGAATTGATAACCTCCTTTTTTTGAAGTCGGTTAAAAACAGCCCAAACTCGTAATTGAAGAGCAGAAAAACATAAATATTTTTCCAAAATACATATTTTATTGTGTTTTTAGTGCATCATTTGCTGAAGCTATAAAACCTACAGTAAACTCGTCCATACAGAAAACACGATTATAAAAATAAGGAAACAGAAGAAAGGAAAACATCTAACGCTTAATATAGTGAATGATATCGTTTGACGATGTTTGTAGACAACTAAACCTAATATAAAAAGGCGATATTTCTCAGTTTCCTTCTAATACTACCTACGGAAATAGGGACAGGAAACATGCGTGTTTTAGGAGTCCTCGGTGAATTTCTGAAGATCTTATTTTTTTTAATGCAAGTGGCTATTCACTCTTTTCCATACATTTAATCAGAATAGAAAGTGGTAACTATAGCCACGTCAACTTTGATAATAATATGATTTCTAGGGTACTCTTCATTTTTTATATTTTATATTAAGTTCGGTTCGGTTTTTGATTCTACTAACATGAATAGAACGAGCAGGTATCAACAGTGTTGCCCTTTTCTTAAAACAAGAAGAAAAATATTTTTTTTGTAAGTTTTAGAAGCCTCAAATCATACTTTCTCTTCAATCACTCTTACTACAAGAAAACCGCATCAAAATCCGTTGCGTAGTTTTAAAGAATAAAGGGAACAAAGGGACATGAGGACAGAAAAAGCGACTTCGTTTTATACTATGTAGTGATAAACTAATACAATAAACGCTACAGTTAAACTACGATAAAAACTAGTACAATAAAAAGTAAAGAAATCAGTTTAAATATAAAATAGATTCTCATCCAGGCTGCTTCCCTTAGGGAGAGTGCCTAGAATGCTGGCGACATTGCCCCGCTGTAAAGCCAGGCTTAATCACTGGCCAAAATACGCTCCAGCCCTCTGATCACCTGTGCGTTCTATGAGGCGGGATGATATAAAATTGAAAACCTTTTTCATGTCATCCCCCCATGGGCCTAACGTTTCAAAAACAAGCGGCAAAAATATGTAGTCACAGCTTAAAGATGCCGGACGCCGCCGCACCAGCCGTCACTGATGTTCCATGTAAATAGGAGGCCGCCAGTGTGTCAACACATGTTGCGTCCCACACCAAGCACTTACCATTTTTCCATGGAGCTAATGTTAAACCGTCGGGTCTCTTGCCATCATCACGAGCAATACCATTCGGCTCTAAAATAGCCGGAACGTTAATGGATACAAGAGCCCGACGAACAACATCATTCAACGCTGCGTGGCGCGAAAGACGACCAGTGCTCCGCTGGCAAGGAAGCCCATGGTGACCCAGACGATCTACCATAGATCCACAAGGGCAGCAGTGTGGATGGTTTGTTGGCAAACCTAGTCGCAGACTGATGACACGGGAGAAGGTGGTATTATAATTGTCCAGCAGCGTGCCTAAATTTGGAGATGGAAGTGCTTGGAGCCAGAGTCCATTATCACTTAGTTTTGTTACACCTTGTATATAATATGCGACTTTGTAGCTCGAACATACGAACCCGAATGAAATATACGAAAATCGCTTGACCGCGTTTCCCGCTAAGTAGGTTGAAGCTGTTTAGTTGAAGGAGCGTTTGTTGTTGCTGAAAAAATATCCTGCAAATGGCTGACTAATTAACTTAACACCCGCCTTAGAAGGGAAAATATATTTTCGTAATGCTAGCACTGAGGACATTCTTATTGCGTTTTCTTTTGAAAAAGTCTTATTGCTATGCTTACTGCCGCACTCAGAGCCATTTAATTATTAGTTAACTTTAATGAAGAGTGTGACATATCATGATCACTTAACTTTAATGGCTGATTAATTGATTTAACACCCGCCTTAAAAGGAAAAATATATCTACGTTATGCGGGCATAGGACATTCTTCGTCTCCCCTAATATCTTTAGAAGTGCTGCCGGAATCTTAGTGATTACTGAACTTTAATGAAGCGTGTGATAGAAAATGTACGGAGCTAATGTCAAAATCATTAAATTAAAGTTAAATAAATAATCAATGATTTTCTCAGAGTGCCGCCGTTAGGTACATGATGAAAATAAATGCAAAAGTCCTTTTTTTGTCAGCTACTTTTATCCTTCTGTCAGTCAGTTTTTCAAGCTTATAAGCGTTGTGTTATTGTTTATCATATTTTAAGAACAGCGCAACTGTTTAAAAACTATAGGTGTGTTTTTTTTTTTCTCTACGCTACTACAATTTACAAAGCAGCGGCGGCATGCGTCACTAGCGGCTATCTCTACCATATTTTATAAAGTGGCATTCTAATTGAATTTTTGTCGGTCGCTACTCGCTGTCGCTTGACGCGTTGATCGGAACGATACCTTGTTTTTTCGAGTAAGTGCCATGCCACACGATGCGGTGCGGCGGCGGTGCGGCGCCTGACCGGTGCCGCTCCGGTTTCCTACAAATAAAAATGTATGGTATGGCACACGGCGCCGTCCGGTGCGCTCCGGCGCTGCACCGCACGCGCAGGTGTATGTATTGGTGGAGCTCGAGTCCGTCGCTGCTACGGTAATGCAAAACGTTGCGGCGCCGCACTCACCGTGTGGCCGGTAGTCCGGCGAGATGGCCTCCGGTGCGGCGCCGCACCGCGTCGTGTAGCATGGCTGTAAAGCGTTTACTCTCAAATCTCAATCAGATTAAATAACATAAACTTCCACTTTCAGACCACATAAGGTTAGACTTTATAAAAGCATAAAGTATAAACACTTACTACAAATTCGCAACGTGTCTAGTTCGATGCACACTTGAAACGGCGTAGATAAAGTTTGCTAAAACTAGATTTACTTTATTTACAACTATCGCAAAATATTTCCTCCGATATTTTTGGTGATATTTCGCCGCAAACCGTGCGTCGTTTGTTACATTTTTTACGCTCTATTTTTTCGCCCGCGCGGTAAAAGCAAAAAAATAAAAATATTGAATGAATTTCAATATTCTTTGTCACTTCGATAGTTCGAGATTTAACCGAATTTCAAACATAGAACTTTATACGCAATATTTGATCATTAGAATTTATGAAAATATTTCCTTTAGTTTCCAAATTCTGTTGAATTCAGACATGCCAAGATAATGCCCAAAATAAAAACAAAGAGCTATGGGGATAAATAAATAAAAAAACAAATGCTTCATAAAACATAAGATTATAAAAAAATCGGTAGGATTATTATTGTACCATCGAGGAAATAAATTCCTAGGCAGTTGACAGGCCTACGTCGTTTGGTCGGCTTATGTCAATTCAATGTTAGCTGTAATCGGTTGGATGGGTTTGACGTAACGCGACCAAATTACTTAGGTCCGCCATCTGCCTAGGAATCAACTTCTCCTGATAGTATATTAATCCGTGGTTAGAATATTACTATAAAAGTTGCTTAGTAATTATTACTATTATTCATACTGTGATCAAAATCAAACTCCAAAAACTAATCAAAAACCGTTAAATAATCAAATCAAATAATCAATTGAATAGATTATTTTAGGGTATCATACAACGAATATAGAATAACGAATTAGTTTTTAACAAGGTAGTTCATACTGTATTGATGTTAAAGTAATTTCCGCAAGGGCTGAGATTATCAAAGGTCTTATTAGGTAAATTACGGATAAAGTCTCTCCCTTTAAGGGAACGCGCATCATATGCTGGGCCGCTGCGTGTCGGAGCACTCGGAGCGGAGCGCATAATGCAAATCTAGCGCATAGGTGAAGGGCGTGCAGCGTGTCATGAGTCATGACTCTTGGAGCGTTGTGTAATAACAAAATATATCAGTATATTGTACTATCAAAGAAATTGATTGACAGGCACTGGATCTACATTATTTGATCGGGTAGCGTCAAGCCCAGCCAACACGATCACGATTAACATTGACTTAACATAACTCTACCAAATGATGTAAATCAGTCTGCCTGATACCTATGAATAAATTTTCCTGATTATCCAATCACCGCTTGCTTTAGCACAATGTTGATCGCATCGCAGTAATGCGATTAGCTGTGGCCCGAAACAGTATGCGATAATTCATATTTTTTTTAGTTTAAAGTTTTTGCGCCCCGCCGCGACATGAGATCTGACATTATGTGAGCGTACTTTAAGGGTACTGTTATTACATGAGCACAAAATTACGTTTTATGGTCGAAGACGCTTGGAATTTTAAGCTATGTTTTGGGCATCCATGCATTTTTATACGTATTAGGTAAAAAAAGTTGTTTTACGTATGGGCCCTAAAATATATTAAACTTTACAATCGTAGAATTACAGCACAGCGTACAAAACCGATTTCAGAATTTTTGGGCACAAGATTTTTATTATTATTATCGTGTTCGATATAAGATGTAAGATTCGAAAAAAAGAATAAATTGTAATTTTTACCGACATCCTATAATTATATTGTGACTATTTACATTTACTAAGGGCCAATGTCAAAAAGGGATGGGTCATTGGAGCCATCAGAAAACCTATCTGAAAGTAAAATAAAATAGTATCGATTCGAACTTTACAAAAGTTCAACATTTGCTAACCAAACAGGTGTACCAATTAGTGCATAGTAAAAAATCGGCCAAGTGCGAGTTGGACTCGCGCACGAAGTGTTCCGTACAAAAATAGGCCAACAATTGTGTTTTTTGTATGGGAGCCCTCCTTAAATTTTTATTTTATTTAAATATTTTTATTAATTATTAAAGTACACATAAAACTAAGACTGTTGTGAAAATTGCAAGTGCCTACCGGTGGCCATTATTGTTAACGAGCAAAAAAGGCCAAAAAAAAATCACCTTTGTTGTTCGCCTTAAATATTAATTTTATTTTGTTTTAAGGTTTTTAGTATTTGTTGTTATAGCGGCAACAGATATACAAAATCTGTGAAAATTTCAGAAGTATAGCTATAGCGGTTCTTGAGATACACCTGGATACAGACAGACAGACAGACGGACAGACAATGAAGTCTTAGTAATAGGGTCCTGTTTTTACCCTTTGGGTACGGAACCCTAAAAAAGGAAAAGTTGCATTACATTGCGTTTGAAACAGTGCCCTTCTTTCGCAAAAAATTCTGTGATATACGGCCGGATAAACAGACGGATAGATATGACGAATCTATAATGGTTTCTTTTTTGCCATTTGGCTATGGAACCCTAAAAAGTGTACTTTTTTTAGAAACTTATGGCTTCTTATGGCGTATGCTTACTTAGGTCGTGTGACCTTTTTATTACAATATATTATTTATTTTACATTTTTATTACAATATATTATTATGCGTGGAAGAGCCATGCTTCGGCACGAATGGGCCGGCTCGACCGGAGAAATACCACGTTCTCACAGAAAACCGGCGTGAAACAGCGCTTGCGCTGTGTTTCGCCGAGTGAGTGAGTTTACCGGAGGCCCAATCCCCTACCCTATTCCCTTCCTTTCCCTCCCCTATTCCCTTCTCTTCTCATCCCTACCCTCCCCTATTACCCTATTCCCTCTTAAAAGGCCGGCAACACACCTGCAGCTCTTCTGATGCTGCGAGTGTCCATGGGCGACGGAAGTTGCTTTCCATCAGGTGGCCCGTTTGCTCGTTTGCCCCCTTATATTATCATGTACATTGTGCACATACATAGCACGACTACATTGTAATTTGTAAGTACGTTAGTTTTAACATGGGGGAGTGAGAGCGTTTCCATATCATCCGATACGATGTAAGCTTCTTTCCCTGTTTTGTAGCAAAACAAATATTTTCTTGGAATGTTTCTCACATTATTTACCTTTTTAGAGAGGATATTTTAATCATCGTTTCATCAAAGATACATCCACTGTAGACAGCCTCATCCATAGATTTGTTGTACGATTGGTCACTAGACGAAGCCCTTATTCAGTTATTTTCAAACTTTCTTATCCACTTTCTATTACTAGTTTAAATTGTATATGGTAAAATAAAATACAGGACAAATAGCTAATAATCTGTATTGTAGAATACGACACTCGTGGTTACATTTTGATCGTTCCGATCGTGTCTCTGAACGATATCGGGTCGTATGTTTAGAAAGCGCTCTAACACGTTATAACGTCAAAACCACAAGCATGTAATATTCAGAAATCAGATTAATTAGGAGCGCCTTGCGTTTGTTCGTTGTTTATCCTCCAGAGAAATGATGTTAGCCTCATCCACGTTATTACTATAGTTATAGTTTTAATCAAGAATCTGAAAGTGGGTTTGTATGTGGTATTTGAAAATTATAGGGGTTTATGGTCCAAAACAAGATTAGTTAAACTTTACAATAAATGACACAATAATTTTTATGTGATTCATTTGGTACTTAATAATAATAATACTATATTATTTTGAGAAAACCATTTTTAGGGCTCAAATAAAAAAGAGTATAAACGGGATTACTAAGACTTTACTGTCAGTCCGTTTGTCTGTCACCGGCCGTCTCAGCAGCCACTATAGCTAGACAGTTACATTTTTTTTTTGATGTTCATTCAGCAGTGAAGAAATTGTAATCTACTTCCCTAAAACCAATATAATATTTATAATTGTGTTCATCCGTCTGTCTACTCGTCTTTGCGCTTAAGCCTCCGAGTACATTTAGATAGATATGGAGATACTTTAAGTCCTGGGAAGGGCTTAGAATTTAGGACAATATAAAAATAATGGATGCTAAGGGTCAATTTATAGTAGCGCAGAGTCGAAGCGCATCGAAGCGAATTCCCAAAAACTGAACATAGAAAATTCAACCTTAACTCCAGATCATAACGCACATAATACTTCTGCGAGACCAATCAACGTTGGTCGGGTGCATTCGCGTGAATTCGCGAGAATGCGCGCGCCTTTTTAAATTCTCGGAAGTAATGTGTGCGGTAACGCTTTGGAGTTAAGGTTGAATTTGTTATATTCTCTTTCTAGTTAGACTCTGCGCTAGTATAAATTGACCCTAAACCTTACCTTGAGATTATATCTCGGATTACGGATCTCTTTACAAAGTCGCGGGCGATATCTGGTATACCATATACAATGAAAATTATAATTTAATTAACAAGATCTAAAATATAATAAAGTAACGTAACTGAGCAAACAAAATATTAATCAACAAATTAATTTCAATCAAATTTCTAAGCCCTCACGTCACTGCCTAGGGCATGTCTATATTATTAATATCATACAAAGGCGCATTCGATAGATGGAGGCCATAGAAAAAATTTAATATCATTTCGCCCGATATAACCAAAAACCTGGCCAGCTTAATAACTTTTTGGCGACCATTTTTGCTGGAAATTCAATCATATTTCCTATTATGTATGAAATAGAATGATTTATAATTTAGAAATTGGTTTGCATCAGCTGATTGTCTACTTAAATAAAATCAAATAGGTAACTGTTAAAACTAGTAGATACATAATATAATAAGATTTGATACATTGAAAACTAAAATATAAACTATTTATTACAAGTTTAACTGTTTAATAGTTCAAGCTTTTGCAAACTATTTTCATTATTCATTGTTCACAAAATATTATGTAATATTCGACTTTTAATTCCCCGTTCTCATAGTTTTAGTAAGTAACCAGTAACACTATACCAAAGCTTCATTTTCATACTAAACTAGAACCTATAAATGACAAAGTATGTTTGTCACCGATTTACGCTTAAACCGTTGAACTCTTTCTGATATGAAGCGGCGAATCTTTGATCCTAGAAAATCATACTTTTATCACAGAAAATGTTCGGTGTTCGCGCAAAAAAAAAAAAAAAATTGCGATTGAAGTTGCTAGCAACATAAAGTATTTTTCCTCTTAAGCTTCTAATTAACATTTACAATATCAAATGAGAAAATTACTAAAAGTGCCCACATTATAATATTATGTTCTAAGTTTATTTCACCAACTGACGCCGACTGACTGAAAAATAACGTAGGAACGTTATTCGTTTAATACTTATTTAGTTTATTCATGAAATGTAAGTTTATTATTTCTGTATTCACATACGCATACCATTTGTTAACACGCACAACATAAGGGGTACACACACCATGATAAAGGGTTAAAATTAGCCCTGGGGTAAAATTAACACCGCGCTAAATCTCCCCCGAGTGCGGTAAAAACTTCGCGCAGTCTAGGGTTAACTGACGTGTGCTATTGTAAACTTCTCCCTTTAACCCACTTATAAATATTATAAGTCACAATTAAGCTCAAAATGTATGCTTATGGAACTTAGGCTGTGGTCACATCAAGCGTTAGGCTCAATTCACACTAAGACAGAGTCGGAGCGTCGTGTCACGTTTTTTGACTATAGCATAATATATTCATCTCTTTTATCTTCAAATATATAAAATTCTCGTGTCACAGTGTTTGTGCGCGAACTCCTCCAAAACGGCCCAACCTATTTTAATGAAATTTTGTATATACATTCTTTAGGCTTGAGAATAAGTTCTTATCCACTTTTTATATTGATACTCGAAATAATTTATGTGGCAAAACAACGTTTGCCGGATCAGCTAGTTTTTATACTTTCTGCTATGAAATTATAGCAGCGCACGTACCTAAACGCGCATTGACGCTTTCACTTGTACTTAGTTAATACAACGATAGAGATGAACAAAAACATGACGCCATCTTCAAGCTTTAAAAGCTTTGAATAAGTCGGAAAATAATATAATTATGTAGGTGACAAATAAAAATTATCCCTTAGAAATATTTCACAAAACGAGGCGAAATCACAAGGCAAAAACTTCCTCAGTCTGCTTCCCGACCGCAACGCGACGCGTAGATGCATTTCTAAATTTGTACTGAATTGACAGATTTCAATTGCGTGAGACGTCTTGCAAATCTGTCAAATTCATGCAAATTTAGAAATGCATCGACACGTCGCGTTGCGGTCTGAATTGACCCTTAATGTCAATTTTGTGAGATTTTATCTATTCACTAACGCTTTCGATTTTATGGCATCAGAATACTAGCCAATTAACGTCCATGTTAAGGTGCTACCTCACCGAGAGCATTCGCGTGTAATGTAACATTATAGATTCGACTTTGAGCATTACATTACAATACTACCTCCCTGACTGACGAGCATTCGCGTGTAACATTATAGATTCGACTTTAATCATTACATAGCAAGTTGACTTCACTGACACGTAGCATTGATGTTACAAGTTGTATCAAGATATTACACATTGTATCATTACAAGGTGCGCATTGTAAATACTCGGTTGTCCTCCTTCACTGATGTAATGCTCGACTCTATAAGTAACGTTACATTACAAACGAATGCTCCGTGTTCCCTCCTGATGAGGTAGCACCTTTAAATAAATAAACTTCTGATATTATAAATATCAGAAACTGGCCAGTAGTAACGTATTTATTTCGCTACTGCTGTCTAAACTTATATGAATTTCATTTAGTATGTCGCACCCCCGGTGCAACACTGTCACTTATGCAAAATTGTAGTTTTTCAGGAGAAGCATTTAAAACTTTGACACCTCACAAAACAATGACCTAAGAATATATAGATAAGATGAACAGCTTATACTACAACGTCAACTTTTAACTTTACTTTTTGATAAATATTAATCACTTATATTGTAAAATATATACGTGGGAGAGCCATGCTTCGGAAAAAACCGGCGTGAAACAGCGCTTGCGCTGTGTTTCGCCGAGTGAGTGAGTTTACCGGAGGCCCAATCCCCTACCCTATTCCCTTCCTTTCCCTCCCCTATTCCCTTCTCTTCCCATCCCTACCCTCCCCTATTACCCTATTCCCTCTTAAAAGGTCGGCAACGCACCTGCAGCTCTTCTGATGCTGCGAGTGTCCATGGGCGACGGAAGTTGCTTTCCATCAGGTGACCCGTTTGCTCGTTTGCCCCCTTATTTCATAAAAAAAAAATACCATTATTTAAGCCCTCCAACCCCCTCAGAAGTGACGTTGTTGCTCTAACGAAAAATTATAACTGTAGTTGTGACACAATGAGTTAAAAAGAAAACACGAACAAATTGTTTACTAAGTTTTATTTTAAATCATAAATACGTACTGTTATTAACGAAAAAAATAAAATAAGTCAAAACTCTTCAAAATAAACATAAAAAACTTTGCACTTCTTAACATTTCTACATAAGTTTAGTACTAAGTCCACTTAATAAAGCAGGTATAGAGTGCGTGAACTGCAACCTAAGCAATTTCTTCATAAATGTGTTTAGGATGCCTAGAAGATAAACATACTAAAAATTCCCACCCCTAGGGGGTGAACCGGGGTCCCGGGAGGGGGTTAAAGTTCCCGTTTTTGAGTTTTTGGCTCATATTTATTTATTAGACGACATCTGTGGCTCAGTTGGTGGGCTGTTGGTAGCTCAAGCCGGGGGTCGCGGGTTCGAATCCCGCCGACGGAACAAAAAGTTTTCAAAGTTCCTAGGTCATGGATGTGTGTTAAATATGTGTATAATATAATAAAAATCTTAAATATATGTATAGTAAAAGTATTAAATATATTTCCGTTGTCTGGTACCTGTAACACAAGTCCATCAGGTACTTACCACGGGGCCAGACTGACGTGGTGTGAAGCGTCCATAGATATTATTATTATTATTTATAAAACGGTACGTCGTAAAGAAAAAGTGTCTTCTACATAACAAAAGCTAATAAAATTTACTACAACTATGTCATTTACACTATGTATCTATCTCCAATCATTGCCATGCTATGAGCTTCTAAAGTTGTCGAATTATAAAAAGACACATCAACTAAGGCTAGGGATATTTGTATTTTATGAAATTTATCAGGATTTTTGAAGATATTCAATAAAATAATGATAGCTTATTTTATGGTATTTCATCTTCATCATCTTCATATCAGCCTATATTCGTCCACTGCTGGACATAGGCCTTTCTCAATGAACACCAAGATGACCGATCTCCTGCTAATCGCATCCAACATGGACCCGCAACTAAACGGAGATCGTCGTCCCACCTAGTTGGAGGTCGACCTATACCCCGATTTCCCAGCCTTGGTCTCCATTCCAGAGTAAGTTTACTCCAGCGATCGTCTGTTCTTCGAGCTACGTGACCAGCCCAGTTCCACTTCAGCGTACTGATTCTCTGCACTATGTCGGTAACTTTAGTTCTTTGACGAATTGTTTCATTTCGAAGCTTATCCGCCTAAGAAACTCCGAGCATAGTGCGCTCCATAGCACGCTGAGCAACGGAAAACTTACGAGCTAGCCCTGCTGTAAAAGGCCAAGTTTCCGCCCCGTAGGTCATAACGGGTAGCACGCATTGATCGAAGACTTTTGTCTTCAAGCTCTGCGGAATTTGCGACGTGAGAATGTGGCTTAACTTTCTGAATGCTGCCCAACCCAACTGTATCCTCCTATCGGTTTCTCTCTCGAAGTTATGTCTACCTACCTGCAATATGTGCCCCAAATAGACATATTCCGTTACGACTTCGAGAAAGGCACCATTAGCTACAACCGGTCTCGGGAGAACATGTTCGTTGAACATGACTTTCGTCTTGTCCAAGTTCATCCTGAGACCGATCCGCCGGGAAGATTCATTTAGGTCGTTCAACATTTCCTGCAAGTCCTCCAACAATTCTGCCAATATGACGATATCGTCAGCGAAACGAAGGTGTGAGAGGTACTTGCCATTAACGTTTATGCCACGTCCTTTCCAGTTTAGGGTCTTGAAGGCGTGAGATTGACCATGGTATCACTAAGAAATTGTCTCTGATGTTGGTGCTGATAAAAATCCCGGCTCGAATTTCATCCCGATTTACTGTTATCACTTCTTCGGATAATTCCACGGTGAGTATACCGTCTTCAATCACCTCTGGAGAGCCATTATTCGTCCCATTAGGTTTTACCATTATTAATCTCCCAAACTCATTAAAAAGCAACCTTCCACATTTTCCACATTTCAATTCTGGATTACAAAAGGTTTTGACATCATAAGGACCAACTTGATGGAAACTCCTCTACACGGTTTGGTCGGTTTCTAGAGACTGGTTGCTCTCCTGGAGCCTTTTTACTAGTTGCATCGACTTAATATTGGGTTGATCTGACAAGATTATTCTGGTCTTGGCCTGGTCTTCAGGGTTTTCTGACATAAAATCGATCTACGGTGACTAGAATATGCAATGTTAAATACATTTCAGAGATTTTCTAGTAAGATAGATACCAAAAAAAAAAAAGATTACTTGAAATTACAAAGAATATAGGGCCTCATACCTAAAAAAGACTCAAAAAATATATTTTAGGTAAAAATACTCAATGCTAAGTATCGATTAAAATTCATTAACTTTTGTGTATTATGTGGCACATTAATTTAAAAAAACGTAAGGATTGGAGAAACAAAGTCATTTATCAACAAAGGTCATTGTAGTACAAAACTTAACATTGAAAGATGTTTAAATATTGGGGAAATAATGTCACAACTGTACCTTAGGTCACTATTGCTCCAGAATCAAAATGCACTGGCAGGAGGACCGCGCACAACTGACCAATAAAACGATGTTGCTCCCAGCGACGCGTGATTCGCGCCAAAACGGCAATGACACTCACGTCCTCATACGGAAACTATGCGTACTACAAAAGTAATGTTATCGCACCAAGTAAAAGGGTGCTTTAGGATCTTTTTTATACATTTAACTCTTTTTTTTTTTTTTTTTTTTCTTTTTTTTTCTTTTTTTTTTTCGGGTAGGTGTGTAAAAAGTTCAAGACGTGCTTTTAATTGCTCTTTTATTTAAAATTAATAATTAAAATTATTTTAAAGTTTTAAAGCACTATTATGTGTTAAATAAGTAGTCTTTACCTACCAGTAATTTAATTTTCCTGAAATAGTTTCACTATATTAAAATTACAACATCAGTCTACATCTCTCATCAAGCACTTTGTCACTAATATAGCACATCACTCATATTTTCTGCTCATCACTATGGAATCAATTAAACAATCCATCGAGGAGATGACTCAGATGTTCAATTCTCGGATGGCCACCTTCCAGCAGGATCTGCAATCTGCAGCAACTTCGGAACACAGTGAAAGCCCTTCTGCGAAGCTAAGTCGTGAGTTTAATACCTTTAAGGTATTCGTGGTAAATGCCCTGCAATCACTTCAAACGCAGGTGCAAATGCTGTCAGACCTTAATGATCAAATGGAAATGAGAAGCCGTCGAAAAATTCTACTATTCCATGGTATTCCTGAGAATGATAATGTCTTGCAAGCTTCTGTATCTGATCTGATCTGTTCCAAACTTCGCATATCTGGTGTGGATTCATCTTCTATCAAATACTGCAATAGGCTGGGCCGCCAACGCAAGGAGAAACCTAGGCCTATTGTTGTCAAATTTTGTGACATGGCTCTTCGCTCAAAGGTATGGAATGCGAAGACAAATTTAAAACAGACGGGTATCACCATTTCCGAGTTCTTAACAAGAAAGCGACACACAGTATTTTTAGCTGCTCGAGAACGCTATGGTCAGACTAAATGTTGGACGAGTAATGGCACTATCTTGGTGATTGGACCTGATGGTTCTAGACACCATGTGCATAGCATGGAGGACCTTGATGCCATAAAGTGTCCAACTTCATCGCCTGGATCTAGGCAGCCAACTGCAACCTATTCCAAGACTGAATCGGGTCGTGCAGCATCTAGAACAAAAAGGAATGTTAAGGCCAAGTAAGCTTTTATTTTATACTGAAAATCCAATCATCACTTTAAATGTTGCTAGTGCTTACCTTCTGACCCAATGACTCTTGTTATATTAGTTTTACTTGTTGCTAAATCTTTTCAATTTTTAAGCTTTTTTCCACTGTATGTAAATGTCTTGTTCCTCATATTTTGTCATAGTTTTGTTTGTGTTGTCACTCATAATATAGTTAGATTTAGGTATTATGCAGTTGTCGGTTTATTTAATTTATAATTAATTTATAATTAAGTTTACACTTATTGTGTACAGTACTTTGAGTGATGCTTTTTCTTTGTATTTCTATATAGTATATATTATGTGCTTGAAGTATGTAATATTGGGGGTATTACTTCTTGTTTATCGTTCTACCCTGTAATATTTGATTTTACACTCCATTTAAATTTTTATTTTTACTGCAGTGTTTTGTAAAACTTTTTTCAACCACATAATCGCCTGTCATGTGCTTGTCAATGTCATCTGTCAACCGTCCTGACATTTGCGACATTTGCTTTTTTTTTTCCTGTTGCTTGTCATGGGTTGGATGCTTGGCTTTTGGCTTTTTAATTATTTTTTTAGCAATTATTATTTTTATTTTGATGTGATAAATGGTTTACCCTTTGGGTATACCGTAATAATTTTAGTTTCTACTTGTTTGTGATTTTATACTATCTGGTTTGGTATGAGACTATGTTTTTATGATTTTATTTTCTTATTTTTTTTTTTTAATTTTTATACTAAATTATTATACTTATTTATCTATATATTTTATATATTTATATTGTGTTACTTTGTAGGTTTTTATTATTATATTATTATGAGTATTATTAGTGTTGACTCATCTTGTGATGATTTTGTCTCAATGTCATCAAACGACAGCGATGAAAGTTTTCATAGTGCCTCATCAATGTCATCATCAGTACCTCTTAGAGAGACATTAATGGGCAATTTTTCCTCAGTTAACAAATATTTCAAGGCAGTTCACATTAATGCGCAAAGCATTCCTGCTCACTATGCTGACTTACTCACAACCTTTGATCGTGTTAATGTGGATGCCATTTTTGTATCAGAGACATGGCTAAAGCCATGCTTACCATCTACCTGCTACGCTTTACCTGGATTCAAACTAATTCGCAACGATCGCATTGGTAGGGGTGGAGGCGGTGTTGCTATCTACTTGCGTTCTGATTTACATTATACTATTATTAGCGCATCAGCACAGCCCCCTCCTACAGATGCTCTTGAGTTTTTGCTCCTGGAAGTTCAGATAAGCCGTTACAGCAAAATGTTATTAGGTGTTTATTATAGTCCGTCTATGCATAACGACTATTTCCAATCGTTTGAAAGTTCTTTAGAGGTTCTATTGCCTAACTACAGTCATTCCATCTTAATGGGTGACTTTAATACCTGTTTACTTAAAGGTGATAGTCGCTCCTGTAAACTTACATCTATTCTAGATGCTTATAACTTGAAAGTCCTGCCTCTAGATCCAACTCATTGTTCCCCAGGTTGCCGTCCCTCCCTGCTTGACCTTATCATAGTCTCCTCACCTAATCTTGTCGCTAAGCATGGGCAGTCTTCGGCTGAGATATTTTCGTACCATGACCTTGTCTATGTTGCATACAACGTTCGCCCTCCCAAGGCCAAAGTAAAAACCCTAATGCAACGCAATTTTTCAGCTATGAACGTTGAGAGCCTTAGGGAGGATGCATCTAGCATTGACTGGTCGGATTTACTAAAATCTAATTCGATCGACGAAAAAGTTGCCAAGTTCAACATTAAAATAAAATCGCTCTTCGACAAACACGCTCCTGTTAAGCCTGTAAAGATGAAACATCTTCCTGCTCCTTGGCTTTCAGACGAGCTTAAAGCATTAATTAATGCTAAACATGCAGCGAAAGCTAAATAAAAAAAAAATAAAACTGATGAATGTCGAAATAAATATATTAAAATACGCAACCGCTACAATACAATGTGTCGTGATGCTCAGCGGCGCCACATCCACAGCTCGATAGAAAATGGAGATCCAGCAAAAACGTGGAAATTCCTTAAGTCCCTGGGTGTGGGGCGTTCTGAATCAGAAAAGGATTGTAATACCATTGATGTTAACCTATTAAATAAGCACTTTACCTCTTCCTCAATCCTTGACCCTAATATTAAATCACGAACTTTACAATTTATATCCTCACTACCTTCTCCTAATTTTGAGCCTTTCCTTATTGCCCCTGTCACCGAGACCGAGATTAAAAGACATATAATGTCTATAACATCCAATGCTGTCGGGGACGACGGCATTAGTCGTAGTATGGTCATTCCAATTTTAGATATCATTTTACCTATTCTCTCACACATATTTAATTCCTGTTTAGAGTCCCTTACCTTTCCTAATGCCTGGAAAACAGCTTACATTATTCCCTTACCTAAGTCTTCCTGTCCCAAAACTCCGTCTGATTTCCGTCCTATTTCGATCCTACCCTATTTATCCAAAGTCCTGGAGAAAATAATACATCAACAGCTCACAAAATATGTTGTGCTCAATAGTCTGCTTACTCCGTTGCAATCTGGCTTTCGCACTGGTCACAGTACGACCACGGCTTTAATTAAGGTAGCTGACGATGTGAGATTAGGCATGGACCAAAAGAAACTTACCATTCTCATGTTGCTGGATTTTAGTAACGCTTTTAATTGTATTGACCACGACATCCTTTTAAGCAGACTAGCGTCCTGTAACATCTCGCCAACAGTAATTGGGTTGCTTCGTAGCTACCTCGTAGGAAGGCAACAGAGAGTCAAATTATCGGATAGCTTTTCTGACTGGAGTAATATACTTTGCGGCGTACCACAGGGAGGAGTATTGTCACCACTTTTATTTTCGTTATTTCTCAACTCCATTATAACTTCAATTACATCTTTTTACCATCTGTATGCTGACGATCTGCAAGTATATATCCAGTCAGAATTAGGCGGACTTCATTCAGCTATCGGTAAATTAAATAACGATTTGTTGACGATCTGCGAATGGAGTAAGAATCACGGTCTTGTTATTAATCCCACAAAAACACAATTAATATTAATTGGCAGCCCAGGGATGGTCTCCAGGATTGACTGCAATTCCTTACCTCCCGTCCTTATCAATGGTATTACAATCCCATTTAGTAAAGTTGTAAAAAATCTCGGTGTGTTTTTCGATGACAACTTATCTTGGAAGCCACAACTTCTAGAAATCAGTAGGAAAGTATTTTCAACTTGGAATTCCTTAAAACGCCTTCGATATGTTCTTCCTACACGAACAAAAGTAGTCTTAGCACAGTCTTTGTTTCTTTCTCTACTAGATTATGCCGATGCTTGTTTTATTAATTTAACTGAAGATCAACTAAATAAGCTCGAGCGTCTGCAAAATCTCGCATTAAGGTTTATTTTTGGTTTACGAAAATATGACCATATCACCGAATACCGCATCAAGCTTAAGTGGCTCCCAATCCGATATCGCCGTGATTTCCGTGTACTCTCCTTACTCTATAACATTTTATTTGACTCACATTATCCTACTTATTTAAAAAACAATTTTGTATTTCATAATTACGATAAAAAAGAGCTTCGTTCCTATTCAAAACTTCTCCTTAACGTTCCCGCCCATAACACTAAATATTTCAATTCCTCCTTTACCGTTAAGTCTATTTTACTATGGAATTCCTTACCAGATCATATAAGGCAAGCTGAAACCTTGAATCGCTTTAAGTCGTTGCTATTTAATTATTATTATGATATATCTGTCAATCAATAATAGTTACAGTATAATATACACAATATATAGTACGTATTATTATTTATTATTAGTATTAGTCATATATATTATATACTCTAATTATTATGATTATTATTATAGTATATTATGGTAGTATAGTAGGTTTATGTAGTATTATAGTATATATGTAGTATTATGCATATATATTATTATAAATATTATATTTTATATAATATGTACTTTTGCACATCACCTTTTTCTTGTAAATACATCATCTCTATAAAATTTGTTAAAGGGTTGCCTGGAAGAAATTGCTTTTAAGTAATAAGGCCGCCCTTGTGTACATGTCTCATTTATTAAATAATGTAAATTTCACTGTTATGTTTGTGCACAATAAAGTATATTTGTTGTTGTTGTTGTTTTGCATTTTTTGCAAAAGTGACAGTGTCGCACCGGGGGTGCGATGTGTAAACAAAAGTTACACAGCATAAAACGTAATTTGAAAATGGTTGTAAAATTTTAATTCGTCGAAAACAATGCTAGATATTCACAATGAAATTGTTTTCGACCATTACTCTATGTGCATTAATTTTATTATTAAATACGTACTTGTCAAATACAACTATAATATTTACTGAAAAGCTTGAAATTATAATATTTTTAAATTAGTAACCGATTTGGACTTGGACGTAGATGGCTGATTTCATAAAAACATGCCTAAGTGCGCTGCAAATAAGAACACTATCTTCTTACTATAAGGCCGTGTTCAAACCAAACTGACTATACGCCGCCGAATGTGAGCACGCTCACTGTGAGCCCCAGTGTAAACGTGAAAATAAACGGTATTTTTCGTTCACACTATGCTGACTATGCGCTATAGCTCAGGGGTCACCAAATGGCGGACCGCGGTCCGCATCCGGACCGTCGACATATTGTGTGCGGACCAAGCATTTTCGAAAATGAACTTCGTTAAAAATAAATTTCGGTCTCGACTTACTGCTGAACATCTCCAGGATTTAATGTCAATAGCTTGCACCAATTTCATTCCAAACAAGCAAAAAACAATTGTGACTTTTCTCATTGTAAATAAATATTTTTTTACAAAATGTGTGGACCGCGAAGGTCATTTCATTTCTTAAAATGGACCCCGAGCGAAACTAATTGGTGACCCCTGCTATAGCTGACTTAGCTACGTAGCCATCAGCGTCCGCGGAGCGTAGTGACGTGCTATATTAATCGGCCGCCGAATGTCAGCGCCTACGCCTAGCGTAATAACGTATTGTCGGTTAGGTGTGAACGAAAAAGTGAATATGTATGGAAATACAATAAACTGCGTAACGCATCGCTCACTTTCGGCGGCTGATAGTCAGTTTGATTTGAACACAGCATAACTCTTGCAACCTAATAACATTTCTGAATAATTGAAAAAATCTGATGCATTTGGCGAAAGATCAGATGCAGAATTTTACTGCCTATCTAACGTATGCATCATCTTTCTTGTGAGGCAATCGTTTAAAGATAGCATTTTTGCTGTTCTCTACACAGAAATCAAACTCACAACCTCCAAATCGAGAGCCAAGTTTTAAGACACAACACTGCAAACAGGTTTCTTAATAAAATTAACTAAGACTTCATTTAAAAAATCTCAATAAAAATAAGCTTTGAAATTTTACAATTTTATGAGAGTTTTCAATTCAATGTGTGTTTAAATTACGTAAAAATTACCCAAATCTTGGGGTGTAAAAGCAATTTAGTTTGAGGGCACCAAATCCTGAAATTGGGAGCTTTGTGAGTGATCCCAGAATCCGGATAACCTTCCGTCACGAACGCTGGATTTCGGGAATAACATCATAATATTTAAGTACCTTTTGCTTATTCGACCTGTTATAGGCAAAATGTAATTATTATGCTAATTATACTTATTACAGTTGCAATAAATGCAAGTATCCTAAATACTTTTTTAAATCTTTATTTACGGAGTTTTAGTTGTTACAAACTACGCACACTAATAAGCCTCTCCGCTACGACAAGTCATTAAGTTTTAAACTGATTTGAAGTATGTTAAGAAGAGATGCAACTCTACCTATATTATTTTATTATCAGCATTTCCTTTGCATCATACACATCAAAGTTGTGTGAGTTTCCGTAGCATAATTTAGCCTACTTTACCAGAACAATAGCATATTGATCGTATAGTTGCATGTATGACGTCATACGTGACGTCATAATATTCTGCAATCGACGTCTCATTTCACCGAAGCCATTTTCACGGAAGTCCACTTCCCATTAAGGCCAGGTAGACTCTAAAATTAGCAGGTCGATGTCTGTCGTGTCGAACGTTCATATCAGCGCGCCTTGTACAGTGGCGGTTACGACGCTCGCCGCCTTGATAGGGCGAAATAGGAGAAAAAAAACCTTTTTACTTAGAAAATTAAACCAAAATGCAAAATGTAACCAAAAATTATTCTTCTTTAAGATATGAGCTTTTCGTAGATATGATTTTTCAAAGTAAAACTATCATAAGCTTCATGAAAAATAAGAAAAATGTCACAAAATATTCGAATTTAGCCTCCTCTTCGGAGTTATTTTTCATCGATTGAAGTTTTCAATATTATGTTTCGAACCACAAATTGTAAAAGTACATTAAAAGTAAACAATAATGTATTTTTTTTTTTTGGCTTTTAAAACTCACTACTTGTTTGTTTATTATTGATTCAAAGTCATGTAAAATTGGGTCTATAGAGCCTTAACAAAGTAATTACTTCAGCTGGAAATTTCAAAGTCATTTTGTAATAAGACCTACCTTGTTAGTACGGGTCTCTGTTTTCTGGTCATAATTTTAGTTTATATTATAGCAACAGAATTAATTTTATTCTCTTATATTATATTCTGTTAAAATGAAACCATTTATTTTTATTAACTGACTTCCAAAAAGGTGGAGGTTCTTCAATTCTGCCGTATATTATATGTTTTTTTTTTTGTAACAACTGCTATCATTATAGGTTATTAACCTAATATAATATTCTCTGATTTTTGATGAAAAATGACCAAGATGTATGAGATCAAGATTATCTGACAACAAGCTTGCATTGTCCGAACCAATGGGAATAATATTTTTCTGGCGCGGGAATTGAACCCTCGACCAAAGACATCATATCTCGCTGTAAACTATTGAACACAATAATAATACATGGTGGTTGTAAGATAATTATTGTATTCATAATATTATTATTTAATGTAATCTTTTCCTACTCCTTTCTACGATATGACACTAGATATAATTTTATTAGTAAATATTGTGATTTTGCTGTTGATCCTTTGTGAATTATTTTGCAATTTTAGGGTTCCGTACCCAAAGGCTAAAAACGGGACCCTATTACTAAGACTTCGTTGTCTGTCCGTCTGTCCGTCTGTCTGTCTGTCTGTATGTCTCCAGGCTATATCTCAAGAACCGCTGTAGCTTCTAACCGCTTTTGAAATTTTCACAGATTATGTATATCTATTGCTGCTATAACAACAAATACTAAAAACAAAATAATATTGATATTTAAGGAGGGCTCCCATACAAAAAACGTGATTTTTTGGCCTTTTCTGCTCGATATCAATAAAAGCAACAGGTAGGCACTTTTTTTTTTTTTTTTTAAACGGGCAAAAGGCCCACCACACATTCCCACCACTGCAACTCCTGTGTCGCCAGGATCAACAGTGGTAACCAACCACGAAAACCCTTTGATATGATCTCAGGGATGCCCGAGGGACAAGCTAAATCTGTCTTGGGACCCGCAACGAAATTAATCAGAAGAAATGTAGGAGGAGTAGGAGATATCCAATTTCCCTCCCCAAGCAAAGCGGGAGACAGCCAAAATTGTAATGACATTGATGTCCGAACAAAAGGGGGAAGCACCACGGGAAAAATAAATAATTATGCTTAATATAATATGCCTACTTCATAAAAAAAAAAAGACATTTATTTATAATGGCAAACTTGTGTTCGATTGTTTCCAATAGAATTTATGACAAAAACGTTTGAAAGCACGGAAATTCTTTGCGCTGCCTACGAGGTCATCGTAATATACGACTCCAGAGACACATTGGAGGCTGTTTAATAAATCGGTTCTTTCCTCATGCCAGAGACCGCACTCCCAGAGTATGTGATGAGCAGTTTGTTCTTGCGGGCTGTCTTCGGTCGAGCACTCGCAAAGAGGAGATGGAACTAACTTGAATCTATGAAGCTTAGCTTTAAAATTGCCGTGACCAGTTAGGAATTGTGCAACGCAATGATCTATTTCTATCCAATGCATGGCGAGACGTTCGCGAACTGAAGGAAAGAAATTGTACAGGTGCCGACCTTTAATAGATTTATCCCACCGATCCTGCCACTCGGATAAAAGATTTTGTAGTGTAATGTCTAGTGGTTCAAACAATCTATTCACCTTATTTCTGTCTCTCATGCTTAAGAAATCTGGGGTCGTAATTTTTTTATTTTTGTAATATAAAGCAGCTCGGCGCTGTATTTCCAAGTCTACAGGCAAAACACCCGACAGGACAGGAAGTGCTTCAGTACTGACCGTTCTATATGCCTTACATAGGAATATTAATGCGAGACGTTGGCTTTGTAAAAGTTTACGCCGGGCTGCGCCAATCGTAGCCCTATCTGCCCAGACCGGCGAGCCGTAGCATATTCTGCCTAAGTACGTGGCTGTATATATAGTTTTTAACGTTTTGAACGAGAGACCCCATGAAGATGTCGATATTTTAGTAAAACTATAGAAATTTATTTTTGCTTTCTCACCCGTTTGTATGATATGTTCTAAGAATGTGAATTTATTTTCTAAAATCAGTCCAAGATAACAGAGTGACTGTTTACGTTTGACACTTGTTTCGTTAAGTTTAATGCGAGGAGTTGATATAAGAGAGCCTTTTAAAAGAATTTGATAAGTTTTGTGTGCCGCAAATTCCAGACGATTTCTGTGACCCCAACTTGCAATTACGCTTAGGCACTTGTTAGCTTTAATCTCTATCTCAGTTCGCGTATTTCCTTCAACAATGAGGAACCCGTCGTCAGCATAGCCTACCAGATAACAGAGAGGCGGTAAAGGAATACACAGCAAATCGTCAAAACTTATATTCCACAGGTATGACGATAGCACCGACCCCTGTGGGCAGCCGCGGGTTAGATCTTTGATATAGATGTAGTGACCGAGTCGTAGTTTAATAACGCCGTAACGGAAATACGATTGTAGTAAATAATAAATATTTCGGTAGCATCCTCTATTCCGTAGCTTTAGTAGTAGCATCGGCCACCAGGTATTATCAAAAGCCCCTGCGATATCCAAAGATATACCTACCACGTAATTACATTCAGATGAGTTCACTATTTTTCTGACTTCGATTGCCGCATCGATTGTCGATTTTCCGGCGGTAAATCCAAATTGCTGTTTATTAAACTTCAGCCCGCCAGGTAGAAGGCGGGGCACAACCAGACGTTCTAATAATTTACCTAAACATGGTAGAAGTGTTATAGGCCGGTAAGATTTCGGGTCGTCAGGTGGCTTATCACCGGCTTTAGGAATTAATTTAATTGTGCCGATTCGCCAAATTTTTGGGAACGTGCCTTCTGCAATACATTTATTCAAAACTTCTAAGATCGCTGGTCCAGCCGTTAGACAAGCCTGCTTAATCATAATGTTAGAAATTTTGTCCTCGCCGGCGGACTTTTTTGTAGGTAATAAATTTACGGCTTTAATAAACTCATCGAGGGTAGGCAAGTCGGAAACCGGGGTGTTTACGGGGTCAAATAGTCGGTGTCGAATTTCACGGTGATGATCGTCGTCCAAGTCCGGCTCGTCGTCAGGAATCAATACGTCTATGTAGGCCTTAGCTGTGTCTTCTAAGCTGTGAGTATACGAGTTATAAATTTTTATATTCGAGATAAAGTGTGAAGCTGTAGTATTGTTCGGTTTTAATTCTCGATATAAAGAGGACCACGGGCCCTCCTTATCTAGTCTGTTGGCGGCGTTACGTAACATATTATTTTTCGCCAACACGACGGCGGCGCGATAGCGCGACCTTGAAGCTCTAAGGTCGGCTAAACAAGAAACAAAGTAAACGTCTGATGGACCGAGTCCCTGTCTACGAATGATTTTAATTTTTCGTCTGGATCTTCTAAACTCCCTGCGTAAGCTGTATAAATTATCGTGCCACCATTTACAACTTCTGTCCGTCTTAATCGGTTTTCGACCTAGGGCAATATCGGCGCAGTAAATAAAGGTGTTGGTCATTATTTCAGCACTATCATTAGAATTTAAGTCCGGTCGGGTGAAGTCTCTGGAGTGGGCGGACATAAGGTCCTTGAATAAGTTCCAATTACCATTTTTAACATTATATTTAAAGTCGTTCGACTCAATCATAGAATCACTCGAGGAAGCGCAGGTAGGCACTTGAAATTTTCACAAAAGCCTTATTTAGATGTGTACTTCAATAATTAATAATAATATTAAAATAAAATAAAAAATTAAGGGGGGCCCCCCTATACAAAAGACACTATTTTAGGCCTATTTTTTCTCTATAACGGTACAGAACCCTTCGTGCGCGAGTCAGACTCGCACTTGGCCGATTATTTATGTTATTTTTATATGTTGTACAGAAAATCTTGTTAAGGTGACGCCGCGTTAAAGTAAAACCGGCCAAGTGCGAGTTGGACTCGCCCATGAAGGGTTCCGCAGCAGCAATAAGGTTTATTTTTATGAAATTAAAAGGTTTTTGATTTATTTTTTTATTTCAGTTGATATAATGAAAGTTAAATTAAGTTTACCATTTATGACGTATAAAAAAACTACTTGCTAGATTTCGTTCAAACCAATTCTCGTTAGTAGTTTTTATAGTAAAGTACATCATATATTTTTTTAGACTTATCATGCACCTACTTTAGAAGTTAGAGGAGTGGGGACACACATTTTACCACTTTGGAAGAGTCTCTTTCGCAAACTATTCAGGTTAGAAAAAAATGATATTATAAACCTCAATATGATTTTTGAAGAACTATCCATAGATATCCCACACACATAGGTTAGATGAAAAAAATTTTTTTTTGATTCAGTTGTACCAAAAATTTTTAATATTTTTTCCATTATTGTATCAAAATCTTAATGCGGTTCACAGACTACATCTACTTACCAATTTGCAATATATAGCTAGTATAGCTCTTATAGTTTCGGAGAAAAGTGGCTGTGACATACGGACGAACAGACAGACAGACATGACGAATCTATAAGGGTTCCGTTTTTTGCCATTTGGCTACGGAACCCTAAAAAACCGTGTTGGATATGTTTTAGATTGCTTGTTTGAAAACAAGAAATGGAACAGCAAGAAATGGAAAGGGCGTAAGCGACAAAATGGTTTTTGACGCGTAATTTAAAAACCATAAATATATTTCATATAAAATATGTGCAAATTAAAGTGTATGCTTGAACCAATCTATGTACAAATTTTGGAAGCTTAAATCACTCTCCTCTGTTGGCAAAATTAGAATCCCTTTTTTTACAGATGTCTTTTTGATTGATTATTCTGTGTTATAAAAGTTGACCAATCGTGTTATGCTATGGGTAATTCAAAGACAAAGACATGATGAATACTGACAATGAACTTTAATTACTTAGCTTTAGTCATTGCTGAGAAAAATCGATATCGCAACAGCCAAATTATCAAGGCGTCGCCTTAATACTGTTATGATTTTGTAAAGCGTAGTGCCCAAAAAGTTATAGAGGCCTCGATGTTGTCGACAATTCATTGCTCCAAGAAAAGCTTTAGACGCAGAAACTATACTTTTTTCAAAATAAAAACTATCCTTTGTTCTTTTTTGGAACTCAAAGTCTCCTTAATTTAAATTAGTGAAGTGGTTTACTAAGATTGTGATTTGCGGCTATTATAAGTTTATTCTAAGGCAATTTTTCACCATCGTTTATTTGTTTATTAAAAACGTCTGAAACTTTAATGTAAGATTGTTTACAACATGAACAGATTAAAAGTATAAACATATCATAATATACATTGTTCCTCACAGATATAAAGACGAAATCCTATTGTGCATTGTGAGTAGCACTCTCTTGAATGTTTGCGCGCTGTTTTGTTATGTATTTACAATGGGTTCTCATGGGGTTGAAATAAACGTACAAAGTGTATTCTTTGTGTATATTAAGCAGTGTTTGCTTCTTGAAATACATAGTTTGTTGCCAACCGCCTTCTGGACCCATTTTGTAAAAAAAATCTGTGCTTATCCTTTGGATCTGATAGTCACCTAAAATATATTTTTTTACTCTCGAAATGACGTTGTAGTATATCAAACAGCGTAGACTATGCGCTGTTTGATCCTGATAAGTCCTCAATCGCAGTTATAGAGGTTCCTGGCAGTGGCGTGACATAAACAATGTTTTCGTGACAACGTCTGAAATGATAACAGTGGACTGAAAGCATATTTCCAAAAAGAAAGTTTGCCCTATGAGCTAGCATTATTTAGATAAATAATACCGTACACATACGATATGATGATTGTTCGAATTTCGCGTATACGATACTATCTATAATATTATAAAGCGGAAGAGTTTGTTAGTTTGTTTGTTTGTTTGAACGCGCTAATCTATTTAATATTATAAAGCGGAAGAGTTTGTTAGTTTGTTTGTTTGTTTGAATGCGCTAATCTCAGGAACTACTGGTCCGATTTAAAAAATTCTTTCAGTGTTAGATAGTCCATTTATCGAGGAAGGCTATAGGCTATATTTTATTACGCTAAGACTAATAGGAGCGAAGAAATAGAGGAAAGTGTGGAAAAAACGGGGGGAAATTATTTGAAAGGGCTTATTTGAACGCGCTAATCTCAGGAACTACTGGTCCGATTTGAAAAATTCTTTCAGTGTTAGATATCCCATTTATCGAGGAATGCTATAGGCTATATTTTATCACGCTAAGACTAATAGGAGCAAAGAAATAGAGGAAAATGTGGACAAAACGGGGGAAATTATTTGAAAGGGCTTACCTCACGAACTACTGGAGCAATTTTTCTGTTATTTGGCACAGATAAGAAGTAGACCACGTGAAGGATCATAGGCTATTTTTTGTATACTAATCTGTCTGTGAAATATCTAATTTGCGCGGGCGAAGCCGCGCGGAACGTCTAGTTCGATATAAAATACAGACCCAAATCCAACAATTTAGATTTTCGGCTAGAAATTGAAACAGATCGCATATTGAAGCACACGTCCAGTTCCATACAAGTCTGCGTTGAATTGAACACAAAATCTGAAAAAAAAAGGCTAGCTACGAAATTGTCAGTTCGAAATGCTCTCTGACTTTTTCCTTTTAAACCATCGAAATACCATATATGGAGGAGTAACTGAGTCAAAAATTATTTTTGGTCCTGTTTTTGACAGATCCAAGACATCCTTCGTTGTACGGCTGATGGCAAATCGCTGGTGGTTTTAGTCATGTTTTAGTGGGTAGTTCAGTCCCACATGCCCTGGAGGTGTGATAGTATGAGGTACATCCCGAGCCCGGGGCACGCATAAAGCGTCACGTAAAAAAAAGTCAAAAATGGTTTCACAAAATGCATGCCAAGGAGATCTTTTAGTTGATTCGCATACTCGGGTCGGTCATGAAATTTTCGTTGCCGTAGCGCGAGCGTAGCTATCACATTGACATGACGACCTCTGTGGCTCAGTTGGTGGGCTGCTGGTAGCTCAAGCCGGGGGTCGCGGGTTCGAATCCCGCCGACGGAACAAAAAGTTTTCAAAGTTCCTGGGTCATGGATGTGTATTCAATATGTGTATCATATAATAAAAATCTTAAATATATCTATACATATAATAAAAACGTAGAGGTAAAATTTTTGTACATTAAATAAAAACTTAAAAAAACAAGTCAGGGGCATTTTAGAAGAGTAATAGAACACATCTTAACTGTTTTTGAAATTTTTGTTTCTCTGTCTGTTTGTCTGTTTGTCTGTTTGTACAGGTTAATCTCTGAATCCGCTGGACCGATTTTAATGAAATTTGGCATGGTGATACCTTACATCCCTGGTCAACATCTTAGATAAAAAAAAATAACCGACTTCCAAAAAAGGAGGACTTTACGTTGACTTTGCTGTTTGTGGTCCGATTGTCATAATTGTTTTTTTGTTGTATAGGGTCTGACTCGAATTTGGTACCATGTTCACAAAAGTGGTGACCTGATAATGGGATCCATGAGTAATCGAGGGAACTCCTCAAAATTTATATGGAAACATATGGTGATTTTGGTTTTATGTAAAGTAATACTAAGCATATGCTACCAAAAAGTAAGATTTTGCATCAAGGTAGGTATACCATGGTTGCGAAGGTGCTGACGGAACTCCTGACTCCTTATAGATACAAGTTTGGGGGTTTCAGCGTTGTTTTAAGAACGGAAAGCATATATTATGCTACTGTGTAAATTGTATTCATCATCATCATCATCACATTATGGCCCTATTATTAGTACTTTTCATAATCTTTTAGATCGAGTCTCGCGTTTGACTAGCGATTTTGAAAATTATTTTGTTGTGTTAAAGTACATGATTCCAATTTGGTGCTACGGTTACCAAGATGGCAATTTGATAATAGGATCCATGTGGTATGTAGGGAATTCTTAAAAAATTATACGGAAAAATATAGTGATTTTGGTTTTATTAGAAGTATTCTAAGCATATGCTATCAAAAAGTAAGATTTTGCACCAGGTATACCATGATCCCAAAGATGCTGAGAGAACTCCTGACTCCTTATAGATACAAGTTTGGGGGTCTCGGCATTGTTTTAAAAACGGAAAGCATAATATTATGTTGCTGTGCAAATTATGTTCATCATAATTCAACAACAATAATATTTTATACTGTTTATATTATGTAATAAATAACATATCATAGTAGCAATATCATCACAGTTGAGTGTGACAGAAACAGGACGACTCTATATGTATTTACTTAATCAAAGGTTAGAAATATCAAAATTAACTAATAATTAACATTAAAGAATATGGTCATCAGAAGTGAGGGTAGTTAAATAAAAAATATATAGATGATAAAATATGTTTTATTATCGGTGCAAGGCCCAACCACTGGTTCAGTGACCTTCCCACCGAGAAGAACCAGCAAGAAACTCGGTGGGTCTAAATATTATTTTAAACAGTATAAATTACAATACAGAACACACAATAATCAAGTCATTAACAATAATAGCAAAAGCATAACCAATAATCAAATAACATTTAGAAATATTATCCACCTAATAAACACAAAGCGACACAAATACAATAAAATATGGCGGATAATAATTACAATAGAAAAGTACTTAACTCACTGTTCAGCCGTCTGCAGGTCACCAGAAAAAGTAACCAAATTATGATTTATCCGGCTATTTATATCCCGGGTTTGGCTATGACCAGGGAATATTTCCATCTATTGGCTAAACCCTTATATTTGAATCGACCAATCAAAAATAAGTCAATATTATATCTTGTATGATATTTTAATTATTAAATATTATTTTAATTTGACCGGAAACATTCCCTTTGTCCAATCAGCCAACCATTATATTTCTATTGGATAATACATTTTATCAGCCCACAAAACGTTTTATTTCTCATTTATGTATTTATGTTCGAAATATCCTAGATATTTCGAACAATACCTTTATAACATATTATCTACAATTAAAACAACAATATAAATAACAACTTCCGATTGAAATAAACATTGTGTTGATATTATTAGATAAATAAGTATCTAAATGAACCAAAACTTCCTTATCATGTTTCACAGATAATAATTATTTTTATCTACTTCGAAGTTCGAGGTGCATATTTCACAGATAACAAATATTTTCATCTTCTTCGAGGTGCAGCTAAATAACCTAGTTATTTGCCACATTTTTGATAACCTTACTTTTAAGATTATTATAATTTCTTTATTCCTTTGTTTAATTGTTACTATTATAATAATCTCAATTCTATACTCTTTATTTCATTTTCTAACAAGTGCTTACAGGTCTGTAATGCATATTTAGGGTAGTGTATGGCTTTTAATGTCTTAAACATAGTGTATGACTTTTTTAAAACCACCTAAGTACAGTAATTAATACTGTATCCCCTGTCTCTTGTCCTGTGCCCCCTATACCATGTCCACGCCAAGTCATTTACTAAGAAAGGATATTTTTTTAAGGATAGCTGTGGTTTGAATCCCGCCGTCGGAAGCTACTTAATAGCCTTCGATGTTCCTGGGTCTTTGATGTGTATTAAATATGTAAATATGCGTATAATATAATATTAATCATCATCCAAATAAAAACGTTGTTGATTAAGAGTATTTAATTTTATTAATCTCGATTATAATAACACACATTCACGCGGACGAAGTTGCGGGTAACAGCTAGTGTATAGTATAAAAGTATTAAATATATTTCCGTTGTCTGGTACCCGTAATAAAGTCCTTCAGGTACTTAGCACGGGGCCAGACTGACGTGGTGTGAAGCGTCCATAGATATTATATTATTATTATTATATTATTATTATTTTTTTATAAAATAAGGGGGCAAACGAGCAAACGGGTCACCTGATGGAAAGCAACTGCCGTCGCCCATGAACAATCGCAACATCAGAAGAGCTGCAGATGCGTTGCCGGCCATATAAAATAATATAATATATCATGACTGTATAAATTTTGAGGAGTTCCCTCGATTACTCATGGATTCTATCATCAGGTTACCACTTTTATGAATATGGTTCCAAATTAGGACACTACCATATACAGCAAATGAGAAATTTTGAAAATCAGTTCACAAACGGCGGAGTAATCGTTGAATATACAAAAAAAAAAACTCGACAGCCGTACAGAATAATATAATCTCCTCCTTTTTGGAAGTCGTTTAAAAATAAAATCGACATTCGACTCACGTTGTGTTAATGTAGTACACTTAAGAATATTATAATTCAATACTATCTATATTTAATGATCTATTCAATATAATATATAACTCAAAGGTGACTGACTGACTGACATAGTGGTCTATCAACGCACAGCCCAAACCACTGGACGGATCGGGCTGAAATTTGGCATGCAGGTAGATGTTATGACGTGGGCATCCGCTAAGAAAGGATTTTGATCAATTGTACCCCCAAGGGGATAAAATAGGGGATGAAAGTTTGTATGAAACTTTGTCAATCTTAAACCGACCGGGCTGAGATTTTGATACCTAATATAGATATTATATATAACTCAAAGGAGACTGACTGACTGACATAGTGGTCTATCAACGCACAGCCCAAACCACTGGACGGATCGAGCTGAAATTTGGCATGCAGGTAGATATTATGACGTGGGCATCCGTTAAGAAAGGATTTTGATCAATTGTACCCCCAAGGGGATAAAATAGGGGATGAAAGTTTGTATGAAACTTTGTCAATCTTAAACCGACCGGGCTGAGATTTTGATACCTAATATAGATATTATATATAACTCAAAGGAGACTGAATGACTGACATAGTGGTCTATCAACGCACAGCCCAAACCACTGGACGGATCGGGCTGAAATTTGGCATGCAGGTAGATGTTATGACGTGGGCATCCGCTAAGAAAGGATTTTGATCAATTCTACCCCCAAGGGGATAAAATAGGGGATGAAAGTTTGTATGAAACTTTGTCAATCTTAAACCGACCGGGCTGAGATTTTGATACCTAATATAGATATTATATATAACTCAAAGGAGACTGAATGACTGACATAGTGGTCTATCAACGCACAGCCCAAACCACTGGACGGATCGGGCTGAAATTTGGCATGCAGGTAGATGTTATGACGTGGGCATCCGCTAAGAAAGGATTTTGATCAATTGTACCCCCAAGGGGATAAAATAGGGGATGAAAGTTTGTATGAAACTTTGTCAATCTTAAACCGACCGGGCTGAGATTTTGATACCTAATATAGATATTATATATAACTCAAAGGAGACTGACTGACTGACATAGTGATCTATCAACGCACATCCCAAACCACTGGACGGATCGGGCTGAAATTTGGCATGCAGGTAGATGTTATGACGTGGGCATCCGTTACGAAAGGATTTTGATCAATTCTACCCCCAAGGGCATAAAATAGGGGATGAAAGTTTGTATGAAACTTTGTCAATCTTAAGCCGACCGGGCTGAGATTTTGATACCTAATTAATAATAATACTTCTTAACGCAAGCGAAGCCGCGGGCAAAAGCTAGTGATCTATATTATAATATTTGCGCAAGTGAGCTATCACCTTGTTCTTCTTAGTAGAGTATACTACACACAACAGAATAACTTGGATTCTGACGTCAAAACGCCTATAACTTTTACCCAGTGGGAAAACTTGCAAGGTAAAACTTCGCACAGATAAGAAGTTTAGGTAAATATAACATTTCCATGAGAAATAAACATTTTTGTAAGCGACAGTAAAATTCTTATTCAATACTTCGTAAATAAGCTCAGTTCGGTTTGAATATCTAAGCGACTAGTCTTGTATTGAAATTATTACAAATAAACTTTATATTCTATTCAAATGTATCGGGTGAAAGTCTGAAGGTGAAATCTTTTGTTTGAGTCTATTGAATATTTATACCTTATAATACAATAGGTTTTTTGTAAAGTATGAGTTTTGGTCGGAGAATAACTATTACAAAATAAAATAACGCGTTGTACTTAAACGGAGTTTTAGTGGAAGAAAAAAGTGGAAATTACGAAGTGGGGTGAAAAGAGATGAGTATATTACAATTTACTTCCTTTCATGTGCCGGTACGGCGGCGGTCTACTCTCCGTCTTTCGAATTTTCGATCAGGTCACTCCAGCCGGGAGTTTTTTAAATTTTTACCCATCCCAAAAAGTGCCTAAAACCAAAAACCATAAAGTTTTAACCTTATTTTTATTGTTTTAAAAGTGTTTATAATAAATAGTTGAAAAATGTATAATAAACAGAAATAAACACGATAAAAGAACTCTATATGAATGCAAAAATAACTCTATGTAATTAAACTAAGCGTATCAAGGTGTCCTCATTTTAAAAATGCTCGGTTTCTTTAGTCAAAACCTAGCCAGAATATAGTCGTTTTCACCAAAACCCTTGATTGTTCTGTTGATCTTCTGATTGTTGCATGAATAGCAGTTTCTTGATTCATTTCATAAAAATATACAACACTTTAAAAGCCAACTTCAAAATTCATAAACTTCTAAGGCTAAAGAAGTTATGAAGCTATGAAGATAACAGAATAATAATACGAACGACATTGTAGAAGAATGGAATGGAACAAAGTATACAGCTATAAAGATTATTGAGTCACGTCATGTTGCAAATTGCAATTGTTTGAGCACATAATATTGACATATTTTAACCACAAATAAATTTTATCTGTCCTGATTCTTATTTTTAATGCAATATCAAAGTAGTTTGGTTCCTTGTATAAAATATAGTTTTAGACAACCCAAATGAGGGGAGTATAATATAAACAATTTATTATTTAAATTTCATGTAAAGGTGCAATAAATAAAAAGTTCAAAATTAGCTTCGAGGACTTATGCCTCCTCGTTGGGATTGGTATAATTTTGAAAAACCGGCCAAGTGCGTGTCGTGCCACGCGCAACATAGGGTACCGTAGTACCGCTGGTTTTTGATAATTTTTGTATAGTCAATGAATGCACATTTATAACGTGTTTTACACTACTAACAACATCATCTCAGTTTCGTTCAAAGGACTTTGAACGAAAAGTTCCTTTGTACTTCTACGAATATATTTTTTTTAGTTGATCGACTATTACTCAAAGCAACCGTTTAGCTGGTAGAAGGGGGGGACACTGGACTCTAACGAATTATTCCACTTAAAAAATTCATATTTCACAAATGGATCCCTAAATCGTAAAATGATCTTTGAATACTCGTAATATTTTTAAAAAACCTATCCAACGACACCCCACACGGTGGGGTGGACGCGAAAAAAAAATTACCCCCGCATTGACGTGTAGGGGAGGTACCGTAAAAAATTTTTTTTTCAAAGATTTATTATACCATTTTGTCGGCATCATTAAGATGTGCATTCATGCCGAATTACAGCTTCAGCTTAGTTGGACCGAGACACAATAAAATATCTATTGTGTCTCGTTTTCCCACGATCAACGGATTAATAAAGTCTACGGAAATTATACAAGGGCCTACGAATACTATGTAGACGTCTACGAAAACTATACCGAATCCGTATCCGTATTCGTATCCGTATTCATGTCCGCAGCCACATCCATACCCGTATCTGCATTCGTATCCGTATTCGATAGGAAAATCTATCGTGAGATTCATCTCGCGAACTTTTTACGCACAAAAAAAAATGTTTTTTTTTTTTATTTACTTAGTAAAATTATGATGATATGTCTTATTGGCCATTAGATGTCGCAACGGTAAGTGCTTTAATGCTAACCACCTTAGTGCAAGTGACAAATACACCTAAACCAAATGAACTAGTATAGGCTGACCCTATTGGTTAGCAGTATATTACATAACAAGATCAGGAATAGTCGCTTAAGCCTGTAATTGTGGTCTACCTACACCAATATTAGTGTACAAATTACAAGAGGAATGTACACGAATCAACGTAGTATGTATTTAAGCGTCTGCTGCAATAGCGTAAGACTAACTGCCGCACTCAGAGAATGATGATTAAACTTAAGTGGGCGACTAACCCAAAATTGACGAATTTTTATACTTGAAAATATGCCCCGAATTGTTTCATTTTCCAAACATAGATACTACATTATATTTCCAAGAATTTGATCTGAGCGAAAACACGATATCTTAAAATTTTCTCGATAGAAAAAAATCACAAATATGCATCTAATTTTCACGAATTTTTCATATATTGCCATAACCGTACATTAAACTAAGTTAATAATATTTTAACACATTGTATAAAATCCTATTATTGAGACACTGACCTGGCGGATTTTTAAAATGTATATTTATCGAGTAATTAAGAAAAAACTAACTTGGCGATGATTCCGCGTCGTCCTTTTTCACCTGGCATATGAAAGACGGGCGTGAGTGTGAAGAGAGAAGGACAATGTTTGATTGTTTGAGTTAGTCGCCCTCTTAACTGAAGAGTTTGTCAGATAATCTATGGGGCTTATGTCAAAATCTTCATTTAATTACAGTTAAGTAATTCTGCAGTCTGTGGGAGCTCTAACTCAGGGGGATTAATGTGCTTTACAAAAACCAAATGTTTTTTGTAGAATATAATATTATGACTAAAATAAATAAGTCGATGCTTGAAATTTCTCAAAACTGCATCTTTATGTTATGTAATTTATAAAACTATTAAAAAAAATTACTACGGGTGATCCCCCACGAGTCATGGGATAGAAAACACAAAGCTGCTGATAGAGGTTACAATATTATGCTATTTATACTGCAAAACCCAATAAAAGTGTGATTCTCTAAAAAAGTTAATTTAAACTTAAACTTGTAGTAAACTTCAGTAAACCACACATCACTGTGTGCGCTCTCTGTGACGTGACATGCCATGACATCAGTATTTATGTTTAGGCCAAATACACGAGTCGGAAATGGACTAAACACGCTTCTTGATTCCGTTTCCGGCGCCGCACAATGTGCTAAATCACTTTCGGACAAAATGTACTCGGTTTAAACAATTTGTTCGTGGCTGTACCGAATATATTCTCTATTTTTCTTTAGGTTCGGTATGGGTGAAACGGAAAAGCTAAATTTTCTATATCCACTATTAGTATTACAAATCCTATAGTGTAACAATTTTGTTTGATAAATTTTACGAACAAATGACACTTTCTACTATTTCTAGGCGAACTATGCGGCCAACATCTAGTAATTTATACGTTAAACTAAGATAACATTTATAGTTATTCCAACCTTATTAAAGTAGATTGAAAATTCTCCTTTTTGTGCCTTACTTTTTAATTTTTATTTTGAGTAAGCGTCTAAAAAACTTTGGAGAGCTCTACGTATGTTATAATAGATGTCTGCTGCCTATACAAGTAGAGTATTTTTAGGGTTCCGTAGCCAAATGGCAAAAAATGGAAACCTTATAGATTCGTCATGTCTGTCTGTCTGTCTGTCTGTCTGTCCGTCCGTATGTCACAGCCACTTTTCTCTAAAACTATAAGAGCTATACTATTCAAACTTAGTAAGTAGATGTAGTCTGTGAACCGCATTAAGATTTTGATACAAAAATAGAAAAATTATAATAAATTTTAGGGGTCCCCATAGGTACAATTGAAACAAAAAAAAATTTTTTTCACCTAACCTATGCGCATCTATAGATAGGTCAAAAATCATTGAGGTTTCTAATATCATTTTTTTCTAACCTAAATAGATTGCGAGAGAGACTCTTCCAAAGTGCTTAAATGTGTGTCCTCCCTCCCTCTAACTTCTAAAGTAGGAGCATGATAAGTCTAAAAAAATATATGATGTACTTTACTATAAAAACTACCAACGAAAATTGGTTTGAACGAAATCTAGCAAGTAGTTTTTTTATACGTCATAAATGGTAAACTTAATTTAACTTTCATTAAATCAACTGAGATATGAAAATAAATCAAAAACCTTTTAATTTCATAAAAAATAAACCTAATTGCTGCTGCGGAACCCTTCATGGGCGTGTCCAACTGGCACTTGGCCGGTTTTTTATAACTCTATCTAGTCGTGTATTTATTTTATGTCAATACATTAACAAGGGACTATTTCGAATTAATGGTTTACCAGGCTTACCTGATTTGAATAAGAATTAACAAGATAGAAGTCAATCTCTACAGCTTACACATTAGAAGTCTGACAACATTCTTAATGATTTTTCAGACAGATTGCGACTGCAGGTTTAAATTAAAAAATTGTAATTAGATAGAAGATACACATTGATTATAATAACCAGAAAGCATGCACAAAACACTGACGACTTTTAAAATTTAACAATTTTTTTTTCAAGTAAATTTTCGTTCGTTATCAAACGATTTTGTTGATAATTATTATAACTGTTTAGTTAAATTTTCTATAATTATAAAAGTACAAAATATAACAGTGTATACTAGAATTAATATAATTCTAAAAGTTTTGGCAATCTTTTTGGTATTTTCATTAACATCTATAACCATTAAAACATGATCACACTATAGACCTTACCGTAGTATCGCTTTTCGTCTGTAAATCCCTAAGATTCAATTAAGACTAGGTAGTCTAACCAAAACGACCACCTTGTGTATCCTCACAGATTCATGACTAACCCAGTATTAAATTTATGTACGATTTAGATACAGCATGTGAATACTAAGAGATTGAACAAAATTTTATTAATTTAGATATAGTTTGTACCATCGAAGAAATTGATTCATATGGTGGACCTATGTCATTTGGACGGGTTATGTCAGTTCAATAGTCGTGGTCTGTCAGCTTGGTTTGATATTTACGCGACTAAATTACGTGGGTACGCTATCTGCCTATGAATCAATTTCTCTAATAGTACAATTTGTTTTTTTTTTTTTTTTATATTATGAGTGATAAATTGAATTAAATTTAAACAATACAGTGATAAAAGCAATGCTAAAGATGTACATTTTCTTTTATAAATTTTTAATCCAAAACTTAAAAAACCCATTAAGTGACAACCGATCTGCTCAGGTTTAAAATTCGCGATACTTTTTGTGGCTAATATATTTTTGGCTAATATAATTTCGGCTAAGTCTTAACCATTAATCGCTCATTTGATTGTTTATTTAAGAGCTTTGTATATTGACGTTTTAAGTTGTTTATTTATAGGTTGGAAAGATACAGTGATGAAAAAAATACATTATGAATTCTGCGAAGTTTCACAGATAATCTTAATCCTATTAAATATTTTTATCTTAGCAAGATAAAACAAAACATTGCCTTCCTTTTTAGGGTTCCGTAGCCAAATGGCAAAAAACGGAACTCTTATAGATTCGTCGTGTCGGTCTGTCCGTCCGTATGTCACAGCCATTTTTCTCCGAAACTATAAGAGCTATACTATTGAAAATTGGTAAGTAGATGTAGTCTGTGAACTGCATTAAGATTTTGATACAAAAATGTTTTTATTTTTTTTTTATTTTAGGGATCCCCATAGGTAGAACTGAAACAAAAAAAAATTTTTTTCATCTAACCTATGCGTGTGGGGTATCTATGGGTAGGTCTTCAAAAATCATATTGAGGTTTTTAATATCATTTATTTCGAACCTGAATAGTTTGCGAGAGAGACTCTTCCAGAGTGGTAAAATGTGTGTCCCCCCCCCCCCCCTCTAACTTCTAAAGTAGGGGCATGATAAGTCTAAAAAAAATATATGATGTACATACATTACTATAAAAACTACCAACGAAAATTGGCTTGAACGAGATCTATGAAGTAGTTTTTTTTATACGTCATAAATGGTAAACTCAATTTAACTTTCATTAAATCAACTGAAATATAAAAATAAATCAAAAACTTTTTAATTTCATAAAAATAAACCTTATTGCTGCTGCGGAACCCTTCATAGGCGTGTCCTACTCGCACTTGGCCGGTTTTTTAACTAATTATAATTTGTTAAAAAAATGTAATACTTTTCTTATTAAGTATAATAAGAAAAATATTTATAAAATATTACATACAATTACATGGATGGTTAGCTAGACACGTCTTGTGGGACGGATTTGCCGAATTCCCTTATTGCCATTATAATAATAAGGAGTTGTGAGTAGGGTTGCAAAATTACGTAATTTTACCGAAAACGCTGGTAAAATACGCGTATTTTACGGTAATTTATATAAATTACGGTAAAATTACCGGCCACGTATGTATGCAGAATGGTGGTATGACGGCGGGCGGGGCGAGCGTGTTGCAAGTTGTAATTTGTGTACTGCGTGCGCGTCGCACGGTGCGAGTTGTGACGTTGCCGATTAGTGCTGTTTGCCATAATATTTTGCGCTGTTGCGACTTGTTGACAGTTGACGACACTCGACAGAGCATACAGCAAGCCGGCAGGCTGGCTATTATGTTGTTTTGACTTACTGCAGTCTAGACTTGCATTAAGTAACCTGTTTAATTGTTTATATCCACATTCTTAATGAAAATTATGCCACGAAATCAAATCTTTTTTTACCCAATTTTACCGTAATTTACCGTAAAATATAATATTTTACGTAAAATATCGTAATTTACCGAATTTTACGAAAGTAATTTTACCGCTTTACATCCCTAGTTGTGAGTCGCAGAATTTCTGCCGCGTAAATATCTTTTCATACAAATCATGACTCACAAAATTACGCTCGTGTGAATCAAACAGGACTTTTGTATGAAACTGAATGCAGCAGAATTCTGCCGAACCGAAATTCTGCGACTCACAACTCACAAATTACGCTCGTTTGGCTTCGCCCTAAGGGTGAGGCCAAACGAGCGTAATTTTGTGAGTCGTGAGTCGCAGAATTTCGGTCGCGTATATATTTTTTCATACAAATCATGACTCACAAAATTACGCTCGTGTGAATCAAACAGGACTTTTGTATGAAACTGAATGCAGCAGAATTTCTGCCAGCCGAAATTCTGCGACTCACAACTCACAAATTACGCTCGTTTGGCTTCACCCTTTTGCAATTGTCTACGAGATGACCGGAAAACTATCGCTGGCGATATTTCAGTGACAGCTGCTTGATATGTCCTGAGTCCTGATAATTTGAAAACATTATTGTAGGTATGTGATGATAATTAAGTCAAAATATTTATAAATAATCGGCCAAGTGCGAGTCGGACTCGCACACGAAGGTTTCCGTACCGGTATAGAGCGAAAGTAGGCAAAAAATTGTGTTTCTTGTATGGGAGCCCCCCTTAAATATTTACTTAATTAAAATTTTATTATTTATTATTAAAGTACAAATATAATTAAGGAGTTTGTGAAAATTTCAAGTGCCTAGCTGTTACCGTTATTGATTACAAGTGAAAAAACCTAAAAAAATCACGTTTGTTGTATGGGAGCCCCCCTTAAATATTAATTTTATTGCGTTTTTAGTATTTGTTGTTATAGCGGCAACAGAAATACACAATTTGTGAAAATTTCAGAAGTCTAGCTATAGCGGTTCTTGAGTTACAGCCTGGAGACAGACGGACAGACGGACAGACATCGAAGTCTCAGTAATAGGGTCCCGTTTTTACCCTTTGGGTACGGAACCCTAAAAAAGAAGAGACTTGAGAGTCACATTGTTGTTATCGCTACGACCGCCAATATGCATAACCATGACTGTAAAGCTATCAAGCACAATCATGGGCAAGCAAGATAAATGAAGACGTGAGTGGAAGAACACGATAACTAACAGTAAAAAAATTGCCATTTTTTGCATAAATGGAGGCTATGGGACCGGAAAATGATTTGAAATAAAAAAAAAACGGTGCATTTTATGTGTAGCCAGACATATTAGCCAGGTGATGAATGAATCAATTTTTTGATTGATAAGGGCAAAATATGAATAAATGTCCGTAAGTTACAAAATGTTAGTTATCGTGTTCTTCCACTCATGTCTTCAAATATGCTCCTCTACACGTTCGAAATCACGGGCCAGGCCGCATTTGATGCACGTTTCATTAGGGAAATGCCATGGAACAGACAAGAGCGATGATTTTTCATATGCCTGGTTTGACTTTGTAAATAGGTCACGCGTTTCTCGGTCGGCCATCGATGCAGTAGGCCTACTACGAAACTGTTTTGAGACTCAAACAATCGGACGAGAATGCCGCGTCCTCCTCTAACAACGTCATTTCACGTTTGTTAGAGTAGGACGCGGCATTCTCGTCCGATTGTTTGAGTCTCAAAACAGTTTCATGGTACAAGGCCTGGATAGCAGGCAAAGTATAAATATTTTAAAAACAGAATGTATTATAAATACTACAGGACTTCTATCTAATATACGACGTGACATTTTAGTGGTTGTTTTCCCGCAGCAGAACGATTTACTCGTTCGATCACACTATCGTAACGCTCTCGTCACGCATTTGCCAGCTTACTCCCCAAGTCAAGCGAGCGTAAAGAAGTTTTACTTCAAAAAGCGAACTTGATCAGTTTCTCTTTGGAAATATTATACCTATTAGAAAGAGGATAAATATGTTATATTTTATTATAAACTACCTTTTTAATTAAATTTTAACAGATGATTTAATTTCAATTAAACCAGGTAAGGTTACTATTTCCGGTAGTTTCTGAAAAGCTCGTAAGCTCGTAAGGATAAATTGAACCCGAGAGTAAATTAACGTGGTTAAATGTTATAGTTACCTCATTCTATTTAATTGATAGTTAAATTGTATAGTTAGTTACAGATTTTGTCGGTTTTGTATTTTATCGTCGCATATTTAATTGAAAATGAAAATATTTTAAAGTGATAGTATATTTTGATTATATCCAAAAATCCTGAACCACGTATTAGGCCTTATGTATCGAAGTTCATTTACAGGACACGTGACCTGACTGAGAATTCTAAAAAGATGAGAGAGAAGATCGCTGGCACCACGTAGGAATTAAAATCCCCCTCTTTATCTTAGTTTCAATTATTTGCGTTTCGTTTTCATTTCTGGCGGTACTCTCAGTTTCTTTATAAAATTAGGGAACAAACAAGCAAGTGGAGCACCTGATAGAAAGCAACTACCGTCGCTCATGGACACTCACAATATCAGAAGTGTTGCAGATGCGTTGCCGGCCTTTTGCCAGCCGGAATACAACATAAAGAAGTTATACAATCTTTGAAAAATAAAACAAGGAAAATGTGTATTTAAGTATATAAAACCACTAATAGCATATTCTAGACCAGCGGAGTCACACTTAACTGGCCAAGGGCCACACATGACAATGTGAGTGCCAGCAGTCAGCACCGGGCCGCAGAGTATGTGAAGGGCGCTCCAAGAGCAGTTCCACAACAATGCCTTTTTTACACCTACCGAGTAAAGTGGCGAGACAGTACTCTAGGCAAATATTTTTGGTCGAGAACACTGTCTCGCTACTCTACTCGACAGGTGTAATCATGCCCTATGAGTGAATTGCTTCACACCATAAAACAACTAGATTAGGTTATTATTTTGGCATTTGTTAAGTTAACTAAACATTAACGATAACCGGCCAGTTACGTTTATCATTAAATATGGCGTAATTTTAACCATTGCGTAGTAAGTACTAAGTATAGTTGAATATTCAAATAATTTACTTTGTCGCGGGCCGCACAGATAACGGCCACGGGCCTCATTTTGACGACCACGATTCTAGACCATGAGCTAAATCCACATTCCCTTTGTCCGAAAGTTCGTATCTCAAGCCTATACAAAGTTGATCGTTTCTAGACTGTTTGGTCACGGAGATGAGATCGGTTAATTATTTATATGTGTACAGTGAAGTCAATTTCGACCACAAAGGAGCGAAACAGACTCGCTGATTAAAAGCATGGACGGTATGTCGTAATAATTGACTGCCTATTGACTTTGTGTAATGGAGTCTCTAATTTGCAGTACGAATTGTAATGATAATAATGATTTATTGCTATTGAGTTTAGGTATATTGAACCGGTGAACTTCATATCACTTAACTTCTAATTTTCCCTAGACTTCCGCGAACATTTCAAGACTAAAATAAACCGAATCGGTTCAGTCGTTCTCGAGTTAAGTCGAGACTAACGAAATTAAAGATTCATTCTTATTTATGTACCTCTGTATGGAGAAGAATAAGTTAGAAGATAAGCTCAAAGTATTGGGTTTTTTTCTCCTACCACGACAAAAATTGTTACATAATTACTACTAATAATAAAAACTAAGGAAGAGTAACTGTGTCAAAAATTTGTTCTACGAGTCTTAAAATCAGTACCGAATACATACATGCAAATACACAAAATTGTGTTACAAAGTCATGCATACTTTATGCATGTATTCGGTACACAATATTGTTTATTTATAGAAGTGACAATTATTGTCAACGGCTTTATTTCGTAAAGTAAAAAAAGTAAGTGTAAAGTGTTAGCAGAGTAAACAGAAATTCTGTCTACTCTGGTGTTAGTGTTTCGTAGCTGTTGTCATATTTTAGTGTGAGAAAAAGAAACAAATTCAAAACGGTTGAAGTATGGGAGTTACGTTTCCTTAATTTTTTTTTTATTCGTAGCATAATTATAATGATTCTAGAATTACGCAAATATTCAAAATGTTTAACGGACAGATTTTCCGCACATTTGTTTTCGACTTTTCGGCTACTTTTCAGGGGCCGTAATCAAAATTATTTTCTTCCAATAATACATGTTCGTTGGCCAGGCTTTTCTTACATAAAATGTAAACTAAGTTGTCTTGATGTGTGTTGTATTAATCGGCTAAGTACTAACAAGTCAGAACACACATCTAGCCGAGTTCAAACTTCGGCGTCGGTTAGAAGACGAGCAAGTTCCAGCATAATGTATGCGCACACGGAATAATTGCTGCTGGTTGATGTTGATCGATCTACAGACTACAGTATACAATTTACATGTATAACAGTATAATACTAAATTATAAACAAATATTATTGTTTTTAATTCGGTATTATAAATTAAATATCAAAAACGCCTCCGTGGTTTAGTGCATGTAAATTGTATACTACAGTATACAATTTACATGTATAACAGTATAATACTAAATTATAAACAAATATTATTGTTCTTAATTCAGTATTATAAATAAATATCAAAAACGCCTCCGTGGTTGAGTGGTTTAGAGCGTGGCTCTTGACTCCGGAGGTCGTGGGTTCGATTCCCGCGTTGGAAACATGACGTTGTTTCCAAGTTTGGTTAGGACAATGCAGGCTGGTCACCTGATTGCCTGACAAGATGATCCATGCGTCGGATGGGCATGTAAAAAGTCGGTCCTGCGCCTGATCTCTCGCCAGTCGTGTCGGTCTTCTATCCCACAGCCCACTGGGTTATGAGAGTAAAAGGAATAGAGAGTGCTTTTGTGTACTGCGCACACACTTGGGCACTATAAAATTACTCCTGCGTAACTGGCCCGGTTTCAATGAAACCGGCCACCGTCACCGAAACCGGTGTGGGAGTTATTATAAATAAATATTAAATACCAGATGACGCCCGTAACTCCGCTGCGTCAAAATTAGTTTTTCGAGCGGGAATCGTACATTTTTTTCTATAATATAAATAATAAAATGTTCTAGATAAATAGTATCTTATGTCCTTTCCCGGGATTCAAAGTATCTCTATACCAAATAGCAAAATCGGTTCAGCGGTTTGGGCGTGAAGAGGTAACAGACAGAAACACTTTCGTCTTTATAATATTAAGTATGGAAGTGTGGATTTATTTTAAGATTTTTTGCACTGAACAGTCAAGTTTGGTTTCGCTTGGGCTGGGTGGGTTTATTTTAGCAAGGAAATTACTCGAGTAAACCCGCAGGATAACCTTAAATCTCAAATAACACATAGTTACATTTTACTGGCAGTAACTTTAACGGTAAAACCGATATTAGGCGAACACCCGTACTTGTACCTACATACGTATCGCGATAGAAAAGTACGGTACGGAAGAAATTAGGCTTTTCATTGGAATTGTAATTTGAAAAAAAAAGGACAAGCCGCGCTTCGGGAGTGCCAACTGCCAGCAGAAGTAACAATAAATCAGCAGCAGTGGGCATATTCGCAGCGCGCCAGAAAGAGAGGGCGATATTAATATTAATTCGTTCTTCACGTACGTCGCCCCGTTGTGGTCTACTCTCTCTCCATCTTACGACTTTTTCGATTCGGTCACATGTTCTGACACGAGTTTATAATTTTTTTTACCCTTATATACAACAATAATGTATACAAAATACTAGGGAGTTTATCATACAGTCTTCGGGGTATCTCGAATTTTAATCGGATAAGAATATTATGAAACATTATAAAAATATTTAATATGTTCTAATAATTATTTATCTATGTTCCAGAGAGTTTGGACTTACAAGAAAATACCAAGCCATTTAGCCGAAACTTTTTCGTTTTCACTTCGTTATAGAATCGCCGATCAAAATGTATGGAATTGACATAAGACGAGTCGAACGTCAACGTCATACTAACGAACGCATATTATGTTAATTCCATACATTTTCATCGGCGATTCTATAACGAAGCGAAAACGAAAAGATTTTAGCACACCCCCCTTAATCAAATTTACAAGAGCGATGAAATTTCACGCGAGTCGAAGAAAGCAATCAAGATTTTAAGCGGCTGAATAAAAGGTCAGCTGCAGTTAAATACTTTTACTTTAAATTAAAAAATAAAATACATACGTTTTAATTTTTATTAAAATATTCAGAAGCGTATATTACCCAAGAGCCAGCCACAGCCAGATTTTCGTCATTTTATAAAGCTGAAAGTTTGCCTGTATATGTTCCCTATAGATATAAGAACGACCAGCAACTATAGATTTTCAGTCGCGGTTACCTTAGGAGGTATCCAGTTTTGAAGGTCTACTTGATCTTCGATTAAGTATACAACTCAATTTTTGTAACTTATTTCCTCGAGATAACTGTAGGGATCTCGTCTCCTACTGCCGGACAATTATTATGACAGTTGCTTACCACTCATGCCAGACCACCTCAGTCTAATACCACAGATTACTAAAATAGAGTTACTACGTAACTAATAATTTAAGGGCCTGTTTCACCACTTACTGATAAGTGCCGGATAGGCTATCCACAACTTATCTGACAGATAGAGTATGCGGTACCTGTCAGATAAGTTGTGGGTTGTAAACCTCTTAGGGTTATTCGTTATTATTTGCTGGTTGTTTTTACCTCTTAAGGGTATACAGGCAAGCTTTCAGCTTTTATAAAACGACGAAAGTAAACTGTAGGCTCTTGGGTTAATATTAAAATCCCGATCCAGCGAAACAGATTGATCGAAGTGTGGTGAGATTTTGCTTACGATATTTTTCTCATTTCGCTCACGTCAATCGAGGTTAAAAGAAAATTAATATGAAAATTGCTCACTTGATTGAATATTTTCACTACTACCCCATCCATTCCATACTAATATTATAAATGCGAAAGTGTGTCTGTCTGTCTGTCCATCCGTCCGTCCGTCTATCCATACTAATATTATTATAAATGTGAAAGTGTGACTCCCTGTCAGTCTGTTACCTCTTCACGCCCACACCGCTGAATTGATTTGGCTGTTTGGTATGGAGATTCTTTGAGTCCCGAGAAAGGACATAGGATACTTTGATCCCGAAAAAATGCACGCTTATCGCGCGATTAAACGAATTTTGGCGCAACGGAGTTCTAGTACTGTGTAAAAGTCAATACTATTTAGTATTGACGTTTACCTTTACTACTCTAAGCAATTAAAGCTAAAATTTTAATATAAATGGTTGCTTATCGCAGCATTTTGGTGTGAGATATGATTGTGATATTCTTATGGCCCAGTTAATGCCCCATAAAGGACCAGAACCCTGGGACAATGCCCTGACCTCGTCCACTCAGCACACCCTCTTCAGTATACGTGATTGAAGAAATTTGTTTTTATATATATATATATAAAATAAGGGGGCAAACGAGCAAACGGGTCACCTGATGTAAAGCAACTTCCGTCGCCCATGGACACTCGCAACATCAGAAGAGCTGCAGGTGCGTTTCCGGCCTTTTAAGAGAGAATGGGGTAATAGGGTAGGGGAGGGTACGGAAGGGAATAGGGTTGACTGTAGAGGATTGGGCCTCCGCGCCGGTAAACTCACTCACTGGGCGAAATCCGGCGAAAGCGCAAGCACTGTTTCACGCCGGTTTTCTGTGAGCCTGTGGTATTTCTCCGGTCAAGCCGGCTCATTCGTGCCGAAGCGTGGCTCCCCCACGGTACAAATTTTTGGGCGATATTATGTTTTTTTTTTACTTTTTCCATTAAAAAAACCTCGTTTACGCATTTATTGCAAGGTTTTTCTTTTTGTGTTGTTATGGTAAAATGAAGGTTTTTAAAGCGAAAATATATGCTTGGAAAATGTGTTTTGAGGAAAATATGGGGTATACTTTCTGAAAGAAAAAATGTGTGTTAAAGTATGTATTCTTTGTGAAGGAATAATTGTTTGTGTTATGTATATTATGTTGAATATAAAAAAATTAAATAAAGACCAGCAAGACCACAAGCAAAACAAATGAGCTTTATAATTGTACATCTTCGCAGTAAATCCATACTAATATTATAAATGCGAAAGTATCTCTGTCTGTCTGTCTCGCTTTCACGCCAAAACTTTAAACTACTGAACCGATTGTAATGAAATTTTGTACACATATAGTCTAGAGCCTGAGAAAGGATATAGACTTTTTAGCTGGGAAAAAAGGGTGGTAAAGGGGTGTTTATGCGTAAGTTTAAGTTAAAATTTTGCTTAAAAATTGTTTATTTAAAACTAGAATTTAAAAGAATGAATTGTGTGCACAGCGGTTTTTGGGTATTTTGATTTTAGGGGGGGGTGAAATGGCCAGTGGGGGAGGGGTTATCAATCATAATCAAAGGCTCTACGAAGCTTTGAAAGAAACCAATTTTGTTTATTTAAAACAATGAAATATGCGCGCGGAAGTATCACTATCATGGAAACTTCGCAGTAATGTAGGTTACATTTTATGCTTGCATTCCCACGGAAACGGGAACCACCTCGCGCTTTAAACTGAAGTCCACGCGGACGGAGTCGCGGGCAACAGATAGTTGTAAATACTTTGTCGGCTCGCATCTTATTCGCTATATTTTTTCCAGTACAAGACGTATTTCTGTGACAGCTGAATGGACATACGATTTTATTTTCACTATGTTCTCAGATGGATAACTATTTAAAACGATTCTTGTGTGAATCTCGGCATGTTTTATTGTTAGGTTTTCTGATAAGTATCTTTGAAATCTCGGATTTCAAAGATACTTATCAGATTCACGAAAAGGCTATATTGTCTCTCTATTTTTGAGCTTAGCATTTTACGTTTTTATGATATTGCGAAATGATATTAAAATTCTTTCTAAAAGCTAGATTATAAACAAAATGAAAAAAATGCAAAAGCTTTTATTAATACGTTAATATTTCTGTTATTTCTGCGTTAGTATTTACTATGTTTTTTCGGTGCGAACATTTCAAAGTTTTAAAAATTGTACATACAAAGCTAGAGAGCTAGAGCCTTTTTAATATAAATGAAATATGAAATTAATAACGAAAGAAGCTAAGAAGCTTATTGAAGCCACCCGAGACCCCAGAGCCGGGAGCTACCTGGCGCAGCGGATAGCAATTGCCATCCAACGTGGCAATGCTGTCAGCTTGCTAGGCACTCTGCCAGATGGGGCCTGGGGAAGTTTTTCTTTTTATAGTTATATAATACTTTAAATTTGTATATATTTGTATATTTTAGATTGTATTTTTAAAGCTTTTATTTAACTTGCTCTGTATGTATGTAAGTATGTGTGTTACGGTGAAATTTTGGAACTCAATTTTGAAGTAGATATATTTAACCGATTGAGCTGAAATTTTACATACGCGTTTAGTTTGGATGACAATGCACGATATGGTATGTGACATCACTCTAAATCCAATATGGCCGACCATCTAACATGGCGAAATAATTATTTTCTATGCAGTCCTACAATATGGATATTAAATGAAAGGGCTTTTTGAGAGTAACTCGAAAACGAATGTAATTTCATTCTACATCCAACATGGCAGCTCATCAAAGTTACGGAAATAGTTATTTTTAATGCACTTCTGAAATATGGGTATCAAATGGCAAAGGGCTTATTGAGAGTAACTCGGAAACGAATGTAATGTCAAATTATAAACGTTTCCGAGTTACTCTCAATGTCGAAAACGGAAACGAATATATCCAATATGGCAGCTTAGCCAAGATAGGGGAATAGTTTTTTAAAGCACTTCTGCAATATGGGTGTCAAATAAAAGGGCTCATTGAAAGTAAATTGAAAAGTAATAGTCAAGTCGTGTCGTGTGACGTGTCGTGTTGTGACATGTCATGTCGTGTCGTGTCGTGACGTGACGTTACGGGACGTGACGTGACGTGGCAAGACGTGACGTGACGTTACGTGTCGTGTCGTGACTTTACGTGAAGTCACGTGACGTGACGTGAAATGACGTGACGTGACTTCAACTCAAATCCACCCGGGTTTCAGAAAATGCCCGGTTGAATCCGGTCACTTTTGTTAAATGAAATGTCATGCAGAAATAAACGGAATATAACAACTCGCTAAATATAGATTTTTCAATGGTCAAATTCGAGTACGATTTCTTAAGGACTTAAGTTATCTTAATTATCAGTATACTTAATTATTAACAGACTTAGAAATCTAGCCAGAGATAACTAAAAAACAAAAAATAATTAATTATAAACAAAAAACTTTTTGAAAAAAAGCTTTTATTTAAATAGTCTAAACAGAAAAAAAAGAAATTTCTCCTTAATTTTTTTAACTATTAACTATTAAGTTATAATCCTCAATATATTACACAATTTGCATGATAATAAAAGCTTGTCGCGTGATTTGTAAATAAACTAGTAAGTACCAATTTAACTGAGTAAATTGATATTTTATTTTTATTTTAATAAATTTATCAAGTACTGATAGATTGTTAAGTCTCGCGAGTCGCGACAAGCTTTTATTATCATGCAAATTGTATAATATATTGAGGATTATAACTTAATAAATAAAAATTTTAAGGAGAAATTTATTTTTTTCTTTTTAGACTATTTAAATAAAAGCTTTTTTTCAAAAAGTTTTTTGTTTATAATTTTTTAGTGTTTAGTTTGTTATCTGTTATAAATATATAAAATATAATATAACAATATTATATTTTACTAGAGATCGCCCAATGGTCGAAATTCGACCTCAAATAAAAAAATAAATTAAAAGTTTCAAATTTCAACGCTTTTCTATTGATATTCTATTGTCAAAATATTGACTATTATTTTTCAAGGTCGGTGTTATTTTTAGACATAATTCCTGCGATAGTCTCAGATTAATAGTCAAATGATGACAGACTGGCCGTGTACTAATTATCTAACAGTATTTAAGATTCAATAAAAAAAAAACTATATCTTTTTTCAATTTGACAACAGACTTCAACCATAAATAAAAGAGTAGGTATAATTCGTGTGTATAGGCTTGTCAATCAAAATCTCCTAGTGTGTGTGTTGTAGTGTGTGTAATGTATTTATTAATATATAATCTTATGCCAGAAATAAAGATATTTTTTTTATTTGTTAGAAAAATTTATGATAAAAGCATAATTTCAAAATAATATTATAGCTCGATGCACTCCTTCACCATATAAACTATAACTGTGCAAAATTTCAATCACCTACGTTTCCGCATTTTTCGTCAAAAGGGATCCAAAGTTTTTCGATAGCGTATTAATATAATATAGATAAGTACACTTTTAAATGTCTAAATCAAAATAATATACCTACTACCAAAAAAAAAAAAACAACTTCGACTGATTGGGAATCCAGCTCGACTGGATCAAAGAATGAGAATCCGTCTCGACTGGACCAAAAATGGGTGCGGTTCAAAGGGAACCACCTCCAATGGTGGCACTGGGCCTCTGGCGACTTGCGGAAATTAGATACTAATTTATATTAGTTAAAGGTTTTAAGTGGACTGTATTCGAAGGCGGCTGGTAGTCGCCAGTAGTATGCAAAATATAGATATTATGAGCGATACTGTAGGGAAGGAGGAACGGAAAGCACGCTACCTTGATGCTAGATCCTGGCTGGCGTCAACTCTCGTCTCCTCTTCTGCGCGATGTGGTTTGCTGCACTACACAATACACTTCTCACTTATTGTTAAAGTTTCACAGTTTATTAGCGGATTAAACACAGGATTAGCGGGATAATAGCGGATATATATCGGCCGAAGTGCGGCCGGTGCGAGCAACGATTTTTGAGTTTTTTTTTTTTTGACAATATCTCCTCCAGAGGGTGCTCTTGCGCGGGCGACAAAATCACGCCACTTCTCTTCCAATAGGCAGCGTGCGTGCGGCGTCAGTGGGAAAGGGAAGGAGATATCGCTCAGATTTAAATGCGCCAATGAGAGACGACCTTTAAGCTCATAAAATGTATGGGATATACCGCGAGAATGTAGATGGCGCTAACATTCCCCCGGCCTTAAAGGGTTACCTTTAAAAAGATTAAAAAATTATAATATTTAAAAGTAAGTAACTATCGCTATTCGCATGACCGTTAATTTACTGAATAATAATTATAACTAAATTATAAACTAAATGAATGAGATCTAGATTACAAACCAGATCTCACTGAGTAGGTAATGGGCAGAGACGTACGACAGGGCGCACGTAGCTTCCCTTCGCGGTTTTAACAGTCACAACGCGAGTTGTACCATCTTTAGCGGTATGTAACTTTTCAATGACACCTAGTGGCCATGAAAGCGGCGGTGAATTATCATTAATGATAATGACTAACGTTCCCTCCCGTAAGGGCGAAGCGGGACTATTCCACTTATATCTAGTCTGCAATTTATGTAGGTACTCTAAACGCCAGCGCCGCCAAAATGACTGCACGAGCCTGTCAAGCAGTGTATGTCTTTGAAGCATGCTAGATGAGTCTGCTTCAGGTGCGGGCAGTGACGACAACGGCACTGTGTTTAGAAAGTGCGCAGGAGTTAACGCGGTAGGCTCAGCGGGATCACTACTCAATGTAGTAAGCGGGCGCGAATTTATTAATGCCTCGACTTGAGCGAGGACAGTTAAAAGTTCCTCGTAGGAAAGGATCTGTTGTCCTATAACCTTAAAGAGGTGCGTTTTTACTACCTTAACCATGCTCTCCCAGCATCCTCCGAAATGCGGAGAGGCGGGCGGAATAAATTTCCAATCGATGTGATTGATCAAAAGTTCGTCTTGGAGACGTGTGCGGTATTCTTTATTTAGAAATTTATATAAATCGCGTAAGTACGAATTAGCACCCACGAAACAAGTGCCGTTATCAGAGTACAAGCACTGTATAGGACCGCGGCGCGAAAGAAAACGTTTTAGTGCTGCTAGAAAAGACACCGTGCTTAAATCCGTCGCAACTTCAATATGCGTAGCGCGCGTTGTTAGGCATGTGAATATGCATAACCAAGCCTTACGACTTTTAATACCACGACCACGTATTGGAGTGTACTGTATCGGTCCTGCGTAATCGCAGCCGCTAAATGTAAAAGCTTTATTTACCTGATTCACGCGTTGGCTAGGAAGGTCTGCCATAAGAGGATAAGTTGGACGCGGACGAAATTTAAAACACGTGTTACATTTATGTATTTTCTGGCGAATGGTTCGCCGAGCAGCTAAAATCCAGTACCTTTGCCTGAGTAAGGACATGAGTAACTCTGGACCGGCATGGAGATGCTTCTTGTGATAAAATTCAACAAGAAGATCGACCACATGATCGTGACGCGGAAGAATGCACGGATGCTTATAGTTATAAGGCTCATCTGAATTAGACAGACGACCACCGACGCGTATTATACCGTTCTCATCGAGAAACGGTTTAAGTTTAAGAAGAGCGGGGGAGACAGGTAGGTTATTTTTTAAACTTTGAATGTCATTATCAAAATGAACAGCCTGTACGGCTAATAATATTTTGCGTTCCGCGAACTCCAGATCGGATATTGAAATAAAAGTTCCTCTAGGTAATTTCCTAAGAAACCTGCAGACATAAACAATAACGCGTAACAACTTAGACCAAGAAGATATGCGCTGTGCGAGTGTATAAAACGGGGATTGCGTAATTTCAACGACCACGGGATGAGAGACAGATTTCTGTTCGGGTACGTCCTCAACTTCTGCATCCTCTCTGTAGGGTTCAATGGGCCACTCTGACGGATCATGGCTAATCCAGGGTGGACCACGACTCCACAGGGGATGATCAAGAAGTAGCATTGGAGGGATTCCACGAGACAGGCAGTCAGCGGGGTTTTCAATACCCGGGACGTGATTAAAACAAGCGGGGGAAACCAACTCTATGAGTTTGGTAATGCGATTGGCGACAAAAGTCTGCCAGCGATGCGGAGAAGAATAAATCCAAGCAAGTACTACCTTGGAATCAGTAAAAGCGTAAATATTATTAATGCGGTAGTGGGACGAAACTGTGTCCTTGACCTTGCGAAGCAATTGTGACAGCAGAAGGGCTGCGCACAATTCAAGTCTTGCAATCGAAATGGTTTTAACTGGCGAGACTTTGGACTTGGCACAAACTAATTGCACAGAATAGTTACAGCCATTGCGGACTTGCATATACACTACTCCGCCGTAAGCCCTTTCGCTAGCGTCGGCGAAACCTATTAAATTAACACTGCATCCATCGACCAATCCTAAATGACGCGGTATCATAATTTGATTGAGCTTGGGAAGCTCGCGGCAAAACTGTTTCCAGGCTGCGACTATATGTTCGGGAGGTGTGTCATCCCACTCACACTTTGCCAACCAAAGCTCTTTTATTAAGAGTTTGGCGTACAAAATGGTGGGAGCCACGAAACCCATTATGTCCCAAAGTCGAGCTATTGTGGACAGCATTGTGCGTTTGGTGCACTTAGGATCAGGCAGTGCGACGTCAAAGCGAAAACAATCTCGCGATCTGTCCCAGCGTAGGCCAAGGACCTTATGCGGAATGGACCTATCGAACTCAATGTCCGGTGAGGCCTTATGCGAATCAGATAAGTGTGCGAGAACCTCTTTTGAATTACTCGTCCATTTGACAAGATCAAATTGGCCTCGCTTGAAAAGCTGAATAAGCTCTTCACAAAGCGAAATTGCGCGCGGGGTGTCCATAACACTACAAACGATATCGTCCATAAATAAAGACTGAGAAGCTGCTGACGCAGCAGCGGGAAAATTATCGCCTTCATCAGCGATCAGCTGACGCACAACACGTAAGGCGTGATATGGGCTGGACCTAAGTCCGAAGCAAACGCGGTTAAATTGGTAAACCGTTAATGGTTCATTATTATTAAAGCGGTAAAATATACGTTGGAATCTACGGTCAGATTCGCGAACACCTATATTAAGAAACATTTGTCGACAATCAGCTGACAAAGCAATTTTGAAAAAACGAAAGTTTATTATTATATTAAATAAATCGCCCTGTAGATTCGGTCCAGTATGCAAAATATCATTGATAGACTGGCCCGATGTAGTCTGACAGCTAGCGTCTAAAACTACGCGGAGTTTAGTGGAAATTTTATCCTCGCGAACTACACCGTGATGCGGAATATAATATGCGGGAGCGCAGCTAGCGTTATCAATCGTAACTGGGCTCAAAAAATCTTTATCGATGTAGTCACGAATGACATCGTCATAAGCGCGGCGTAAGTTAGGCGACGAATTCAGTTTACGTTCTAAACAATGAAATCGTCGGAGAGCGACGGCGTATGAATCGCCTAGCGAATAAGGGTCACCACAAAATGGTAACGCGACTATATACCTACCACTGTTATCGCGAACAGTAGTAGCGCGGAAATGTTCTTCACACTCGAGGTCCTTGCGACTCATCGAGGGCGGCGCGGAAATCTCTTCAAGCTCCCAAAATCGCTTTACGAGAGAATTAATATTATTATTATTTTCTTGAAGAACAGAACAGCAAGACGTAGTATAACGAGAACTATGTGACGTAGGTACGGCACCCATGATCACATACCCTAATACCGTCTCAATAGCGGGAGGTAAATTATTTTTCTCACTGCGTACTATGTTAGGTAGCAGCAAGTGCGGAAATACTGCAGCTCCGATCAAAACATCAATGTTACCCGGAAGCGCAAAATCTAAATCTGCGAGAGGCAATCTCTCGAGATGAGTAAGTGCGGATACATCCACATGAGCGTTCGGCAACATGTCCGTAATACTATCCACGATAAGCGAGGAAACATTAAAATTAATATTATTATTAAGGCGCGAATATATTTTAATATCTACGGAACCCTTACACGGTTTTTCCGAGCCACCGATTCCTGTTACTATTAAATTACAATTTTTCATTTTATTCCACAGTCCGAGACGTCGGAAACAATGGGAAGTTATAAAACTACTTTGCGATGCGCTATCTAGTAAACAACGCACAACTATCGGCGTTCCATTAGCATCATAAATAATAGCTTGCGCGGTAGCTAGCAGTATAGTAGTGTTTGTGCACTGCCGCACGGTCCTGCAACTATCCTGCGTGCGTGCCGGCCGCGCGACAAGCGTGCTACACAAAGAAACTTCCGACTGGGAATTATCACTAGGCGCGGCTGCAGCGTTATCGCGATGACCTTGACCGCTAGAAACAGGATTGTTATCTATGATGCGCGGCGAATCTTTATTATTAAAATGAAGTAATGTATGGTGACGTTTATTACAAGAACGACACTTGGATTTACTTGAACAGTTACTTGTCTTATGTTTTAAACTCAAACAGTTAACACAAGCTTTATTATCCTTTACATAATTAAATCGAGCGGTTGGAGTTAAGTTATTAAAAGCGGGACATTTAAAAAAGTGATCGTGCACAATGTTGTTGCACATACACCTAATATTATGCGAGTTATCATTAATATTATTAGATTCCGAACATGTTACGTACGACTGCGGATTTGGAGCGTAATTTTTGCTTCGTAATTTATGCGAACTTTGTTTACCAATATTATGAGATGAACTATTATATGAAATAGTTTGCGTGTTAAGAAATATTCGAGATTGATCTCTTATAAAAGAAATGAAACTATCGAGCGTAGGTATTTTATTGTTGCGCTCCGTCATTTCAAACGCATGTATAGTGTCTCGGTCGAACTTTTTCAAAGCGAGTTGTAGCAATATGAAATCTGAAAGGTCGTCCAATTTTAAGTTTTTTAAAGAGTTTACTGCGGTGACAAAGTTATTCATAAATAATTGGAAATTAGAAACTGAAGCGGGTCCAGACAATTTAAGATTTAAAGCTTGATCTAAATACGTAGATGCAAGGACGCGAGTATCCTGATAATAGGTATCAAGAAGCGATTGAAATATTATTTGATAATTTTCCGCATTCGGTGTAACCCCTGCAAACACGGTCTGCGCCTTCGGTGACAGTTTACCTAATAGATAGTACAATCTGTCAGCATCGTTCAAAGAGCCATTATCGTGCACAGTAGATTTAAAACTTGCATAAAAAAGCGGCCAATTGCGTATATCACCATCGAATGACACGAGCTCGATTGCAGGCAGCTTCGGCTGCATACGTACTGTACCGATGCAAGCCGCGGCGCTGGGCTTAGCGTAACTACTATCTAAACGTGATTGTACGCGTTTTATAACACAATACAGTTCCTCGAATGACATGTATGCTTGATAGTCTGGTTGGTAATCAGGATCTAAAGATAGTAACTCGGCGTTATAATCGTCTAACAAATTATGAAAATTAGTTCGAATTTCCTCTATTGTCATGCAAGAACTTAAGAATAATTCCTTATCAGCCTCGCATGACTCAGCGTTTTTCGAGCGGTCGTAAATGTTTTGAACACGCTCAAATAAAACATTACGTTTAGCTAATAATATGGCTAACTCTTTACTATTTAAAATAGACTGTTTGTCTTGTTTCGACCCTTTCGACATTATGTATAAGTGAATATAGTAACGACCTTATGAGACTAAATATAAAGTATTTAAGTACCTAAGTATTTATGTGCGAACAAATATAAAATACTTGAGGTTGCGGAAGTGTAAATAAAATATAAATATTATGCGGTTGTACAAATTACAGCGGGTGATTATAGCGGTAAAAATATTAAGTACCTACTTGTAATAATAATTATTATGAAGTAAGGTACGCGGTGCGGGAGTATGTTATAATATTAATATTAATCCTGTGTTTTATGCGGGAAAAGAAAAATTATTAAGTAAATTGCGGTATGCGATAGCGGTATGCGGTATGCGATATGCGGTATGCGTAAATTGCAATTATAAAAGGCAACACTTTAGGCGGTTTAAATGAAGCGCTTGAAATATGGAATTTACAAGCGACACTATAATAATAATATATAATTATTATAGATGTAGGTAGCAATTACCTACTGCGGTGCGGTGCGGTGCGGGAAGGAGAACCACGTAATGGGTTATAAGTATTTAAGTGAATTAGTTTTAGGAGTACAGCATTGAACCACAGCTAAATATGTAGATATTCAAGGAGAAAACTATGCGGTATTAAAATGAGATGCGTCCGGCTCGTTTGGACCAAAAATGATTGGGAATCCAGCTCGACTGGATCAAAGAATGAGAATCCGTCTCGACTGGACCAAAAATGGGTGCGGTTCAAAGGGAACCACCTCCAATGGTGGCACTGGGCCTCTGGCGACTTGCGGAAATTAGATACTAATTTATATTAGTTAAAGGTTTTAAGTGGACTGTATTCGAAGGCGGCTGGTAGTCGCCAGTAGTATGCAAAATATAGATATTATGAGCGATACTGTAGGGAAGGAGGAACGGAAAGCACGCTACCTTGATGCTAGATCCTGGCTGGCGTCAACTCTCGTCTCCTCTTCTGCGCGATGTGGTTTGCTGCACTACACAATACACTTCTCACTTATTGTTAAAGTTTCACAGTTTATTAGCGGATTAAACACAGGATTAGCGGGATAATAGCGGATATATATCGGCCGAAGTGCGGCCGGTGCGAGCAACGATTTTTGAGTTTTTTTTTTTTTGACAATATCTCCTCCAGAGGGTGCTCTTGCGCGGGCGACAAAATCACGCCACTTCTCTTCCAATAGGCAGCGTGCGTGCGGCGTCAGTGGGAAAGGGAAGGAGATATCGCTCAGATTTAAATGCGCCAATGAGAGACGACCTTTAAGCTCATAAAATGTATGGGATATACCGCGAGAATGTAGATGGCGCTAACATCGACGTTTATCTCTTTGTTGGATTTCTGAAACCTTATTATCTTCAAAATTCGGATAAGGAACGTAATCTCAGACGTTAAATGAGACCAGTAAAATACAAAACCAAGACGCTCAAACTAATAAGCTCACCCGCAGGAGCTAATAAACAAAATTTCATCCGAGAGGCGCCTCAAAAATTAAAAACTGTACACCTCGGGGGGTGTTTAAAAAACTTCGCGAGCCTCAACCACCATTATTCCGACGAAACGATGCTAATTTTGAGAAAATGCCTTTCAGTCTAATTGAAATAAATGCGGAATTTTAATCTCGGGATAAATGTACTAATGCCTCCACCCTTTATCCATGAAATTGTATTCTGGAATATTCTGACGGAATGCGAAATTGCGAAATTTTTCATTAGGTGGTTATTTGATCAACAAAAAAGTGATTTTAATATTTGATGCGAACGTTTGATGTTGGGCCGAAAAATGTTGCTTGATGGTGTGCGGGCTACCTGTTAACAAGTTTTATATAATGTACACAAGCCAATGATTGGAAAATTGCTTTTAGGGATTTGACACTCTTTTAGAGGAAAATAAAGTTACTAATATAAATGTAGCTTGATTATTGTATAGGTACAATGGACATAAAGTGAGCCAAATTGTCTCGTTTACCTATTTATAGGTCTACCAGAATCTGATGGCAAAAAGTGAGAAAGTAAATTCACTCTAGCAAAACCGGGGTAATTGGAATAAAACATTTTGCTCCTTTTTTTTTCCTTATAGCGGCTGATTCTGTGTGTGAAACATGCAAATATATAATAATAATAATAATAATCTTTATTTGCATAAATATGGTACAATAAGGTGTTACTATTCTAACAGTGTTTCACATATTTTGTCAATTTTCTCGACATGCAAATGTTAATTTATGATACATAATTCTATTATATCTATCATAACTCATTTGAATAATTAATATTATTGGTTTAAGTTTCAGTCATATATCTATAAGTAATTGTTAACATGCCATTCTTAAATATAATTTTAAGTCATATTATTTATTGATAAATGCATACTAATTTCACTCTTACAATATGTCAAAATTAAAATAAATAATAATAATAAAAAAAAAAAAAAACGACCGCGACATGACAAATCACAAAGGAGAAGAAGACGACAAAAGAAAAATAATGTCAGTGGAATGTGAATGCGTAAATCATGATAATAAACAACATTTGAACTAATAATAATAATAAAAAACGTAAGGTACTACATATTCTTAATAAATTTACATTTATGGGCCTGGGTGTTTCTCATCTTAAATGGTGTTTTACTATTTTTAGCACCCAAACCATAGGAGAGCCATGTCATGCTCATCAAAAAACCTTTTGAGTGACTTTGCATGTGGTGCAGACAATACAGGTAACCCCTATTATAATTACCTGTAATCTGCACATTTTTTTTGTCCAACAAATAAATGTGCTATGTCCACAGAGTTTCCCCATATGATAAGCCCATATCGAAGAGTAGACATTATATATGCATGGTAGGCCATTAGCGCTGTTTCAGCAGTGGCTGTTTTATGTAGTTGTCTGAGAACATAGACATATTGATTTACTTTCCTGCAAGTTTTTCCAATGTGTGGTTGCCATGATAAATTATTATCTATTGTTACACCTAGAAAGTTAACAGTCTTGGCTTCCTTTAATAAATAATTTTCGTATTTTACACATAGTTCCCTACCTTTACCTTTTTTATTATAAAACTGCAAGTATGTTGTTTTCTTTAGATTTACATGTAGATCATTAGAGTTTAACCATTCTATTATGTCATTTAATACTTTATTTATTTCGTCATTATATGTCAATACGTCCGAACAATTAATTACAATAGAAATGTCATCAGCAAATAGTCTATATAAATAAGAGGTAATTCTGGGCAGGTCATTAATATAAATAATGAACAGTAGGGGTCCTAGGATGCTCCCTTGAGGAACACCTTTGGTACTGCATCTCCTTTCGGAGTTAACATTAACTGTTTCGTGTTTATTGTTAACTGTGTTTATTTTAACATACTGTGTACGATTTGAGAGGTAGCTTCTCAGCCAATCTTTTGCTAGGCCTCGTATGCCACAGAAGTCACATTTACGTAGTAATTTTTCATGATTTACGTGATCAAAAGCTTTGCTCATATCAAAAAATAATGCCGTAACGGGGTTTTTTTTATCTACATGATCAATGATTTCCCTTACTAGTGAGAAGCAGGCTTGACTGGTAGATTTGCCTTTCTGAAAACCATACTGTTCTTCCGTAATAATATTATATTTGTTTAGAAATGAGATAAGGCGTATGTACATGACTTTTTCAAATATTTTTGAGATACTGGGAACAAGAGTTATCGGTCTATAATTATTTATATTTTTTTTATCTCCACTCTTAAATATAGGAATAACAACAGAGGTTTTCAGGCTTTTTGGAAATTTACCCTGTTCAAAAGAAATATTTATAAGGTGCGTTAATATGGTACGCTAATTGAATCGCACAGTTTTTTAATATCTTTGTAGAGATTTCATCATAACCTGTAGAGTTATACTTTTTTAAAGATTTTATTATAGATGTAATATGATTGTGATATAAAAATTATGATATAAATTTATCCAATGATCAAGGTTATTTTTTGAAAATCTGCTGTCAAAATTTACCGTCAGATTCTGGTAGACCTATACAATTTTATACTACAGTCTAAACTCTAAAGCTCAAACGGCGAAGCACAAAACTTCCCATCAAATGACAAAGTATGAAATTATTTTATGCCACCCTTATTTTGATTACATTCAGTAAAGGTGGATGGGCAAAAATGTATGGAACGTGGTACCCGACTCAATAGATATGACTTATTTATTTTTGAGAAGATATCATTATGTGGAACAATAATTACTAGGGTGCTTGTCTCCATTTGCTGTAGGATCGGAGTTATTTTGTGTTTTATGTTACATTTCTCTGGACGATTTGGCTGATGGACATTTTAGTTTTCTATGTATTATTTAAAACAGTGAATGATCAAAGGCTGACTCGACTACTGCTAATTTTTTTTAATTATTTTAACATTTTTTTGTATATATAGACGTGGGGTCACCGAAATATTGATATATTATATTTCGTTAATAAAATGCTCAGTTTTGGCAATATAGATGTAGTTGGAAGGCAGTATTGATACTTTACTAGAGGATCTTACTATCAAAAATAAACAAACCACAAACTATTGTAAAGTACAAAATGACATTATTTATTTAAACATTATTACTGTCAATAATAATATCATTAAGAAATGCTGCAGGAGGAACAAATCCTTCATGTCTGACGTATCCTAAGTACCACACTATGGACACTAAATGCGTACAAGTTCCTATTGTACCTACGACGTCCCGTCAAACATGTGCAATAGTTTTGAATTATATTGTTGCTGTCGGCTGTTTGGTTGTTTTTAATCAAAATAATATATTTTTGATCTGACATGACGCGATTGTATGCGTCCGCGTAACAACCAAGCATCTTCGTTTATGCCGTAGTCTGGTAAATCCTCGAGAGCATTATCAGAATATTATATTTCTATCGAGTATAATCCATTGTTCAAATGTTCGCTACAGTATGATCTCGCTAGCTTTAGCTGGTATTTGCTATGATTCCAAAGAAAGGAAAATAACATGGTCTAACGTTAACTCCGGGAAGTGCTCTATCTTGCTCGCATCTATTCTTTGAAAATCCGCTCTACGGCTATTTAATCTTTTTCGTTCTATATAAATATGTAAACCCCACTGGAATAGAGTCAAGGCAACATAAAATATACAAAAAATATTTATATTTAAAATATATATTTTTTCCTATAGAAACTGATATATTATTTTGGGTATATCTCCGAATGGACCGCAAAAAGAGACTTGTTGCCATAATAACTATTATTCCTGTAGACTTTACCTATTCAATGACGTAACACTCATTGCTATTGGGCCGGGTACCAAAATGCCCGTCCTCCTTTATTCGAAAAACCCAAGTGGAGCTGATAAAAATCCTTGTAGAACTGTACCATTTTGGTAAAGACTTGAAGTCTGCAACTCCACGTCAATGACACGAGTTGGACAGTAGATAATATCTTTTGTTCAATATAAACGGCACAGTTACGGGAAACTCTGAAACGTTAATCAGCGGTCCTTTGTGGGGCTGGCTTTGTGATAATTTTGATTGAATTTAAGAATATGGTGGCTTTAGAACATTTCTGTTGGAGCAAATTCGAGTAAACTTGTCCATGCACTTATGTATGGCCGTTTTGTGGCTCAGATATGAGTTCGAATATTATGTCCACAATTCTGTTTGTCTATAATAATATGTATTGTAACACCATTTTCGTTCCTGAGGATCGAAAAAAGAGTTAACAGAGTCTCCAATGAGAATGAATGGACTGCCCTCTAAGCCATAGACGCTTGCGTACAATATGCTACTAATATTGTACCATAGAAAGTTATTTCACATCAAATTATTCTTACATTAAACATGTTAACTAAAAATAAAAATGGATAATTAATATTTTCAACTTTACTCCATTAATGGTAAATTAACCAGAGCCGAGCTTTCGTACGGGTACTTTTAAACCACAATTACGTTTCAGTTACGTAATAGAACAGCAATCGCTTTTAACGTAGCCGTAATCCGAAAAATTTAAGTCACAAAATTTTACAACCGCGTAATATTAAGTTGAGTGGTCTCTTGAGCGCAGTGAATTTGAATAGGTGAAGTTACACCGTCTGTCGGTTTTAAATGGTTCCGTTTGAGTGGAGTTCTGATAATCGGTCAATAAACCAACATGTGGTTGAGCTGACGAAGTGGAGAATCGAAAGGATACGTCGATAATAATAAGAAGCTAAGAGCGGTAGATTGGATAATGTCATATTACAGTTAACTGATCAACGGCGCTTATGAAAACAAACTGCAAAACATTGTTTTTTTTTTTTTTTTTGATTTGACGATTTAGACATGGATCCCAAAAGGATAAGACATAACTTACTTTCTGATGGATAAAACCATAGGTTCTTGGTAGTGCCTCGTATACTTAGAATACCTGAGAATTTGTGTAGCTCTAAGTGTGACACCTGGTCAGGTACCAGGTAACAAAGTTGACTAAAAATGAGTCTTACTTTACTTATTTTCTTATGGCTAATATTTATATATAATTTGTAGATTATTGTTTTGAACTAGTATCATGCTCTTATAATATATAAAGCATAATATTATTCAACATTTTTTACCGATCCCAAAAAAGTGCACAACACTGCTAAATAAGTTTTCACCTCAAAAAACTATGTCGTAAACGTCGTTCGCATTACTATAGTCAAAATGAAATAAGATGGCACCAGCGGGCATTAGACTTTCTAATCTAGGAGCGATAAGAAAAATGCGCGCACTGTAATCTGTTAACTTAAAAACAAAAATTGACCTCTTTAAATAAGGACACAGACATAAATATAGATTCACCGAAAACCTCTTGGTAACTCTTAAAATAATAATGTGCATCTTTTTATGAGCTCAACGCGATTTACTGCATACTCAGTTCTAACCGAGTATGCAAAATGCCGCCTTTACAAACATCAGCGTGGCTAAAATGGTCGCTTTGGAGAATCATATCATGGATCATAATATGATTCATTTTTTAAAAATTGCAAAATTGACACTGTTTGCAATTCAGATGTCTAAATTCGTACTAATTTGACAATTGTGAGTTTGACAGTTTTGACAATTCATTTTGTGAATTGATTGAGAGGAATTGATAAATGTGACCATTTTAGCCCCGCTGTTACGTGCTTGTCAATCGCAGTTTGTACAGAAAACCATCAAATATGACAAGTTTTTTGGCAGCGGGTCAATGACCGCTACCACCTGGTTTCGGCATTACGAGAATATATTCTATGCTTTTAAGTCAGGAACATAAAAAAAAACTCCAAGTTCGTCGAACTCAATTTGCAAATTCAAGACTCGCGCTAAATCTCGTTGACTCTATCGTGTTTTTATTTCAGTGGTTTTACCGTGTTTGAAGAGTTAATAGCCGTAAACATGATATGTTTTTACCATTATGGCGGTACGTAAAACGGAATCGCTTGTTCTAAAGTATTATCGTTTCACCTTTTCGCGTTTACAAAATGCATTCAGGATTGTTTTATTCAGAGACCCTCGAGTTTAAAGGGAATAGTTGTAAAGGATTTTTATGATACGGATTTTCAATTCTACGGGTTCAAAGAAAAGCTTTCTTTGGAAAAAGGAGTGATACTCAATGCTCTTATGGAAATATGTTTAATGTTGTGTCACGCGTTACGTCTCGTCCTTAGTTAAATTGCGTTCGACAATTCCAAAGGCAAAGTTAAAAATTAAAAATATGTGGGATTTGGTAATTATTTAAATAAATCGCTTGCGATCTCGCGGTGTAGTGACCAAACCACAGACATGGATAGAGATAGAAACCGCATGTGTACGTACTTCGCGTGCCATATCGCGTTCCCAAACGACGAGCAATTCTCGTCTTTCGAAAGTATTTTCTTTAGTCTGCTATCGGAATCGGACGTCAATCAGAATTTTAAAAACGCCTAAATGTTGGCCTTGATAATGGACACGTTTCTTATCATCGGTACGTCACAGTAGGTAGTAAAAAAGTGGCACGCTCGTTTTCATACAAATGGAGCGACATGCGGTATCTATCTAGATCTATGTCTGTGGTCCAAACCGATCTTTCGCGCGGAAGCAAATAAATCGAGCGTATATTTTATTATAATAATTATAATTATTATTATAATTATTATTATAGACACACTAGCCTGCAGGCTTAGTTAGCATAACAACATTAGAAACGGGAAAGTATGGACACACTGACTGATCATAGTGACAAAATGGCGGATTTTCTTGTCAATCTGTTACTTTGTCTATTCTTTCGTAGAAAGAAACCGTTTCTATGGTGACCATGCTAAGCCTGATGATGCTGATAATGAATCACATTACTAAAATGAATTTCGTTTTCATTCATACATTTTATGCAACAAATGAATTACACACAACACCACACATAAAAATGTGGCAAGAATAAAATAAAACACGTATTTTACCTATTGTTTTAGATTTCTAGAACACAAGAGAATAGACGCACTGTGCATGACAAATGTAGAATAATTTTACATTGCTTTTTCTTTGTTACATGTTTACCATCTAACAAAATATAAAAACATTCTTTTAAACCAATTTTAACTTCGAACGTATACTAAGTTAAGATGAGTAACAAAAATCATCCATCAAAACTCAGAAAATAGGCTTAACTAAGGAAAATCAATAAAGACAAAGATAATAATCAAAGTATATAAAATTCTTTAATCTTCTTGCTTTTCCGAAAATCTGGAAGACAAAGATTTTGTTGTTTTCGATATTCGAGGAAAATATAGCCAAATATAGAACCTACACTTTTTGGAAGTCGGTTAAAATCAATAAAGACAGAGATAATCACCCACATATTACATATTTGTAATCAAAGATAATTGCAAATATGATGACATGTGTGGCTGAAGTGGGTAAGTAACAATTTGAAAACTGTCGTTTTTTGCATACATGGAGGCTTAGGACTGAGAAAATGATTTGAAATCAAAAAAATGTAGATTCTTTCAGCTAGATACATTTAAAGCTAGATGATGATGTAGGTAAGATTAGAAGGTTTATTCAAATTATAAGGGAAAAATAAGTAATTGCTACTATATTGTAAATTGATAGTTACTTTATCCATTCATGTCATCGTATGTAATACTTTGATTTTTTGCTAACCTTTTTTCGAAAATCCAAAAGACACAAAGTTTTTTTTTCGACAGTCAGATTTGAGTTCTACGGAATTGATATTCTCACAACAAAAATCGCTGGCTCTTCAATAGCACTTGTTCTCGAATGCACTCTGAAACAGAACGGAGTGAATATTATAATATTTTAAAATAAAAACTCTTTGGAATGTTAAACAATTCAGAGCAACGCGCAACGCTCCTGAGTAAGGGATTTTGTTTTTTGCTTCAGTTTTGTTTATTGAATGAATTGACTTTTGAGAATTTTTCTGTCGCAGAAATACCTGAAATGTTATTGTAAACTTCTGTTTCTACAAAACACAAGTCAACTTAATAATTATTTATTAATGAATCTTATGGTGTAATTTGTGCAGTCGGGTTACAGTTTTAATCAAAATCATAGATGGATATCCTAAATGTGAAATGTCAATGCCATGTATTCACACAGTTATCTTTATACATTCCATTAAAAAAGTAACTTAAATAATTCCGTGATCATAAAACACAGAATTAAGTGTCTTAATATGGACTTAGGTGACTAATGCCTATTTTCACCAACCGCTTCCTAACGCTACGGTGTTTCCTAGTGGCCATTTAAGGGCCTTCCCCTACGGAGATTCCGTAATTTACCGTATTTAGAGCCTTATAAACTCATAATTTGAAAGCTACAAAGTTATAATAAAAATACAGGAATAATCTTCAGGGTGTCAACATTCCTTTCCTCGTTTTAAATTTACTGTTTTTGTTTATTATACTCATGATAAGCTTCCAAAGTAATACCAGTTTATTAAAATTGAAGCATACTTTCAGCATCTCCCTAGTATTTACAAATTACGTTTATTTGAAACACACGACAATATATAGACAATTTCATGAGCTATATATTCCCCGTTTTAAATTTTTTTTAGATCAATTTTGAACTAAGATAAGTAAAAAAATAGGATTTTTGTGCGATCTCGCAATGCGTTAAATGTATGGTCAAGGTCGTTTGCTCGGGGGATGGCCTTAATGTACAATTCCTTCAAGATTTCACTAATTTTTGTATGTCACCTTGTCCTTAGGGCGTAAGGACTTTTGCAAACCATAACTTCTTTCAAAAACGTGTTTGTTAAAGACATAAATGACCCTAAAAGGCCACTAACACGTCTTAGCGTTAGGAGGCGGTTGGTGAAAACAGGCATTACTCTAGCTTTTTACCTTCAAAAGAATTTCAACATTGTATACCATTTTAATTTTCCCATATTAAAATAACAACATTAAAAAATGCAATGCTTTATAAAGGCTTTACACAGGATTATTTATTTAATTTTCTTTGTCTAAAACATCAACGAGTGTGCAACAAGCCGTAATTAGCCTTTCATAATTCATTCGGCATTTACAGTTCGTTTGAAATTTCGTTTCAATTCCCCAATTTAACGTTAAACGCGCAGGTTTGAATTGTAAAGTTTTAATTAACGAAAACGTTAACAGGAAATGGAGTTAAATATTTCATACTTAAATATTCATTAGAACATCAGCTTATGGCGGCGAATAAAGCAAAAAAAAAACCTCGTCCTAGTCTCTTCACTCTTACACCCGTCATTCATATTATTATGTCGATTGAATAAGAACGACGCAGAATTTGGTGTTAAAGAAGTTATTTCGTAATAACTCGATAAAAATACAAAATTTTCAAAATCGCCTATTCCAGACCCTAGGCAATAGTTTTTTACATTGTGTATTAAAATATTTACTCAGTTGAATGCACCGTTTTAGAAATAAATTGAAAATGTAAAAATTAAATACAACTTAGTGATTTTTATATCGAGAAATTTTAAAATATCGTGTTTTTGCTAGTACAGACCCTCGCAAATTTAATGTAGTATCTATGTTTAAAAAATTAAACTATTCGTGGCTTATTATTATGAAGTATAAATGGGTACCTATTTGAACAATTTTTTTTGTGACAAATGGAAAGATCATATTATATAAGTTTTATAACAAAACTTTTTTTTTATTTTTTTCACAATAATTCAAAAGTTATTTCAAAATAAAAATTGGAAGTCACGCCGACAGCTCCCGCACAAACCCGAGCGTGTGGGACGTCATAATGTTATTTTTCACCACAGAACAATAAAAACAGTAGAACTGACATACCACGAATTGTTTAACAAACGAATGTTTTGATTGGACGCGTACTTCTAAACCCAAATAATTTATTAAAACTGAAAACCAAAACACACCTTCAGTACTTAAAATAGAGTTTGTTTTACAATAAACACAACGGGCACTTAATGATATTTCTTATTTCGAGTCATAGGAGCATCAGTTTATTGTGGATTTACTAAAAAGTTTAGCTACGTAGATGGCATTATAGTTAGCGCAAACAATTTTGACCTTAAACATCAACGATTTAAGGTTAATATTGCCGTATACTATTGAAATGTATTCAACATTATGACGTCACATCTCAATCATGGCGCGTTTATAAGTCACGTGACTTTATTTAAATTTCATGAATTTTTAATTGTTTATAATTAATTGAAAAAACATTTTTTAAAGGTTTTTGCATTAAATATCAATATAATGGATAATAAGGTTTTAAAATACATTTAAAAAATCAATAATTTTTTTTTTCAAATACCCAAATATGAATTATAAAATTGTTAACTTTGCTTTCAACGCCCTCTTAACACTAGACTCACTGAGAAGACAGTCTTAATCGACCGCCCACACCCATGTACATTGTTCTGCGTTTTAAGTTATCTTAGATTACGCAGCTCTGTGTGCGTGAGCCGATTTGTGCAATCCCGTATGAAGATGGTATACAGTAGGAATAGCAATATAATTCTACTAGCTGTAGCCCACAACTTCGCACGCGTCAACGCATACTAACAAAGATGAGTAATTTTTGCCGATTTTCCAAGTTTTCCACTGATTCGATGCTCATACTAATCGCAGCGCGATGTTATATAATCTAAACTCTAAACTTTTGACTCTAAAGCCTTCCTCGACAATCTTCCCAATAAAAAAATAAATACTTGCTTGTTCGATTCAATAGTTCCTGAGAAACAAACAAACTACTCAGTTTTATAATATAGGCGACAGATAAAAGAAATAATTAACACTTTCACTGCGGCACCGGACACATATAGCCGGTAATGAACTCTCCCCTGGTGCGGGCGTCAAAAAACTAGTTTTTCGCGCTCGTGCTTTAGGCATGATATTCTGTGAGTTGAATAGAGACAAATATTACTTATTGCTTCTTACTTTCAGACGGTCTTATTTCAATAAAAAAAGGTACATGACATATTTGCCCTGTACGTACAGAACGAAAACATTTTGCATTCCATGCGTTACCGGACGAATACGACTTGTATGTACATGTCCGGTATCGCACTGTAGGCGAGGGCGTTTTCATTAGTGAGGAGATCGTATTAGTAATTAGACGTTTATCGACATTAGTTACATTGTCCCGCCCTTTTATTTACGTAATAGTTTTGTATTCCAATTGACAATGAAGCGCTCCTGAAACATTAGCGGGTATTTTCGAAGAAACGGTGGAAGATAATGATAACTTACTAAAAGCGACGGTACAAGCAAAGCCTAAAAGTTTTACCTGCCTGATAAGAAAATGAAAGTTTTAAAGGATATAAAGATTTCTACACGTTCAGTTAAAACTACGTCACCTGGCCTACATACTTTAATTGACCAGACAAATGCAAAGCAAAAAAAGGTAACTAAAGTTAAATTAATGTGCGCCGAATGTAAAAAAAGTTTTTCGTATTGCTTGTTTTAAGTAATATAGCCCGTGAAAATAATGTTTAATTTTCTTTATAAATAAAAATCATATCGATAAATATATAATAGGTAGGTAGGTGTATAGATATAAGTACCAATTTTAGAACCAGAAAAAATGTTTATAGTTCAAGGTTTTAAGATATAGATAAAAGTCAAAGAAATGTCGAAAAATAAAAATTGAATGAGAAATACGAGTTTTAAAAAGAATTATATACCGGACAAATCAGTCTTGTTTCGCACTAGAAAACTTTACAGTACATGACAATATCGTCCTGTAAAGCACCAGAATGGAATATTACATTTTCAAGTGCCGCAGCGAAAGTGTTAATTTGCGGCTTTGGCGATTTGCGCCAAAACTGTTATCCTAAAAATCTGAAAAAAAAAACATCCTACAATTTTGTAATAACTGTTCATTTATAATATAAGTCCTAAAAAAATAAAAATCTAAATGAAAACAGCACCAATTAAAAAAAGATCCTCTGGGACACATTTTGCTTCACTTCGTTCAATAAGTATCATGTCTGAGAATTTCTAAGCACACTCGTTGTGCTTTGACACATGATACCTGTGGAGCCTTATTAGCAATAAGACCACTATTTACTTGGTATTAAACTACTTAAGGCCCCTCCCCTACGGAGATTCCGTAATTTACCGTATTTAGAGCCTTATAAACTCATAATTTGAAAGCTACAAAGTTATAATAAAAATACAGCAAAAATCTTCAGAACATTCCTTTCCCCGTTTTAAATTTTCTATTTTTGTTTATTATACTCATGATATTAGCTTCCAAAGTAACTTTATTAAAATTTAAGCATACTTTCAGCATCTCCCTAGTATTTACAAATTACGTTTATTTAAAAAACACGACAATAGATAGACAATTTCATTAACTACATATTCCCCATTTTAAATTTTTTTAGATCAATTTTGAACTAAGATAAGTAAAAAAAAAAGGATTTTTGTGCGATCTCGGCAACGCGTCAAATGTATGGTCATGGTCGTTTGCTCGGGGGATGGCCTTAAAAAGTGACGTAATATGTTTTTGCTTGAACTTTAATATGTGTTATGTTGTCTGCAATTTCGTTCGTTCGTTTATGATACTATCAGAGAAGTTGATTCATAGGCAGATGGCGGACCTACGTAATTTGGTCGCGTTAAATGTCAAACTTATAATATGTCAACCGTAAGAAAAAGCAAAAAAACGGCCAAGTGCGTGTCAGGCCACGCGCAATATAGGGTTCCGTAGTATTGTATGGTCAATAAATATACATTTATGACGTGTTTTACACTACTACGAGTAACAACATCATCTCAGTTACTTTCAAAGGCATTTGAACGAAAAGTTCCTTTATAGTTCGCCGAATAATTTTTTTTTGTTTATCGACTATTACTCAATAACTCGTGAAGTCTTCTTATCCGTGATAGTTTTCCTTTTAAATTCAGCATATTTACTACTCCCGTGATTTTTTTTTCAATTTCCAGAAGCATCCGATTAGTTGGTAGAAGGGGGGGACACTGGACTCTAACAATTTTTCCACTTTAAAACTTCATATTTCACAAATGGATCCCTAAATCGGAAAATGATCAATGAATACTCGTAATATTTTTAAAAAACCGCTCCAACGACACCCCACCTCAGTGGGGTGGACGCGAAAAAAAAATCATCCCCGCTTGATGTGTAGGGGAGGTACCATAAAAATATAAGTATATTTTTTAAGTTTTTACATACCATTTTGTCGGCATCATCAATATGAGCAAAACCGCGGACAGACAGACGGACAGACAGACAAACAGACGGACGAACATACCGAAACTATAAGGGTTCCTTGTTGACTACGGAACCCTAAAAACTAAAATGGAGTTGGGCAGGGCATATACTCAGAGACAAGTCGAAAAAATGGACACAACTAACAACATTATGGATACCTCGAAACAGCATAAAAAGAAAACGTGGAAGGCCACGGAAAAGATGGTCTGATGACTTCAGACGAGTTGCAGGACACCTCTGGCTAAGACAAACTAAGGATAGGGAGAAGTGGAAGCATCTAGGGTAGACATATGTGTCATTAGGACACGCTGATACTTAAAACCTACAGTGCAGTGATTACCTACCTAACTATTGTATCAGCAAATGGGTTAATAAATAAATAAATAATGTCAAACTTTAAGGCAAGTCTTATCTTACTGAATGCGAATCTTTAGGTGTTAATATACTTGACTATTGTTTTAAAAGCGTCTATTTCTACGATCTAACCTATACCAAGGAGCAAGTAAACATGTTTACTAAAATACCTACAACGATCTAAACTCGTTAGTGTTTGTAATTATTTGCCATGTTAAGCCGTTTGTCCACGGCTGCCGTCACCTCCCGGTGATGTCCCCTTCATCGAAAAAAATTCAAATAAATAATTAATAGTATAAGAAACTAAAAAAAAAACGCTTTAGCCAAATCGCCATCTTGGATGTCCGCCATGTTGGATTTAAGTCACGTGACTATTTTTTTCGTATTCCTGACAGCAAACCCTTTCATTTGATATCCATATCATAGGGGTGCATTTCAACTAGCCTGTCCGCCATCTTGGGAAGGCCGCCATATTGGATTTGTAATGACGTTTCTTAGCTAGTCATGTATTGTCATCAGAACTTAGAGCGTGTGCAAAATTTCATCCTAATCGAAGACCGGGAAGTGGGTCAAATTAAGATTCCAAGATTTTCTTACATAGTTACAAATGAAGCTAATATTATAAGCGAGTTAATAAAATGCCACTTTATGACCTAAGTTGTAGGTTTCAATTTTCTCTACGCCACTACAAAGCAGCGGCATAGGTAGCTAGATCAATGTCGGTAGAAAATGAAACCTATTAGGGTCAATTCAGACCGCAACTTTAAATTTGTATTGAAAAATTTGTATTGAATTGACAGATTTCAATTGCGTGTGACGTCATGCAAGTCTGTCACTTATTCAGTTCAAATTTAGAAATGCATCTACGCGTCGCGTTGCGGTCTGAATTGACCCTTATAGCTAAGGTCATAAAGTAGCATTTTATTTGAATTTTTGTCGGTGACGTCCCGGTGACGCCGGCGATGGACAACGACCCTACTGGCTAAATAGAATAGTCGACAGAATTGATAACAAACAAGCGGTGTAAAGGAGAATGTCCTTAGATTTGGTTTATTGAGTTTCTACGGCAATGGAAATTGTGCTCTAACACTCTGTTATAAGGTTAACATTTGGTTCTTTTATGGATAGCTTTAAGGGGTATTGTTGTATAAGCGTGATGGAATTTGATATTAAGTGAATTATAAGTCATAATTCTCATTTCGTGTTGCTAATATGTTAGGTGTTATACAAACCCTAGTGGATAACATAAATTGTATTATAATTGTAGCAACGTAGTTGTTGCATTGAATTATACTTTAATTCGTGAAAATCAGAATATGAATTCTGGTAATCCAAAATGTTTGAAGCGTCATTAAATCATACTGCGAATCTATACTATTCTATACTTATATATACTAATATTATAAAGCGGACGAGTTTGTTAGTTTGTTTGTTTGTTTGTTTGTTTGAACGCGCTAATCTCAGAAATTACTGGTCCGATTTGAAAAAATTATTTCAGTGTTAGATAGTCTATTTATCGAGGAAGGCTATAAGCTATATTTTATCACGCTAAGACTAATAAAAGCGAAGAAATAGAGGAAAATGTGGAAAAATCGGGGGGAAATTATTTGAAAGGGCTTATTTGAACGCGCTAATCTCAGGAACTACTGGTCCTATTTGAAAAATTCTTTCAGTGTTAGATAGCCTATTTATAGAGGAAGGCTATAGGCTATATTTTACCACTCTAAGACTAATGGCAGCGAAGAAATAGAAGAAAATATGGAAAAAACGGGGGAAATTATTTGAAAGGGCTTATCCCACGAACTACTAGAGCAATTTTTCTGTTATTTGGGTCAGATAAGAAGTAGACCACGTGAAGGATCTTTTTTTGTAGACTGATTTGTCTGTGAAATATCTAATTTACGCGGGCGAAGCCGCGCGGAACGTCTAGTAATATATTATAAAGCGGAAGAGTTTGTTTGTTTGTTTGAACGCGCTAATCTCAGGAACTACTGGTCCGCTTTGAAAAATTCTTTCAGTGTTAGATATTCCATTTATCGAGAAAGGCTATAAGCTATATTTTATCACACTAAGACTAATAGGAGCGAAGAAATAGAGGAAAATGTGGAAAAAACGGGGGGAAGTTATTTGAAAGGGCTTATTTGTACGCGCTAATCTCAGGAACTACTGGTCCGATTTAAAAAAATCTTTCAGTGTTAGATAGCCCATTTATCTAGAAAGGCTATATGATATATTTCATCACGCTAAGACTAATAGGAGCGAAGAAATAGAAGAAAATGTAGAAAAAACGGGGGAAATTATTTGAAAGGGCTTATCTTACGAACTACTAGAGCAATTTTTCTGTTATTTGGGTCAGCTCATAAAAAGTAGACCACGTGAAGGATCATAGGCTATTTTTTGTAGACTGATTTTTCTGTGAAATATCTAATTTACGCGGGCGAAGCCGCGCGGAACGTCTAGTTGTAAATATTTGTTCTTTAAGTAAAAAAGCGTTTAAAATGCCTTAAACTTTTTTTAATTTTCTGTTTATTGAATAGGCTTCGGTAATCGATTTCGATGTATTATTTTTGTTACGAGGTAGCCTTCGGGAAACAAAGTCTAAGTTAAGGCGGGCTGAAACCCCATTTTGTTATTTCTTGATACCCGATTTACCTAGTTCCAATATAATAACGAAATGTAAAAAAATATGAGATATAGAGCACAATATTAAAAGGGTTTAAATCAAAAACATTTTAATAAAAAATAATACTTTCGCTGTAATTAATTTACAAACTTACCTCCGACAAAACTCTTTGTCATCGAAATAAAAGTATTAACAAGAATAACTTAAATTTTATTTTAATAAATTGTTAATGAATCTATTTTGAAAAGGGCTGAAACGAATAATCTTTTTTCTTAATATTTATTTAGAAAGATATTTAAAAAACACATGAAAAATAGAGAAGATCCGCCCCGAGAAAATACAATTTTATGCTAAGCTAAAATGAATCTTATTGCGATGCGTACACGCTTGGTCTTTGGTTGTGTGCAAGGTTATCGTTTGGAATTGAGATAAGTCCTCGCCTTAAGATTTTTTTCGGCAACTTGTACAATGCCAAATGAATTTCCTTATACACAGTACGAAATCGTGCAAAACATCTATGTTCAATATCAGTCTTTGTATACAATCTGAAATTCTGAACCACAGAAGCGTTAAACTAGACACAAAATTACTAAAAGAAAGAAAATTAGTTCTTGCTTAATACTGCAGAATTTCTTTCGTATTGTTTAGTCAACAAAAAATATTTAAAACCCTATAGTCAGGGTTCCCTAGAACATTTTTTTTTTGTTACTATCAAGCTAATTTTTCGTGAGAAGCTTCATTTTGATAAGACAAACAACAATTTCCCCTGCGAAAATTCTCGAAAGTGGTAGCTAACAGAGATAGAAAGGATATAATATTTTGATTTGATGGTCCTAAAATATGGATTGTTCTATTTGTAGGACAATGTTACTCTTAAATTTTATAACTATTAACCTATCAATATACAAAAAATCGGCTAAGGGCGAGTTGGACTCGCGCACGAAGGGTTCCGTACCGTTACAAAGGAAAATTAGGAAGAAATTGTGTTTTTTGTATGGGAGCCCCCAGTAATAATTTATTTTATTAAAATGTTATTATTAATTATCAAAGTATAAATACAACTGTGTATTTTGTGAACATTTCAAGTATCTACCTGTTGCCATTATTGATATCGAGCAAAAAATGCCAAAAAAACACATTTGTTATTTGGGAGCCTCCCTTAAATATTAAATTTATTTTGTTTTTAGTATTTGTTGTTATAGCGGCAACAGAAATACATAATTTGTGAAATTTTCAACTCTATACCTATTATCGTTCTTGAGATACAGCATGGAGACAGACAGTCGGACAGACGGACAGATATCGAAGTTTTTGTAATAGGGTCCCGATTTTACTCTTTGGGTATGGAACCCTAAAAATGAGCTCGTTAGGGTTCCGTTTTAGGGTTTTGTATTCAACAAAACTTGATTGATTACGGAACCCTAACCAGGTGATTTTTTGTATATGATAAGTTAATAGTTATAAATAAGAGTAACATTGTCCTACAAATAGAACTTCTAACTAAATCCTTTCTATCTCTGTTAGCTGCCACCACTTTCGCAGAGGAAATTGTTGTTCGTCTTATCAAAATGAAGCTACTCACGAAAAATTTGCTTGAAAGTAATCAAAAAAAAAATGTTCTAGTTAACACTGACTACTATTTATATTAAACCAATTATAATCCTCATATATTTCTGCCCGGATACCATAATTTTCGGTGTCCATGACAGAAAGTTAGGAATGGTCTTAAGAAATATTCAAGGGGAAATCCACTTTATGATAAAAGCAATAAAATTGAAAAATCCTTGTTGCGAAAGGGTGACAAAGTCACAGGTGTTGCCCGAAGCAAAAATTGAAGTGTAACTTTGAATACCGAATTCGAAATTCGAACATACTTTGTTATCTTTTTAAAATGCTTATGGCATGCCAATGTATGTTTAACATTGGTACTTTCTGTGATTTTATTACACAGATATTAAACGAAATGTTATTTTTTGAATTTGATTTGTAGTTTAGTTATCTAGAAATGGAATAACATGTTATCTTTCTTTTAAAATGTTTTTGACATTAATGCGACAATTTATTGCGAAAAAAAAATGATTTATTTTTTACATTTATGACACAAGTCGCAACCGAATCTTGTACATAATCTTATAATATAATATATAAAATTCTCTTGTCACAATGTTAGTTACCGTACTCCTCCGAAACGGCTTTACTGATTTTTACCAAATTTGATATGCACATTCAGTAGGTCTGAGAATCGGCTACTGGCTACTTTTTATATTGATGAGTGCATTTTTTTAATAAATAAATTATTACAACTCGAGACTGACGGCGACCATTGTTTTTTGCGACGGGATAGCGATGGACGTTGCCATGGTGACATTCTTATTTATTTAGTCACTTCAATAAAATAATATCGGCGTAATACTTTATATGGTAAAACAACGTTTGCCGGGACAGCTAGTATTAAATTAAAATGAGTTATGACACTTTCGATGGAATAAAATATAGCAAAGCTAATAAAATGTATCTACTCTTTTTAAGTGAAAACTTCTAAACGGGCGTTGCACACTTTTTTTGTATATAAGGGTCAATTCAGACCGTAACGCGACGCGTAGATGCATTTCTAAATTTGTACTGAATTGACAGATTTCAATTATTGCGTAAGACGTCTTGCAAATCTGTCAAATCCATACAAATTTAGAAATTTAGTTGCGTTCTGATTTGTGTTGCGGTCTGATTTGACCGGGGGAAAATAAGAGACGGTATAAAATATATCAATTGCCTCCCTTTCTATTATAATGTGTTCCTGCTACTGCTGTTCCGTTTTCACTTCTGCCGGCAATCCGTTTTTTTTCTTTACCTAAGATGCTTATAGTTTTGTAACTTATTCAGATAAACGTCATTACTAGAGATGTGCCGACTAGTCGGTAAAGCCGACTATCCGGCCACCTTCGTAGTCGGCGACTAGTCGGCGAATAGTCGGCAAAAAGCGCCGACTATCCGGCTCTTTTTTTTTTCATTTTTGCTATTAAGTATTGGAATTACATTAAAGAAAAACCTTGATTATTTATAAGCGTTCATATCACATTTTTTAACAACAAATCAAGTATGTTTTATTAAATCAAGATTGTATGTAAGTACATGAAATATTTTTTGAAAACCATCAACTGTATCGTGAGAATAAAAAAGTAACGTACGCGACGTAAACATAACACGATCCGACACGTTCGCAGGCGGCGTGTGTGACTTACGAGTAGCAGTAAAAAAAAGCGTTACGGAAACTTCCGAAACCATAATCGGCTTGGCCGACTAGTCGACCGACTAGTCGGCTTCTTTGAAGCCGATTAATCGGCTAGTCAGCTAGTCGGCCAAAGTCATGATCGGCACATCTCTAGTCATTACAGTTTTATTTGGCATCTCCTGTAATTTCTACGAACATTGTAATAATGAAAGTAATAAATAAGAAATCACAATAAAGCGTAAATCGGCTATTTTGGACATGTCATAAAAAGTTTACTGGTCGTTACATTACGTAATTTATGTACTAGGGACACATAAAAGGTTGTATTGATGGTAACAAGTCAACAATTCTTTTACGATACTAAATTGTACTATCAGAGAAGTTGATTCATAGGCAGATGGCGGACCTATGTTATTTGGTCGTGTTATGTCAAACTTAGCCAGACCATCACGAACTACATTGAATTGACATAATCCGAATGATATAGGTCTGTCATCAGTCTATGAATTTATTTCTTCAATGGTACATTATATTTGCATTTTGCATTACTTTCGCGTCTACTTCAGCACACTCAGAAGTAATTTTATAGTGCCCAAGCACTATCTCTTTTGCTCTCATAACTCAATCCACGGACGGATGTGACTGGTGAGAGATCAGGTGCAGGACCGACTTTTTACATGTCCATCCGACGCATTAATCTAATCATTGTCCTAATTCCTAACCAAACTTAGAGACACATTTTTTTGAAAGCGGAAAATATATAGATTCGCATCTTCGCGCTGTAAAAAAATAGTATGTTTCTAAGTTTGGTTTGGAAAAACTGCGAAATACTGAGCCAAGAATCACGCTCAAAATCTCTCGATCACGGAGGCATTATACAAAAAATTTGGTATAGACATTTATAGACTAGTAATCTAAATCTAAGTTTTTCTTTTTATAGTTTTATACTTTAAGTTTGTATATATTTGTATAATATTTTAGATTGTATTTCTTAGTGTTTAGATTGCTATATTATGTTCTATGTTTTAATTGATAATTTAATCATTTACGTTTAAAATCTAAGTAATGTAGAATTATCCTCAGTTGAAGATCCACATAGTCTATGAAATTACTCTGTCCTAAACTAATATTATAATAATTGTTAATCATTTGTTATCCCTTAACGCCTCAGCTAGTAAATGGATTTAATGAAAATTAGCACTTACCTGAGTTAAAATGCCTAAGCTATGAACAATTAGAAACTGTCTTATGGTATAACTGTGTACTACAAGGTATTTCTATGTTATTTGTGCTACCTATAATAATTGCAAAGTGTCTTTTCAAAATGGTTTAATTAGTCGTTAAAAAACTATTATTGGTAATTGAAAAAAATAGTAATTAGGGTTCCGTACCTCAAAAGGAAAAAACGGAACCCTTATAGGATCACTTTGTTGTCCGTCTGTCCGTCCGTCCGTCTGTCAAGACCCTTTTTCTCAGGAACGCGTGGAGGTATGAAGCTGAAATTTATATCAATTACTCAGGTCTACTGTCCCTTGAAGCTGTGAAAAAATCAAACTTCTAAGCCAACGCAATCAAAAGATACAGCCGTTTATGCCGCAAATTTTCGACACTTGCAAGGGAATCAAAACCTACAGGGTGCTTCCCGTGAACTCAGAATCTTGAAATTTGGTACGAAGCAACGTCTTATAGCATAGATAAAGGAAAAATTACGAAAACCATACATTTTTAGTTACATCACATAATATATTTTTTTTTAATAATTTTAAACTTACTACCCATTTCCTCATAAACGCGTAGAGGTATTAAATTGAAATTCATACCAAATACTCAGGTCTATAATACCTTTAAGCTGTAACAAAATCAAACTTTGTAAACCTTGCAGGTTTGTACGGAACCCTCGGTGCGCGAGTCCGACTCGCACTTGGCCGGTTTTTTTTCTTATGTGGTAAAATGTTACTTACCCGGTTCATCCACTCATGAGGTTGAAGAGTGCGTGGGCCCAAATCTAAGCGATTAAGCTTAGGGAGAATGTCTAAAGGTCTCAATTTGAGGTTTTTAGGATATTTCAAAAACTATGCGTTTTGCAAAAAATGTTCTAATTTGAAATTGAATCTAATTTGAAAAGTCGATAAAATTCTCTATTACTTCGATCTTACTAGTGTAGATAAACTGTTTTTTTTCTATCTCAACTGTTTTTGAACCTCAGAAATGTAGAAATTCGAGTAGACGATCTACACGCCGTAGAAACGAATAAAGAAAAGATCTTTACAAATCAGGACTAAGTCGAGATTATCTTTAGTCTTTACGGCAAAGGGGAATTGTACGATAAATCGTCTGCCTATCAGAGCTAGTGAAAGAGTAGGTTAATCAGTGGTTCTCAAATATAGCACGCAAGAAACTTATATTTAAGCACGCTGCGCATTTTTGAGATGACAAAAATCAAACTAATATTATAATAGTTCTTTCACTACCTACCTACTTAAATTATTTATCAAATTATCGAAAAAAAAGTCTGTTATACTGATCAAAATCAAAAGATACCTAATTAATTTTAGATATGATTTATTTCCTTAACTATAATGTGATTTTTCAATTATTTTATTTGTTAATCTTTAAAATATCTCCTAACCTACCAGAGAGGTATTTAGATTAGCAAATGATCCTTTAACAGTGCCATCTTATTTTGCAATTTTAAGACATTTCAACTTTAGAAATCCAAACTAAATATCATGTGCCAGCAAAAACGTAATGACCTCGCGCTGTGCGATTAGGCGAAGTGAACTAAAAACTTTGAGAACTCCCGACACACACTTACTGGGCGATTTACTAACCCGGCCGATCTCGGCTCTGGGGTTTTCTTTTTGTTTTGTTAACTTTTTAAATGGATCTCTGGATTTGGTCTTATCTTAAACTCTTTTATCATTGTTGGATGTATTTGAATGGTGGATGTTTTATTACACTTACTAGCTGATGATGTCCGCAACTCCGTTATGCCAAAATTCGTTTATCGCGCGGGAACCGTACATTTTTCTGAGATATAAAGTGTCCTTTGTCATTACGTGGGACTCAAAATATCTCCATACAAAACTTCATCATAATCGGTTTAGCGGTTTAAGCGTGAAGGGGTACAGGAACAGACAGACAGTAAAATATGTTTTAGTATGGACATATTATGCTGTTGCGTGTTTCATGTGATTGAGACAAAAAAAAAATACACAAAAATTTATGAATAAAGAGCTAAGCTTTATCATAGGCCGTCAGATTATACCACGGCTTCATAGAAAACCAGCGACAAATTTTGCTCCTGCTTTCTGTAGTTAGGTAGCTCCTAGCTCCTTTAGTAGGTATGTTGTTTTGAGGACTGAGGTTTGTAGGATAAAGGCAGCGGATTTTAAAGTCATGGAGTGCAAGTTGGAACTTAGAACATAAAAGTTGTTACAATAATAATTATATTTATACATGTGGTGGCTATAGCTTACGATGAGTTGATAATATTCTATTGTTTACTTCCTTTCCTTTCATAAAAAATCGTCGCATACATGACAATAAGCTAAAGAATAAAATGCATTCGGGAGTGATCAAGAATAAGAAATAAGTAAAAAAAATATATTTTATTCAATTAAAAGTTATTCTAAGGCAGTTCCCAGTTCAGCTCGTCGTCGTATTTCTCGTTTTGCTTCAATGGCTCGAATATCGACGTCCTTGCGATCAAACCTGAAAAAAAAAAAAACAATTTAAAATATCGAGTAGGACTCGCGCACTAAGGGTTCCGTACCGTTATAAGTCAAAAATAGGTAATATTTGTGTTTTTTGTATGGGAACATTTATTTTATTTCAATTTTTTTATTAATTAATAAGCACACATATAATTACGAATTTTGCGAAAATTTCAAATGCCGACCAATTATCATTATTGATATCGAGCAAAAAATTACAAAAAAACACGTTTGTTGTATGGGAGCCCCCCCTTAAATATTAATTTTATTTTGTTTTCGGTATTTTGCGTTATAGCGGCAACAGAAATACACAATCTGTGAAAATTTCAGAAGTCTAGCTATAGCGGTTCTTGAGATACGGCCTTCAGACAGACGGACAGACATCGAAGTCTCAATAATACGATCCCGTTTTTTTCGTTTGGGTTCGGAACCCTAAAAAGAAAAATATTGGATTGGAAATCTTTCTGTTGACCTACAGGGCCCTTTTGACGTAGGTATGGATAACATCGTCATGGGAGCGTGGATTTACGTAAATTAAGGTACAAGTTGAAAGCCGGCTACATGAAGTTGCAGCAGACGACGTGTCGTCGCGACACTGGTTTCTATGTATTTCTATGAATAAGGGTCGCTAGTTTCGTGTCGCTAGCTGCGCAAGCTATTTCATAAAAATACAATCATAGAAACCAGTAGTGAAGCGACGACACGTCGTCTGCGGTTGCTTCATGTCGTCCGCTGCCAACCGGCACCTTAAGGGCGAAGCCGAATGAGCGTAATTTGTGAGTTGTGAGTCGCAGAATTTCGGTTTCGGCAGAATTCTGCTGCATTCAGTTTCATACAAAAGTCCTGTTTGATTTAAACACAAATAAAACACAATATTACTTGCAATTTTTCCACTATATTCATTAATTACTACAATTTTTACTTTGTTTGATTTACACGAGCGTAATTTTGTGAGTCATGATTTATATGAAAAGATATTTACGCAGCAGAAATTCTGCGACTCACAACTCACAAATTACGCTCGTTTGACTTCACCCTAAGGATCGATTTATATTATGCGTCCGCGTGAACGAGCGCTTTGGCCTCTACACCACGGAATCACAAGCAATAATTGTATGCAACGATTTATTTAAATTGCTCGTGGTTTCGTGATGTAGCAGCCAAACCGCTCAATCATATTTATATAGAGCCCAAAAGTCTAAACAAGTATTATTTATATACAGGGTGTAACAAAACTTATAATACTTTAATATAGGTACGTATCTCTTACAATGTAGAGTTCACTGTAAAAGCAGCGCTGAAAGAGTTACTTTTGATTTCTAATAAACATACAAAAATAAAACAAAAGTAATTATTCTTTCAGCGTTGCTACTTTCACAGTGAACTCTTTTAAGGAACACATTCACATCCTAAAGTATTACCAAGTAATTCTGTTACACCCAAAATTCCTCAAATTTGTATTACGCTAACATTAATATTAATCTCAAGTTTCCTAAAGGTTAAGTAGTTGCGTAACCTTTGTATTATCAATTTCAATCACCCGTGAGATTATCTCTAAATTGAAATTAAACAATACTTGCTAAAATTAAAGCAACAACGTCAATGAATAACATATTATTTCATACGAAAACCACATGTTGTAGATCAACGTAAAATCTTATAAAATTCTCGTGTTTGCTATCAAACTCAAAAGTATTATAAATTCAATTAAATATATCTATTATTTTTGTCTGCAAAATTTATCACCTGAACAAAATATTTAAATTTTGGTATAGAAATTATTTGAGATCCGTAAAAAGCATAATATTGTAATTACTATCCTGGAAAAATGTGGTTGGTTCTCGTGATGTATTTGATTGAATTTCAAAGCAAACGAAGAAATTGCTATAAACAAAGGAGAGAGGATTTATACATATTTTTTATGGGTAAAGGCCACTTTAATTTTGCCACCCCTATATCATACGAACTCGAACACTCGCAAGGCGCCTCCGTGGTCCAGTGGCTCTTGACTCGGAGGTCGTGGGTTCGATTCCCGCGTTGGAAACATGTTATTTCCAAGTTTGGCTAGGACAATGCAGGCTGATCACCTAATTGTCTGACAAGTAAGGTGATCCATGCGTCGGATGGGCATGTAAAAAGTCGGTCCTGCGCCTGATCTCTCGCCAGTCGTGTCGGTCATCTGTCCCACTGGGTTATGAAAGTAAAAGCAATAGAGAGTGCTCTTGTGTACTGCGCACACACTTGGGCACTATATAATTACTCCTGCGTAACTGGCCTGGTTTCAATGAAACCGGCCACCGCCACCGAAACCGGTGTGGGAGTTATTATTATACGAACACTGCCGCCATCCTAGGACGCTGTTTCTCCCACCATAGGACGCTGCCGCCCATAGGCCATAGGCCATGGCCTATACTGCCTATACATAAATTTACATTACATTATTTTACTTGCATTATTTACAATATTTTTAGCATAAAGTGAGGATTTAAAATAGAATTGTAAATCCTCAATTACTACATCAAACTCTGTTAACCCTATTTTTAACACTAAGTATTCCTCTGGGATAAATCAACGGCCTTCCCTAGTATAAAGGCCGCCATATACGGTGAGTCTGATCCTTTCGATCTGTTACAACCCTAGCTATTTAGTACATTTCATTTACTTAGCATTTCTATATTCTTCCATATTTTTCCTTTTGCGTTGCAGTTTTCGCTTAGCATTCATTCTACTTCAATTTATAGTTCAGTTAGATTCTGGAAGCCGGGCAAGTAACGTGTGGGAAGTCGTAGTAAAGTGTAAATAATTAATTTTGGGATAATAAATTAGTTGGGGTGAACTTTTTTTTTTTTTAACTGACACAGAGGGTGCTGCAAAACAGATCGGACCGATCACATGCCGACCTTACGTGCTCGTACACAGAAATGAACAAAACGCGTAAGGTCGGCCTGCAATCCAACCGCAACGATTGGCCTCTCCGTATAAAGGCGCCTTAAATGAAAACTCAAAACAAAGCGTCGCGAAACAACAGAGTAATCTATCTTAATCTGTTTTATTATGTAAAACGCTTAAAGTGTTTTCCAGTGTCATTATCAAGCCAAAAGTTTTGTAGGTCAAAATATAATAAATGACTTTCCAACTTATTAAAATTTTACAGTCATTATTAAGTTGATTATATTTAGGTTTATTAAGTATATTTAATTTCCGTATGTATTGTTGTTAAAAACCTCCATACGAAGTAAAAACAACTGAATAGAGAAAAATTTTTTTTTTACCGACGCTGCGCCCTTTTTCTACTCTCTCTCCGTTTAACGAATTTTAGATATCACGTGGTCTGATACGAATTTAACATTTGTTGCCTATTCTATAAAAATACGTGTGGCATTCGGGGACTGCCGCGGTAAAGCTATTGAATAGCATTTTTTATCAACTTATGCATTGATATTTCGCAAACACCGTGCCGAAGTCTACTGAACTGAAACAAAGTGAGACGATGCACGGCAACGCCGCACCGTGTGCCAGTCGGAGACCGGAGTGGGGGTGTTAGGTTTAATTTTGTTACGGAATTTCTTGATTCGGTCGCCGCGCTCAAAGCCCGCGATAAAAGCTATGCAATAGCTTAAAACTTTCAATAATAATAATATGTAAAATAGACATAGGAAATCCGTATATGTTGTATGTCAATGTGGCGTTCGATGTAGCTTCCCTACCAATAGCACGTCTATGGTAAAGAATAAATCATTTAGGTAACAATTCCAACTTTTGTTTGTCATGTTAGAATGAATTTTTAAACATTTGTTTATATTATTGGCTTGGATTAATGAGAATGGATGAAAGTGGGATTGAAATTAATGTTATTCTTTTGAATACGAAATGTTGCATTAAATGCTGAAAAGGCAAATATTTGACTTACTTTCGGCTATGCTGATAACGAGTATAGCTAATATATTTCCTCTGCACATTGGGTCCTACTGATATATTGTTATAAAATAGATCTAAATATTATATTGATATAATATTATGTCATAGTTTAACACTTCCATCGTGGGTATCGCAGATACAATAGATTTTCAATTGTTGTGCGGCAGCCGGCTGCCGCCTGGGGATTGATGGGCTAAAATTGAAGTGTGGACTCCGGACCGGTCAGTGGGATTGACAGGCCCGGACGTTCCCTGGCACTTCACACAGTGCAACTATGAAGGAAATGGTTCCGGCGAATCAACTGGCTGGCAGCTGGTAGGTTCAGCACGGAACGATATCTCTTTAAAACACCATCGAAACTCCACAATAGCTTGAGTGACCTCTGAGTGTGAATGAATGGCTAAATCGATATTATGAATGATAGTTTTCATGAGTGTCAAGTGTGTTTGATAAGGTGCCAATACTTAAGTTAAGGTGACGCCGCGTTAAAGTAAAAAACTGTGTTGGATATGTTGTAGATTGCTTGAAAACAAGCAATGGAACAGCAAGAAATGGAAAGGGCGTAAGCGACAAAATGGTTTTTGTCGCGTAATTTAAGAACCATAAATATATTTCATATAAGCTTTGTGCAAATTAAATTGTATGCTTGAACCAATCTATGTACAAATTTTGGAAGCTTAAATCACTCTCCTCTTTTGGCAAAATTAGAATCCCTTTTTTTACAGAGGTCTTTTTGATTGATTATTCTGTGTTATAAAAGTTGACCAATCGTGTTATGCTATGGGTAATTCAAGATATGATGAATACTGACAATGAACTTTAATTTCTTAGCTTTAGTTATTGCTGAGATTATTATTTTTAACAAAAAATTAAAACCGACTTCCAAGGTAAAAACAATAATGACATCCTTATAATATGAACTAAAAAGTATTAAATAATTTTTCCTATCTAATAGTGCCTTTTTCCGAATTCGGCTAAACCTCAACTATTTCTGTACTCAATCTTCATCATTTTGAAGTCGGTACCAGATATAGCTGAATCTTCACTTCTCTGACAGAATAGGTATTTGAAACTTTTGGAACTGGCACTATATATATATATATATATATATATATATATATATATATATATATATATATATATATATATATATATATATATATATATATATATATATATATATATATATATATATATATATATATATATATATATATATATATATATATATATATATATCCACAGCCTCCTCCTTTTTGGAAGTCGGTTAAAAAATCGATATCGCTACAGCCAAATTATCAAGGCGTTGCCTTAAGTGTTATAACACAAACAACTGCTCAGTGTTTATAGTTTGACGTTTCTGTCTGTAGTCTGTGTCCGTCGCATCGTAGCTTCCGAACGGGTGGACCAATTTTGATCATGTTTCTTGTTCGAAAACTGGCATGATCAAGAGTGTTTTAGACACAATTCATTATTATCGGCTAGCTCACTGCTGAAAAAATTAGTTTTTTTGTTATTTCTTACGATCGCACTCAGAGACTTTTAATGATGACTAGCTGTTGCCCACAACTTCGTCCGCGTGAATGTATTTAATAATAATCGAGATTTGGAAAATTAAATACCCATCAACAACTATTTTATTTGGATAAGTATTAACATTATATTACACACGATTTTTTTAATTTACATCAAAGACCCAGGAACATTGAAAGCTCTTAAGTAACTTTCGTCGGCGGGGCTTGAACCACAGATATCGTTTTGAACAATTTCTTTGAAGACCACTTGGCATGGACAGGGGTTAGAGGCCACAGGACAGGGGGCGATAGACAACAGAAGACGGGATATTTAATGTAGGCATCTATCCCTCTTTAACCTACCTCTTAATCTTAGATTCCTGACCTACAATTAAACCAGAATAAAATAACACTTGAAGTAGTTTACTTCAAGCGTTATTTTATTCTGGTTTACTCGTATAGGTCAGGAATCTTGACGCTTCCCTAAACAATTAACTATTTATTATTAACTATCTATAAAATGACAATATGAAAATAATAATTCTTATCCAAATAAATGCCTTGCTACATCTAAAACTTATCACCTCGACATACTATGCGCTGCTTAAAACTACATTGTAACCACGAAAACCCTTTGATGTGATCTCAGGGAGCCCGAAGGACATGCTCAAGCTGGGACCCGTAAGGAAATTAATCAGAAGAAAATAGAAATATGAAGAATTCAAATTCCCCTTCCAAAAAACTTATGGGGGAGCACCACGAAAACAAACTATAATAATTGTGACTACTAAGCTACAGCTAAATTAATATTGGAATTTGTTGTGTAAGTCTGTTGTCAATAATAATTATTGTGACAAAAACGCTTGAAGGCATGGAAGTTCCTAGCGCTGTCCCTGATATTATCGTAGTATATGACTTAAGATTTATAATGTAGGTTGTCTAGCATTGAAGTTCTTTGGTCTTGCCAGAAAAAACTCTCCCTGAGTGTTTTGTTCAAATATATTGCCTTCGGTCGAGCACATAGGTGATGCTACTAATTTAGATCCGTAAAGTTTGACTTTAAAATTTCCATGGCCGGTAAGGAATTGAGATACGCAGTGTTTGGATAAATGTTCACGAATATTAGGGAAAAGTTATAAAGATGTCGACCTTTGATCGAATTGATAATCACTTTGTGTGTCGTTGTAAATTTCGAGGAGTTCCTTCAATTCCATTACTCATAGATCCCACTATGAAATTTGCACCTTCACGACCATAACTGCGAAAGGCACACTTTATAAATTTCGAGGAGTTCCTTCAATACCTCATAGATTCCATTATGAAATTTCCACCTTCGTGACCATAGCATCAAATAAAAATTATAGGCCTTAAATTAATAAAATAATTTTCCAAATCGACACAGAAACGGCGAAATAATTATCAATTTCGATTCTGATCCTTTCAATGCAAAATAATTAAAAAAAAAGCGTCATAATGTGGTTATGGATGGTGTAATGATGGTGGTGATCATAATGATTAATAAAATTGACATAGTGGCATGTACTTCCAGTATTTTAAACAACCCCAACATAATAATCTTAGATAAGGAGTCAGGAGTTCTGTTCAGCAGCGGAACCTTCGGAAGCCCTATACTCTGGGATATGCCTTGGTGCAAATCTTACTTTTTGGTAGCATATTATGTTAATTTTACTAAAAAAAAAGTGGAAATTACTGTAATGTTTTTGTTGTAAGGGAGTTCCGTCGATACCTCGAGGATCCCGAGATTATCATTATCAAGTCACCATTTTTGTAAATATGGTATTTAATTCGGGTTTACAATCTATACAATAAAAAAATAATTTTGATAATCGGACCACAAATAGCAAAGTAAACATTAACTCCTCCTTTTTTGGAAGTCGGTTTAAAAAAAGCATCTAATATGTTGACCGGGGATGTAAGGTATCACCATGCCAAATTTCATTGAAATCGGTCCAGCGGATTCAGAGATTAGCCTGTACAAACAGACAAACAGACAAACAGACAAACAGAGAAACAAAAATTTCAAAAACAATTAAGTTGTGTTCTACTACGCTTCTAACATGCCCCTGACTCGTTTTTTCAAGTTTATCTTCAATGTACAAAAATTTCACCTCTACGATTTTATTATAATTATTATTATTATATTATTATTATATATTATGTATAGATTAAGCTTCAATTTAATGAAGAGTTTGACAGATAATGTATGGTGCTTATGTCAAAATATTTTATTTTTTTACAATTAAGTAATTAATATTCATCTCTGAGTGCGGCAGTATAGTTATTAAATCAAACGCATATTTACGATTTTAATTGCAGCTAATTCTACGGAATATAAATTTTATGAACACGAAACGGATTTACTACGTAAAATAAAACTGGGTGTAGAGCATAGACATAGATCAAGATAGATACCGCATGTCGCTCCATTTGTATGAAAACGAGCGTGCCACTTTTTATAAGAAACGTGTCCATTATCAAGGCCAACATCAAAATTTCTACTAATCAATACGGCACTTTTTGGTATTTAGGCATTTTTAAAAATTCCTATTGACGTCCGATTCCGATAGCAGACTAAAGAAAAGACTTTCGAAAGACGAGCATTGCTCGTCGTTTGGGAACGCCATATGGCACGCGAAGTACATACACATGCGGTATCTATCTTGATCTATGTCTGTGTTGTAGAGTTTAAAACTAACGTACAGGGTGTTCTATAAAAGTTGGGCAAAAATTTTAATCGATTTAAAAACGGAACGTTTGTACAGAGTTTAGTATGTTCTGCACTGGTATGAATAAAGTTTTTCAGGTTTAAATTACAGTTGGAGATTTTATCTCATCAGCAGTTATTTTCAAATAGGTTTCGAAAGCATATTTTAACGTAGTTTACGGAAACAAATTTTTGGAATGTCTACATTTAATAAAATCCAAGGTTTTATGAAGCGTAGGACAAATCCAAAATATAATACAACTTGTTTCTATGGCTTTGTAGCCATTATTAGTTTAATGAGAATACGTATCTTCATAAAACTTGATTTTGAAGTATAATATTTAAGTCTTATTTTTGTTTCCTAGTATTTGATATTTAAAGTCAGAGCTAAAATTTTTTTTTTTTTTAATCAGCCATTGATAGAAATATGGTTTTAACATGTTTAATTTTTTGAACACACTAAGAGTCCATAAATTCATTAACGTTTTTAAGGTTCCGTAGTCAACAAGGAACCCTTATAGTTTCGGTCTGTCCGTCCGTCTGTCTGTCCGTCTGTCTGTCTATCCGTCTGTCTGTCCGCGGTTTTGCTCAGAGACTATAGGACCTACAAAGCTGTAATTCGGCATGAATGCACAATATATTAATGGTGCCGACAAAATGGTATATGAAATCTTTAAAAAATATTTTTTTTTTATGGGACCTCCCCTACACATCAAGCGGGGATGATTTTTTTTTATTTTCGCGCCCACCCCACCGTGTAGGGTGTCGTTGGATAGGTTTTTTAAAAATATTAAGAGTATTTATTTTCCGATTTAGCGATCTATTTGTGAAATATGAAGTTTTAAAGTGGAAAAAATCGTTAGAGTCCAGTTCCCCCCCCCCCCCCCCCCCCTTCTACAAGCTAAACGATTGCTTCTAGAAATGTGAAAAAATTCACAAGAGTAGGAAATATGTTGAATTTAAAAGGAAAACTATCACGGCTAAGAAGACTTCATAAGTTATTGAGTAATAATCGATCAACTAAAAAAAAATGTATTCGGCGTAGTATAAACGAACTTTTCGTTCAAATTCCTTCGAACGTAACTGAGATGTTGTTAGTAGAGTAAAACACGTTATAAATGTCCTGTCATTGACCAATCAAAAATAAGCGGTACTACGGAATTGCGCGTGGCCCGACACGCACTTGGCCAGTTTTTAGGGTTCCGTACCTCAAAAGGAAAAAACGGAACCCTTATAGGATCACTTTGTTGTCCGTCTGTCCGTCCGTCTGTCAAGACCCTTTTTCTCAGGAACGCGTGGAGGTATGAAGCTGAAATTTATATCAATTACTCAGGTCTACTGTCCCTTGAAGCTGTGAAAAAATCAAACTTCTAAGCCAACGCAATCAAAAGATACAGCCGTTTATGCCGCAAATTTTCGACACTTGCAAGGGAATCAAAACCTACAGGGTGCTTCCCGTGAACTCAGAATCTTGAAATTTGGTACGAAGCAACGTCTTATAGCATAGATAAAGGAAAAATTACGAAAACCATAAATTTTTAGTTACATCACATAATATATTTTTTTTTAATAATTTTAAACTTACTACCCATTTCCTCATAAACGCGTAGAGGTATTAAATTGAAATTCATACCAAATACTTAGGTCTATAATACCTTTAAGCTGTAACAAAATCAAACTTTGTAAACCTTGCAGGTTTGTACGGAACCCTCGGTGCGCGAGTCCGACTCGCACTTGGCCGGTTTTTTTTTATATTTATGACGTATTTCACGGAAAATGATTGCAAAAGTACCACAGCCTGTATGAGTATCAGTTGAGAGTAAAATTTTGTTATTACTGCCTTGTTTTGGACAAAGAATTAGTATAATCCGATAGTCAGCTGCACAGTTTGTTTATATTATGATGCCTACCTTTGAAACGCATACAAAATTAGCTAAAGGTTTTGAAGCAATATCACCGATTTGAAATTAGGTTCCAAATTTATTAATTTCATTAATTCCTGCTCAAAAAGCTGAAAATCTTTTTAAGGAGGTATGTATTTTATTTGTATAAGGAGTCATCCATAAATTATGTCACACCTAAAAGGGGAGGGAGGGGGTCGACGACGTGTGACATGGTGTGACAAGGAGGGGGAGTGGGTCCTAAGTTTTGTGACATCACATTGTAAATTTAATAAATTGAACAGCAAAATTAAAACATTGAGGTGGTTTTAATTTTTAAATGTAAAATTGTCAATTTGTGACGACAGATATCTCACAAATGTGACCAAATGTGACAAGGGGGAGAGGTCTGAAAATCATAATAATCGTGTGACGTACTTTATGGATGGTCCCTAGTGGTACGTTACTTTATTATGGACTTCTAGCTGTAACTTTGTCGGTTTAGTTAAAAGTGCTACTAAGTAAATCAAAATACAAAATATTGTTGCCCGCAAAATGCTGAAGTTGGCTTATCATCAAAATCGCTTCAGCAGTTAGAGAGATAACAGACAGATAGACAAACCTTTTGAATTTATAATATAAGCATGGGAAGCAAGAACTATTCTCAAAAAAAAAAACTACACGAAATCGCCACCATTCGGCCCTGTTACGACAAAACAATGCAACCCGGGTTACATCGTTTTGTAACAATATAGTCTAACTTAATCTACTTGATGTAAGCTTTGTATTGATTGAACCCACAAAATTTAGGACAAGTTTTCGACCAAAATATTTCATACTACATTTCGCTGTCCCCTAAGACGTGCTTTGAGCTAAAAAGTTTTAAACTCCTTTTTCGCAAGTTGACGTGTAACAGGTTACAGCGTTTTGTCCTAACAGGGTAGCATTGTGCATTTTAAATAAAATTCTTCGAAAAAACTTTCTTTTCTGACACACATTTTATATACACTGTGAAATAAATGGATATTTATTTCCCAGTTCAATTTTGTACCTTGGATAAGGTACAAAATTGACTTCGAAAAATAAACATCCTGGGACAGGACGGACGTTCAGTTTAAATCCCTTCCTCGAACCGGAAGTGAGGAAATGGACATAAAAACTAGGAAACAACATTTCCGTATTTAATATTTTTAACGTCGAGATGTAGATTAGAGCATAATTTAGAAATTTGTTATGGGGGGTTGAATTTGAATTTAGAAGGTTTAGAAGATGGAACTTAGACTTTTAATGCTTGATTCAAGGCAAGAGAGTTAAATTTTGAATTTGAATTTGGAAAATGGAATCATGAAAATATTTGTGTTATTTTTTTTTTTGTAATGCTTGATGGCTTGAGGGTGTCTCGTGAGGTGAGGAACTTTATTTGTCATTAATCATTATCATTCTACATACTACCACATCTCGTGATAACTGTACATTTCGCCGTTGTCCACGTCAGTACCCATCAAAATCGGTTAGCAGTGTAGGAGCTTATTGTTTAGAAAAAAAAAACATTTCTTTATAGAAAAATTAAATTAAGAAATTTAAAAAAAACCCCGCCAAACACCTTTAAAAAGTAATGGAATAATATTTATTGACTTTAAGTTTAAATAATTCCTAAGTGTAAAGTAATATTTTAGTCCATAATTGTTGTCACGGTGTGTCGGGGGACCGCCAAGTTAATTACGACAACAGCGACTTTTGCATTTTGTATAGCTGATTGTCTCGATTCAGTTCGCTGTGAACTGACCTTTAAACTATAATGTTTAAATGTGAAATCAAACATCTACATTAGCGGTCCCCCGACACACCTTGACAACAATTATGGACTAAAATATTACTTTATACTTAGCAATTATTTAAACTTAAAGTCAGTAAATATTATTCCATTACTTTTTAAAGGTGTTTGGCGGGGGTTTTTTTAAATTTCTTAATTTAATTTAATTTTATGCTTTTTAAACTTGTGTTGGTTATAGTGCAGAATTGTTCCTATCAACAGGATCATATCCCAATGAATACGATCTATAAATATGCTCTTGGATGAGGCCGTCAATATGAGCTCAAACATGAAACCTCCACCTTCGGAGCTCGGCTCCTATACAATCCAGGTGATGCTGCAGCAGCAGCGTGCAAATTTTTACTGCTTATCTACGTCTTATTGGTTGTCGCAATTAAAATGAGCCCAAACATGAAACCTCTGCTCTAAGTTGGTGGGGAGTTGGGTATCCTACCGATTACCAGGTGATGCTGCAGCACCAGGGTAAACTTTCCATTAATATGTATATATTCATAAGTGTCACGAACCAGAATGTAAAATATAAAACCCATCAAACGACTGCAAGTTGCTAATCAGCCTATCACGAACCAGATAAACCGTGATATTTCAGCAATGAGCAGGCTGATGATGATGAACTATAGCTAAGAACACTCTCGATCATGTCAGCTTTCAAACAAAAAAACTAGATCAAAATCGGTCGACCCGTTTGGATGCTACGATGCCACAGACAGACAGACAGACAGACAGACAGACAGACAGACAGACAGACAGACAGACAGACAGACAGACAGACAGACAGACAGACAGACAGACAGACAGACAGACAGACAGACAGACAGACAGACAGACAGACAGACAGACAGACAGACAGACAGACAGACAGACAGACAGACAGACAGACCGACAGACAGACACGTCAAACTTATAACACCCCTCTTTTTGGTCGGGGGTTAAAAAAAAAACTACATAGTATTTAATACTCACCACTAACTACACCTCCTACCAACGCCAAACCAACGGTGGACCCAAGAGCAGCCAGCTGGTAGAGAGCTTGTGATGATGATGCGCGGCCAGCTTCATCCTGAAAATGTATTCCAGTTAGACAAAATAGGGGCCCGATTATCATCCCTCGAATTTAGGAGCGATTATCTGTTTTATTACTTATAGTACGGAAGCCCTAGAACATTTTTTTTTATTACTATCAAGTTAATTTTTTGTGAGTAGCTTCATTTTGATAAGACGAACAACATTTTTATTTGCGAAATATCTCGAAAGTGGTAGCTAACAGAGATAGAAAGGATTTCATACTTTGAATTGATGGTCCTAAAAATGGACTGTTTTATTTGTAGGACAATGTTACTTTTAAACTATATAACTATTAACGTATCAATCAATATACAAAAAATCTGCTTGTTAGGGTTCCGTTTTGGGGTTCAGTAGTCAACCAAGTTTTGTTGATTACAGAACCCTATAACGGAATTTCGTTCGTCTTATCAAAATGAAGCTACTCACAAAAAATTAGCTTGATAGTAATAAAAAAAATTGTTCTAGGGCTCCCGTACTATTATTGATATGAAAATATGTTTTAAATAATACAATATGAGTGGATAAAGTAGGTAACTAACATTTTATAAGGTAAGGGCAATTACTCATTTTTAGAGTTCCGTACCCAAAGGATAAAACGGGACCCTATTACTAAGACTTCGTTGTCTGTCCGTCTGTCCGTCTGTCTCCAGGCTGTATCTCAAGAACCGCTATAGCTAAAATTCTGAAATTTTCACAGATTATATATTTCTGTTGACGCTATAACAACAAATACTAAAAACGCAATATAATTAATATTTAAGGGGCCCCTCTTAAATATTAATTTCCCATACAACAAACGTGATTTTTTTTAGGTTTTTCGCTGGTAATAAATAATGGTAACAGCGAGGCACTTGAAATTTTTACAAAATCCTTAATTTTATTTATACTTTAATACTAAAATTTTAATCAAGTATTATTCCCATACAAGAAACACAATTTTTTGCCTACTTTCGCTCTAACCGGTACGGAACCCTTCGTGCGCGAGTCCGACTCGCACTTGGCCGATTTTTTCCCCTTATTCTCTGAACAAACCTTGCAACTAACCTAATTCGTCATTTAGCTAATAATATATCTGGTTATAAATAAAATCCACATTTTTTTTATTTAAAATCATTTTCTTGGTCCTAAAGCCTTAATTTATGCAAAAAACGTCAATTTTCATATTGTTATTCATATATTTAATTACGTGTATTTTGTGCCCAGTTTGGCTCTGGTATGAAGATGGTTTTCTTTATATTATTATTTATTTACTAGACGTTCCGCGCGGCTTCGCCCACGTAAATTAGATATTTCACAGTCAAATCAGTCTACAAAAAATAGCCTATGATCCTTCACGTGGTCTACTTCTTATCTGACCCAAATAACAGAAAAATTGCTCTAGTAGTTCGTGAGATAAGCCCTTTCAAATAATTTCCCCCGTTTTTTCCACATTGTCTTCTATTTCTTCGCTCCTATTAGTCTTAGCGTAATAAAATATAGCCTATAGCCTTCCTCGATAAATGGGCTATCTAACACTGAAAGAATTTTTCAAATCGTACCAGTAGTTCCTCGCTCGCGCAAATCTCAGGAACTACTGTTCCTGAGATTAGCGCGTTCAAATACACTCAAACTCAAACTCAAACTCAAATTTTTTTATTCAGAATAAATTTTTGCAAATATTTTCTGAAAGTCTACATGATGCCTACCACCGGTTCGGGAACTAACCCGGCGAGAAGAACCGGCGTAAGAAACTCGCACGGGGCCCACTTTATTTACCAAAAAAAGTAAGAAAAAAAATTAATCTTTTAAAATAAAGTTTACAATGCTGTAACTTAAAATTATACAATGTCAACATACATACATAATTATTGTAAGTCATAAAATAATGTAGAAGCAGCCTTGCAAGCAGCCATCCTACTCCCAAGATGTGCCATCGCTTATGAAATCATTGACCTTATAATAGGCTTTCGCACACAAACGCTCTTTGACTACTTTTTTAAATTTATTAATGGAGAGATTTTGAACGTTTTCTGGGATTTTATTGTAAAGGCGTATACATTGACCTTTAAAAGATTTACTAACTTTACTAAGTCTGATCACCGGTATTTCTAGTTTGTACTTATTTCTAGTGTTTTTTCCGTGACTGTCACTTTTGGTTGTAAATTTACTAAGATTCTTTCTAACATATAATACATTATCCAAAATGTATTGAGAAGCAACAGTTAGAATACCAATTTCTTTAAACTTTTCTCTCAGAGATTCAAAAGCTGACATTTTATAAATTGAACGTATAGCTCGCTTCTGCAGCACAAAAATCGTATTAATGTCGGCAGCGTTTCCCCTTAAGAGGATGCCATACGACATTCTACTATGAAAATAACTGAAATAAACTAGTCTTGCTGTGTCTTCGTCAGAAATTTCCCGTATTTTTCTGACTGCGTATGCTGCAGAACTGAGCCTATCTGCAAGATTAGCAATATGAGGACCCCACTGTAGTTTACTATGTAGTGTAATACTTAAGAATACAGTGGTGTCCACCAAATCTATCTTCTCATCATTTAATAGTATATTGGTTTTAACTTGCCTAACGTTGGGCAAAGTAAATTTTACACATTTAGTTTTCTTAGAATTTAGAAGTAAATTATTAACGTTAAACCAATGTACTATTTTTGAGAGAGCACTATTTACCTCGTCGTAATTTGACAGTTGTCGCTTCACTTTAAAAATAAGTGGAGTGTCATCAGCAAAAAGTACTATCTCATTATCATTATCCTTAACAAAATAAGGTAAGTCGTTTATGTAGATGAGAAAAAGAAATGGACCTAAAATCGATCCCTGTGGGACGCCTAATTCTATTTTGGTCCCATTGGACCTTTTACTATTAATGTCAACCCTTTGAGTTCTATTTTTGAGGTAAGATGTCAAAAGGTTGAGTGCTGAGTCCCTAATGCCATAGTGATGCAATTTCCTGATCAATGTAGCATGCTCAACACAGTCAAAAGCCTTGGAGAGGTCGCAAAAAACCCCTAGAGCATCCTGCGAGTCCTCCCATGCTTCAAATATACTATAAAGAAGACCTATACCAGCATCCGTTGTAGATCGACCCTTAGTAAAACCATATTGATTATTGTGAAGTAAATTATTTAAGTTAAAATGTAATAGTAACTGAATTAAAATTATTTTTTCAAATATTTTACTTAGAGTCGGTAGAATCGATATAGGCCTATAGTTTGTGGGATCAGATTTAAGTCCCGCTTTAAATAAAGGTACAACCTTACTGTGCTTCAGTAAGTCGGGAAAAATACCACTCCTTATGCAGTCATTAAAAATCATTGATAGATGAGGAGCTATGATGTCAATTATCGATTTGATAATTTTAGTAGACATGCCCCAGATATCAGTTGTATCTTTAATATTTATTAATTTAAAAGTATCAATGATATCTTTGGGGACAATCTCTCTAAACCTAAAATTGACATTACATTCCTTTACATTGTCTCTGAGTAGTTTTTCAGCAGCTGCAGGTGAGGAGTTTAAATTTTTCGTTGTTGAGACCGGAATGTCAGCAAAAAATTTTTCGAAGACCGTCGCAACCTCATGATCATTGGTAATATTTTTATTTTCAAAATAAATTTCAAAATCAGTGCTACGACAGGTGACATTTCCAGACCCCAGTTCCATAAGCCCTTTCAAATAATTTCCCCCCGTTTTTTCCACATTTTCCTCTATTTCTTCGCTCCTATTAGTCTTAGCGTGATAAAATATAGCCTATAGCCTTCCTCGATAAATGGACTATCTAACACTGAAAGAATTTTTCAAATCGGACCAGTAGTCCCTGAGATTAGCGCGTTCAAACAAACAAACAAACAAACTAACTAACAAACTCTTCCGCTTTATAATATTAGTATAGATATGGTGGTGGCAGTATTACCTAGCCTCCAAAATGGGTCAAAAGAGTGCATCATAATATTAAAATTTTAGCTTACCTCAGTCATTGCGCTGAAGATCGAAGACAGTTCCGTTCCATAGCCTTCTTTGGTGGCAAGCGCAGCCAATAGGATGGTTAGAACACCTGATAGCAGTCCCGGCATGCCGTGCAGGTTGTTAACCCCACAGGTATCAGGTACACCACATTTTTCAAGTTTTGGCTGAAACAAATTACTTTTATTATACTTATTTTTCACATTATTAACATTATGATAAAAAATATTTTGATGTGGTTTATGATCTAGACCAGGGCTTCCCAAACTGTGCGTCGCGACGCCCCGGGACATCGCGACGCTGTCCCAGGGGCGTCGCATGTCAACACAACCAAATATGTCATTCACACATCCCCGGTTTCAGAAGCTATGCTCAGAAAAGCAAGCACATCATTCACATTAGCCAACCTTGCTGGCTTTAATTTAATAGCTTTCTTAAATTATATCTTTTTTTATTTTTATGCTTATGTTTTGATTTGGTCATTATTTCCAAATAGTGTTTTTAAGATAACCTATGTAGGCTGGTTCTAAAATTGGAAAGTATTTTTGGGGGCTGGGTTGAGGGGCGTCGTAAAGAAATGGCAAGGGCGTCACAGTACAAATAAGTTTGGGAAGCCCTGATCTAGACTAAAAAGCCTGTCACTTTAAAATAAAACATCAAAATTATTTCTTCCTGATATAATGTTTTTTTTTTATGAAATAAGGGGGCAAACGAGCAAACGGATCACCTGATGGAAAGCAACTTCCGTCGCCCATGGACACTCGCAGCATCAGAAGAGCTGCAAGTGCATTGCCTTTTCAGAGGAAATAGGGTAATAGGGGAGGGTAGGGATGGGAAGGGAAGGGAATAGGGGAGGGTAGGGAAGGGAATAGGGTAGGGGATTGGGCCTCCGGTAAACTCACTCACTCGGCGAAACACAGCGCAAGCGCTGTTTCACGCCGGTTTTCTGTGAGAACGTGGTATTTCTCAGGTCGAGCCGGCCCATTCGTGCCGAAGCATGGCTCTCCCACGTATAGAATGTTTTTTTTTTTATGTAATCAGATAACAATAATAATAATGTTTTCAAAACCAATTTTATGACGGTGGCTGCTTTAGATAATAACCAGACCAATATGTAACTCGGGTGTTATTAATAGTACACCTTTTCTTCCTTTATTCTTGTAACCCATACCAAATGACCAGCTTAACTTGGCACAAAACGAATGCGTAAATTATTATCTTTCTTATAGGCAGGTATTACACGCATCAATATTATTGTGATTCTAGTATCACGCGAATCACAAGTACAACTGCGATACTGCGATTCGGCCTATTACACAATCAATATTATCACGGAATCGTGATAATATTGATACGTGTAATATGCCCCAATCAGATACCTGAGTGCTTAGTCAAGTTGAATTCGCTAGTGAATTCAACTTGACTAAGCACACAGCATTGTCCTGACCAAACTTCACAACAAGTGCTCACCGTCAAATACTTGTATCCCATCACACTCAGGAGCCCCGCAGCAAGACCAATGAGGACTGCTCCTCCAGGGTTGATATGCATATTGCAGACGGAACCGACAGCAACACCGCCAGCAAGTGTCGAGTTCTGGATGTGGACCATGTCGAGTTTCCCGTGGTTCACCGCCGTGGAGACGAAGAATGTTGTCACCTGGAAAAAAAGCGGCACCCGAAGATTTAGCCAACACGTTTTTAGGGTTACGTACCCGAAGGGTAAAAACGGGACCCTATTACTAAGACCTCGATGTCTGTCCATCTGTCCGTCTGTCCGTCTGTCTGTCACCAGGCTGTAACTCAAGAACCGCTATAGCTAGACTTCTGAAATTTTCACAGATTGTGTTGAGAATCGACAGAAAACGAAGTTGAGAATCGACATTGTCATGTCAATTCCATTAATTTTGATCGGCGATTCTATAAAGAAGCGATAAAGAAAACTTGTTGATTAAATCTCTTGCTTATTAGATCTTGCAATAGGCTAGCAATAGGTGAAAATTGTGCTATCAAAGAAGTCGATTCACAGATAGATGTCGACTCTACGTCTTTTGGTTTGGCTATTTCAAGCCCAGCGGACAGATTACGACTATAATTGAATCCACTTAAGACCGGGCTGCCAAAAATATCATAGCACCCTAGCCCCGCCTACACACCCCGCTATCCTCCAATCATGATATAATGATTCCATGAATCGTGCCCGCATGAATTGTACTTTGCGCTGCAGCTAATAGTGAACAATATCGCGTAACAACGGTTCCCGCATTATAGCATGAAAGTAAAGGTCGTAAGTCCCAAAAATGTTTTTGATGATTACTTAAAAATAAAATACAATACTAATATTTCCTTTAGTCATTATTTTATAAAGTGTGTGATTATAGCAGTGCAAGTTATTTAATGATAGTAACTTAATAAGTGTAACAGATATTTCATTGTTGAAAAGCCTAGCAATATTCATAATTTCTAAAAATATAACTATTGAGTCAAAATAAGTGAATCGTGTTTTCCGTTAGGCTTATATCAGATAAATATACAATGATTAAATAAATCTCAATTTCATTTAAGTCAATCGTCTTCCGGGATCGTAATACTTATTAGAAAACACAGCAAAATTTGGCAGCCCGCTCTTAACTTAACAAAATAACGTAGGCCCACTATATTCTGCCAACAAACCATTTTTTCTATGGTATAATTTCTGCTGTCAGACATAATATATTATGGCCCAAGAAAAAGAAAAGTCACAAAACTTGATGAATGCAATTAAGTGACATTTAAAAAACACAAATAAACAATTAAGATTTAAGTGACATTTTCCTTTATGGTTAGGACCAATTTTGGACACGAGAAAAAACAGCCTCGTAGGTCTGTTACAAAATTACTTTAGCCGTATACACTATACATAGGCCTACCGTACCTTTTTTTTTTTTTTTGATGCGCAGGGGAAACCCATCATGGGTGCCCCGGGTTGGGGATGTGCCTCAGTTAAGCTGAAGCACCCCGGGGGTATGTGGGACTCTTACCCACTAAAACCACCTGCGGTTTGCCTTCAGCCGTATACGGAGGGATGTCCTGGATCTGTCTAACACAGGACTCCCTCCACGACCGGCCGGTCTACCTCAAAAGGGACCGGACTTCCACCAAAGTTAGGGAACGCTTAGGCAAGGCCTACCGTACCTACCGTAGCAGCAGCCAAAGACAAGTAGGTGTTGACAGTAGCCATTTCATATTCTGCCGGCGTCTGAGTCAATCCCGAGTTGAAAGATGGCCAGTAGATCCATAAGAAGATGGAACCTGAAAAAAATAAAAATATGTAGGGAAATTGAGAAAATAAATAATTATATACCTTGGGCGTTTTCAAAGATATTATAATACATTAATTAAAGGCCTGCATACAGGTGCTGTACGTTTTTGAATTCAAATCACTTTCGATAGCGTCACATTTATGCACCTGTCAAAAACTCATGCTCACTCATCCATACGAATATTATAAATGCGAAAGTGTGTCTGTCTGACTGTAACCTCTTCACGGACCAAACCGCTGAACTGATTTTGGTGAAATTTGGTACGGAGATACTTTGACATAGGATGCTTTATATCCCAAACAAATTTTGGCGCAACGGAGTTGCGGGTGTCATCTATTATGTTATATTTTAAACTGTATTTACATACAAATCAGTGCAATAATTTAAAATTTCGATGGAAATAAACCTTTCCTATTTATTATGCAAAAATAGTATCTTAATTTAACTTACTAGATTAATAGCGCAATACACCTAAAATATTCATCTCCTTATTTGATATTTTATAATCTTTCTCGCATGAACCTAAGATATTGAACAGCAGATAATAAAAGTATAATTTATGCTTTGACCTAATTTCTACCTTATAAATACGGGGAAGGTGGAATTTATGACGAACTAAAATGCTAAGACTTTTACGATCTGCTTTAATATAGAGTTCATTATATTAGGTATAGGTAAAACTAAAATTCTTGTTTTGCTACCCGTGATTAAACTATACTAGTAAATTTAGTGGTATTAAAAAATGTATTTTGTCTCGTTGTATTTTAAAAATATTTTACTTCTTTAGTTACCATTTCGTTATATCGAAACATAGATATCAATAATGAATGGGTAAATCATCGCATCGCTAAATGTCATGGTGCTTTCGATCTCATACAATTTTGACATCTAACTGAGCTCGGTCGGCCTGCGATCGCAATCTTATCCGATCGATTGGCATCCCAGTACATGGGGGCCTTAATAATAATAACCTTAATAATATAATCCATAATAAAATGATAAATTCGAAAGTTACCTCTTCACGACCTAACCTGCACTGAATCGATTTTGTTGTTTGGTAGGGAGATACTTTAAGGGGGCGACTAACCCAAAATTGTCGATCTTATAATTCATTTTTATACTTGGAAATAAGCCCCGAATTCTTTCATTTTCAAAACATAGATACTACATTATATTTCCAAGAATTTTATCTGAGTGAAAACACGATATCTTAAAATTTTCTTGGTAGGAAAAAATCACAAAAATACATCTAATTTTCACGAATTTTTCATTTATTGCAATAACCGTGCATTAAACTAAGTTAATATATTAACACATTGCATAAAATTCCATTCGCCCGAAAGACGGGCGTGAGTGTGAAGAGATAAGGACGATGTTTGATTTTTTGCTTTAGTCTTAAGTCCCGGGAAAGCACATGGGATACTTTTTACCCCGGAAAAATGTATGGTTCCCGAGCGTTAAACGAATTTTGGCGCAACGGAGTTGAGGTCGCGACTAGTTATAATAATATTATAATAGTGATCGCACATTTATCAGCACGCACGAGCCGAACGCGCCGCAATTTAGAATTCGTTGTATGAAATGATGTGAAACCTCGCACATTCGTCCGCATCGTACGGGCCGCATTTCGTGTACTATGCGGTTCTTACGACGCGTTCGGTGCGTACGGTGCTGACAAAATATGTGCGATCAGCTTAATCATACCTATCATAGCTGTGACGTCAGAGGTATAGCTCGGCCCATTCAGGTCGACCGTGGGTGCATTTGATGAGTCCTCAGTTTTCTTGAACCGTAACGCCCAACTCGCTGCTAGGCCGAAGTATGCCCCAAAAGTATGTATAGCTATGGACCCACCGACGTCCGCTGCCTAAAAAAATGATAAAATAAATAAAATAAAATGAATGGGGAAACCAGCCAGCAGCGGTCAATGATCTTTTCAGTCTAGGAGCAATGTGTAAATGTTTTCACCGTATTCTGATTCAGGTTTAGAAATTTTATATAGCTATACATATTCTATTATAATTTAAAGACTGTTATAAATTCTTTTGAATACCTCTCGACAACATTAAGAATATTTTATCATCATTCATCATTAATATTTTGCTACGTTTTATGAGTACAAAGCAATATACTATAATATAGTAACTTATATCCGAGTATACAAAATATGATTTTACCCTTGGACTAAAAAAGTTATTATTAATTGTCAGGTTTGTAAATATCTCTAAAAAACGTCAAGTACTTTATCTGGGGTCAATAACCGCTGTCGCCTCGAATCACCGCGTAAACTATAACGTTTAAACATTGTAATCATAGATATCAGAAAAATATCTCTTTGATTGTAACCGATATTACCTAACTGAAAATACACTTCTAAATTGTCTCTACCTTTGAAGATTCAATTATTCCCCCTAATGTCCTCTAACTTTTTAATTGGTAATGCCATCTGTGAATTAACTTCAGAAGTTTATTACGACTTTATTATTTAAATTGATGGGTATACTTTTAACACAGCATATATTATTATACCTCTATTACGTCTTTAAGCTTAAACTAATGAACAGATAAAGTATCCACAACAAAAATTGGAGATCAACTAAGCTGTTTGGAAGAGTTTGATCAGGAATTATAATAATAAACTTACTTTGAATACTCCGGTTACAAGCCAAAGGTTTAAGCTTGCTATGACAATTTCAATGACAGCAATCACTAGAAGCTGTAGTCCGCTGGCAAGGCCCAAAATCGCGCCGAACGTTATCAAAACCGTCGCAGACATTATGTCCGCCTCTGAAAAATATTTGAAATATTTAAACACTGTGTATTATTATTATAAAATACAGCACAACAATTTAACTGCTGTACCAGAAAAAACATTTTTCAAGTGCATGTACTATCAGAGAAGTTGATTCCTAGGCAGATGGCGGACCTAAGTAATTTGGTCGCGTTAAGTCAAACCCATCCAACCGATCACAGCTAACATTGAATTGACATAAGCCGACCAAATGACGTAGGTCCGTGAACTGCCTAGGAATCAATTTCCTCGATGGTACGTTATTAATTGTTATGTACCAATATTACGAATACGAAAGTACCTGTTAGCTATACAGATTTCAATTTTTTGGTGAAGAAACTTTTCGAGTTAGGTACTCAAGGATTTATAATAGATTCAGTCCCAAAAAATGTACGGTTCTTGTGCAAAATAACGAATTTTGGTGCAATGAAGTTGCGTGCAACAACTTTTGTTATTACTTTTTATAATCATGCAAGGCCCTTTTGTGCTTTATTTCGAGCTTGCATAATAATAATTCAAGACGTGAGTGGAAGAATCAGGTAAGTAACATGAAAAAAAATCCCGTTTTTTTGCTTAAATGGAGGCTTAAGGGCCGGAAAAGTTATTTGAAATAGAAAAACTGTGGATGATATGGTAGCCAGATATATTAGCTAGATTATGAAGTAGAGTTACAAGGTTTATTAAAATAATATAAGGGAAAAAATGAGTTATTGTCCGTATGTTACGAAATGTTACTTGTTCGATTCTTCCACTCATGTCTTCATTATTATGAAGTTTTGTGTAAGTTTATTGCTGATGATAATCCTAAAAGCGTCTAGAATTTCTAGATTCTGCTCGTCACTGAGAGCAGGACGTGTCTATAACAGAGTTACGTATAAGTACGAGACTTGGTGTGCACGACGAATGCATAAATTAATGCCAGAGACGCTCTGGGACAAGCGGGAGACTGTTACGATGGGTTTCGTAGTTTATTTAATACTTGAAATATGTTTCAGGTGGAGGATATTACGTTTGTGCAAAAAAAAATTCGTGCTGACAAATAAAGATGCGGTAAATGATTTAAAATATCTTACATGTAAAAACGTTTCTTTTGAGCTAATCCATACTAATATTATAAATGCGAAAGTGTGTCGGTCTGTCTGTCTGTCTGTCTGTCTGTTACCTCTTCACGCCCAAACCGCTGAACCGATTTTGCTGAAATTTGGTATGGAGATACCTTGAGTCCCGGGAAAGGACATAGGATACTTTTTGTCCCGGAAAAATGTACGGTTCCCGCATAAAAAACTATTATGATTTGCGCCTAAACTATTCAATCGATTTTGATGAAATTTGGTATACAGATACATTTTGTCCCAAAAAAGGACATAAAATAGTTTTTATCCCGGAAAAATGTACGGTTCCCACACAATAAACTTTTATGATTTGCGCGTAAACAATTCAATCGATTTTGATAAAATTCGGTACATAGGTACAATTTGCCCCGGAAAAGGACATAGAACAGCTTTTATCTCGGAAAAATGTACGGTTCTCACGCAATAAACTTTTATAATTTGCGCGTAAACTGTTCAATCGATTTTAATGAAATTTGGTACATAGGTACATTTTGTCCCGAAAAAGGACATAAAACAGTTTTTATCCCGGAAAAATGTACGGTTCCCACGCAATAAACTTTTATAATTTGCGCGTAAACTGTTCAATCGATTTTGATGAAATTTGGTACATAGGTACATTTTGTCCCGGAAAAGGACATTAAACAGTTTTTATCCTGGAAAAATGTACGGTTCCCACGCAATAAACTTTTATAATTTGCGCGTAAACTGTTCAATCGATTTTGATGAAATTTGGTACATAGGTACATTTTGTCTCGGAAAAGGATATTAAATAGTTTTTATCCTGGGAAAGTGTACGGTTCCCATGCAATAAACTTTAATATTTTGCGTGTAAACTGTTCGAGGGGGAGGGGGGCTTTGCCTACGGACACTACTGCCCCCCCCGTCCCTCCTGGAAATGGAGCTTATATCAAAATGGTGTCGCGTCGTTTATGTTGAGTTTTAATTTCTCTTGAAGAACAAACTAAGTCAATAATAAAAAGTGACATTTGGGGGGGCTGAGCCCGCCCAAGTTTTTTTAATTACTATGAGTGGGGCTTCGCCCCCCGAGCCCCCCTACTTACTGTGCCTACTTCCTCCCGCACCTTGAAATGTTGCTTATAACAAAACGGTGTCGCGGCGTTAGTGTTGCGTTGTAATTCTCCTTTTTTAGGAACAAACTAAGGTATTAATTATTATTAAAAGTAAATATCATAACGAATTGTAATAAAATTTTATATGCAGGTACCTTGAGTTTCAAGAAAGGGCACAGGATAGTTTTATTCCTGAAAAATGTACGGTTCCCGTGCTATAAACTGTCATGATTTGAGCTTAAACCGCTTTAGCGATTTTGATAAAGTTTTGTCATCAAAAGCAGCTTAAGCCCAAATCAAAAGTTTGTTGCATAAGAACCGTACATTTTTCGGGGATAAAAACTATCCTCGAAATGTTGCTTATTTAGCTTTAAAAAACAAAATGGTGTCGCGTCGTTAGTGACGAGTTTTAATCATAATAATTAAAAGTGAATTTATTCTAACCTAAACTAAACATACAGTTTTCGAGTGTTTTTTGATTAATATGCGGAGGACTTTGCCCCGGCCCATACTTGGGGGACCTGCGCCCCCCCCAAACCCCCTCCCCCCTATCCTGGATATTTAGCTTAAAACAAAATGGTGTCGCAGCGTTAGTGTTGCGTTTTAATTCTCCTTTTTAGGAACAAAGTAAGTTATTAATTAGAAGTGAATTTATTCTAACCTAAATTAAACAAACTTTTTGAGTGTCATTTAATTACCATGTGAGGGGCGCTACCACTTGGGGTCTGCGCTTCGGTCTTTGTAATCGGGTCTCATTTTCACCCTTTGAGTAAGGGACCATAAAAAGGAGAACATTATCCATTTCCGTTATATCATGCTAACGCGGACGGAGTCGCGGGCAACAGTTATATTATAATAATACTTTTTAACGCTAGCGAAGCTGCGGGCAAAAGCTAGTAAAAACATATTTTGTGCTGCGAATAAGTTATACATTAAAGTCTTAAGTACGGTTTGTAAGTTTTATAACAGGAGTTTGCCTTTTTATTAGCGCAGAGCTCTGTTGATTGGCTATCGTCAAACCGGTAACTAATCAACAACGCTGTGCAGAAGATAAGCTCCAGTTAAAACTTATACTTGGCATGGACTAATAATTATTATTATTAGCCTACGCTAGTATCTCATTGCTAGGCAAAGGCCTATCCTCTTTCCTTTACTTTTCTTCGTGGACTAATATCTGACAATAATTTTCCACGATTCCAGACGATTAATGTTAATAATTAAAATAAAGATAAACTTCAAATATTAAAGCTACTATGTGTACAAAACATGTTAACTTAATTAATTTTTTTATTTAAAAACCAAAATAAAAATAAAGGTTCTAAAAAATTTACAAACTTACAAGCTTATGCCAAGAGAACCCTAAAACATAGATTGCGTCGTATTTTTCATTACGTTAGAATTTATTTGTCTTCTAGATGAGAAGATTCTAGAGTTTAGTTACAGTTTTCAGTACTTTCGCTGTGTCCTAGGACATGTAAGATCCCAGATTATTCACATATTTTCAGTGTAGAACTTTGCATGAGAATGTTTTGGTAAATATTTTAAAGTTTACGTGAGACTTTACGAGCACTTTGTTAATATTAACAAGAATAATTTTTATGACAAAATTACCTGAAGTATAATTCTTATTCAAAAATGTGGTATCAACGTTACTTGCTTAAAAAGTAGACGAATATATCCATACTAATATAATATTATACATGCGAAAGTTTGTCTGTCTGACTATTTGTTACCCCTTTACGCCCAAACCGCTGAACCGATTTTGCTGAAATTTGTTATGGAGACACGGAAAAGGACAAAGGAAAGGTAAAAATATTATGATACTTTTTATCCTGGGAAAGTGGGCAACATCTACTAATATTATAACCCTACTATTGTGTCATGACTCATGACTCATGAGATATTTCATTTGAAAGTTTTTATCATGAGTTATCCAACATAAAATTGTCATCCCTATTTACACTGAGACACGGAATGATGCACTCAGGGCCGTCACTAATATAGTTTTTGTAAACTGATTTTTTGTTAAAATGATAGTTAATTGTTATTAGTTATTACTTTCAAATAATAAAATAATATGTTTTTAATTATTACTATATTTATTGCACTTATAGTTGCAGGTATTGTACCTGTAAATAACTACTACTGAATATATTATTTGAAACTTAGTTTGATAATAATCGGAACACAGACCGCATAGACTCACTTTTTGTGAAATTTTGGTTATTTATTGTATTATTGTAACAAAAATTAAAATTGTAATTATTAAAATTATTGTCTATTTTCCGTAATTTCTCACTAATAGAAATAACTTCTTTGAAAAGCTGCAACAAAAATTTTTATGCACAATTCGTTATGGTGGCAACCCTATTTACTCTGTTCGTAATATGCAACGTATGTTATATTATTATGCAGATTCAAAGTCATAAAGTCACGAGTATTTTACATTGTCGTATTATATTAGTGTCTAACACTAAGAAAGGTGCTAAAAAGAGGAAACGTAGGAACTTTAAAAAGGGGTTTGATACTTTTCGTCCTATATTATGAAACTAGCTGTGCCTTGCGGTGTTACGAGTTTTTTTTTTTTGGTGAAAGTAAATTGCGTATAAACAGAAGGTGATTTTTCGAGAATTCATTTTCATTGACTTTCCCATAGTAATAAAATATTTTTCCGAAGTAAAATGTAGCCTATGTGTTAATCCAGAATGTCGGCTTACTCCATGAGCATGACAAATTTTATCAAAATCGCTTCAGCCGCTTTAGCGTGAAGAAGTTACAAACATAGACACTCACAAACTCACAAACTTTCGCCTTTATAATATTGGTATGAAGTATAATCTAGTATGATTTTGACATCAAATATTATTATTATTTATCAAATAGAATTTCCACCAAGAAGTTACGGTACATTCAATATCATATATCAAATATTAGAAGCCAAAAACTTTTTTTTTTCATTTAAACTCTGAAATCCTAAGATTCCTTGGACAAAAATTCCTAAATATAACGATACCTTAGAAACAATTTAATTTTAAATATTTACGGCTTCGCTTTCTGCTTAAGCGAAAATCAACAAAAACTTGGTAATTAAAATAAAGAAATTTCATTTGAAGTTTCGTAGTCTCAGTGGAAAACAAATTTTGTCGGTATTTATTCAGGAAAAAATATTTTTTACATAAATTACTTTATTTATGAAATATGTTAAAACCTAAAATTTCTTGTTTTTTCTCGGAAATTGGTCTTTTTAACTTTTCGATTGACTTTATACCTTCTATAAGGAATCAGAATATAAAATCACGGCATGAAATCGAGCCAAGAGAAAAATTGGTTAGAGATTAGAGTATGAAAATGCTGTAAATCCATGTTAATAAATATAATTTGCTTAATGCTAACTGGCTCAGGCAAACATTGTTTTGCCATATTATGTTACTATCGCACAGTGTGATAAAAACCTCGATTTGGTTTCACCTCGTTTTTCTTTCAAAATACTATAGTTGATAGCTATATAAACATTAGAGTAAAACTCCTAGATCGATATTCTTTGTAGTTTTTATTTTAACCCTTAGGTTCCTACCACCAAATTTGATTACGTAACTACCTGCCCGCGGTCACAGTGACCGCCATGCAATAATCCATGTTTTTCATATAATGCGGTTCAAATATTTAAAAACAAATTAAATGAAATCCAAGTTTGGGATTTAAACTATATTATTAGAGTTGAAAAAATTAAACAAAATAAAATTTTCTTCTTCGAAACAACAATTAATTAAAAGCAAACATATTTTACTTAAAAAAAAACTATCATCTTAAGATATTGAGATATTTTCAAAAAGGAACCAAAAATTACAGGAACTTGCATTTTTTCTTAAAATCTAATAATCTCGTAACAAAATGAAATAAAAAAAAGTAATAAAAAATGACTATTTCTAAAAAATTGCAAAGGGTAAAGTTCACATTTTTTCGTAGCAATTTTGGCACATTTTTTTGGCACATTCTAAGCAAATCGGTTTCTTGCACATAAAACACAGGTGAAATGTTTTGCGTTTTTTCTTGGGATCGCAAGTTGAGCATGTTTTACGAATTGGCAGTTTATCCACAGTTGAACTACTTGGTCCTTTCTCAATTTTCAAGATGCGGCGTATTGAACATTTCACATCACTAGGAGTATGCTCATAGCTTTCTCGCCGTCGCATATGCGGTATAGTCAGCTCTTCTGCTAGCCGTTTCATAAACATGAATCTTTTTTCGGTTCTCTGTGTTTGGTTTTGAATACTAATGACATAAGAATTAGAAGCAGATATATCCAATAGACGATAAAATATTACCATAGGCCATCTTTGTGTTCGCCGTGCCGTTGAATAATTTGAGCACCTCTGATCCAATAAATCAACGCCAATTTTTGTGTTGTTGTAATACAAAATTATTTCTGGCTTCTTAGTGTTTTCATCTACGCTTGCCGTGTGGTGCATACTAGAAATAACTACCACAGCTTTGTTTTTCTTCGGCACATATGATGAGAGAGTTATTTCTTTTGTAAAGCCAAAAATTGACGAATCAACTTGTCGTTGCCGGTTTGGTAAAAATTCTGACGGTATTTCACGCTTGTTTTTTTTCAAAGTGCCAACTAGCATCAACCTTTTATCCTTTAGGATTTTCACAAGTTCTATGGAACAAAACCAATTATCAGCAGTGATGTTTCTGTTCGTACCTTCGATTGGAGGAATAAGACGAAGAACTGCTTGGGTAGGTTTAGACAATCGTTTTTGTTCTGCTGTCAAACTGATTCCATCAGAATCTTTACCTAAGTAAATATAGGCATTGAGCAAAAAACCATTCCTGGCATCTGTTAGGCACATAATTTTCAGTCCATATTTGGCTGGCTTCTTCGGCATGTATATTCTAAATCTGCATCTACCACGGAAAGGCACCAACATCTCGTCAATACATGCGCAAGTATCAATGTTATATAATTCTTGGCAGTTCTGAATAAAAGAGTTGAAAAGCTCTGAGATTGGTGCAGACAGATCGGTCTTTCGCCTTTGAGCTCTTGTTTCAGAATCATCAAATCGAATGGCTTTCATCAAAACCTCGAACCTATTTTTACTTATTATGCACCTGTAGATTTCTCTTCCAGTGCCATCCGAATTATACCACGCTTTGTAATCTTCCTTGTTTTCTTTGAATATAGCAGTGTAGAATAAAAGGCCAATAAATGCTTTTAGTTCTGTTCGATCTAAATCTTGAACGCAGCTTTGTTTTTTATATTTTGGTCGCAACTCTCTTATTTTCTGATTAGTGTGCAACACGATCTTGTCAAGCATCTCATTTGTGAATAAAAGGCTCCAAATATCGAGAGGAGTTGTCGATTCATTGAGTATATGACGGTACGGTGGTTTTAGTCCTTGTGCTTGAGAAACAATATTATGTTGTTGGGTTCTGGCACGACTTACAATCGGAACAGAAGACCATCTAAAGCGATTTTTACCAAAGTAGCTCCGGTTTGTCGTTTGAAGTTCTGACAAAGCTATTTCATCACTTGAGGAAAACTCTTCATCCTGAGTAACTGGTACTCTTACACCAGGTTGTAAAGAAAAAAATATATTTTCACTCGCGGACTGATTCTCGTTGATTTGTTCCTCTGAAGGTGAAACGTCCATGTAGTCATCAGACTCACAGTCTTCTATAGGCACAGAATCGTCTGAACAAACAGAGTCCACATCACTGCAATCATCGTCAAAGTTCTCTTCCACATCTGACGTCTCTTCTTCCAACCACCTTGCAATATTTTCGTCGTTTCTATTCATGATTTAGACTAAAACAAAAAATTTACTTAGTATACAATAGTTACGTAAATACCTGCGCGCGGTCACCATGACCGCTAACGAACTTTTTTTAGTCACCCAAGCTAAACGCGTGCACGTGGGACCTCGCCGAGCGCTTGCGCAATACTAAACTGACTACAGAAAAGGTACATAGACGCACGCCAACGTACGGTGCCGTTTAACGGAAAAAAATTCAAATTTAAATTTCGCTGCGGTCACTGTGACCGCTAGCAGGTAGTTAAGTGTTAAAGAGTGTCAAAGTTGTCATTTTTCCGGGTCATAAATTTGCATAAAAAATTAATAAAAAAAAACTAATCAAGTAACATTTTTTTTTTTTTTTTTTATACCAATTGAATAAGCACTGAATACTTTACTTTTTCTCCAAATATGGTTAACCTACTGTAATCAAGTAGGTATTAATTTATTTATTAATTTTAGTTTTTCATTTTTAATTTCGCGATTAGATCGAATTAGAAAAAGTTTTAAGCATGAAACGATAGTGTGAGTAATCCTTTATCAATATTATTAAAAATCACACTCTAATAACCTCTTTTCGCCCTATCAAGAACGCGGCGAGCGTCGTAACCGCCACTGTACAAGGCGCGCTGATATGAATGTTATTTTAATGTCCTTACCGTCGATATTCGTACTGACAGACATCGACCTGCTAATTTTTATGTGATAGCGTCCTTAAGCGTGAAGAGGTAACAGATAGACAGACAGACACACAGACACACTTTCGAATTTATAATATTAGTAAGTATGGATGGATACGAAAGACTCAAGACTACCACGAAAATATGATACTTTCAGTCATTTATAAAAAAAGGATGATTGTTAAAACCGTACGAAGCCTTGAATAAAAACATGTACGAAAGAGTCATGGCAAGATTGTACCTTAGTGTTTTCGGAAGCGTCTAAAAATGTGACATATACAAAAACTAATCATTTAATTTGCAGTTTTTTTTCACGTAATTGTTTTTATATGTAAAAGCCGGAGTTATTTTGTAAATAAATAAAAATTCTCAATTTATTTGTATAAAATGGCCGCATCCAATGAGGTAATAAAACGTTTATGATTGGCCCGTTTATCTTAAACATGATGACACTTGACAGTTGACGTTTTCACTTGACGGACAATGGCTGCCTTACGAGTTACGATAGTGAATACTGAATTGTGAAAATGGAAAACGTAAATTGCAATATCTGCGTAAACACTGAACACTCTTCGCCGATATCGAATCATTGACCAGGAACACACGATTTTGTTATTTACTGTGCATTTGGGTGTATCCGCAAATCGTAAGTTTTATTACACCTTTAGTCACTGACATATAAGTACTACGTACTAGACTTGACACCGCAACGCAATGCTTGGTTACATTCAACAGAATCTATACAGCCGCAGCGCACTTAGTCGGCCGCAAACTCTTCTGCGCACTAGACGTATGACATTTATAAAAAAAACAAAATAAAAGTCACAAAAATGCCTTGGTGTGTCTTAAGATACTGTAAAAATAATTCCAAAAACACTTCCAAATGCGACGGAATAACATTTCAGAGGGGAATGTAGGCAGAATACAGATATCTATGATAAGACGAAGATGAATGAAGTATTCACGTAGACGAGTTTGTATTTTGGTAATATAAATACGGTATTACGTGTACATTATACATGCGTACATTATAATTGTATTTATAAATATTTAAATAATTTTAATAAGGTAAGTATGTAGTGGACTTTGGAGCTATACTTATTATAATATAATTATTATAAATGCGAAAGTGTGTCTGTCTGTCTATCCGTCCGTCTGTCGGTCTGTCCGTCCATCTGTCAGTCTATCCGTCTGTCCGTCTGTCTGACCGTCCGTCTATCTGTCTGTCTCTCTCTGTGTCTGTTACCTCTTCACGCCCAAGCCGCTGTAACGGTTTTGCAAAATTTTGGTATGTAATATTTTGGTTTTTGACCGACTTCTAAAAAAGAAGGTAATACGTTTGGCTGTATGTATGTTTATTTTTATTATTTTTTGTATGTTCAACGATTACTCAACCGTTTGTGATCCGATTTTCGAAATCCTGTACAGAGTTAACTCGACCGTTTGTAGCTCTAAAACTGGGGAGTTTGTATAAGTATGGACGCCAGGTACGGACTACGGAGTTAACTCGACCGAGTTGTACTCACCTTAGAAATGTTCGGAATTTTGAGGCTACGTCATATTCTATTCTCGGCAATTTGCGGAGTGTTTCTTCGGAGTGATGCCTTCGGAGTAGAGTGATGATGATGATGTTTTTTAACTGACTTCCAAAAAGGAGGAGGTTATATATTTTGTATGTTCAACGATCACTTCGCCGTTTGTGGACCGATTTTCAAGATTTTTTCGCTAATGTATCGGGTTTAATCCGAATTTGGTACCATGTTCATAAAAAAGGTGACTTGATGATGGGATCCATAAGTAATCGAGGGAATTCCTCGCTCTTTATACTAAAACCCCATTTATCTGGATGATATTGTGATTTTGATTCATAATCTGAATTCTGAAGTATTTCAAAATGGAAACTTATGGTGATTATGGATAAATAATTAAGTATTCCAAGTAAATCATACCAAAAAGTCAGATTTTGCACCAAGATATACCAAGGTTCGAAGGTGGTGAACAGATCTCCGGCCTCCTTATGTATCTAACATATTTGGGGGTTTCTACGTTAAAAAAATCGTAAAAATCTAATTAACTTCTATGTCCTTGAGAAATCGTACTTGATGTTGATTAGTGAAAAAACCGTGTCTATGTTTAGCGACTTGTTATATTATTATTTCGTTTATTTCTGCATGACTTAAAAGTTGGATTTCACACTATTTTTAACTGAAATCCAATTCTTCAGTCATGCAGAAATAAACGAAACTTTGTTTGTATTCCCCTATCTTAGATGAGCCGCCATATTGGATGTAGAATGACATTACATTCGTTTTCGAGTTATTCTCAAAAAGTTCTTTTATTTAATATCCATACTGTTATTATAGGACGGCATAGAAAATAACTATTCCGCTATCTTGGATGGTCGGCCATTTTATATTTATAGTGATGTCATACTGTATCGTGCATTGTCATTCAAACCAAACGTGTATACAAAATTTCAGCTCAATCGGTTAAAATATTATACGTATATACATACTTCGAAATTGAGTTCAAAAATTCTACCCGAACTTACATAATAATATGTACTAATATATTTAATAATATGTACATAATAATATACAGAGCAAGTTAAATAAAAGCTTTTAATAATGTTTAGTAAAAATATTTGTTTTATTTTATCCACTTACTCAAAATATAGTCTGCATTCATTCGAGTGTAGGCACAAAACTTTGTCACTTCTGCGGTACTGATCTATAGCCATCACCGCCCCGCCTCTCACCCCGCTCATGCCTCAAGTGCGACAGGTTTTTTGTTTGCAATGGCGCCTCCAGTACGTAGTACATAATATCTCTATGCCTTTAGTTAATATCTTAACACCGACAAGATGTTCGAACTTCCAATATAACATAAAACTGTTACTTAATAAATGCATATGCAATATTATGCATTCATAATTAGTTAATGAACAGCTTTTAGTTCTATATAATCAAAAAATAATAATGTTCCTTTTTATACTTCATGATAATAAGCTACATAATATGATAACCTTTTGTTTCAGATAACTGTTCAAGATGATTATGTTTGTGAAGCTTGTTCGAAACTAGCAATAGCTGCAGTTAATCACAATATGCAGCAAAACATGACCAGTTTAGCAGTGATCAAGCTGGAACTAGCTAACGAGATCACATTCATGTATGCCTTATATGTGGATGTTCTATTGCACGAAGGCAAAGTGATATTATTATAAAGAGAATATTTAGATGATAATATAGTTAAACGATAGGATAATTAATAAATACTTTGAAATATCAATAAGTTTTTTATTTACTTAAACCATTAAAATTATATTAATAATAATACTTACAAGCGCTAAATAAATCATGCATTTTATATTTTGTAATATGAGATAATATATTATAGGATATCTAAAATATAATAATAACATGTCATTTCTTCAACTTATTACTTAATATACTTACATGCAAAAATAGTTTTTACGATTTTTTTGGCTTTTCTTCTATGACATAGATATATTATAATATGTACCTGTAGAAATAATCATTCAATCGTTTTTATTATTTGTGACCCGTGAACAATTAAAATGCACTCGCTACCTAGTAAAACTCCCACATACCTATATAGATGTATTTTAATCAAAGATGTATTTATTTTAGATTTTAATTTAATATAAAATCGTATTATAAGAATATAAGCGTAAATAAGGCGGGAAGTCAACAATTAACATTATAATTAAAAATTAGTAGTATAAAATAGCATATAACCTCAAAAAACAAATATATGAATAAGTTTTTTTCGTGGCCTCGATACGACAAAATTGTTTTTGAATATGATTATGTAATGCATTTGCTATCTTTTAGATATTTTTGCAACCTTAGACGCCGGAAAAAAAATCCAGGTATTTCGTTGTATAGAACTCTGCCAATGTTCTTTGTACATTGTTTGAGGTCTTAGTCCATTTTTATTAAATGAACGAAGCCTTAAGCAAAAAATATTTTGTGAACATTTATTGTCTAAGCTAAGTTATTTATATATTATTACGATTCACCAACAGAATATCATCTAGTACATTAAAATAAAAGATAAACAATGGTAACTTAAAGCTTAGATGACTTCCAATGACAGGTGAAATACAGCACGTAATGGCGACAAAGAAATTAGTGAAAATGAGATGAGATGAAATGAGATGAGATGAGAAACGACTGATACATAAAATATTTTTCAATGAATGAATGAAGAAACATAACAATTTGTTCCATGTTAACTTAGCAAGTAAAAAACATAAATAGTGCTTGTGAATAAGGATGACTTTGTATAACAAAATCTTCCTTATTCTACGTCACAGTCCTGTGACGACTAATCTTAGACGCTTCAAGTCTTACACACATTTAAAAATTACAATAATTAATATTATGTTTATTGCTTTACATGTGTATAGTATTTATATTTTTTTTTTTAAAGTATTTTATTTGTAATAATTCACGGGTAGTTACCGCGTAATAAATATTTTTGAATGGTTTTTGCATAAAAGTATTGCAATAAATATGTTATTATTTTCAAATTTCAATGTTATAATTTGTAAGATTAGGTGGGAGTGGAATCTCACGATATCCTTAATAATATTATTATGAATACGAAAGCGTGACTGTCAGTTATCTCCTAACGCCCAAACTGCAAGATGCTGAAATTTGATATAATAATAATACTCCCCACACCTGTTTCGGTGACGGTGGCCGGTTTCATTGAAACCAGGCCAGGTACGCAGGAGTAATTTTATAGTGCCCAGGTGTGTGCGGACTACACAAGAGCACTCTCTATTCCTTTACTCTCATAACCCAGTGGGATGGAAGACCAACACGACTGGCCAGAGATCAGGCGCAGGACCGACTTTTTACATGCCCATCCGACGCATGGATCATCTTACAATTGTCAGACAATCAGGTGATCAGCCTGCATTGTTCTAACAAAACTTGGAAATAACATGTTTCCAATCGCGGGAATCGAACCCACGACCTCCGAGTCAAGAGCGACCCTCTAGACCACTGGACCACGGAGGCGTTACGTTGAAATTTGGTATGGAGATACTTTGAGTCCCGGAAAAGGATATAGAATACTTTTTATCCCGGAAAAATATACGGTTCCCGAGCAATAAACAAGTTTTGGCGTTACCGGGTTGCGGGCGTCATCTAGTATTAATCAAGGGGCAAAAATCATCAAAAACGTCTTACGCAGTTTACGGGCCCCTTTTACAGAGCAGCTAGAAAACTTATAATGAGATTATATAATATATAATATTTTATCTTTAGTAATAATAATAGTAATAATATCTATGGACGCTTCACACCACGTCAGTCTGGCCCCGTGGTAAGTACCTGAAGGACTTGTGTTACGGGTACCAGACAACGGAAATATATTAAATAAGTACTTTTATACTATACATATATTTAAGATTTTTATTATATTATACACATATTTAATACACATCCAGACCCGGGAACATTGAAAACTTTTTGTTCCGTCGGCGGGATTCGAACCCGCGACCCCCGGCTTGAGCTGCCACACTCTCAACCAATTGAGCCACAGAGGTCGTCATATTTAGTGAAATATTTACAGAAGCAAACATTTATATAAATTATGAGAAGGACGCTAGAGTTCTCAACTGTACTTAATTATTGAAATACCATTGAGGATGTTATGCAGTTTTACATAAAATAATTTAATTTATTTTAACATTACACCTTAACTTTGAGGAATCTCAAAGTGCAAATCGTTTGAATAAGGGTCAATTCACACACATACAGAACAGGTAGAGGGTTTTGTAAAGGCTCTACTAGATGACGCCCGCAACTTCGTTGCGCCAAAATTTATTTATCGCGAGTAAGCCGTAGAGTTTTCCGGAATAAAAAGTGTCATGTTATGTCCTTAACTAACTTTAAGTATCTCCATAGCAATACACAGCAAAATCAATTCAGTGGTTTGATCGTCAAGGGGTAACACACAGATACACTTTCGCATTTTCAGTATAAGTATGGAATATGGATAAAACGTGACACGACGTGACGTAATGCTATGCAACCAAACACAGCCGTGACTTTATATAAGAAGACGAAATAATTTAATTTATAACCATACTGTACTCGTCGAAACATGGCGATAGCGGTCATTGACTTCCTGTCAAAAACTTGTCATTTTCTATAGAAAGCCGCGATTGACAACATCTGACACTTCATTGTCAATCGCGGTTTATATAGAAAATGACAAGTTTTTGACAGGGAGTCAATGACCGCTACCGCCATGTTTCGCCGAGTATAGTATAGATGTTGTGCAGGATTCGGATGTTCAGCCACGACAAAATTTCTCTTCTCGGGTTTCAGAGAAAAAAATCAATCTATATCGGTTCAATACAAAATTTATAATCGTACTTACCACAAAAAATAAAGATTAGAATACAACTTACCAAGTAAAGATTTCTTCGTGACATAAATTGTGTTGTTTTCCATGGTAAAGAAGTTTTGGCACAGTAAAGCCCATTGTACAGTCAGAGCTGCCAAGAGCCAATTGAAGCCGAGCGCACTATAGCAGTACTTCTTGAGAAAGGTCATGAGGAAACCAAAGCCGATGAAGATCATCACATGTGTCCCTTCAAAGGTTCCTGAAACAAAAAAGTGGGCATTTATTTAAGTAGATGGAATGGAATGTAATTGTGACACCTCCAATCTTCGAACTCGTTCAAGATTCGATATATAATAATTATTCGCTGTTAAGCTTTTGTGTACTGACCCACAGACACTTTTTGGTTGAATTATGTATGCAGTCTTGTTCTAAATGATCTAAAGAACGTAACTGCATTAATTACTCAATAAGTATTTTTCTTCAATACGATGATACACAAATGCTTAACAGCGTCCAATTGGTTCACTGAATATTTCTCATCCAATCTAAACGGAGTTCTGTATTATCCACGCAAAAAAGTAGTGCAGTGGCAAATTAATTTGGTCAAGTTTAAAGCTTTGTTAATAATGACATAAAAAGCAACAGGTTGCAAAGTTAGAAAAGGACAGGAGCCAGCGTTTTAAAACAATTTCATACCTACAAAAGTCAACTCTTTAATATGTGATAGGAGCAATGTTTTATTGGCCTGTAGGAAAAATAATATAATGTGTAGGCCAAAGTATTACTTAATTAAGTATCATAAAACGAAATCTGCAAAAGGCTTATTTTAATATGAAAACATTAAAAAATGAAAACGAAATGAACAATTTGGATTTTTTCCAAATTAAAGCTATTATACGTTCTCATTAAGTTTGGTGACATTTCGGGAGGCATGCTGACGCTTCAATTATGGATTCCGAACAGCCTTATTAACTTATTTAAATAAGAATATTATAAATGCTTAGGAGTGTCTGATTTGTCTGAGACCTTTTTACGCTAAGCTGATAGTACTTTTGGAATATTCGGCGATTATGACATTCCGTAAGTTTCCGCTAAAGTATAACTAATTTCGGTTGACTTACCGACCGAAATTACGCTGCCGAAATATATACATAGCATTAAAGGATCATACCGAACTTTAGTTCCTACTTTGGAATGGTGTGTTAAGACGCGAAGTCAAGGCTGATCGAAAGGGTTGGGATTTTTTATCTAGTGACAGCAATGCTACATTGTCATTGATAGCTGATAATAAATTAGTGTACTTAATTTTTTATTGACAGTTGATAATGTACAATAATATTTTACTGCAATATTTCACGCTAGTTGCAGCACCAGCATAAAGTAAACAGTAAACAAATAGTTTTGTTCGACGTTTCTGTCAAAATTCTGATAAGACGTGTCATGTCGGATTTTGGTCGGACTTTCTACTGTATAAGCTAGTAGCGCCCTCTCCTCCCTATCATATATTCTCTATTATAGCCTGTTGTATTGCTAGATCCAAAATCACCCGTTCGTCTTTGAACAGTTAAAGAAATTTTCATACAAGCTGCCGTGATAAAATGCCGCCATTCGTTTCGTCCGGTTACTGGTCCCTCCTGGGCGATTTGTCTCACAGCTAAACATCGAAGCAATCTCGTTCCTAACAAATCATCCCATCTGAATGCCGAGGGAGCACGGAAGTTTAGAATTTAAGTGTCGTCAAGAGCACTATCCATACTAAGGCTGGCCGCATACACACGTTTTCCGAATTAGTTTTCTGTATTCGGAAATCCGAATGCATAGAATCAGTAGAAAATACAATAACTGGTGTACACGTTTGCTTTTTTCCAAACAGAACGAATTCCGCACGTACGTTTCCAGTGCAAGCCGGCGCGTTCGCACGTGAAAAAAAACGAACATTTGCTCTAGTCTCTCGGAATTCCGAATACGGAAAACGAATTCGGAATTGAGTGTATGTGGCCAGCCTACTATTATAAAGGTAAAGAGTTTGTGTTTACAGGGTAATCTCAAGAACTACAGCTGGTTGGAATTGAAAAATTGTTTTTGTGTTGGATGGTACACTAATAATTGAGAAGGCTATAATATGACATCATGCTGCGATCAATCGAGTGAAAAGTGATCAATATTTTAAGGCAAAAAGTATTAGGTAAAGAATAATAATAACAGCTTTCTGGCTCAGTAGTAGAATCTTACAAATGTCATTTATGTCTTTGCTAATATTATTAAACTACTTACATACACTTAATATTATAGCGTTGTTGGAAATACCATCCCCGAAATGGACTCGTAATTTACTAAATATAGTTTGTGTGTGCTATCGCAATATTCCATTGTCACATAATGCATGTACTAATTCTCCTATTTTGATGCAATATTGATGCTGCTTCGGTTTTTGCTTAATACAGTCCGTTCCCTAGAAAACAGCAAAAAGCATTGTCCTAAACGTGAAACAAATAACGTTACGTAGATCGACAAGGGTCTAGATGGACTAGTAGGACGCGGCGACTTTTGGAACTAATGGTCCTGTAAAGTGTCAGTGTGTGTAATAGACAGCAGTAGCCCTAGCACGGCGACCAGTGGAAATGCGAAAGTATAGACAAACTGTGGAGATAAACTTAAGGTGCCGTTCCGATCTTTTTTCGTTCCGATAAATTCAATTAAAATACCACTTTATGACAGACTATAGTCACAAACTGTGGAGATAAACTTAAGGTGCCGTTTCGATCTTTTTTCGTTCCGAAAAATTCAATTAAAATGCCACTTTATGACAGACTATAGTCACAAACTGTGGAGATTAACTTAAGGTGCCGTTCCGATCTTTTTTCGTTCCGAAAAATTCAATTAAAATGCCACTTTATGACAGACTATAGTCCTAAAAATTCAAATAATATCGTACTTTATGACATATACTATAGTCTGTCATAAAGTGTCATTTTAATTGAATTTTTGTCGGTCGCGATTAGCCACGGTAAAGATCGGAACGGCACCTTAAGTTTATGTCCACAGTTTGTCTATACTTTCGCATTTCTACTGGTCGCCGTGCTAGGGGCTACTGCTGTATACAAAGTCGAGACAGTCATGGCAATGTCATCTAAGTGCTACAACTGCTACAAGATCCGTGTAAGGCCGGCCATAGACGGACCGCATCTTGCAGTCGAGAACCGACTGCAAGATGCGGTTGCCGCACGGCGATCTGCAGGTTTCATACTAAATTCATATCCGCAATACACGGACCGCTCGAGCAGTTCTTGAGCGGTCGGTGTAAACTTCAACGCAACCGCCCTAGAGCAGTTGGTCCCGACTGCAACTTGCGGTCAGGCTATGGCCAGTCTTAGATTTTAAATTGGTTTGAAATGACTTCATAAGAGCATTAATTGATGGTTTGGCAGGAAACTGACTGACGTAGAAAAATCATGAACCCATGATTTTTTTCATGGACTGGATCGAACAGACGATGCTGCATCAATATTGCATCAACATAGTACAATTGGGTTAAAGGAATTATGTGTTAAATTTCGGGCATTCGATCGGGTATGGTCATTTCATCAATTCGGTCTATTAATATGCATTCAGTCCTCGCGAGTATGATAGACCCGGAATACTTCCGAAGCGGTGGGCTATCACGTGTTGATGGCAAGCGAACTTTTGGTATATAAATATCTACTTGGTAAAAGGTGCGGACTGCGGATACAGGTTCTTAAATATCTTGCTCCTAAATACTAGTACTCTGTGACAATTTCACAGAATTTGAAACCGCAAAATAATTATTATGGCCAAATGTTTTGGTATTCTTCGTTCGCAGGTATAAAAACATTAATACAACAACAACATCAACTGCAATAATTAAACAAATAAGTAACGTAAATGATTCTGCGACGCTACAAAAAAAATCGGCCAAGTGCGAGCTGTACTCGCGCACGAAAAGTTCCGTACCACTACAGAGCAAAAATAGGCTAAAAATTGAATTTTTTGTATGGGATCCCCCCTCAATTATTTAATTTATTTAAATTTTATAATTAATTATTAAAGTACAAATACAATTAAGTATTTTGAGAACATTTCAATTGCCTATGTGTTGCCATTATTGATTAAGAGCAAAAAAATAGCAAAAAAAAACACGTTTGTTATATGGGAGCCCCCCTTAAATATTTAATTTATTTTATTTTTAGTATTTTTTGTTATAGCGGCAACACATATACACAATCTGTGAACATTTCAGAAGTCTAGCTATAGCGGTTCTTGAGTTACAGCCTGGTGACAGACAGACGGACAGACAGACGGACAGACGGACAGACAACAAAGTCTTATTAATAGGACCCTATTTTTCTTCTTATTTTTCTTCTTATTAATAGGACGCGTTTTTACCCTTTGGGTACGGAACCCTAAAAATCAACGGGTTGCACTTCGGGTGAAGTTTGCGCTGCGCCGGCGGTTTACTTTCCCATTCGTCTTACTAATTTTCGATCAGGTCACGTTTATTTGCGAGTTTATTTATCTATTTTTACACAGACAGACATCAAAGTCTTAGTAATAGGGTCCCGTTTTTACCCTTTGGGTACGGAACCCTAAAAACAACGGGTTGCACAACGGGTTGAGTAAGTAAAAACGCAAAAGAAATGGCAGACGTACAATTTCGCCGCGCGGTAGAACCAGGAATTAATAGTATTAAAGAGACCCCTCTCTTTAATATTATCACTTCCTTTCCTACGCCACATCTCTCTGTCCGTCTTACAAATTTTTGATCAGCTGTCACATGACTCGACTTTAACATTTTTTCCCCATCAAAAAATGAACATCGCAACAGAAGTTTTCATCCAAGCAAAAAGGTCATACACGAATAACTGATATCTCCAATAGAATTCATTACCATACTTAATATCCCCGGGCTACATTCCGACCCCTAGCCCTGACCCCAGTACATCCTCTATCAGATTCACCGATACTTATTACCTCAACCTTCTATTAGACCTTTCTATAAAGGTCAATATGAATATTTTTTAATATTTTTATCTGGTGGAATTCGGAAGGGTTAACCTTTATCTACTGACGACTTTGGGTTTAGGGGTTTTTTTTTATCAAATAGGGGAAATTTCCCCATCGTTGGCAGCTATCCCATTATTGGCACCTTAGATGTTTGTTTGAATAAAAGTTGGTGATACAAAATTTAAGTTGTTTTAAGCTAGCTACTATTTATTCTGATAAAATACGCTGTATCCGTGAGAAACTGTACCTCATTACAGAACCAAATAGAAGAAGAAAAAGAGAAGTTTTTCTTAGATAAGTTCATCTTATATATTATTATTTAATGTTTCATTAAAAATATAACAAGAAATAGGAACACTGCCCTACGGAATAAGCAAGACGGGTTACACTGATGACACTGGACAATTCTTCAGATATCCACTAGTTTGCTAGTGGATATCTGAAGAATTGTCGTAAATTGTCGTAAATAAAATGTCGTGTCGAAAATACGAATTTGTTAGAGCTTTTAAATGATAAGCATGTTTGGTTATAATTAGTAAGCTAGGCTATCAAGCTTTTCTAGGAGTTTAAAAAAAACAAGTTTATCTCCCAAAAAGATCCTACATACCAAAATGTAAGCATTTTGGTATAATATGTAGAGCCGTCGTTGCTGTAAGAATTGACATTTTATCTTCGGTTTGAACTGATCTTCAGGATACTTACTTTTAGTTTGACGCCTCCGTGGTCCAGTGGTATAGAGCGCGGCTCTTGACTCGGAGGTCGTGGGTTCGATTACCGCGTTGGAAACATATTGTTATTTCCAAGTTTGGTTAGGACAATGCAGGCTGATCACCTGATTGTCTGACAAGTAAGATGATCCATGCGTCGGATGGGCATGTAAAAAGTCGGTCCTGCGCCTGATCTCTCGCCAGTCGTGTCGGTCATCCGTCCCACTGGGTTATGAGAGTAAAGGAATAGAGAGTGCTCTTGTGTACTGCGCACACACTTGGGCACTATAAAATTACTCCTGCGTAACTGACCTGGTTTCAATGAAACCGGCCACCGTCACCGAAACCGGTGTGGGAGTTATTATTATTTTAGTGTGACTAGCTCCATGTTAACCTGACAGTACCAATCAATTTATATACACAGAAACCAGATACCGGCAAATAAAACCGATAAGCAGTAACCCGAAAGCCGGTACAAATATAGAACGGAATTAATCCTACAAAGGCCTTATTACCCACCTTGATCCACACAAGGTAATTTAATCTGGAAGATATTGAAGGAAGGAATGATTGAATAGTCTTGAGGTTATAGAGTAGTTGGGGCAGAAGAAAGTCACCGTACTAAAGTGCGAACGGCGTATCGAAGCACAAAACTTGTCAAATTTCAATTCTGTGCTTCGTTTATTTTGATTCGACGTTCAATTAAAATTAGGCCTTTGCATCCGTTGTGACTTGTCGATGATTTATACAGTATTTTCAGAGCGAAGTAACCACTCCTCAAATACTATAGTATTGCCTGTAGTGCCTGGGACAAGATTTAAATCTCCGTATGGTTGCCCAAGCACATACGGCATTCTCGCAACATAGTCGGCCTAGTCCAGAGGAAAGAACTTGGTCAATACGTCTGGGACCAACTATGTGCCGGTTTTCTCACGATGTTTTCCTTCACCGTACGACAATCCGTATTATGTACTTGAGATCATATTTAATATGTCTCATTGGTACACGTCTCCACCCGGGATCAAACCTGCACCCTCTACGAGTGCCAACCATAGGTCTACCCATTAGGCCACGGTCGCTTTACGTTACGTTCGATTATAGTCAGGGTATATTGTAAGTATACTCTAATCCAAGGGAATTCTACTCTTTTGTACTGCACTTATACCTAGAAATTACAATATAATTGTTACGCCCACGTAGCTGGCTTGGTTAAAAAAATCCATCACCTTCACCGAAACCGGTTTTTTGCAGTCAAAAATCTGTCACGCTTAGAAGTAAGAATAATTCTATTAAAATTTTTAGTCCTCTATCGATCTACTATGGCTCCATATATATGGCCACTAAGAATTTAATTATAAAGTAGCTTTTACTACTTCTAAAGCTTTTGCAGTATCGCTTCTGCTCCCGTATCTACTCTCTTAACGTAGGATGATATTAATCTATATTGTATTAGTTTCTGTGATTCGGAGGGACGCTGGCGATTAAATTAAAATAATCGGTCTGATAGTAATTGACTAACATAATCACAGTATTATGCAGGTAGCATCGTATACTGGAAATAACTAATTGGAATTATTGGAATGATTGGAAATAATTATTCCGTAATATTGAATACTAGCTGTTGCCCGCAACTTCGTCCGCGTGAATGTGTGTTATTATAATCGAGATTTAGAAAATTTAATACCTATCAAAAACTATTTTATTTGGATAAAGATTAATATTAGGTACAATACACTCGAAATTTTTAATTTACATCAAAGACCCAGGAACATTGAAAGCTCTTTTAAGTAACTTTCGTCGGCGGGGCTTGAACCACAGATATCGTTTTAAAAAATTTTTCTTCGAAGACCGCTTGGTGTAGACAACAGGGGCCAGGAACATGTGACGGAGACAGAGGATAGACGAAAGAAGACGGGATATTTAATGTAGGCATCTATACCTCTTTAACTTTTACCTCTTGCTCTTGTAGGTCAGGAATCGTGATGCTTCCCTAAAATTTGATATTATAATCTTAGGGAGCCCGAAAGACATGCTCAAACTGGTTTGGGACCCGCAACGAAATTAATCAGAAGAAAATAGGAGTATGAAGAATTCTAATTCCCCTTCCCATTAAAAGCTGAGATAGCACAAAGTTGCAGTGACCGAATGTCAAACCACTGAAGGAGGAGCACCACGAATATAAACTGTGACTACTTAGCTATAATAGCTTAATTAATATTGGAACTTGCTGTGTTAGACTGTTGCCAATAATAATTGTGACAAAAACGCTTGCAGGCACGGAAGTTCCTAGCACTGTCCCAATATCACCGTAGTATGCGACATCGATTTACAATGTAGGTTGTCTAGCATTGTAGTTCTTTCGTCTTGCCAGAAAAAAACTCTCCCAGCGAACATGATGAGTGGTTTGTTCAAACATACTGCCTTCAGTCGAGCACATAGGTGATGCTATCTACTAATTTAGATCCGTTAAGTTTGACTTTAAAATTCCATGGCCGTTAAGGAATTGAGATACGCAGTGGTCAATATCCATCCAGTGTTTGATTAATCGTTCACGAATATTAGGGAAAAGCTATAAAGATGTCGACCTTTGCTGGAATTTATAATCACTTTGAGTGTCGTTGTAAATTTAGAGGAGTTTCTTCAATTCCATTACTCATAGATCCCATTAGGAAATTTTCACCGTCGCGACCATAGCATCAAATACAAATTATATCCCTTAAAGTAAGAAATAATTATCAATTTCTATTCTGATCATTTCAATGCAAAATAATACTTCCAAAAAATAACAATAAAAGCATCATAATGTGGTTATGGATGGTATAATGATGGTAGTGATATGGCATGTGCTTCCAGTATTTTAAAAAAATATAAGGGGTCAGGAGTTCCGTTCAGTAACGGAACCTTCCGAAGTCCTATACCCTAGGATATGACTTGGTTTGAATCTTACTTTTTGGTAGCATATTATGTTAATTTTACATAAAAGAAGTGAAAATTACCGTTTTTCTAAACATGGTATCAAATTCGGGTTTACAATCTATACAACAAAAAAAGAATTTTGACAATCGGACCACAAACAGCAAAGTAAACATTTACTCCCCCTTTCTTGGAAGTCGGTTAAAAAAAAGTGTCTAAGATGTTGACCAGGGATGTAAGGTATCACCATGTCAAATTTCATTGAAATCTCTCCAGCGGATTCAGAGATTAGCCTGTACAAACAGACAAACAGACAAACAGATAAAGAAACAAAAACTTCATAAACAGTTGAGATGTGTTCTATTACACTTCAAACATCCCCCTGACTCGTTTTTTCAAGTTTATTTTCAATGTACAAAAATTTTACCTCTACGATTTTATTATATGTATAGATTAACCATTGTTCTTACGGATATCTAATACTAACAATAAAATATAATGATATTATATAAAATCCATACCTGTTCATAATATCAATGTGTGTCAGTTTATTAAGTTTAATTTGCTTGTGTCAATATGTAGCTCGTAGCAATACGTAGCTTCTAGCAATACATAGCTCGTAGCAATACATAGCTCGTAGCAATACGTAGCTCGTAGCAATTATAGCAAGAAGCTCGTAGCAATACGTAGCTCGTAGCAATACGTAGCTCGTAGCAATATGTAGCTCGTAGCAATACATAGCTCGTAGCAATACGTAGCTCGTAGCAATACGTAGCTCGTAGCAATATGTAGCTCGTAGCAATACATAGCTCGTAGCAATACGTAGCTCGTAGCAATACGTAGCTCGTAGCAATTATAGCAAGAAGCTCGTAGCAATTATAGCAAGAAGCTCGTAGCAATATTTAGCTCATATTGATGTGTAGTTTTTAGCTACGCGCCTACTACGGCAGATATTGAATAGGTTTCTATTACTATTTATGAACTCGCTTACATAAATGATTATTATTTTTAGCATTACTTAAGTTTTAGTTTTGAGAAATTTAAAATATTTTGAAATTTGTCATAAGCTGTTCTAAAATATATTTCGTTCACATGTATATTGTGTATTTTCTTTTACTTGCTTAAAAATAAATGAAAAACTGACAAGAACTACTTAAGTTTATGTGTACTATAATAAATTAAATCTCTTTCTTCGGTCCTGCCCGAAGAATCAAGAGATTTTCGGAATAGGTATTATTTGTATCGGAAAAGTCGGCGAACCGCTGGAAACCCACAAAAGTAACAAACAGATCAATAAGGTGGTATCGTTGATATAAAATGTTCGAATTATTAGGGCGAGCCTGCCTTATCTTATCAATAAAGACCATAGAGTTATGTGACGTATAGTACTGTCGTTAGTTGTGCTAGCGTTAGTCATTAGTAATGGAAATTAATGATATTTTGTATTAATTTCATTAACATGCTAATTTTCATGTAACAGCATGCTACGTGTTATTGCTTTGCTATTTGCTAAAAACGCGGCATCGTGAATTATCAGTTCGCATTGCACCGCCCGCGTCGAGTATTATTTCGCATCGAGTGAAAAAAAGCAGTTCATTGACAGTTACCGCCACGGTGCGTAACAGCGCGGACGTGAATTTTTTTCATGATCGCAGACTATTGCTTCGCACGATAATATTAGCAATCGTATTTTTTAGCAAGTACGATTAATTTAATTATTGCTAATGGTCATTTAACAATTAATTATTATTGGTAATGCTATTTTCACCAACACTATTAGTCATTACTTGAACTTATAAATATAATACTAGAAGATGCTCCGACACTCGTTTATCCTGGGGAAACCGTACCGCAACAAAGCCTATCCAGTGTCCCTTACCGGAACATAAAGTATCTGAATATCAAACTTCATCAAAATTGATATCACACATACAAACAGACTTTCGCATTTAAAATATTGTAAGCTTTAATTGTATGCTTTTAACCGGAAACTACTTAGCCGCTTACATAAAACTTTGTCCTTATTTTTTATGTTTTTAGAATCGTATGGCTATGCAAAAAGTATTGCGCCTGATTTCTCGCCAGTCGTGTCGGTCATTCGTCACATTGAATTATAAAAGTATGTGGTTTTCAATAAAACCAGCCACCGTCACCGAAACTAGTTTGGGAGGCATTATCCATAATAACATTATAAACGTGACAATGTGTCTGTCTGTCTGTTACCTCTTCACGCCCAAACCGCTGAACGGATTCTGCTGAAATTTGGTATGGAAATACTTTGAGTCCCGAGAGATATAGGATCCTTTTTATCCCAAAAAATGTACGGTTCCCGCATGATAAACGAATTTTGGCGCGACGGAGTTGCAGGCGGCATCTAGTTATTTAATAAATGCCATATCTGTAGTGTCCTTCGGTTTCCACATAAGCCCAAGGGTCGCGACGCTTTTTATGTAAATATTTTGTTTACGAGTTCCTCTGCGTCTTTCTTACTTATTTGCCTAATATTTTAACAACAGTATTATAATATGTGATATAAAATATAATCTTAGCTTAGATATAAATATGAATATAGTGGACAACTCAGAATAATTATCCTAATACAGAATAAATGGAGTATCTGCACGTATAATATATTTAGATTTGATTATAGTTTACTAGATGACACCCGCAACTCCGTTGCGCCAATTATTCGCTTATCGATCGGGAACCATACATTTTTTCGGGATAAAAAGTATGTCCTTTCCTAAAGTGTTTCCATACCAAATTTCATCAAAATTGGTTCAGCGCTTTGGGCGTTAAGAGGTAACAGACAGATAGACACACGAAGATTTATAATAACAAGTACTTTTTCTTTTGAAAACTTGTTGATGGGCTACTCGAAATATTACTATAACGTTTTATCAATAACAGGATAGTAATATTATATACCTACATAATATTTTCATGTTTTATCAATAACACATCATTAATTATTATCCCCCTTACTAATAAACGCTGTATAAGCTTTGAATAGTTATACAGTGTTTCGTCTTCTTCAATCCAATTAAAAGTCACTTGTGTGACAGGAACAAAACCCTGTATAACTATTCAAAGCTTATACAACGTTTATTAGTAAGGGGGTATAAGTTTAACTACGAATAAACAACACAATCATCAGTGAGATCCTGACAATAAACCAAATTAATAATTCAATTAAATAAGCTTGTAGATTGTTTACAAACAGACGGGAACGTGGAGCTTAAGCTTATTATTATATTTTATCCTTTTGATAACTTGAGGAATTGTATGAATAAACAAAGGTATACTTACCTTTGTTTATTCATACAATTCCCCAATATAAACCTACTAGAAACTGATACAAGGGAGATTTTTGAAGTGAAAACTTCTTTAGCGGCGTTAGTTTTTGGGATGAGTAAAAATAGATAAATAAACTCACAACAAGACACGTGACCTGATCGAAAATTAGTAAGACGAAGGGAAAGTAAACCGCCGGCGCAGCTTCTTCCGAAGTGCAATCCGTTGATTTTTAGGGTTCCGTACCCAAATGGTAAAAACGGGACCCTAATAATAAGACTTCGTTGTCTGTCCGTCCGTCTGTGTGTCTCCAGGCTCTCAAGAACCGCTATAGCTAGACTTCTGAAATTTTCACATATTGTGTATATCTGTTGCCGCTATAACAAAAAAATACTAAAAACAAAATAAAATTAATATCTAAGGGGGGGCTCCCATACAGCCAACGTGATTTTTTGGCTTTTTTTGCTCGTTATCAATAACGGCATCAGGTAGGCACTTGGAATTTCATAAAGGTCTTAATAACTATATGTGTACTTTATTATTAATAATATTAAAATAAAATAAAAATTTAAATTTTTTGGCCTATTTTTGCTCTATAACGGTACGGAACCCTTCGTGCGCGAGCCCGACTCGCACTTGGCCGATTATTTACATTGCATAAATAAATTTTCATCCACATCCATACTTTCATACTAATATTATAAATGCGAAAGTGTGTCTGTCCGTCTGTCTGTCTGTCTGTCTTTTACCTCTTCACGCCCAAACCACTGAACCGATTTTGCTGAAATTTGGTATGGAGATACTTTAAAGTCCCGGGTAAAGGACATAGGATACATTTTATCCCGGAAAAATGTACGGTTCCCGCGCGATAAACGAGTTTTTGGCGCAACAAAGTTCCGGGCGTCATCTAGTTATAAATATACTAGCTGTCCCGGTAAACGTTGTTTTGCCATTTAAAGTATTTCGCACATATTATTTTATTGAAGTGCCTAAATGAGTATTTCACCATGGCAACGTCCATCGCCATCCCGTCGCACAAACAATGGTCGCCGTCAGTATCGAGTTGTAATAATTTACTATTATTTATTCAACAAATGCTCGACCCTAGCCGATATGCTCGCTAAGTTTCACGAAAATCGGTCGAGTTGTTTCAGAGGAGTTCAACCACGCACACCGTGACATGACAATTTTATATATTAGATAATACAAAAGATATTCATTCGTCGTCACCAGTGACTATAAACAGCGTCATAATAATAATTAACCAAAATAAAATTACTGGGAACTAAATGATCACGTCCGTTTCTATTGAGGTTAATTTTCATAATCGTAAAACTCATTAACGTTATGATGTCAATATCAAGTGTATAATACAATATAATATAATTCAGTTAAGTATAATATTTAACTGAATTAACAACAGTCTCAAAAGTTTTGGGAAGCAACGCGCTAACAGACGAAGGTGAATCCGCAAATCCCTCTCCCTGAAGGCTTCAGGGCGAGACTGGGATGGCTGCCAGTGAGAGCTGAAAAAAGCCAAAGTTCACTCATTTCTAGGGTTCCGTAGTCAACAAGGAACCCTTATAGTTTCGTCTGTCCGTGCGTCTGTCCGTCTATCTGTCTATCTGAGACTATAAAACCTACACAGCTGTAATTCGGCATGAATGCACATATTAATGGTGCCGACAAAATGGTATACAAAATCTGATTTTTTTATGGGACCTCCCCTATACATCAAGCGGGGATGAATTTTTTTTTCGCGCCCACCCCACCGTGTGGGCTATCGTTGAATAGGTTTTTTAAAAATATTACGAGTATTCATAGAAATTTTTCCGATTTAGGGATCCATTTGTGAAATATGAAGTTTTAAAGTGGAAAAAATCGTTAGAGTCCATGTGTCCCCCCTTTCTACCAGCTAAACGGTTGCTTCTAGAAATGTGAAAAAATTCACGAGAGTAGGAAATATTATGCTGAATTTAAAATAAAAACTATCACGCGGCTAATAATAAATAATAGTTCATAAGTTATTGAGTAATAGTCGATCAACTAAAAAAATGTATTCGGCGAAGTATAAAGGAACTTTCGGTTCAAATTTCTTTGAACGTAACTGAGATGATGTTGTTAGTAGTGTAAAACACGTTATAAATGTACATTCATTGACCAATCAAAAATTAGCGGTACTACGGAACCCTATATTGCGCGTGGCCCGACACGCACTTGGCCGGTTTAGTCCGGGTTCCCTAGAACATTTTTTTTTGATTACTATCAAGCTAATTTTTTGTGAGTAGCTTCATTTTGATAAGACGAACAACAATTTTATCTACAAAAAATCTCGAAAGTGGTAGCTAACAGAGATAGAAAGGATTTCATACTTTGATTTGATGGTCCTAAAATATGGATTGTTCTATTTGTAGGACAATGTTACTCTTAAATTAAATAACTATTAACCTATCAATATAATATAACATAATTAAATGATACAGAATCCCAATAAATGTCATCATATTAAATTCAATAGAAAAATAATTATATGTCCATATCCATCTAGTTACAACCTACACAATTCCTTTCTTGAGGAGGTAAAAGAAATTCGTGACCTGGGCGTGATCTTGGATTCCAAATTAAAGTATATGTCTCATATAGAGTCCATTGTCACAAAGTCAGCTCGAATGATGGGCTTTATAAACCGGAATTCGTCTGGCTTTCATTATGAAACAAACATTTTACTGTTTAATCATCTTGTTCGCAGCCATCCTTCCTACTAATATTATAAAGGCGAAAGTTTGCATGTATGTATGTATGGATGTATGGATATTTGTTACTCTTTCACGCAAAAACTACTGAACGAATTTTAATGAAACTTTACAATAATATAGCTTATACATATATAAAAGTGCATGTATCGGGATTGTATTATCTACTCGTGTTTTTATTTAACTGTAATGTTCAATACATGTACTGCTGGTTTCCTTTTAGAATAAATAAATAAATAAATGTACAAAAAATCTGCTGGTTAGGGTTCCGTTTTAGGGTTCCGTAGTCAACCAAGTTTTGTTGATTACAGAACCCTAAAATTATATAATTTAACAGTAACATTGTCCTACAAATAGAACAATCCATATTTTAGTCAAGTCAAGTAAAAAATCAAACATCGTCCTACTCTCTTCACACTCACGCCCGTCTTTCATATGCCAGGTGAAAAAGGACGACGCGGAATCATCGCCAAGTTAGTTTTACTATGAATAAAAGACGAACTATATTGATTATGAAAAAAATATTTTGAGTAAATTTAGGTTTTATCAATGCCTTTTTAGGTATTAAAAATATTAAAGAAAAGACAGCAAACTTCGAACATCCAAGCAAAAATGTGTCTAAAACAAGTTTTTTTGTAAAAGAAAAACTATCGAGCATTTTTTCAGTAATCGTGTTTTCGTCTTCATGAACTAAAGTTGCTTGTGTAAAAAAAAACAGTTTTCTAGACCTTACAGATTTTGAGATCTAGGTTTGAGTATGTAGTCAAGTTAGGGTTAGGTGCATTCTTAAATCTCAACATAAGCATAACTAACACTTTTGGCTCAATACACGTCAGTTAAACAGGAAATGTAGAAAAAACCTGGACTCAAGCCAGACTGTATGCTAGAACGTGTTATCTTTGTTTATTTTTCAGGGTAATCCGACCGAGAAATTCACAGATAAAGACTTAAGAATCCACACACCGTGGATGTTAGAAGCTTTCCGTTTTAAAAAACTCCTCTTTCAACCAAGAAATGTATGTTTTAGAAGGAAAAAGTGGTTTTATAACGCAAATAGTTTCTTATTCTTGTTTTGGATTTATATAATTTCCTTATTGCTTACTATTTACTTATATTTTATTCAAGTAAAGCACAAATAATAACAAGCTTTAAAAGTTAACATAATATCAACTTACGACATTCTTATACGCTAAAGTTTACAGAAACGTATAAGCTATTTTGTACCCTTGAACAATCTTTTGTGCGGAGTCAGCTAGTTATTCCATAACTAGATGACACCTGCAACTGCGTTACGCCAAAATTCGTTTATCGCGTGGGAACCGCATAATTCATATTTTTCCGTTGTAAAAAAGTATCCTTTGTCCTTTCCCGGGACTCAAAGTATCTTAATACCAAATTTCAGAAAAATCGGTTATGCCGTTTGGACGTAAAAAGGACGTAACAGACACACCGACAGACACACTTTCGCATTTAAAATATTAGTATGGATAATGGATATGCAGTTTTGTCTCGGTGTCCGATGGATTCATCTCGTGAGCACTTTTGACCCGGTTCCGGGACCGCCATTGCAAAAGTGCACTCCGTCTTGGCGCATTTCAATTAAACGAGAGCATTATTTTCTATATGTGTGCACGCTGATGAGCGGCGCGATCTTAAAATTATTTTTCTCAAATTACGCGGAATTATTACTGGAAACAGTGTAACACAACAAACTCCAACATTAACTTAGATCTAGCTTAGTAGTCATAATTAACATTAATTTTTCTCGTGGTGCTCTCCCTTTAGTTCTTTGACTTTCGGTCATTGCAACTTTGTGCTGTCTCCCGCTTTTTATGGGGAGGGAAAACTGTATACTTCCTATTCCTCCTATCTTCTTCTGATTAAATTCGTTGCGGGTCCCAAGACAGTTTTAGCATGTTCTTGGGCTCCCTGAGATCATATCAAAGGGTTTTCGTGGTTGGATACCGCTGTCGATCCTGGCGACACAGGAGATACAGTGGTGGGAATGTGTGGTGGGCCAAAGCCCATTTAAAAAAATTACGCGGAAGTCAAAAGAAATGATGATTTTGACCCAAAATTTATATGCGAACTAATATTATAGACAAAATATAGTAGAAATTATGAAGCACTCAATGCAACAGACTATCTTTTTCCGGACGATTTAATGTGTCTAATATTTAAATTGTCTTAATTTATGTTGCTAGTTTAGCTTTTTATTATTTCTAAGAGCCTACCTAACGCTTATAATAATTTGACCCAATCTTTCCCCGATAATTTATTTCTATTGCCGGTAACAAAAACACAAAATGGTATAAGTTATGACATCGTTCTTATGATTTTATTAACCCGGTCCGCTTATGAGCGTCGAGCCGGTTTATGATATGTTGAAAACCAATCAGGGTGCCATCTCCACAGCCATACGCTGACGACACTCAGTCCTTGTGGAAATAATTTAAATATATACTCAATACTTATATTAAACATATAAATAGCTAGCATTTACATTTTTATATAAAATCAGGGGACAAACGGGCAAACGGGTCACGTAATGGAAAGCAACTACCGTTGCCCATGGACACTCGCAACATCAGAAGTGACAGAGAAAACACTCTCTTCTTGAAGGCTTGTTAAAAATTCGTGTTGGTTCGAAAAGACTGCTGGCGACAGTTCGTTGTCGCGTACGTCTCTACTGTGATAAACTCCTGTCTAAAAACTGAAGACTGAAGGGTTGGCTGGCCGCATACACACGTTATCCGCAAGGCTATCACGTAAAAATAGCGATCAACAATCCACTAGCAATAATCGCGCGATCGATTGCTGAGTATAAAAGCAATGGTATAATGTCTTAGTTTTAAGTACTTTAAGTCTGATTGTATACCCATTTTTTATGTGAGCAATAAGGTGTTAATCTATCTATCTATCAATCTATGTAAGCGATCGATTGCAATCGTATTGTTTTGGCTGATACGTGATACGAAATTGCGATTTTGGAGCAATTATCGCGCAATAATTGCTATCGAATTGTTCTCGTAAGATACGTGATACGGCTGCCGTATTCGTTTTCCTAATGTGAAGTTACGATTTGGAATCCCGGAAGACTAGCGGAAACGTACGTTATTTTCACGCGCGAACGCGCCAGCTTGCACTTGAAACGTACGTGCGGAATTCGTTCCGTTCGGAAAAAAGCAAACGTAGGCGCCATTTAATGTATTTTCTTCTGATTTCCAAATACGGAAAACGTATTCGGAAATCGAATACGGAAAACGTACGTATACGGCCAGCCTTAGGGCGCGTTCAGACGTGCGCGTAGTCTGCGCGTGTTCTACGCGTGTTCTGCTGTAACGTTTGGGAAAACGCGCGCGGCACGCGCCAAATCTGCGCTGAATCCGCGCGCGTGCCGCGTGCGTTTTTTCCCAAGCGCACCAAGCAGACCACACGCAGACCACGCATAGAACACGCGCGCATCTGAACGTTCCCTTAGAGAGTCATCTTTATGTCATCTTTACATCATCGTGCAATAACGCACTAGAGAATTAGAACATGCAATTAAAAGCATCATATTACATGGATTACTTTAACTTTTTAATTAATTTTAACACATTCGTCCTTCTATGTCAGGACAGTTCTTGATAATTCATTTGAAACCCTGTGTAATTGTAGAAGTGTGGAATTACAAGTATGAAGACTAATTGAGTCTAAAATCTAAATAATCTTAAAAGCAAAACGTATAATAACCTTGTTTTAATTTCATTAATACCTAAATCGCATCCATACTAATATTCTAAATGCAAAAGTGTCTGTCTGTCTGTTACCTCTTCACGCCCAAATTGCTGAACCGATTCTGCTGTAAGTAATTTAATATGGAAAAACTTTGAGCCCCGAGAAAGGACATAAGATACTTTATATCTCAAGAAAGGTATTTCGACAGTTTTTATTGTGGCCTTTCAGCGCGAGTTACTGGCAACATTTTTTTTCGTAAATTTGACATGAGATACACCTTCTTAAAAATTGTTAAAATATTATGAACGCCTACTCAAGTACGCCTACGCCTACGTGAAGAACAGATATTTTTAGGAGTAAAGTGATTGGGGATTTGATATTATATTAATATAATTTAAGAGTTTTATCTCGTGGAAATTTTTTAAATAACATTTTACATTTTCTGTAGGCAAAATATATAATGATATTATGTTATAAATATCTTTTTATATTATAATCCGCGGAATCCTATGGAAAAAAAAATCAAAAACAAGTATAGGTCAAGTGCGAGTCGGACATGCGCACTAGGCGTTACGACTTACGACACCGTAAAACCTTATTTTTTATCATTTCGATTTTTTATTTGTTGTTAAAGGCGCAATAGAAATATAGCCTGGTGACAGACAGCTGATGAATGGACAGACGGACAGACAACGATGTCTTGGGAATAAGGTCATTACGGTACAGAGCCTTAAGGAATAAGCAAATTTTCCGTATTCGATTTACACTTGCACTCGAAACGTACGTGAGGAATTCGTCCCATTCGGAAAAAAGCGAACGTGAGTGTCGGTTAATATATTTTCTACTGACTCCATGCATTCGTGTTTCCGAATACGAAAAACGAATTCGGAAATCAAATACGGAAAACGTGTGTATGCGGCCAGCCTAAGGTCTCTGCTTATTCTTTAAGGTTCTGTACCTACCCAAATGGCCTTATTCCTAATATCTGTCCGTCTGTCCATCCATCTGTCACACTAATAATAATTGGTGACCACCTACCAGGTTGTATCTGTTCTGGATTCTTCTGGTAATGTGAGGAGTCATGGTACCTCACAAACACGAAGAATAACACCACCAGAACCAGCTGAAACAGCATCAGCGGGAAGAACTTCATCTTCTTCGAGTTCATGCTTAGCACCATCTTCTCCCTGAAACAAGCATCAAAATCTATAACCTGACTACGTTAATCGGATAAATTATTAAAAAATATACAGGGTGTAACAAAAATAAGTGGCAATACTTTAGGGTGTGTACGTGTTCCTTGTAGAGAGTTCACTGTGAAAGTAGCAGCGCTGAAAGACGAAAATATTTTTTCACTTTTGTATGGGGAAACTCGTGACGCTCGGGCCCTTGCCCATACAAAAGTGGAAAAAAAAATTCGTCTTTCAGCGCTGCTACTTTCACAGTGAACTCTCTACAAGGAACACGTACACACCCTAAAGTATTATCACTTATTTTTGTTACACACTGTATATTATACACTCTGTTTATTTTGTTTGTCAAGTTTTCTAACGTGCACAAGTACAAAACCTCGTTAAAGTGAAATCCATACTAATTATTATAAATGTGGGGAGGTGTCCGTCTGTCTCTCCGTCTGTCTGTCTGTTATCTCTGAACCGATTTTGTTTAAATTTGATATGGAGATACTTTGAGTCTTGGGAAAGGAGATTATATATTTTTTATCCTGGAAAATATGTATTATGCAGGTTCCCGCGCGATAAACGAATTTTGGCGCTACGGAGTTGCGGCGGACGTCATCTAGTATTTTATAAACTGTGTTTATTTGTTGCAAGAAATTATTGATACGAAACTACTGATATCCTATTCATCAAAATCGGTTCAATAGTTTAGGCATAACGATGGGACTAACGTACAAACATCAATGAGAAATTCTTAACTTTCTTAATGTCACTGAAATCGGTTAATAAAACTTATAAAGGGAGTTTATTAACTCATTTAACATATTTGTAATCTTAGAGATAAGAAACAAATCGGTCCACTCATTTTCGACTTCAAGCGAGACCTAGACATTTCAATCAATGTTTGTTTAAGGCTAGCCGAATACATACGTTTTCCGTATTCGATTTTCAAATTCGTTTACCGTATTCGGAATTCCGTAAGACAAGCGCAAACGTTCATATTTTTGAAAGTTTGCGCAAGTCTCACGGAATTCCGAATACGAATAAACCGGCCAAGTGCGTGTCGGGCCACGCGCAATATAGGGTTCCGTAGTACCGCTAGTTTTTTTTAAATATTTGTATGGTCAATGAATATACATTTATAATGTGTTTTACACTACTAACAACATCATCTCAGTTACTTTCAAAGGAATTTGAACAAAAAGTTCCTTTATACTTCGCCGAATACATTTTTTTTAGTTGATCGACTATTACTCAATAACTTATGAAGTCATTTTAGCCGTGATAGTTTTCCTTTTAAATTCAGCATATTTCCTACTCCCGTGAATTTTTTCACATTTCCAGAAGCAATCCGTTTAGCTGGTATAAGGGGGGGGACTCTAACGATTTTTCCCATCTTAAAACTTAATATTTCATAAACGGATCCCGAAATCGGAAAATGATCTATGAATACTCATAATATTAAAAAAAAAAACCTATTCAACGACCCCCACACGATGTGATGGACGCGAAAAAAAAATCATCACCATAAAAATTTGTTTTTAGATTTCGTGTACTATTTTGATGGCATCATTAATATGTGCATTCATGCCAAATTACAGCATTGTAGGTCTCTGAGCAAAACCGCGGACAGACAGACAGACAGACAGACGGACGGACAGACCGAAACTATAAGGGTTCCTTGTTGGAACGGAACCCTAAAAACGTGTGTATGCGGCCAGCCTAAAAGATAATATTATTTATAACCCACAGCTAATATTTATCTTAGGACGAAAATCTGGGGATGGCTGACTTTGGATGTCAATCGTAGAGTATTGGAATCTCAATTCTATGACGGTCCCGCCAATATGAAATAGGAAGAATTTCCTTTCATTGTTTGCTTTATAAAAGAAGCGTATTTATTAAGAGGGCGACTAAAGCAAAAAATCAAACATCGTCCTTCTCTCTTCACGCTCACGCCCGTCTTTCATATGCCAGGTGAAAAAGGATGACGCGGAATCATCGCCAAATTAGTTTTTAATTAGTTTTTTAAAATATGAACTCAGTTTAATGCACGGTTTTGGGAATATATAAAAAAATCGTGAAAATTGGATGCATCTTTGTGATTTTTTTCTATAGAGAAATTTTAAGATATCGTGTTTTCGCTATGTCAGACCCTCGGAAATATAATGCACTCGTAGAATCGCTGTTTAAAAAGTGAAACAATTCGGAGCTTATTTTCAATTAGTATAAAAATTAATAATAAAATTGACAATTTTGCTTTAGTCGCCTTCTTAATATAGGTTGCCCGCTACTTCGCTTCTTGTAATCATAGTATAGCCGTATGTTTTGCACCTTAAAAACTGACATTGTGCGCTTTTATAATTCTGGTCGTCACGTTATCGCGGACGCCGACTTCCACGATAAAATGTTGGGTACAATCCGCGATCGAAGGGTTAAATGCCCTTTTAATTTTACGCACCTCAGTTTGCTTTTAAAATTCTAGACATGATGGAATTATCGCGGACGTCTGCGGTAAAACGTTAACACAGAGAAGTAAAATGCCTGAAAACGTTTAACGTGAACGTCCACGTCCATAACGCTACGATAACGTGGCACACTAAACTTCCCTCTAAAACCGCCCGATATTTTTGCTATGTAGGGCGTAGCTACAAGAATTATTAATTGATGTGTGAGTGAGACCACGTGCTCGCACTTCCTAGCCCGGGCCCCCGCGCCCTGCTAATACGCATGCCTGTCAACAACAACAAAGCTGTCTTCACTAGTATGAACTATAAAATAAAAATAAAACCGGCCAAGTGCGTATCCGGCCACGCGCTATCTCAGTTACGTTCAAAGGAAATTTAACGAAAAGCTACTTAAAGGTGCTCCCGCGAAGGGATCACCGCGAGCATTCACTTGCAATGTAACATTATAGATTTGTTTTTGAGCATAACATTACACGTGTAATGTAACATTAAAGATTACAATACTACCTCCCTGACTGATGAGCATTCGCGTGTAATGTAACATTCGACTTTGAGCATTCCATAGCTAGTTGATGTTACAAGTTGTATCAAGATATTACACACTGCTGTATTGCTGTAATGCTCGGTTTTGTATCATTACAAGCAAAGGTGTACATTGCAATGCTCGACTCTGTAACGTTACATTACAAGCGAATGCTCCCGGTGAGGGAGAACATTTATACTTCTCCGAATACATTTTTTTTGTTGACGGACTATTACTCAATTATTACTCATGAAGTCTTCTTAGCCGTGAGCCGCGGACAGACAGACGGACAGACAGACCGAAACAAAACTGGACATTTAACGTCCGCGTTTAACCGTGGAAATCGGCGTCCGCGATATTATCGTCCAGAATAATTATAAAAGCGCACGATGTTATTGCTCCTCTACACGATGGACCAGCGCTGGTCCATCAAATGGCGCATGCGATGGATATACAATGGTTGCAACGCCTCTACATGATGGCCGCGTTCAGATGTGATTTGTGATCTAAACGTCTTTCAAGATGGACGTGTAAGCATTAGCCATTGCGGCAATGCAAAACGTACATTTTTCAATAATTTATAACTTCACCAGATGATCCGGTGACCTTCGTATCACTTCCCTCCTAATATGAACCTTTCCAGGATAAACTACGAATAATTATTTCGAGACTAAAATTAAAATAATGGTTTAAGGTAGTAATGATGATGATAATAATGAATGTAATAATAGCATTATATGCTTTCCGTTCTTAAAACGCCGAAACTCCCAAACTTGTATATTTAAAGAGTCAGGAGTTCTCTTAGCATCTTCCGAACCATGGTATACCAAGTAAACCTCGGTGCCTTACTTGGTGTCGTAAATTGTCATATGACTTCCTCACTCGACCGCGTTCGGGCACAGACTGGTATGGGCCACGGGTAGATGTGTACCGCCATCTCTGGGCCATTCCCTTTGATGTGCGGCCAAAAAACCGACACCACCGCCATCCCACGACCATCGCTGGCGTCATCAGCCATCCTACCACTTCGTCCTCCACACGCTGGGCCATCGTGATGGGCCACTACGATGGGCCATCGTGTAGAGGCGCAATTATGTGTGGTTCAGAAGAGTGTAGACATCGTCATGGCCTCTAACGTGCACGTTAGAACGTTATAGTCGATGGAAATTTAAAAGCGTCTTCATATATTTTCATACATTTTACTTCCCTGAGATATCGTTTTACCGCGAACGTCCGCGATGTTACCGTCACGTTAAAAATTATAAAAGCGCACATTCAACATAATATTTAGTATTTATTTAATCATTGGGATTCTTTTAAATCTGCTTTATCACTGATTTAAAAACTGGCGGTTACAAAATATTTATTGTACTTATCCTAGTTTTAAAAAATATTTTTAATGGTTTATACATTATTTCGTGGCAGACTGGACAGCAAAAAATAGAAATATTAAGTTTTACAAAATTCAGGCTGGAAAAACAGTGCTTTCCAACAAATAATAAGTTTAGAAAACTATAACCCGAATACGTAAAATTAAAAAAAAAAAACTGTGTCACTCGGGTCATTACTAATTTATTGACACCTCATATTTTGTTAACCCCTAGTACACACTGTATTGTAGACCACGATCATTTGGTGTTAAACACAATGGTGCATCGGCATGGTTCATTACTGCGTGGCAATCCACTGGATATCGTCCGCCATCGTACAACATTTTATACCCCGTGTACATAATGGCGGCATGTAGTGAGCCAGCATGGAACATTGTGAAGAGGCACCTTTAAAAACAGTAGTTTAGTTACGTCGAGACCACAAACATACAAAGATTACCAAAATCATCACCAATCATCATCATTATCAATACACTTCTTTCGCCGTAGTCGGGTAAAAATCTGTTTCAATGTTTGAATTTAACATTCGTTACAATTTAACATTTGTTACATTTTAACATTCGTTACAATTTAACATTCGTTATAATTTAACATTCGTAACAATTTAACATTCGTTACAATATAACATTCGTTACAATTAGTTTCACACAATCGGTACCAGGAAGACAGAAATATGAGAGCGAGTTTGTCATGTCAAGCCAATCGGCTGACTGACGACTAATCCGGATGGAGTGATCTGTCACTGACTGATTCGAAGGTATTTGTCAGCAACCTGAACGCCACTAAATCAGCCGAGGGTTTCACTTACCGTATAAAAAAGTTTTCTGTAAGACCCTTTGGGCCACCGCCCACAAAACGTTGCCACAGGCATAGTAAGTATAATACTATATGATGCCCGCAACTCCGTTGCGCCAAAATTCGTTATCACGCGGGGACCGTACATTTTTCCAGGATGAAAAGTATCCTATGTCCTTTGCCGCGGGGTCCAAAGTATCTCCATAACAAATTTCAGTTAAAACGCTTCAGAGATTTGGGCGTGTTGAGGTTACAGACAGATACACAAACACACTTCGCATTGATATTAGTATCGATAGTTATATTGTTGTAAAGCTGAATGGTTTATTGTTTGGACACGCAAATCTCACGAACAAATTAAACGGAGACATTTAATTTGGCACAGAATATTATAGAGACACAGTTGAAACAGGTATAAGTAAATGGAAATAAAATTATGAACCAGTTATCTGCCTAAAAATTATTAATCACCAGGAAAAATTGCGTCTTAATCAATCAATCTGGTGTCCAAAATCGATTGGGATTCTTTATAATGTTTGAGCAATTAAAATAAAAGTTTACTCTTTGTTCGAAGGGTGAAGAGATAGATTAAGTAAGCAACTTTGAAGAATGAAAAAATATTTTCCAATTTTGCCAACTAAGGACTTAAGTAATTTTATTTTAATTGGTATTAAGAAATTTTATCGTTTAATTATAGGTGTCCAGGTAAATAACTAATTACTTATGTTTTATTATTTGTAAACTAGATGACGCCCGCAACTCCGTTGCGCCAAAATTTGTTTATCGCACATAAACCGTACATTTTTCCGGGATAAAAATCCTATGTCCTTTCCCGGGACTCAAACTATCTCCATACTAAATTTCAGCTAAATCGATTCAGCGATTTGGGTGTGAAGATGTAGCAGACAGACAGACACACTTTCGCATTTATAATATTAGTATGGAAGTCACACTTTTTTTACCTACTTACGATAAATTATTAAGAAGGTCAATAAAATATAGTTTTCCTTTGCTGATAGGTACTTTAGAAAATAAGACGGACAAAGACAATATTTTATAAATCAAGAACATATTCTATATAACTTAGGGGCACTTTTAATAATTATCTTTGTGCAATGCCTTTTGCCACTTTATTATTTAATTCAACTGTTTTGTCCTCAAATCCTTAATACTGGATCTAGCTAAATCCTACTGCAGTATCGTATAAAATACTTTAAATGAAAGACAAAGTGAACATAGATTAAATAACGTTTTGCTCAACCGCGCCCAGCAGGACTAACTGTTCGAAAACTATTTGAGTTAAACTGTATTACGGAGTTAGGCTTGGTGCATACGAGCCGCTTGCGACCGCAACTGTTTGCCCGCGTGTTAGGCTTTTTTTAGTCATAAAACTCACCACACACGTAACTTTAACCAAAATTTACTGTTTCAATGCATTACATATACTATATTAAATGTCCTTGACATTAATTTTCTATACAATTTTTAAAACTTAAAGGATCAAATTCAACAGAATTTGATCCTTTTAGTTTTAAAAAACTTGCGTTTCATAATAATTATAACTACTTGTTATTGAAATTTTTGTTTTTTGGTTTCAATAACATTAAATTGTATTCGAAAAGAAATTCATGTAATATGTAACAAAACCTGGATTACTATTTACAAACTTGGCGGTCGCGTTACTGCGATGTTATGAAGCCTGTCTGCACTATGCTTTAATCCAGGTTCTATTAAAATCAAATGCAAACTGCGCCCGAAGTGGAGCACGATCTTGTATCTTCAATTTTAAAGTTGAGCAAGTAATAAATAATTGGAATCAGATGAGATTCTTCATAGCCGAAGACGCTAATTGAATAAAAATTTTGAATTTCATAAATGGAATGAAAGTTAATTCGAAAGGAACTAGAGGTATTTTAATGTTACATTTAGTTACGCTATTGATTTTGTGACTTTCCACCGTTAAAGCTTACTTTTAAGGCCAGAGGATGGCTCCTTTGTCTCAGTCCTGTTATTAAATCACGATCCCACCATTAATTTAATCACTCTGTGAAATGTAACAGAGTAGTCAAATCTTTTTTGGTGTCGTATACATCCTGCCAAGCATGGGTAAACATGAATCTACAATAACACTATAGCATACATTTTTTAATAAAACCCTAAAATTACTATCAGGAAAATTTACAGGCTGAATAATACGTTATTTAGTCTGGTTATGTCAATGTCTGTTGGGCTGGGTTTGACAAAACTGGACTAAGTTAAGTAAGTCCGCCGTCTGTGAATCTGCAGTCTCACCCCGAAAATGATACCTACGATTTTGATTTACAAGTCAGATTAGTTTCAAATTGAGCCGCAGCACGATCATGCGCTAGTATAGGTGTCAGAAGTGGGAAAAGCCGTTGACGTCGAATTAGTTCCAAATTGAGCCGCAGCACGATCGTGCGCTAGTATATAATATGTCGGAAGTAGCAAAAGCTTTGAGATCGAGCTGATTCGATTCTCGTTTCGATTCTGAATTTGGTGGGAGCAAGGCAGCTGGTTTGCTTTGCAGTAGTTATGATGCGTTTCATTTCGCGGGAAATTAGGTCAGTTCTATTTATAAACGGTTATTCAGTTTATTTGTGACAATGACCTCCGCTTTCGCTATGAGACAAACAAGGAATTAAATTACGCAAACAAAATAGCAGACCGATATTTTAGGTATCTGATAATAATAATATACTTTCGATCTCCTCAACCGACCATATTATATATGTTACCGGAAATGTATGAAATCTAGGAATTGTATACAAATCCTAGGAAATTTATACAATTCCGAAACTATTTAGGAAATGTATAAAATATTGTTTCAAAAACTATTTAATACATAAATATCCTAGGAAATGGGTACAATTCCTAGGAATTGTATATAATTCCAGTATCGTATTAGGAAATGTATAAAAACAATGCTTTCTCTACAAACGTGTTTCTTTTCTAAAACACGTTGTTACAATGAGAATAATCATTTTTATTAAAGCTCTCGTTGAGATAACAACGTTTAGGTAACAATCATATCGTAAAATATTATAATTTTCATAATATCTTACTAATTAAGGCCTCAAAAATCAACTATATAGTAACTTTTAAAATGTATTTATCACAAAAGCGACTTATATTATTGTTATAAAGTCAAACTTTCGTTTGGTAAGTAATCAGTCTGTTATTTAAGTAATTATAAATGTCACAATATTAAAGTAAGTCTTTATATTATTATACTATGTTAAATGTAAACGAGTACTGACATTTAACGTAGCCACATAGACTGTCATATTATATGGCTATTTATTTTTGCAGGGTAAGCTGGAATGGCACTTGGAAGTACACAATAATTTATTTTTATAGCACAGACATCTTGCTATAGTACAGTTTTTCTTGCAAAGGCACTTTTTAAATCCCTGGCCGGTTCCAGTGGATTGTAGGTTAGTAACTGACCGTAGTCCCGCCCCGCTATCCCCGCGTACCCATTGATATCTCAAATGTTTTTCATTTCCGATTACTATTTAGGAAATGTCTAGATTTCCTAGGAAATGTGTCTAATATCATTAATTTTACACATTTTCGTGCGATTTTAGGAATTACATACATTTCCTAGGAATTGTATACAATGACGGATTACATACATTTCCGGTAACATATTATACACCAAAATCGCTTCAACGGGAAAAGACAGACAGATGGACACGTATTCGTAGTATTTGACTATAGTTAAAACTTTCGATCAAGTCATCTAAATAACGATCAAAATTGGTACAGTGGTCTACGCTTGAAGGGATAACAGACAAGCAAAACAAGCTTTATCTAGTATGAATCTAGAAGTTACAAGACATACAAATGAGGAAGAAACGAGTTACAAATTTTAACTTCGGCGTCTAATAACACGAAAGTAGCAAATTAACAGACGACAAGCGAGAGATTACTGAAAAGAGCTAACAAGCAAGATTATCCCAGAGACGGGAGCTAAATGTTGGGGAGTGTGTCCACCGCCGACGTCACCGGGACGTCACGAGAACGATATGACGGTGCCGATTTAGGGTCAATTCAGACCGCAACCACAGAATATATATATAGTCCGCAACGCAAAGCGTAGATGCATATCTAAGTTTGTACTGAATTGACGGATGAGCAGGACGTCTCACGCAATTGAAATTTGTAAAATCCATACAAATTTAGAAATGCATCTACGCATCGCGTTGCGGTCTGAACTGACCCTTAGTGATACATATACTTACTGCTAGATGTCGCCCGCAACTCCGTTATGTCAATTGTTTATCGCTTACACTTTTCCGGGACAAAAACTATCATTTTTATCCCGGAAACTTTCGTGGTACTCAAAGTATTTGCATACCAAATTTCATCAGAATTGGTTCAACGGTTTAAGCGTGAAGAGGTAACAGATAAACAGACAGACACACTTTCGCATTATGATATTAGTATGGATTTTGTATCCGGAGATGAAAAAGTGCATTTATTTTAATTACCTGCTTAGGTGGCACATACAATTATATATAAAATAGAGTTTTTAAAGAAAAAACATTGAAGTATATTTTGTTTTATTATATTGTTTTTGTTGTTTATACACATTGTTTATTTCCCTTATCCCGGCGACCGCAAAATCGTGCTGAGAATCATGTCAACTATACACCTTTGTTTTTCCTGTTTATGTTTATCTACCGTTTTGTTTATGTGACATACATTTGGACGTAACCTAATTAAAGATAGAATTATACATCTAACTTAATTTAGATCAAGTTTCAATAAGATTTTTAGGTTAAAAGTTTAGAGGGATGAGCATAATATATAATTTCCTACGCTTATAATATCTATCTAACGCTGTTTTCTTGGGTTCAGAACACCTCAGTTTCAAATATTTTAAACTCAGTCTACCGTTTTCATTATACTAGAAGTATTTAATTATACAAAGTATGTTAAACTAGATGACTCTCCGTTGCGCAAAAATTTATATATCGCGCGGGAACCGTAATTTTTTCGGGATAAAACGTATCCTATGTCCTTTCGCGGGACTCAAAGTATCTCCATACCAAACAGCAAAATAGGTTCAGCGGTTTGGGCGTAAAGAGGTAACAGATACAGACACACTTTCGCATTTATAATATTAGTATGGATGTGTCTTAGTCTGGCCCCTCTATAATGTTTACCGAGTTAGTGATTCAGAAGCGGTCGCTAAATTCGTTTCTACTCAATAATTTAGAACGGCGAAGGCACTCATTTCGTAATTTTCTGCATGCGATGTCGAATAAAAACTGTTCCATTTGTTAAAAATTCAAATCCGAATTATGGATAAGTAATTTGATAATCGGTTATTCGAAAATCACTATTCTCCATCCGCTACAGTCTATTTTTTATTTTATTTCATAAGAACACAAACAATTTACAGTAAGTACATCGTAGGACAGCAATTTGACTATTTTATTAACGTCACCCTAATACAATTTGGCATATTATAAGCTGCTTCACTATCCTGTCACTATCATCAAATTACAATTTGGCATATCGTTGTCGTACCAGCGGCATCCACGCCCCATGACAGTTTCAAAAGGACGTGACATTACATCCTTTTTTTCTTATTATGTCGATTTGGCTATATGACCATGGCCAGTGCCAAGTAAATAGCAGGAATACAATGTTCTTATAACGTTTTTAGCATCGACTTTCTATTTTGTCAAGTTTAGTAAAAGTCTAAAGTAAAAGTCAATGCAGTCAAGTAGTCAAGTCGGTCGATTCAGTAAAGTGGTAGACACTTTACTGAAACTTTAGATGGAGTTTTGAAGGGAACACAAAATGGCAAGTTTCTGGAATTTTTATCACTTACCTACACTTGTGCATGATAACGAATATATAATGGTTAATATTCTACGAATATAATACATTAAAAACACAGTTAACACAGTTTTAGGAAAAAAATAAAAAGTTTGTGGCGAACCACAAATAATTATTATTTTATATTTAAATATGGTTCTGCCGCATGGCAATACTGTGTCATTCAAAAAAGGAAATGGCAATGCCAAAATGTTGGCAACATTATAACTTACTTCCGCAAAACTTTTATTACCGGCGCCATGCCTTTGTAATTTAGCTAACCCTTCTTTTTTGTGTGTAAAAACTAATTAAACTTGTTAAAACTCACTAACAAAAGTGCAATTACATGTGGGGACCAAATAAACAATTATTACATTAACGGAGTCGTTTAATTGTGCTCGTCCCCCATATTGGTGACCAACGACCGAACACGACGCCGCTACCGCTACGCATCGAATCACGCCACGGAAAACTCCTATGCATGGTGAAAACTCCTATGCACGGTGGAAACTGCTACGCATGGTGGAAACTCAGTCAAAACCGCTCTGAGAGGACTGCGTCTGCGCATCAACGCACGTGGCTTCCATTCTTCGGTTTCCGGTGCATGAGGCTTCATCCTTCTGTGCACGAGGTTTCTTCCTTCAACGCACGAGGATTCATCCGTCAACGCATGTGGCTCCAGCCGTTCGACGCGCGAGGCCTCATCCTGCATCGCATTGCATCATCCCATTGCTGAGCATGAAAACTGCGGAGAAGCCCAGGGTTAAGCTTATTAACATCGCATGAGGTGACATTGCATCATTTTTCTGTTCAAAAGACTGTCCATTTCAAATTTCACATAACTTTTTTGTTGCTAACCCGTTGCAACATGCATGTGTTTTAAGTTTCTGCGGTAACTGTAAAAGCTATTATTAACATTTAAGTTTTGTCAATTTAACCTGCATTTTGTGCAATTTAACTTGCATTTTGCGTATATTAACCTGTGTTTTGTACTAAATTTACTGCAACACTTTACATACTTTAAATTTAAGGAATTAAGAATTGTCATTTGACATTTGAAAAACTTAATTTCAATTTTAATTTTCAAACTATTAACTAATTGTCCATGTTTGCATGTTAACTGTGTTTAATATTGTGTATATTTACAACATTAATTATTTTCATAAGAAAATTTGCATGACTTAACCCCCTGGTGAAAGACAAGGTTTTCCATTTAACCTGTTAACACACATTTTTCTTGGTTAACATTTTAACTTAACATTGTTTTTCTTTCATCTATTTTGGATTGGTTGGGTTGTTGCTCTGGTCTGTTGTTTGTTTGCACTTTTCAGAAATCATGACTGACAATAACACTAACACTAACACTTTACCCGAACCTACAAATTCCACACAGGTTCATAAGTTTGTAAATAAAGTATCAGCTAAAATTCCACAATTTTGGCCCGAAAAACCCAATCTCTGGTTTAGCCAAGTCGAAGCTGAATTTCACCTTGCAGGCATAGTTTGTGACACAACTAAGTACAGTTATGTCATTGCTGCACTTGATCAACGCACTATAGGAGAAATAGAGGATAACATTATCAACCCTCCTGTTGATCAGAAGTATGAAAAATTAAAAAAGGATTTAATTTCAAGATTTTCAGCCTCGGAGGAACAACGAGTCAGACGTCTGCTAAGCGACGAACAGCTCGGAGACCGAAGACCTTCCGCTTTTCTCCGGCACCTGCGGTCCTTGGCTGGTTCCCTGAAAGATGACAACCTATTACGACAACTTTGGATGCGACGACTGCCTAATCAAGTACAGGCTATTTTGGCCGCACAAGCAGACCTGAGCCTGAATAAAATTGCAGAACTGGCTGACAAAATTATGGAATTACCATCCGCATCCACCAATGTTTATGGGATTGAGAGCTCACCATCTGTACTTACCACACTTGTCGCACAAGTCGAGAACCTTACCAAGCAAGTCGCTGCCCTTACTAGTGGACATTCACAGCACCGTGGCAGGTCACGTAACCGGTCTGCCTCCAGGAACCGCAGCAGCTCCAAGTCTAAAAACCCTAAAATGTGTTGGTATCACAAGAAATTTGATACAAAAGCCAACAGATGCATTCCTCCGTGCAGCTGGAAGGAAAACTCCAGCAGCAGTCAGTAACGGCGGATACTGACTGCTGTTCCATAGATTCCACTGGCCGTCGACTTTTTGTTACAGATCGAGTTACAAAGAGGCAGTTCCTTATTGATACTGGGTCTGATTTATGCTGTTACCCGTACCGCTGGGCCCCTGAACAGAGGACTCCCACTGACTGGGAACTCAGTGCTGCAAATGGGAGTAGTATCAAGACCTACGGAACCATTACTCTACGACTGGATCTAGGACTGCGTCGCGACTTCTCATGGCGTTTTGTAGCTGCAGACGTGAACACCGCAATCATTGGTTCGGATTTTTTGGCACACTACCACCTCTTACCAGATTGCCGCACGAAAACCCTAGTGGATGGTACCACTGGTTTAAGAGCCGTCGCAACTACCGCTGCAGTCGAGCAACCCAGTGTAAAGTCTGTTGATATCCAGAACTCAACCTATGCACAAGTGCTCGCTGAGTTCCCTGATATTACTCGTCCCCCAGGACTCCCTCGGTTGGTCAAGCATAATACAGTGCATCACATCAAAACTTCAGATGGACCACCGGTTTCATGCCGTCCTCGCCGCTTAGCGCCTCAGAAGTTGATAGCAGCTAAAAAGGAATTTGAGGATATGGTGAAGAATGGCACTGCGCGACCATCGAAGAGCTCCTGGTCCTCACCGTTACACATGACTACCAAGAAAGACCAGTCATGGCGTCCTTGTGGCGATTATCGCGCCCTGAACGCCAGAACGGTACCGGATCGTTACCCTGTCCGGCATATAAACGATTTTGCCCACAATCTCTCTGGAGCCAAGATATTTAGCACAATTGACCTTGTGAAGGCCTATCATCAGATACCAGTTTTTGAGGAGGATATCCCTAAGACCGCTATCGTTACCCCGTTTGGCCTCTTCGAATTCCCTTTTATGACTTTTGGGTTACGAAATGCAGGTCAAACATTTCAGAGGTTTATCGATGAGGTCACGCGGGGTCTCGATTTCGTTTTTCCGTACGTAGATGACTTATTAGTGTATTCTGCTGATGAAAGTTTTCACAAGGAACACCTTCGAATCTTGTTTAAACGCCTTCAAGATTATGGCGTTGTAATTAACCCTTCGAAGTGCATTTTTGGCACCAGAGAGGTCGTCTTCCTCGGATACACGATCAACTCTGAGGGTACTCACCCACCAGAGCAACGTATCCGAGCCCTACTTGATTTTCCCCCTCCACAGACTGTCCAAGGGGTACGTCGTTTCCTCGGTATGTTCAATTACTACCGCCGGTTTGTACCTCACGCTGCCAAGTACCAAGCTCCCTTGATTGATGCCTTAGTAGCTATTAACGGCAAAGGTGCGAAGCCATTTAAATGGACACCCGAGCTCCTAGCTCAATTCAAGGCTTGCAAAGAGAGTTTATCTAGGGCTACGTCGTTACAACATCCGGTTAAGGACGCACCGCTTGGATTGTTCACAGACGCATCAAGTACTTGCATAGGCGCATGCTTGCAACAACAGGTGGACGTAGAGTGGCGCCCCCTAGCGTTTTTCAGCAAGAAGCTGAGACCACAACAAACAGAGTGGCCAGCTTATTACCGGGAATTGTTGGCCGTGTATGAAAGTGTACAGCACTTTCGGCATATACTTGAGGTCCAACACGTCACCATCTTCACTGACCACAAGCCGCTGCTGTACGCTTTCGTACAACGGAGGGAAAAGCTGCCACCTGCGCAGCTGAATCAGCTGTCTTTCATTGGACAGTTCACAACTGACATCCAATATATCAGAGGTGAGGAGAATATCGTCGCTGACGCCATGTCCCGAGTAGAAGCCATTTCCTTAGAGCAAGAATATGAGGCTCTTGCCGCGTCCCAAGAAACAGACGAGGAGTTGACCCAATTACTTGGCAATTCCAGTCTTAATTTGGTGAAATTACGCGTACCCGGAACAAGCTTCTCCCTATTTTGCGACCTTGCGACCGGCAAGCCTCGGCCGTATGTTCCCCGTGACTTGCGTCGCATGATATTTAACAAATTACATAACCTGAGTCATCCTAGCATTAGGGGCTCAGCTCGTCTCGTAGCTGACCGTTACGTGTGGCCCTCCATGAACAAAGATTGTAGAGAGTGGGCCCGCACTTGCGAAGCTTGTCAACGTTGTAAGGTAACTAGACATGTTTCTGCTCCCTTAGGCACCTTCGACACTCCATCCGGGCGGTTCTCTCACATCCATATGGATATTATTGGACCGTTACCGATCTGCTCCGAGTATCGCTACTGCCTTACAGCAATCGATCGGGTTACTAGGTGGCCCGAAGTCTGGCCGATGCGTACTATCACAGCTGAAGAAGTCGTTGACACTTTTACAAGAGAGTGGATACCTCGTTTCGGCATTCCGTCGATTATAACCACGGATCGTGGTACTCAGTTTGAGTCAGACCTATTCCGTCGTCTCTTGCAGAATTTCGCTGCAAAACGCATTCGTACGACGGCCTTCCATCCGAGCGCCAACGGAATGATAGAGCGCGTCCACCGCCAATTAAAGGCATCCCTAATGTGCCATGGAAATTCCTGGATCAAGGCTCTCCCGCTCGTCTTACTTGGAATACGCTCAGCTTTCAAAGAAGATTTGAAGGCCACAGCTGCTGAAATGGTTTACGGTGAAACCCTTCGTCTTCCTGGAGAGATACTGGTTCCAGTGGCTGAATCGAACGAATTCGAGGACCCTGCCGACTTTGTGGCGAGACTCCGGAGCCACATGGCATCCATTCGACCCGTTCCAGCTTCACGACACTCGGTTCCATCTACATTTATTTTTAAAGACCTGGCTACTTCCTCGCACGTATTTTTGCGAGACGATACTGTCCGTCGCCCCTTACAGCCCCCTTACAATGGTCCTTATCAAGTTATTGAACGGGCCACTGACGGCAAAACCATCACCATTGATGTTAAGGGCAAGACCGTTGTTGTCAGCGTCGACAGACTCAAACCAGCCTACGTCGACAATTCTCCACCTTTAGATTCTTCACCACCGACTTCTCCATCTCAGCAACCACCTGACTCTTCCACAACAGCTACTGTCCCTACAACTACAACTCTGTTACCATTTTCCACAACTCAATTAGCACCATCTCCAACCACAGAGCAGCCTAAGCAACCGTACACCACAAGGTCTGGCAGACGTGTACATTTTAAAAAGTTCGACAATTATTATGTTTAATTATTTAAATTTTAAAGTAACCTTGAAATTTCGTCGGGTTGTCTTTCTCCGTGGGGGGGTGGTGTGGCGAACCACAAATAATTATTATTTTATATTTAAATATGGTTCTGCCGCATGGCAATACTGTGTCATTCAAAAAAGGAAATGGCAATGCCAAAATGTTGGCAACATTATAACTTACTTCCGCAAAACTTTTATTACCGGCGCCATGCCTTTGTAATTTAGCTAACCCTTCTTTTTTGTGTGTAAAAACTAATTAAACTTGTTAAAACTCACTAACAAAAGTGCAATTACATGTGGGGACCAAATAAACAATTATTACATTAACGGAGTCGTTTAATTGTGCTCGTCCCCCATAAGTTTCTGGCAAAACTCCGACATTACATCCTTGAACCGAAGATCAACAATGTCAATGTTATAACATCCTTGTAGCTCTGTATTACTCTCTTAGTATTACACAGAATATTTTAGTTGGTATTACTCTCTTTTTCTATCAATTGCTATCAATAATTGTTCTGTTACGAGAATAGTTAAGCTATATTGCATAGCTTTTATCGCGGGCTTTGAGTGCGGCGATCGAATCAAGAAATTCCGTAACGAAAAACCTAACACCCTCCACTCCGACTGCCACAGCGGTGCGGCGTTGCCAGACTACGGCACGATGTTTGTGTGCGTGCGACTAGACGTATACGAATTATATTTGCATAAGTTGGTCAAAATGTTGCGCAATAGCTCTACCACGGCAGTCCCCGAGTGCTACATGTATTTTTTATAATAGTTTGTACCTTTGTCACTTGCATCATAATATTATAATATTTATGTATATTCCCAGAGCAAAACCACATAATAATATTATTATTATTAATAACTTGGTGGTTTTAGCAATAACATGTGAATGAGATTAGTTAGTACTGTGGTACAGACATAATGTGTTTACTATTTTCCATCTTCAAATTACTCTTTGCCGACATTGATGAACATTAACAAACATAAATTAAAAAATCGGCCAAGTGCGAATCGGACTTGCGCATGAAGGGTTCCGTACCGTTAAAGAGCAAAAATAGGCCAAAAGTTGTGTTTTTTGTATGGGAAATTAAAAAATAAAATAATATCACTTAAAATGTTATTTTATTTTAATATTACTATTTATTATTAAAGTACACAATATATAATAAAGGTCTTTGTGAAAACTTCAGGTGCCTACCTGTTGCCATTATTGATATAGAGCAAAAAAGGCCAAAAAAATACGTTTGTTGTATGGGAGCCCCCCTTAAATATTATTTTATTTTGTTTTTAGTATGTGTTGTTATAGCGGCAACAAATATACACAATCTGTGAAATTTTCAGAAGTCCAGCTATAGCGGTTCTTGAGATACAACCTGGAGACAGACAGACGGACGGATAGACGGACAGACAACGAACTCTTAGTAATAGGGTCCCGTTTATACCCTTTGCGTACGGAACCCTAAAAAAGAACATAATATACAGGGTGGAACAAAACTAAGTGATAATACTTTAGGATGTGTATGGTTCCCCTATATAGAGTTCGCTGTGAAAGGGGCAGCGCTGAAAGAGAATTTTTTTTTTCACCTTTGTATGGAAAAATTCATGACGCGGGGACGCTTACCCAATACCCATACAAATCACAAAAAAATTACTCTTTCAGCGCTGTTACTTTCACAGTGAACTCCAAGGACGTTTAAATAATTTAAACGTCCTAATAAAAAAAAATATTTAAACGTCCTTGGTGAACTCTATACATGGGCCACAATATACACACCCTAAAATATTATCACTTAGTTTTGTTACACCTTGTATACGGTCGAATTGAGTCCTCCTGCTTTCTTGAATTCGGTTAAAAAATAAGTAATATGAACTAATAAGAAACAACTATCTAAAGTGACACTTTTGCAAGATGGCAGTATAAAGGGACAAGTTGGAAGCCGGCTACATGAAGCGGCAGCAGACGACATGTCGTCGCGACACTACTGGTTTCTATGTATTTCTATGAAATACCCTAAGCAGCTAGCGACACGAAGCTAGTGACACTTTCATAGAAATACATAGAAACAGTAGTGTCGCGCCGACACGTCGTCTGCTGCCGCTTCATGTCGCCCGCTGCCAACCGGCCGCGGCACCTTTAGTTCTTATTTCGTCCAAATGTCAAATAAACCTTGTAAAACTGCATTTGTTACCGTTAGAATGCAGAATACGTTACTGTGCACAAAAACTAGGTAATCTGCAGATTTTCTGATACCGTTAAAGTGTGAAATTTAAATCAAAAAAGCTTATATTCGCATTTTACCTAGGTATTTTGCATAGTAATGAATAGTACATCGTTAAATTACGGAAGACAGTGAAACTAAACACTTTTGTTTCGCTCCTCCACTACTGACTGCGCCCCTGCGGGGCTAAAATGGTCGCTTTGAAGAATCATGATATGAATCATAATATGATTCATTTTTCTAAAATCGCAAAATGCAACTCTGCTTGCAATTCATTTCTGTATTTTTGTACTGATTTGACATTTGACAGTTTTGACAATTCATTTGCTGAATTGATTGAGAGGAATTGCTAAATGTAACCATTTTAGCCCCGCTGTTCCCGCGTTCGATGATTTGATCTGTTATATTTTATCAGTGGAGTAATATTATAGTTAAAATTGGATATTTTATTCCTTTGTTGTTTTTTTTATGGCGCTTAGGCTATACAGGGTGTAACAAAACTATGTGATAATACCTTAAGGTGTGTATGTGTCCCTTATATAGAGTTCACTGTGAAAATACAACGCTCAAAGGGCCAAATTATTTTTGTGATTTGTATGAGCAAGCGCCCCCACACCATAAATTTTCCCATATAACAGTAAAAAAAGTTTCTCTATCAGCGCTGCCACTTTCACAGTGAACTCTATATAGGGGACCCATACATACCCCAAAAGTATTTTCACAAAGTTTTGTTACACCCTATATTATAAGGGGCACATACCTCACTTAATTTTATTACACCATGTATAACCATAGCCAGTGTCAAGTAAATGGCGGTAAAACAATGTTATTGTAACAATTTTTAGCATTGATTTTCTATTTGGCAAAATCCAAAGTCTAGTCTAAGTCTAAGTAAAAGTCAGACTTTGACTTAAGCTTGTCAAGCTAATACTGTTGTTGTTTTAATTGTTTTTCTTTTCTAGTTGATATGATCTGTTATATTTTATCAGTGGAGGAACATTTTACTTAAAATTTAATAATTTATTCCTTTGTTGATGTTCAAAAAATTATATAAAATAATTCCTTACAACTAAATAACATGTTTTATTCAAACAAGAACCTGTTTTATGTATTTTACCGTATGCATGGTCGTTAGTCCGCAGACTACCTAGGTATTCTGCAGATTATCTCGTTAATATTCAGTAAGAATATAATAAACTTTTTGCACCTTAACCACAGAATATATATTAGTAGTACCAACCTTAACTGACTCACACAGATAATCTGCAGAATACCTTGTTAATCTGCAGTCTAACTGCAGTGGTTTACGCACATTAACGGTAACATATTAATTTCAAACTAACATAGGCCACATAATAATATAATATTATTTAATATAGGTTTGAGCAAATAATTCAAAGTTTTTTTGTATTGTCTGGAACATAATTTGTGGAAAATTAAATTTATTTTTCATATAAATTCACTTTTCTAAGAATTAATATTACGTGGATTCATGCTGTCGAACATAAGATAAAATTGTTTTCCCGACTTTGACCGGCGTAGCGTAACATTTTTCAAATAAAGTCATGAATAAATAATAATTGTATTTTGATACCTAATTCGCAACAGGATACAGTTATACTGCTTGATTATACTGCTGTAGATACAGCTAGTCTTTTGAGTTGAATAAAAGTTACAGATTTAAAAGCATTCGTAAATCTAAGTACTGGAAATAGCATACTTAAAACCAGCTCCGACCAAACCTCTAGCATCTGCTATACGTCAAAGAAAACGCTAGAGGCGCATACCGGCCCAAATAACTTTCAGATAATTTAAGACATAATACTAAACCGCTAAAATGCGAGAAATTAAGGAATGGAGAGAAATATTATTAAGATTAATAAGTCTACGTTTCACGAAAATATTATAAAATTATAATTTTTAGCTTGCTGATGATTCTTATCGAAACTTGTGTATTTTGTTTTTATATATATATTAATTAGTAAATTAATTTACAATTGGAAAACAAAAACTTAACACCTGATTGATGGATGGATGATTTTGTGGAAACCGGTCGTGTAAAACATTAAAATTGTAACAAAATATACAGGGTGTAACAGAAATAAGTGATATATATAGAATATACTTTAGGGTGTGTACGTGTTCCTTGTAGAGAGTTCACTGTGAAAGTAGCAGCGCTGAAAGACCAAAAATTTTTTTCGCTTTTGTATGGGGAAACTCGTGACGCTCGGGCCCTTGCCCATACAAAAGTGAAAAAAAATATTCGTCTTTCAGCGCTGCCACTTTCACAGTGAACTCTCTACAAGGAACACGTACACACCCTAAAGTATTATCACTTATTTTTGTTACACACTGTATTAATAAAGTGGAATAAGTGCATATATATTTTATAACTGTGAAAAAAAAATTCTTTTAAATGTAAAAAAATCTGCGATTAAAAAAAAAGTAAAAATACCTCAGCACTGCACTGGGAACCAGCTATGATATTCACTAGAAAACACTGAGTGTCACACACACTTCGTTTCATTGAAACCGTCAATCAAACTTGCTCGTTGCAGGCCGCGCGCAATATCGACGTTTCAGAAAATACCTGGAAACTAGGGCCGCGTGTATACTAGTTTATAGTTCTAGTTTATATTTTCTTTTCTTTTTTAGATGATGATTGGTTTTATCTTAACAATCAAGTAATTAATCATGTGGATTTAAATATACAAAATAGGAAGAAAAACACTATTTACTGTGTCTAATCAGACCGGAGCTACGTGATAGAAGATTGAAGTTTTGCAAAGTTTAACGTTCGAAAAATTCGGTAATATTATTCTTAAGATACATAAGCATTAGGGTGACAATTTAATATTTTGAAGGTACAACTATTTATATATATATATATATATATATATATATATATATATATATATATATATATATATATATATATATATATATATATATAAATAATTGTCAAATTTCAATACCATTTACGACAGCAAAAGGCCGAAACCAAATCTAGTTTTAACTTGTTATACAGAGATACGTTAGTGAAATCAAAACAGAGCAAGCTATACAAGATTTTCTGGACATAACTTCAAATTGTAAATTCGTTGTTTCCTTTACAGGTTACGTTTACAAAATTTACAGATAGGTTTGAATAAACAAAATGCCTAAACTTTAAAGCAAATTACGGTATACTCTAAAGATATATAATTGTATATTGTAATATATTTGGGCACATTTTTTAAACTCTTTTAGATATTAAGTGCAACAAAAAACACGCATTATATGTGATATTCAATAAAAAAGATATATTTTTAAAGTTATTGAAGAGTTTTCACAAATTGTGAAGTAAAAAATCTTAATAATAGTTATTACGTTCCATTTTCATTGTAAGTGAATAGTAATTTAATTTTATTTCATTTTAAATATAATATTTCGATTTATGAAAAAAAAAACTATATTAATGCAATATTGAAGTGGAAATAATATTTTTTTAATAATATTGTAATGATGACTGCGACATATTCTATCCCTTTCTAATGGGATATAAGTGAAACAGATAGATGTAACAATATAGTGATAGGGCGCTTTATCAATTGACTTTTTAACCCACATTAATGTCTGTGATACACTAGCGAGGAAAAAAATATATTTTTAGAACAAACTTGTGATACAAAAATGTGGGAACATACTGTTTTTTATAGTGTAATAACGTTTAACCAGACATACCATTATTATAATTTCGAAAGTCTGTATGTTTATCTGTATTTTTTACGCTCACACCACTGAACCAGATAAGATTTTTTTTGCTAAAATGCATAAATATTTTTTTACGAAGGAAAATTTATCTAGTAAGGTCTTCGTGCGATAAACGAATTTCCACGCAGTCTAGTTTTCCATTTTGTATAGTTTTCAGTTTCAAAGCGGTAGTACTATCAAGAGTATTTATTACAATCGCATATACGATTCCGACAGTAATTATTTAGTTTAGTGCTTTTAATTTGATCTAAATTATCTAACGGTTATCCAAATAAATAAAAATATCTATACCTGATAATGTGCCGGATAGGCTATCCACAACTTATTTGAAAGATTCTCCATACTTTATCTGTCAAGGTAAGTTGTGGATAGACTATCCGGTACTTATCAGGAAGTGGTGAAACATGCCCTTATTGTTGTAACGATGAAAACAATATTTTAATATTAAGCTAAGCTAATAGGAAGGGTAACAACTATAATAATGGTACTCTACATAATATTGGAAAAAAAAAAAAAAAGATGATGAGGTTCTGTTGCTCGTATGTTGTAAAATTTTAGTTACCTACTTCATCCAATAATGTCTTCAAATATGCTAGGAGAACTTCCTAGCGGAATACACGACATATTGATAAATAATAATACCTCCCACGCCAATTCCGGTGACGATAGCCAATTTCTTTGAAACCGCGCTAACAACGCAGGTGTAATTTCTGTGAAATGTTTACATTAGGGTAGGGAACTACCCTAATGTATGCACATTGCACAGTACAAAAGAGCACTGTTTCTTCCTTTACTCTCATAACCCATTGGGACGGATGACCAACAAGACGTTGGGTGCAGGCCCGAGGCAACAACTGGTGGGTGCAGACCCGAGTTTACATGCCCATTCGGCGCATGGATCATATTTGATGTCAGACAATCACTCATACGCGTAAGTGTATCACAGGCATTACAAATGATTAGTTGGGACTTGGGGTCAGCTGATGTAAACGCGGGTTCCCATGAGGGGGCCCCGCTTTCCTATGAAGAACTTGATACCAGGAAACGAGTAGTGGATCACCTGATGTCAAGCACTTCTCACTTTATAGGCAACTAGATGACGCCCGCAATTCCTTTGCGCCCGAATTCGTTTATCGCGCGAGAACCGTACATTTTTCCGGGATAAAAAGTATCCTATGTCCTTTCCCGGGACTCAAAGTATCCTCATACAAAATTCAGGAAAATCGGTTCAGCGGTTTGGGCGTGAAGAGGTAAGAGAGAGACAGACAGACACACTTTCGTATTTATAATATTAAGTATGGATTTATGATATCTATCTAGCTTAAATCCAACAAGCTGTTTCATTTTTCATCATTTCATCTAAAACAAAACGTAACCCGACGAAAACACAAAGGGTGTCGTAATTTTAACGTGTTTGTCTCTTGTCTGTCTGACTGTGGTATGGTAGCACTGACCTCCATTATACAAGTACGCTGAACCTATGATACCCACTTTTTTTTGTGCCTATTTGAAGCGGAATCAGCGCCCCCACTGAGAGGGAAGAGAACTAAATTTGACGTAACTTGCAAATGGCCGCTTAATCGTTATTGGTTGTCATCACTAGTATTAGTTCCAAATACTCCCACTACTGCTATCAGCGCCAATATGGCTACTTTCAAACGTCATTTTTACGTCAAATTTAGTTCCTATTACTCACATTGGGGGAGCTGATTCCGCTTCAAATAGGCACAAAAAATAGATGTCATTTCAAAGGGTATCATTAGTCCAGCGTACTTGTATAACCAGCGTACTTGTATAATGGAGGTCAGTGTATGGTAGCATTCAAATGAGTAGATTTATTTTGATCTAGTTTTTTTTTGTGTTTCACTTAACTCTAAAGATAGAAAAATAGAGTTGTATAGTAAATGTAGCGTTGATTGCAATAAATAATTATTATTATAGAATACTAGCATAATATTATAAGTAAAAATACTTCCTTATTATCTGTATATCGTGATCGTTACATTTGAGGTGTGAGAATCGCCCCTGAATAACACGTCAATTCTAATTGTAGACGTAACATGTCGTGTTCTAATATTTCTCATGTAGCTCATAACAAACAAACATACACACCCACTAAATCATTTCCTTACAAACGTGATACGGAATCGATTTCAGAGGTTTTAGACAAATTGTGTTTGATATTTTTGACAGCGAAGTTACATAATATCAAAAATATATGGGACTTAACGTATTGCTAAGTGACATAGTATTTTAAAACAAACCGAAAAAGTTATTTCTATGTTCGCTGTAAAAACCAAATTAAATATTTTAGTTGCAGTTTTAGCTATAGTAACTGACTAAAGATCTGGGTCCTGAACCAAGATTATTTCGAGGCCCTTCCCCTACAGCGATTCCGTAATTTACCGTATTTATATATATACCGTATTTATATAGTATTTTAGAGCCTTATAAACTCATAATTTGAAAGCTACAAAGTTATAATAAAAAATACAGCAATAATCTTCCGTATATCAACATTCCTTTCCCCGTTTTAAATTTTCTATTTTTGTTTATTATACTCATGATATTAGCTTCCAAAGTAATACCAATTTATTAAAATTGAAGCATTCTTTCAGCATCTCCCTAGTATTTACAAATTACGTTTATTTGAAACACACGACAATAGATAGATAATTTCATTAACTACATATTCCCCGTTTTAAATATTGTTAGATCAATTTTGAACTAAGATAAGTAAAAAAATAGGATTTTTGTGCGATCTCGGCAACGCGTCAAATGTATGGTCAAGGTCGTTTGCTCAGGGGATGGCCTTAATTTAACAATCTAAGTTGGTACACAAAAGTTGTGTTTGGCATAACGCATAACTAAGTGACAGGTTATTTGCGATGTTTTTTGTCAAATAACATTGACTTTCATTTATACTCTTTGTCATCGTAGTAACTTGAATATCTAAAGCAGTTGTATTCGATTTAAATGCAACAACGACGTTAGAAAGCAAAAGTGTAAACGAATTGTCATAACTTCTCGCTAAGAGACCCTAAAATAATAAATCTCTTCTAAAACTCTAAAATGTCTTCTTCGCTGTCAAAAGTCTCAAATATTAAACCAGTATTAAACATAAAGTTAATATACTAGGTATATTAACTTTATGGTATTAAACGATGTCAAATGCCATAGATAAATCCTCCTCCTTTTTTTAGTCGCTAGAGACCATAAAGTGTACATTGTAAATACGTCAGATACGTAAATATATTGTTTACGGCGGTCCAAATCAACTTGCGTTGTGGGCATGATGGACGAATTAGCGGACACGAGTCACGACCAGCGCACACTGATAGCGGAAATATTTTACTATTTTAGGGGCTGTTTCACCACTTCCTGATAAGTGCCGGATAAGCTATCCACAACTTATCGGACAGATAGAGTATGGAGTATCTATCAGATAAGTTGTGGATAGCCTTTTTTTTTTTTTATTGAAATAAGGGGGCAAACGAGCAAACGGGTCACCTGATGGAAAGCAACTTCCGTCGCCCATGGACACTCGCAGCATCAGAAGAGCTGCAGGTGCGTTGCCGGCCTTTTAAGAGGGAATAGGGGAGGGTAGGGATGGGAAGAGAAGGGAATAGGGGAGGGAAAGGAAGGGAATAGGGTAGGGGATTGGGCCTCCGGTAAACTCACTCACTCGGCGAAACACAGCGCAAGCGCCGTTTCACGCCGGTTTTCTGTGAGAACGTGGTATTTCTCCGGTCGAGCCGGCCCATTCGTGCCGAAGCATGGCTCTCCCACGTAGAAAAAAGTCCGGCACTTATCATGAAGTGGTGAAACAGACCTTAATCTTAGCAATAAAAGGTTCACTGCTAGAGACTGCTTAGTAGCTACAAGTTAGCCTTTTGCACATCAATAACTTTTAGTGATAGTTATTATTTTAGTGCGGGTTCCCTAGAACATTTTTTTTTATTCCTATCAAGCAAATTTTTCGTGAGTAGCTTCATTTTGATAAGACGAACAACAATTTCCTCTGCGAAAATTCTCGAAAGTGGTAGCTAACAGAGATAGAAAGGATTTAATATTTCGATTTTATGGTCCTGAAATATGGATTTATCTATTTGTAGGACAATGTTACTCTTAAATTATATAACTATTACCCTATCAATATACAAAAAGTCAGCTCGTTAGGGTTCCGTTTTAGGGTTCTGTAATCAACAAAACTTGGTTGACTTTCTTCGACCAAAATAGCAGAACGTCAATGTATTTGTTTAATAATAATTAATAATATCTATGGACGCTTCACACCACGTCAGTCTGGCCTCGTGGTAAGTACCTGAAGGACTTGTGTTACGGGTACCAGACAACGGAAATATATTTAATACTTTTATAGTATACATATATTTAAGATTTTTATTATATGATACACATATTTAATACACATCCATGACCCAGGAACTTTTGAAAACTTTTTGTTCCGTCGGCGGGATTCGAACACGCGACCCCCGGCTTGAGCTACCAACAGCCCACCAACTGAGCCACAGAGGTCGTCATGTTTGTCGTCACGTGTATGATTGTTGATTCCTGTATGTGCACACTGCTTCTACAATCATGCAGTGTGCACATTATTTACAGGCAACTTACTCAGTTAGCACTGGGCCGGTTTTGATGAAAGATTGTGATAATAGAATGATATTTAAGGACATATTCGGATAACATCGAGCGAAACTTAGCTATAGTTTGCGACGTAGCTAACGTAAAAGTTGTAAACAGCTGTTTAATGTGTGCGGGTTTCCCGTCCCATACAATTTACAAAACAAATATTATGTAAAGTTCAGGAGCGTTAACTATTATTAAACATTTAACATAGCATTATAATGTACAGTAGACCACCTTTATACTAGACAGTTAAATCGGACGCACGCACACATTAGCGTTAAACCAGATAAAGGCCTGAAATCACTTTGATTAGTGATAAGTGCAGGTGATTAGCAATGAGCAGAAAGTAAGTGTGGGCAGCCTGCGACTGATTAGTGAAAGTCCTTTAATTTCTTCTAATCACTAATTACCTGCACTCGCACTAATCGAAGTGAATACAGGCCCTAACTTTAAGTACCCAAATGAAGACATGAGTGGATGAAGTGGGTAACTAGAATTTTACAACACAAGAGCAATTAGAAATTTTTCCCTTATTAGCTAAAAGCTGAGCTTTGTGAGGGCTCGCGTCGTTTTTCTTCGTGGTAATAATTTTTAAGGCAGTTTTTTTTTATATATTTTAATAGTAATGAAACCTTGACGGACTAATAACACATATACATATAAATAAAAATTACTATGTTAAAGCACAAATCAATAGACGTGATAGTTTTTCCGTAAAGTGTACCACAAAAGTGCTTAGGTTGTGAGATATATACTTACTAGGGCTCGCTTCGCTCGCCCTGGTAATTTGAAAAAGCCTTGTAACTTACCTACTTCAACATCTAGATATATATAAAATCCACATTTGTTTGATTTCAAATAATTTTCCTGGTCCTAATGCCTCCATTAATGCAAAAAAAGACCAATTGTTAGTTACCCACTTTAAATATAAACCTTAACTCTATTCTATGTGGAACTAGTTTGATTAAAAAAAACTCTTTAGTTACTCTACTAATCCTATCCTCCTAATTCATTAAAATATTTACACAGCTAATTATTATAAAAGATTTGCTTCTATTTGTCTGGTGTAGAATCCCCATTATTAGAGTATTTCTACATATAAAATTCGCCAGCACACACACCATCATGACCAGTCTGAGTTATGTCAACGTCACTGTCCAGACATGACTGTATCATTATACATTCATCTGGTTTCTCACAGCGCGTAATATCACGAGCCGCGCCGCGCTGAGCCGATTTGTACGAGCGAGCACGAGCCAACAGGAGAGTCCGCGCTACCCGTTCTCACGGCGCGTAATATCACGAGCCGCGCCGCGCCGAGCCGATTTGTGCGAGCGAGCACGAGCCAACAAGCGAGTCCGCGCTACCCGTCCTCACGGCGCGTAATATCACGAGCCGCGCCGCGCCGAGCCGATTTGTACGAGCAAGCGCGAGCCAACAGGCGAGTCCGCGCTACCCGCTCTCACGGCGCGTAATATCACGAGCCGCTCGAGCTAATCGGATCGGACGCGCCTGCTTGAGCCAGCCCGCGCCACCTCGAGCCACCCCCTTCACACGGTGCGTGGCTCGAGCTGGCGCGGCGCGGCTCGTGATATTACGCGCCGTGAAAAGCAAGCATAAGACAATATAAAATCTATGGCTCCAATACACTGCACATTTGGCATATTGAAAACGTCACATTACAGATAAAGATCAAGAGCAAGCCTTTAGGCCCGGCCGTACATTATAAGAATTTCTGATCAGAAAAATTCGGACGCCCGCCGGGTACTACACCGCACACCTATCAGAAATTTCTGATAGGTGTGCGGGGTCTAGTGCAAAATGTATGGAGTGCGCGGTCAGAATTTCTGATCAGAAACATTTCTGCCATTCTATCGACGGCGGACGTCATACACGCCAGAATTCTGATAGTATGCGTGGTCCACAACAAAACATAATATGAGTAGAGTGCGTTCGGGCTAATAGTAATACGATCATAGTTAAATTAATTGAAAACGTGAGTGGAAGAGCACAATAAGTAATATTTTGTAACATACGGACATTTACTCATTTTTTCCCATATAATTTGAACAAACCTTGTAACTTATCTATTTCATCACCTGGCTAATATATCTGGCTACACATAAAATCCACAGTTTTTTTTAACCATTTTTCCGGCCCTAGAGCCTTCATTCAAAAAACTCATTTTTTTACTGTTACTTATTGTGTTCTTCCACTTACGTCTTCAATTCACACAAGAAAATCCATACCCAAAGTAATATTATACATGCGAAAGTGTATCCGTCTGTCTGTCTATTACCTCTTCAAGGCCAAACCGTTCAACTAATTTTGCTGCAATTTGGTGTAGCCTACTTTGTGTCCCAGGAAAGAACATAATATACTTTTTATCCCGTGAAAATGTAAGGTTCCCGCGCGATTAACGAATTTTGGCACAACTGAATGCGGGCGTTATCTATTAAGAAATAAAAAACATTTTTTTTTATCTCTAGTCGTCGGACTAGCATAAGATACTTCTCGCACAGTTAACAGAACTAACGAGTAGGCCGACTCAGAAGAGATCTAGAAATTTATACGTTTGACGTAGTATATCAATTCGCGCGCCGTACTAATTAATGCGTTACTAAGCATTGTGAAACATGTTGAAAGTGACATTAGCGCCCAACTCGCGTATATTCGCCCGTTTGTTTGAAGTCGAGGTACTCCTTAGTTCTATCTACTCTGCTTCTCGTCTTTTTTGTTGTTTCATACAGAAAATGCATTCCTGATGCAACTACAGCCCGTATAACTTAAAATAACAGCGTACTTAGCTTAAAGTGTGAAATATTAGTTGAAAGATGAAACAAATAATAAATTCAACGACTAAGTGGATGCGATTATGCTACATCTCCCGAATTATCTTATCCCAAATTTAAACCTTAAGTCTAAAGTTACAAAGTTTACTTTCGATTAAACGAAAAGCTACACCCATTTGGTTGGTTCTTGAATATGGATCCTTTAAAACCTAAAAGCATAATGTCTAAGAATATTCGGATATTTAGAATTTACAGTAAAATATTAGAGCACTTATTTACTTTTAAGCTAAAAGCTACGAATAATAAATACTATGGAAAAGTATCTGAGTCAAAAAAATCTACGAACTGCACAACTAGGTTTGAATTTCGAGAAATTTTGGTACTTTAGTTGGTTGTCAAACTCGGACAGCCTGTGGTCATAAAATTTTCGTTACCCTAGCCACATACATATTTATGTCAGTAACTTTATTGGCTATGGACTGGACCATATCGGAGTTCTAATGTATGAGAGAAGAGCTTATATTTTGAACTAGATGATCCGTGAACTTCGTATCGCTCAAATTTTCTCACGGTATAAACCTTGCTTGGACTTCCACAAATATTTCAAGAATAAAATTAGCCAAATCGGTGCAATTGTTCTCGAGTTTTAGCAAGACCAAAAATTTTTATTCATAATATATAGATAAAACGCTGTATTTATTTAGGTACATTTTGTATATTTTTTTCATTCGTAGAATGTTTCCAAGCAACATAAAAGCAAATCAAACACACCGCCTTTAAAAAAACATACGAAGGTTATGGACGATGAAAACAAACTTTTTTTTTTTTTAGGTCTACGTACACAAACACAGAGAAACTTACAAAAAATGTTTAAAAACCGAGTCCACACACCGAAGTCTATAAAGGCTATCCTATTATATTTCCTATTATATTATTATATTGCATCAAAATATGTATTATAATATTATCATTATTTATTGAATTGTATGATAAGAACTTTCCCTGACAAATGCTTTGAAAAAATGTGAAAGTTCCTTTAAAATAGTATCAGTAGTTTTGTAGAAAATCTTAGACATACAAACATACCCGTGAAAGTTTTCTTGATCAGTTAAAATTGTAGTTTATTGCATTGAAATAATTTTTATTTGCAGGTAAACTAATCAACCTAAATTGACACACCATGGAAAAATAAGTCAAAAATATTTTTTTATTTATTTAAAACGAAAAAATTAAGTTAGTCCAAAGATGGGTCAGAACTTAAAAATCGATAATGTTATATAAAACAAACGCAAAACAAATTGCTGTAAGTTGATGTTAATATTTATTCTGCAGTGTTCCTTATTCAGAAGATAATCTCAACTTTAGGTGAAACATAATATTGTACAGTTATCTACAAATGTAGGTTAAAATTTAAATTCGTTCAATAATATTCATTGCAAAATTGCTATAAAAAGGCCAATTACGTGAAAATACTAAGTCTACACTGGATCATACTCACCAGAATAGACATGAGGACAATTTTTTTTCTGGTTGGTAAGTAAAGGACCATTCAAAAATAGAAACATTGGTGAAAAAATGACTCTGATAGCTTGCAAACTCTCCAAAAAATCACAATTCAAAGCTCACATAAAATAGACCTTTCGCTACGCTCCAAACAAAAGGGTTTCATAGGAAAAATTGTTATAAATTGCATAACTTAACGAATGGTATACAAAAATTATTAAATTTTATTTAAAAAAAAACGAGTCCAACTTTGAAGGCTCATAACAAAAAAAAAATACATAAGTAATGAAGCCACTGACCTCCATTATACAATATGCTACCCACCTGCTTTTTGTGCCTATTTGAAGCGGAATCAGCGCCCCCAATGCGGGGGAAGAGAACTAAATTTGACGTAACCACAACCAATAACAACAGTTGTCATCACTGGTATTAGTTCCAAGTACTCTCACTACTGCTATCAGCGTCAATATGGCGACTTTCAAACGTCATTTTTACGTCAGATTTAGTTCTCTTCCCTCGCATTGGGGGCGCTGATTCCGCTTCAAGTAGGCACAAAAAATAGCTGTCATTTCAAAGGGTATCATAAGTCCAGCGTACTTGTATAATGGAGGCCAGTGAATGAAGCTCAAATTTTGGGAATACTAATTTTTTATCGTTGTTTCTTTATTTTATTAAAAAAAATTATTTAATCTTTGACCTTGTCGTCATCCCTATTTATAGAAGGCAATACGTACCCCTTGTGCTGCTTATATTACACTATGGTATACAGGTACTACAATACGTAGACAATTTTTAACAGGAAAAAAGTCTAGTAAAAAATAATTACTTTAACGATCTAATCGGGATCAGGATATTTTTGCAGATTTTAGGAACAAAATGACAGATTTTTTTGCTAGTCTGTCACTTTTTGTCTATTTTTCTGTAAACCTTTCATGCTAAAAATGCCCAGGATGAATGTTATATTCGTAAAGTGTACATTATATTCCACTGACTGTACTTCGAGTATTTACATTTTAGTATAGCTCGTTTGGAGCTATAAATAAGGTTTATTAAAGCAATTTCTTGAGTTTTCTTTAATAAAGTGGCAGTCAAGTAAGTTTTAATAGATCTTACCAATTTGTGAAAGTCTATGCTGAAAATATTAAGTTATTTTTTGGCTCTCAAATACAACTTACAAATATAAGCAAAATTAAGTAAAAGTTAAGTTATGGAGTTTCATTTGAGAGAGAGCCATGCTTTGGCACGAATGGAGCAGCTCATCTGGTTCAACAACGAGGACTCAAAAAATCCTGGTGAAAAAAAACGTGTGGCACTCGGGGATAGCCGCGCTAAAGCTATTGCAGTTATCAGCTAGTCGCACGCACACAAACACCATGCCGAAGTCCGCCGAACTAAAAATACATTAGACGAGTTCGAGTGTTCGGTTTTTTTCGTAACGGAAGTTTCTTGATTGGGTCGCCGCGCTCAAAGCTATGCAATAGCTTAAAAGTTAAAGTAATAATAATAATAATAATAATTTATTTCCTTATTTCACAAAGTATGTTGTTGTTTTGAAAGAAACCCAATTTATCAATGCAACATATTGTTTAAAGGTCCTAGTTTATTTTTTTAAATAGGGAGTCTTTAGTTACAATTTTAACAAGGCCTATCTATTTAAGAAGCCCTTAACTTTAAGTGGCGTTTAAGAATGCAGAAAAAATTATTATGTAGCAGAGTAAGTAGCATTATCGTGAATTCTTAACAACTTTAAATCTTCTTCGGTGATATCGTAAATTTCACCAAAATGGGGAATGAATGCCGATAGTAAAAATTAAATATTCATTTTTAAACATGCTACGAAATTCACGGAAGTTTTATACAATAATTCATTAATTTCTTTCGCTTTTTATCCATACTAATATTATAAATGCGAAAGTGTGTCTGTTACCCCTTCACACTTAAACTGCTGAACCGATTTGGATGTAATTTGGTATGGAAAAATTTTGAGTCATGGGAAAGGACATAGGATTTTTTTATCCCAGAAAAATGTACGGTTCCTGCGCGATAAACTAATTTCTTTGCAACGGAGTTGCGGGCTTGATCTAGTAAAGATATGTAAAGGGAGTAACCACTCAATGAAAGAGTTAGCCCGAATTTGGATGTTTGTTTAAAAATGATTAGAAATTATGAGACTAGAAATAAAACAAGTTTGTATAAATTGTAAAGATAGTTGAATCCCGGGAAAGGGAATAGGACAGTTCTGATTTCGGCAAAATTTGTACTAATTTTGCAGCGATATTATACTATTTAGCGTCTAATATGTATATTATATTGATATGTCGTATAAAAAAATAAAACTTATTCTTATGCCGCGGCCGCATATGCGTCTATCTTCACCAAGCTTCGTGCTATGAGGCGATACCATTGGACGATACACGCAGATCGTCCAATGGTATCGTCTTTAGCACGAAGCTTCGTGACGATAAACGCATGTGCGGCCGCGGCAGTACAAGAAGTCGGTAGAAAATAATATGTAATTCAAATCATGCACGATTATCGGTTCTACAAATAAACAGACATCGGATGTACCCTCAAAAGGTGTATTTATACAAAATGGTTTTTCCAAAATTTTAATTGCTTGTCAAAAATTTCTTAGGAATATTCCTAAAGGTTATTGAATGCAAACAAATTCCAACGAGATGAAAAATTTCTTCATTTATCTAAGGTATTTGTGGAGATAAATTACAAAACTCCAAAGTAAGTTCCAACCTGAATATTTTGTTTGCATTTGACACAGAAACTTATACAATTAGATTAGATCGCTTAGGGCCTGTCCACATCTCCGCGTCACGACGTCGTCAACGTGGAACGGTGCGGTAACGAGGCACGGTACGTTGACGTGACGTGAAAATTTACGTCAACGTAACGTGAAAATACACGTCACGGTGTAGCAACATTTTACGTCTTTTTTTTCTGAAATCTCTCTCTCCGCCTTCTTAACAGTAGCAGAAGCAGAATACGCATTGTGCGGTCCATCTAGAAAAAGTAAATAATGTAGCAGTTTTACAAGGCATGGTGACGTACAATGTTGCTATATCGTGACGTGCATTACGTTACGTTGACGTAAATTTTCACGTCACGACAACGTACCGTGCCACGTTACCGCACCGGTTCACGTTGACGACGTCGTGACGTGGAGATGTGGACAGGCCCACTCTTGAATTTTTCATTCCAGGCTGACAGTAAAAGACATTCAAAGTCTCCTTTATTTGATAATAAAATTAGGCACTGATGATAAAATTAGGCTGCTTTTATTACAGAAATAAAGACAGTTTTATTTACATCCAATTGTTCTCTTGTGTATTACAATCGTTGAAAACTCCATTATAAATATTTTGTGGGTCTCTTAATAATAATCTTAAGTAATATTTCTGGCTTAAAGTTACTACGAAATCATTTTCTTAATGTTATTTGGATATCGTGTGATGATGAAAATGTATATAGTAGGGGAGCGGAAGAGGGGATTTCGCGACTTGCTCGAGCGTGTCAGATTAAGCTTGTATAGGCTTCCGACATGTGTCTACTTATCATAGTAGGGTATAGAAATCAGACTTATCACGTGGTAGGTTAAAAAAAAGTTATTTTCAAGTGTACTGAAATGTCATCAGATCTGTCAGATTAAGATAGGGGATGTTTAGTATACCCCAAAGAAGCTTCCACATAAAGCACTGACGATTTAAAGGTTAGGTGAGCCTTTAGGGGGACATTTTAAAATATAAAAAAATAAAGCTTCATATTTTCCTAACTAAGCTTCGCAGATATTTAATGTTGCACTAAACTAAAGATTTAGTCCTTGTTGTCTAAAAGCTTGATATAATTTACCTAAATAAGCAATTTTCTGAATATTTTTTCATTTTCATAACTTTAAAATGGCTGCAGTTTCTGAACTCACCGCTAAAATAAATAATCGGCCAAGTGCGAGTCGGACTCGCACACGAAGGGTTCCGTACCGTTATAGAGCAAAAATAGGCCACAAATTGTGTTTTTTGTATGGGAGCCCCCCTTAAATTTTTATTTTATTTTTTATATTATTATGAAATTTTCACAAAGTCGTTAATTATATATTAAAGCACGTATATAATTAACGACTTTGTGAAAATTTCAAGTCCCTACCTTTTGCCATTATTGATATCGAGCAAAAAAAGCCAAAAAAATCACGTTTGTTTTATGGGAGCCCCCCTTAAATATTTAAAGGGACTTAGTTTTTATCAGGATAGGTCTTCATCGTAAAGTTCTGGTTCAAGACAGTGGCGTGGGAAGACGGGCGAGGAGAGAATAGTACGAAATAATACCATCTTATAATCTCTCTATTATAGTCCATCATTCACCAAACACTTTCACAATGAAACTTCACAGGAACACTTTATTTTCACTAAATACTTCACAACACATTTTAATCACTTCACTTAGCACAAATAGCACTTAAACGAAACTAAGGACAGTTCCGGAACGTGTTAGCTAGTTGGAAGCCTAAACGAGACTGATCTCACTTTCTGGCGACTGCCCAGGAGGGGACGTTTCCCTCTCCATCTCTCCCACTCCGACACGCCCCGACTCTGTCAAAGCGCGCTACTAGTTTCATAAAGATGGCGCAGTTAAGTTCCGTTTCCGTTTTTGACCGGATGCGACATATTAATTTTATTTTGTTTTTAGTATTTTTTGTTGTAGCGGCAAAAGAAATACACAATCTGTGAAAATTTTAGAAGTCTAGCTATAGCGGTTCTTGAGATACAGCCAGACAGACAGACAGACAGACGGACAGACAGGCGGATAGACAGACGGACAGACAGACGGACAGACGGACAGACATCGAAGTCTCAGTAATGGGGTCCCGTTTTTACCCTTTGGGTACGGAACTCTAAAAACGCTTTTTTTATTAGTTTTTTTTAATGTATAAAAACTACTAGGTCTCCATGACGCTCGAGTAACTACACGAATAGCACTCTGGACTCCTCTACTATTATCAGAGAAGTTGATTCATAGGCAGGTTGCGGGCCTACGTAATTTGGTCGAGTTATGTCAAACCATGACAGATCACGACAAACAGACCTTCGGTCTTCGGGTGGGGAGTGATGTGGCGGTACGTGGGTACCGCCACATCGAATTGTGGAATTCGCCTAACATTCCTGCATCGAACTATCGAAGTTTTCTGAGCGCGTCGGTATATATACGACAGCTGAAATGTATCACGTGGGCTCCGGCCTGACCGAGCATACCACCTCGCTCGGTCGGAAGATCTTCCTTTGTGGCCTCCACACATATTCCCACACATTGAATTGAGCGGGCCCCTAGACGAGCAATATTATAGCGCAATATCACATATTGCGTAATGTTATTAACCGTCTATGGTTGATGTTGAACATCGCGCGCCTTCAATCTATTTGTCAAATAAATTGTTTAATAAAATTAAAGCGTGATATTGACAATAAAATCTATCGTCTAGTGGCCAGCTGACACAACCCGACCAATTGACGTAGGTCCACCATCTGCTAATGAATCGATTTCTTCGATGTTACGTCTCATATCAAACCTCTACACAGAGTTAAAATTCAAACTAAGCATACAAACATTCTAAAAAATTATCACAAATTCGGTTTTATAGAAGCGAAAGTTTGCCTATTTTTATTATAACTTAAGGCTTAACAAGATGAACTGGTGCTGATTTAATTTGGCATAGAGATTAGATATAATAGTTTTTATCCCGAAATATCAAATTCAGCTCTATAAAAGGTAATACATCTATTGCCCCCATATTTTCAAGTTTGGCGTTAATAACTTCTAACTTCTGCTAAGAACATCCTGATAATGATGATACCCCTAATTTATTCAAAGCGGAAAGAAACAAGCGAATTCAAGGGGTGATTAAAATTTCATTATCCAAAATGCAAGAGAAAGATTCGTTGAATAATTGAGTAGACCCCAGATGGCGCGCTGAAGACGCGCTCACGTCTTGGAGAAACAAGATTTTTGCGCATCACTTAAAACGTTGAAGATTTGATGAAAAAGTATGCGTAAATTTTTTTAGTACAAAGATATTAATTTGAAATGCGTAAAATTTATGTTTCTTGAGTCAATGTTGTTTTGGTTTTATTTCCAAAAAAAGGTTCTAAGGGTCAATTCAGACCGCAACGCGACGCGTAGATGCATTTCTAAATTCATAATATGGATTTGACAGATTTGCAAGACGTCTCACGCAATTGAAATCTATCAAATCCTCTACATAGCGGCATCTGGTGGCAAATAGAATATCAAATAACCTCATTGGACGCTGTTAAACAATTGTGTATCATCTCACAAAAAATACATAATTATTGAGTAATGAATGCAGTCATGTTCTTTAAGTCATTTAGGACAAGACTGCATTCATAGCTCAACAAAAAAATTAAATGCTTAACAGCGACCATGTTATAAAACTGTCAGTCTGTCACAATACATGTCTCATATTTCTCTCTGACGTGTAGCTGTTTTTTGACATAAATGAAACAAATTATGCAATACATACAATTACCCTTAGGGTCAATTTAGACCGCAACGCGACGCGTAGATGCATTTCTAAATTCATAATATGGATTTGACAGATTTGCAAGACGTCTCACGCAATTGAAATCTATCAAATCCATACAAATAACGGCGCGGCTCGTGATATTACGCGCCGTGAGAAACCAGCATTAGTCTATAAAACGTATATCAGCTGTATATATTTATGTCAATATTTATGACACAAAATATAAACTTGACCTTCCCCTGAAAATTCGTTCACGAAACCCAATTACTTTTAAATACATCCCCAATCTGACGTCATGTTTATGTAAAACCGGTGTCGTGATTCTACAACTTTAAAGCAACATTAATGCAGCTTCGTTTTTGGTCCAGTTCGTTATCTGTCAAACTACAAAAAACCATACTAACATCCATACTAATATTATAAATGCGAAAGTGTGCGTGTCTGTCTGTTGCCTCTTCAAGCTTAAACCGCTGGACGTGTGGAGATACTTTGAGTCCCGGGAAAGGACTTAGGATACATTTTATCCTGGAAAAATGTAAGGTTCTCGCACGGTAAATGAATTTCCGCGCACTGGATCTGCGGGCATCAACATGTAATTTTATAAATTTCCTATTTTGTTACAAACCTAATACTTACGGAAAATGTTTCATGTTGTGTTTTCTTAAAAAAAATTGTTTTGAAAACTTTGTTCTAATATACTTTATGTAAACTATTTCCGCATCTATATCAAAAATTAATCCAGCAATATTCTCAAGAAGGATCAAACCAAAGTATATAACGTAATTCGTATTTTGAAAACACTTATTTAATCTGTAGGCCTACTACGAAACTGTTTTGAGACTCAAACAATCGGACGAGAATGTCGCGTCCTGCTCTAACAACGTCATTTCACGTTTGTTAGAGTAGGACGCGGCATTCTCGTCCGCTTGTTTGAGTCTCAAAACAGTTTCATGGTACAAGGCCTGGATCGAGCAAGAGCAAAGCGTTATAAATGCTGCATTATAATTAGTAAAATCCGAGTACCAATCCAACGAGGCAGTACAGCAGGTCAAGGCTGGATATTATAAAACTGTAGTTAAAAGTACCCTCAAACTAAATTAAATGTCACTAACTGTGAATGTTAAGGTTCAAGTGAGCGAATAACGTAGAGGGGCAGCTTCGTAGAAGGCTGTATTCGTTAAAGTATAATTGCAAAAACTCTGAACGCAAGTTTACCAAGTATTTTTTTTTTTTTGCAGAATAGCTTTGTAGGGATAAAATTCACATTAGCTAAATGATTTTAAATAATTAACTAAATAAAATTATTATACATGCTCCAATAAATCGTAACTTATGCAAGTTTAGTCCTTAATTCATAAACAAAATATTTTTTTTTTTTATCTTCTAGTGCATGAAAATGGAAATTTAGAGTTGACAACAACACACAATTTAGTATGAAAAACTATACTATATAATATACGAGACTCAAAGTATGCCTAATCAAAACTGATACACCGACTTAAGCTTGAAGACGTAACGGATAGCTAATATGTGACGTTATCTGGGAAAAGGTACCTTGTTGTCTGTTCTAGTTTCCGAGATGATTCGCCTTTAAAGTAAAACGTCGAAAAAAATCATTTTTTCTTTTTTTGCTCCATATTCATAAACAGACTCTAAATTTTGATATAACAAAGACACAGGCTTTAAAAACGATTTTTTATAGGTTAAAATTGAACCTAAAGTTTAGTAGAAAAGGGACCTTATTGTCGGAGCTGCAGCCGAGAGTCGATTGCGGCTTTCTGTCGGCACGGTATCGGGTTAAAAGACTTTGACCAGTGGTCCCCAACCTTTTTTTCATACGGGCCACAAATATATTTTGGTCTTGTAGACGCGGGCCGCAACAAAATTTTTTAGGGTTAAAAAACAACTCTTCAAAATATTAAGAAATTATTATACATTTTAACAAATAACACGACCGCTTTCGAAATAAATCATCATGTGTTTCTCTATTCTATCAGGATTTCCTGGCAAATCCTTTACTCACTTACTTAGTGTTTATTATTTTAACTATGTATGTTATGTTTTTTTTGTACGTACTACGTAGACTAGGGTCCGCGTACAATGTATTTGTACCTAATTCGGAGTTGGACGACATTACACAATGCGACACAGAACAGTCGGGTGATATGTTTCGCACTGACAAATCAGGTAAATTACTTGTACTTCTAATTACTTTTCTATTAGGTATTTAACAACTATCAGTTAAAAAATGTACTGTTTTTACTTTTTTTTATTTTACTCGACTTAAAAAGTGTATTTGTTTTAGGGTGTATTGAAATAAACAAGTTTATTGCGAAGACGCGGATTTTTTTTTTCAAGGAAAGACTGGACAGATGCTCAAGTTGTAAATTATGATTCCGATAGCTATAATAAACCTAGTGAATATCTACATACTAACTAGTTTAAATTTTATCTCAGAGACTCTAGAAGCCTATACTAAATAGTAAATACCTGTACCATAGAAGTTTGCATGCTATTTACGATCCTTTACATTTTTTTCTGTTCATTGCTCATGTGGCAAAGCTATGTTGAAAAGGCTAATGCGGGGTTTACACGGGTGACTATAGTCGCACGATTTACGCCGCACGGCGAAAATCGACTGTCTAAATGGCAATAGGGGTGTAGACTATTTTTAGGAAATATATTCATTTTACAGATGTACATTTGTTACACCTAAAAATATATATAAAAAATAAATAAAACTTATTTAAATTTGAAAAAACCACTTATTAAATTTCGTTTTAAAATTTCCCGCTAAAACGCCAAAGTTCATCATTCGTCGCTGTGACGTCACGGTCCTCCAAACAACAAAAATATTTGTATGGGTTTGACATCGAAATATCACTGTCACACACAATGTTTTGGAGATCCTGTCATGGCTGTTTGCGATCACGTGATATTACGGATTCAATATTTACTTTTTATTAAACAAAATAATAATAATATTATAAAGTTAATGAGTAAAAAATGTGTCATTTTCGGTAATTCTATAATACAAACTCTCAAAACAAACAATAATTTGTATTATATTTTGTTTACATTTACCCTAATTGGTTTATTTTGAGGTTGACCGCCCGTTGATTTATCATTAAATATTGTATAAATAGAGAGACAAATTATAATTCGTTGTTACAACTACGAAATTAGTAGTATTTTTGTATCTTCTTTTAACTTTATTACTAAAAATATAACGACCGACATTAAGGTCCCTTTTAATATATTTTATGATAACTATGAGAAATTGCATGTTTTGGTACACGTCTTGTTACTAAAGGATAATTGAAGTTATTTTAAAAATAATGTACGAGACGATAAGAACAAAACTACAACATAGAAATATCATCCAGAGGTCGCTAGTGGTGAGTGAACGCCGGCAATGCCGAATAGAGAGCCTCTTTGATATTTAACATTTTTTGCTATCGAAAATCGATACTTTTCGCAAATTAATACTTAGGAATGCTCATTTTATAAATAATCTTACAGTAATAATATATTTTAATGTGTAAAATAATAGTAGATAGATAAGATTCTTATAAGACTGAAAATAGTCATGTTCGTTTCATAGTACATAATTTCTGTTCAAATTTAAGTTCCTAATAGTTAATATTCATCGATAATTTATCTCTATTATAGTTTGTATTGAATTCGAATAGTTTTTAAGCGATAAAATAGCAAGTTTTAATTTTCTTATTAGAATAGGATAGATAGATACGAAGTATCATGTGTTGTATAGAGACAGATAGACTATTTGATTTTACCTTTTTGTTTTATCGATTTTATATAGTTTTTAATAATTTATGTTCTTAAATATAATAGATATAGGTTAACAATTGTTTATAGCATTCGTAATAAACATTTTTCATAGCTTCGCACGCTCGCGCGCTCCGTAATCGACTGAACGCTCCTCCCCCGCGCCATGGGTATTTATACACCTGAGGCGGGGGACGAGGAAATTCGAGGTATTTTTTGGCCATAATTTCGAGTTGGAGCGCGCCAGCGAAATAATTTGTGTGATTTATTGTAATATAATAGGTAAGATTTAATAATATAACACAAACTTTTGTATAACTTTATTGTAAATAAATAAAATTGATAAATAAAGTTTATAGGGGGTGAGGTAATTTCAAGGTCAAAGGTCAGCCATTTTTTCGTATAAATAGAGGACCGGTTTGTTCGACCGGTCAGACCGCTCCGAGCCAGCCTCCAGCAAGCATCAGCAAGAAAGAAGACCTGGAAAAGAAGAACTGGGGAAATCTCTGGGGAAATACTGGGGAAAAAATCCTACAAATAGTACATAGAAAAAAGGCTGGCCGGAACTCTTGTTTTACCTCGACTCCGCTATAGTTTTACGGTGAAGACGTGTTTCATTTGACCACCCCAGTACGGAAGCCGTTCCCGAGTAAATTCTCGTACGGCAATACCGCACATTTTGGTCACGTTCGAGCCGGATAGAATCATCGTTATAGTCAACACGTCGTCACCATGCCGGTTACACGTTCGAAAAGCGGAATAGCTACGTCGGCGCACCATGAAGAGGAAAGCCGACCCCCCGTCGAGGAAACGGAGGATCTCACCGTTCGCGAAGCACCGGAGTCCCGTCCGTCATTTCCGCTACATCATGAAGACCCGCCGAAGTCTCCGTCGGTGCCGGTCACCACACGAGCCGCACCCACGAGAGCGAAATCCAAGAGCGCGTCCAGCAGAGCAGAAAAGGCGAAGAAGCTCGCCCGCGCCGCAGAAGAAGTAGCCAAGCGCAAGTTGGAGCTCGCCATCGCACGGATGAAGGTCATAGAAGCGGAATCGGAGGAAGAGGACACGGACAACGAATCTGAAGGTGCACAAGATAGAGTTACGTCGTGGTTGGAAAATCAGCACGCAGAAGAGGCCCAGATAGAAACCCAACCTCTCCTGCCTTCGTTACCGGCGGGAGCACCTCATATAGCATCGCAAGCCCCGCCGCCACCACAAAACATAGCACCCAAGCATCAAATAGAAGATATCCAGCAGCCTCCGGGGGATATAGTTCCGAGTTCGTCGCCGGCATACCCCAAGCCGCCGAAAGAATCCCCCCTGCCCCGCGTCGAAGTATCGAAGACAGCAGCACCACCGACGTCGGGGTACATAGCATCGCAACCGATAAACCACGAGATAGCACAGCTCACCTCAGCCATCACCGCAGCCGTAAACAGCGCCGCATCCAACAGAAGTTCGAAGTACCTGGGGGAGCTGCCTTTCTTCAACGGAGCCTACAATGAGTGGCTCGCCTTTCGCTCGGCGTACATGGAGACGGAGCACCACCTGACTACTGCAGAAAATTCAGCAAGACTTCGAAGAGCCCTGAAAGGGAAGGCGAAGGAAGCTGTGACCAGCCTCCTTATAGCAAATGCTCCGTCGGAAGCCATAATGAAGACCTTAGAAGATCGATTCGGCCGACCAGACACCATAGCCATCGCCGAACTGGACAAGCTGCGCAGCCTTCCTAGGACCAGCGACGCACCGAGAGACATCTGCCTGTTTGCGAATAAAATAGCAAACAGCGTCGCCACACTTCGACTCCTAGGAAAAGACAGATACCTCTACAGTCCAGAAATCATCAAGAACATAGTGGAGAAGCTTCCGTCGACCACCAAATACCGCTGGTTCGACTACGTCGAGAAAATAGAAGAAATAGAAAAGAAAAACGAACCCGAGCTGCTGCAGTTCTGCGAGTTCATAGAAAAAGAAGCAAGAAGATGCGCAAGATACGCAGCTCCGGAGCAAATAGCAGAGGACAACGCACCACCTTACAGAAGACAACGAGCACACCACACACAGAAAATAGAAGGTGGAAAGAAGATAGAAGAGAGGCCGTGTCTCCTCTGCAAGCAACCCGGTCATCTCCCAGTCAAGTGCGAGAAACTACAACAAGCCGCAACAGAAGACAGATGGGCCATAGCAAAAGACAACAAACTCTGCTTCAGATGCCTACGCTACAAAGGGATGTCACACAAATGCGACTACAGGACCTGCAAAATAGAAGGATGTGCCAGAAGTCATCATCCGCTGCTGCATTTCAAGAAGGAAAAGGAAATAGAAAAGGAAAAGGTCACGTCAACGTACGAAAATAGAAGAGCCCACACCTACCTCAAGATAGTTCCAGTTCGGGTCACCGGTTCGAAGAGCTCCACCGACACCTTCGCGCTGCTGGACGACGGGTCAACAGTCACCCTGCTGGACTCCGACATAGCGAGGAAGATCGGCGCCAAGGGACGCATCGACCCCTTGGAAATAGAAACACTGTCACCGAACAACCTCAAGTCCAAATCGTCTCGTCGAGTCACCATCCAGCTGAAAGGGAGCGGAGAAGCTCACGAAGTAGAAGCTCGAACCATCGACGACCTCAGGCTATCGCCGCAGGTCATTCGAGAAGACACGGTGTGGACCTGCAAACACCTTAAAGACATAGAAGAACACTTCACCTATCAAGAAATGCAGCCCACCATCCTCATAGGCCAGGATAACTGGCACCTCCTAGTGGCATCTGAAGTTAGAAGAGGCGAACGTCGTCAACCTGCAGCATCGAAGACACCTCTCGGCTGGGTTCTCCACGGCACCGACTCGCGCACCCTCGGACACCAGGTTCACTTCGTCAACCACCTGGCAGAAGACAGGATGGATGACATGCTGAAACACCACTTCTCCATCGAGTCCATGGGAATAGAACAGAAGAAGCCGCAGTCCGATCCGGAACAGCGAGCCCTCGACATTTTAAACAGAAGCACGGAGAAGATCGGGGACCGTTTCGAAACAGCAATGCTCTGGGAAAAAGAAGACTGCGTGATGCCGAACAACTACGACAACGCGTTAAGAAGACTACACAGCACAGAAAAACGCATAGACAAAGATCCGGAATTAAAGAAGAAGTACGCGGAACAAATGGCAGCACTCATAGAAAAGGGATACGCCGAGAAAGCACCAGCACAGAAGACACCGGGAAGAACCTGGTACCTGCCACACTTTCCCGTACTCAATCCAAGAAAACCGGGAAAGCTCAGAATAGTCCACGACGCTGCAGCAAAGACGAAGGGAGTCTCCCTCAACGACTACCTTCTCACCGGGCCAGACCTGCTGCAGCCGCTTCCCGGGACTCTGATGAGATTCAGACAACATCGAATAGCAGTCACAGCAGACATAGCAGAGATGTTCATGCGCATCGGCATCAAAAAAGAAGACAGAGACGCGCTAAGGTACCTTTGGCGCGGAGATCGACGCGACGGCCCTCCCGACGAATATAGAATGACGTCCCTTATCTTCGGTGCAACCAGCTCTCCAGCAACGGCGATCTTCGTGAAAGACCTGAACGCTCGTCAGTACGAGAAAGAGTATCCAGCGGCGGCCACAGCTATAGTCAAAGCGCACTACATGGACGACTACCTACACAGTTTCCAGACAGAGGAAGAAGCTATAGCGGTCTCGAAACAAGTTCAAGACATCCATCGGAAAGGCAACTTCCATCTCCGCGGCTGGGTCTCCAACTCACAGCAGGTGACACGAAGCATCGACGAAGAGCAAACCGAGAAAACTCAAGTCACGCTGGACGACGGCACGAAGACAGAAAAGGTCCTGGGACTCGTATGGGAGCCACAGCGGGACGAGCTCGCCTTCAACCTCAACTTCGAGCGCATTCCTCCACATCTACTACAGAAGAACGCGCCCACGAAGAGGGAAATCCTCAAGATAGTGATGTCAGTCTACGACCCTCTCGGCCTGGCCTCACCAGTCACTATCCAGGCCAAGAGGCTCATACAAGAAGTCTGGCGCAGAGGAATAGACTGGGACGTTCGAGTCGACGAGGACCTAGCCGAACAGTGGACGGAATGGATAGACCTACTACAGAAGTTGAAGACTATCAAGATACCAAGGGCCTACGCAGCATATAGTGAAGCTTCATCGCTCCAGCTCCATATCTTCGTGGACGCCAGCAGCACAGCATACGCCAGCGCGCTGTACTGGAGATCGGAAACAGAAGATGGCCGTGTACATATCTCTCTCGTCACGGCCAAAGCGCGGGTGGCACCCGTCAGGGTAACATCGATCCCTCGCCTGGAGCTTCAGGGAGCCGTCCTGGGAGCAAGGATGGCGCAGACGGTCACAGAAGAACACGAAAGGAAGCCGGATGCCCGCTTCTTTTGGACAGACAGCAAAACCGTCCTAGCCTGGCTGAAGAACGGATCCCGAAGCTACAAGCCCTACGTCGCCCATCGTGTCGCGGCCATAGAAGAGCTGACTACCTTAAATGAATGGAGATGGCTGCCCTCGAAGCTCAACATAGCAGACGACGCGACAAGGAGCGCCCCGTCTGACTTCGGTACAAAACATCGGTGGTACAGAGGTCCAGAGTTCCTGTACGAGAACAGCTCTACGTGGCCCGCAGAACGCGTAATAGAAGAGAAGAAAACGGGCGAAGAAAGGACTCATCACATCACATCGAAGCCGCCGTCGATCAGCCAAGTAGTACCGGACGCCACACGTTTCTCCAAATGGGAAAAATATCTACGCGCCACGGCTCGAATACTACAGTTTATAGAGAAAATCAGGCCGAATAAAGAAATAGTAAATTATAGAAGAGGCAAGAGAAAAAACGACAACGATCCCGACTGGAGAAGACAGAAGAAAACAGCGCAAAACTCGAAAAGGCCAAAAACCGAAATAGAAAAACGAAGATTCATCCCGATAGAGGCCGACTTAATCTGGCAGGCTGAAAAATTAATAGTTCGTTCGATTCAACAGGAAACCTTCGAGGAAGAAATCAAAGTATTAAACAGTGGGAAGCCCGTGCCAAGCAGTAGCCGCCTTCGACAGCTGTCAGTTCGAATAGAAGACGGAATCATTCGGATAAGAAGCCGGATCAACGCGGTCGACGGGATAACAGAAGACCAGAAGTCTCCAGCTGTGATAGACGGCGACCACCCGGCTGCGCGGCTCTGGATAGAACACACGCATCGCCGCCTGCAGCACGCCGGGGTCGAGACCACAGTCAACGAGTGCAGACAGCACTACTGGGTGCTCCGGCTGCGCCCCTCTGTGCGCACCATCGTAAGGAGCTGCCTGCCCTGCCGGATCCGGCGGGAGGCCCCACCATCGCCGGCCACGGGAGACCATCCACCCTCCCGTCTGGCCCATCACCAGAGGCCGTTCACCAACACCGGCGTGGACTACTTCGGCCCAATCAGCGTCACAGTGGGGAAACAGCATCACAAGAGATACGTTGCCCTGTTCACGTGTCTCACCACAAGAGCCGTGCACCTAGAGCTGGCGACGTCCCTATCAACAGACTCCGCAATACTGGCTCTACGAAGACTCATCGCTCGCCGCGGGTGTCCGACCGTAATATTCTCGGACAACGGGACCAACTTCCACGGAGCAGACGCGGAACTACGACGAGCCGCCATAGAAGCAATGAGCCAGGAAGCCGACGTTCGGGCCATCAAATGGAAGTTCATCCCTCCCGGCGCTCCGTTCATGGGAGGAGCGTGGGAGCGCCTCGTCAAGTCAGTCAAGATAGCGCTCTCCGCCGTGCTGCACGAGCGTCATCCGTCCGAGGAGGTCCTCAACACCCTGCTCGCGGAGGCGGAATATACAGTCAACAGCCGCCCCCTCACGCACGTGTCAGTCCAGCCCGAAGACAACGAAGCCCTCACGCCCAATCACTTCCTTCTGGGCGGGCCAGCGCAAGTACCGACGCCTGGCAAGTTCGACAACAGCGACCTCGTCACCCACTCCAACTGGCGGGCCTCGCAGCGCCTAGCAGACATGTTCTGGGCGCGCTGGGTCCGAGAATATCTCCCCGACCTCCAACACCGGCGGGAGCCCCACGGGAGTGGGAGAACCATCAAAGAAGGAGACGTCGTGCTGATAGTAGACAGCAACCTCCCGAGGAACACCTGGCCCCGGGGTATAGTCATCGCAACCTACCCGGGACAAGACGGCGCAGTTCGAGTAGTGGACGTGCGGACCAGAGGAGGAGTACTCCGGCGACCAACGAAGCGGCTGGTGGTCCTGACAACATAGTGCATCGTCTCTCCCAGCACATCGGGTCTGCAGCGTCGAGGCTACGTCGCTGCACGGCGGGAGAATTGTACGAGACGATAAGAACAAAACTACAACATAGAAATATCATCCAGAGGTCGCTAGTGGTGAGTGAACGCCGGCAATGCCGAATAGAGAGCCTCTTTGATATTTAACATTTTTTGCTATCGAAAATCGATACTTTTCGCAAATTAATACTTAGGAATGCTCATTTTATAAATAATCTTACAGTAATAATATATTTTAATGTGTAAAATAATAGTAGATAGATAAGATTCTTATAAGACTGAAAATAGTCATGTTCGTTTCATAGTACATAATTTCTGTTCAAATTTAAGTTCCTAATAGTTAATATTCATCGATAATTTATCTCTATTATAGTTTGTATTGAATTCGAATAGTTTTTAAGCGATAAAATAGCAAGTTTTAATTTTCTTATTAGAATAGGATAGATAGATACGAAGTATCATGTGTTGTATAGAGACAGATAGACTATTTGATTTTACCTTTTTGTTTTATCGATTTTATATAGTTTTTAATAATTTATGTTCTTAAATATAATAGATATAGGTTAACAATTGTTTATAGCATTCGTAATAAACATTTTTCATAGCTTCGCACGCTCGCGCGCTCCGTAATCGACTGAACGCTCCTCCCCCGCGCCATGGGTATTTATACACCTGAGGCGGGGGACGAGGAAATTCGAGGTATTTTTTGGCCATAATTTCGAGTTGGAGCGCGCCAGCGAAATAATTTGTGTGATTTATTGTAATATAATAGGTAAGATTTAATAATATAACACAAACTTTTGTATAACTTTATTGTAAATAAATAAAATTGATAAATAAAGTTTATAGGGGGTGAGGTAATTTCAAGGTCAAAGGTCAGCCATTTTTTCGTATAAATAGAGGACCGGTTTGTTCGACCGGTCAGACCGCTCCGAGCCAGCCTCCAGCAAGCATCAGCAAGAAAGAAGACCTGGAAAAGAAGAACTGGGGAAATCTCTGGGGAAATACTGGGGAAAAAATCCTACAAATAGTACATAGAAAAAAGGCTGGCCGGAACTCTTGTTTTACCTCGACTCCGCTATAGTTTTACGGTGAAGACGTGTTTCATTTGACCACCCCAGTACGGAAGCCGTTCCCGAGTAAATTCTCGTACGGCAATACCGCACAAATAAGAACCTCAATGTTAATCAAAATTTATATTCATTTTTATGTGATATCACTAAATTTTTAATCACCGACAATAAGGTCCCTTTTATAAAATGTTTAGTGTTTGTACCAGCTTTTTACTAAACTTTAACTTGAATTTCAAGACTGAAAAAAGTTACTTTTTTAATAGAACTTTATATATTTGATCTCATTTGACTATTTTAAGCATAGTAAATACATATTTTTGTTGATTTTGACTGATTAATAAGATTAGTGAAGCACAATGTTTCATTTGTTCAAATGATTTTTTTTTTTAGGGTTCCGTACCTCAAAAGGAAAAAACGGAACCCTTATAGGATCACTTTGTTGTCCGTCTGTCCGTCCGTCTGTCAAGACCCTTTTTCTCAGGAACGCGTGGAGGTATGAAGCTGAAATTTATATCAATTACTCAGGTCTACTGTCCCTTGAAGCTGTGAAAAAATCAAACTTCTAAGCCAACGCAATCAAAAGATACAGCCGTTTATGCCGCAAATTTTCGACACTTGCAAGGGAATCAAAACCTACAGGGTGCTTCCCGTGAACTCAGAATCTTGAAATTTGGTACGAAGCAACGTCTTATAGCATAGATAAAGGAAAAATTACGAAAACCATAAATTTTTAGTTACATCACATAATATATTTTTTTTTAATAATTTTAAACTTACTACCCATTTCCTCATAAACGCGTAGAGGTATTAAATTGAAATTCATACCAAATACTCAGGTCTATAATACCTTTAAGCTGTAACAAAATCAAACTTTGTAAACCTTGCAGGTTTGTACGGAACCCTCGGTGCGCGAGTCCGACTCGCACTTGGCCGGTTTTTTATATAATAAACAATGTTGTTTCATATTGAAGTCATTTTTATTTAGTAATACTTTAGCCGCTTTATATTATTCTTTCATAAAATACTCTAGAAAACATACTATATAAATGAAATATTTAGTAAAAACCATCTTGGGCATTTTCATTACATCATGCACTTTGGCGTGGTATAAAACGGGAATAAGGCTATAAAATTATATAATTGAAGTTAAAATTTAAAAGACCATATAATGTACTTCTCAAAAAACATAATATCTATGTAACTTCCCACAATAACATACTTTTTTTGGGTTTCGAAGTTTGAATGCGATTTTCTCAATATCACCTTTTACGACTTTCGAGTTTCAACATTTTTTTTTAATATTTGCCAGGCCTACACGCATGTTATTTACATGGTTCGATAGCTTCTTAAATGTAGATTATGGGGATGCTAATAACTCAATACCGACAATAAGGTCCCTTCATGCTGATAACGTCACATATTATACATAATGTATGGCATTGAAGTATGCATAATATATTCCGGCTACGAAATTTGCCCAGTGTCCACTCTGCACACATATTCTATGAATCTCACGAGCCTCCATTTAAAAAATAAATTACTCTTCATAAACGGTCGAAAGAGAATCGTGGTTTTAAATGGGTAGACTAGTGGATATTTCGCGAGGGTATCCAATTAAAATGGAAGTGAAAATTTCATGCTCTTGGCCTGGTTTAATCTTCTCACTCTTTGAGTAAAGAGTACTTACGAGCACATTGAGCTAGGAGTAAGGACAGGCACTTTTTAATGTTAAAAACATACCTTATAGTGATTACGAGCCATTCTTCAGACCGTGACACTGATAATCTCAAATGTGTGTCTTCATGCCTTAAGTCTGATTCTACCAGATGCAGTAACTCATGAAATGTAGGTCTTGTCATTTGCAGGTAGGTACGAAATTTTTTTGGATTATTTTTATTCATTTGCAAAATAACACATAGTAGTCGCTCTCTTGCATTCGAGTAATTGATAATGGATCCTCCCAAATCCGTCGATGTTTTCGTTTTCTTCTCCGGCGTCTTCGAAGTAACAAAGCTAGTAGAGTTTCCTCGTCGGAACTCGGAATCTATTTTGTTACTGACTGAATTGAAAGTCGTTAACCCGCTACAAATACGTGACGAAAACGTTGCGAATCTGCCACGCGTTCACGATGCATTCGCTGCGCAGCCGCGGCATGTTCGCAACGGATTCGCCGCGCGCCCGCTCCGCTCCGCAATCGCTCCCAAACCACAAGTATGATAAGGCTGTTACATGTGTGAACGACATTGGGGCCAGATAGCCAGGATAAGACATGAAGAGTCCACTTCTTGTTAAATGTAGCAAAATGATCCATTGTGGCATTGGATTGACGAGGGCTTGCCCAAGATGCTTGGCGCTCATTGGAGGCGGCCTACGTTTGGTAGTGAGAAGCGAAAGGCTTCGATGATCCTAAGCGGGGAGTGGAGCACCATGTGGTTTTAGTGGGTAGTTCCTACAGGGATTCCCACATACCCCGGCCGATGCCCCCAATCCGCCGAGGATACGCAAAGGCTTCGATGATTATGATAGTGATAATGTTCCAAGGGACTCATTCTTATTTTAAAAATCTTAGCCTTTATTTCAAACCATAAAGTTAATATACCTAGCGGAATAGAGAAACAAAGGCCTGAGCAAGCGAGATGTCACTATCAGTAACAGTGCGTGGTAAAAAGAGACGTGTGATACATGACAGCAGAACCTTTACACACAGAATTTTTACACACAGACTTTATTTTTTTTTATTAATTTTATTAAATTTTATTAATACTTTTTATATTAATTTCGGTTTTGTTTGACAGCTCAAGATTGTTGCTCTATTCCGCTAGGTATATTAACTTTATGTTTCAGACGTGTGCCCTTGACAAGGGTTATCTGAACTTCACGTCAGACGAGACGTATTAGGGTTGATTGACCGCAATGCGACGCGTAGATGCATTTCTAAATTTATATGGATTTGACAGATTCGCAAGACGTCTCACGCAATTGAAATCTGTCAAATCCATACAAATTTATGCCGCGCCGCGCCTCGCCTTGCCTCGTCGCGTTGCGGTCTGAATTGACCCTTATTTAAACAAACAAATTAACTCACGACTTTAAACGTATTATGGCTAGGTCTTAGCTATTTTCCACAAAGATTCTTACTATTAAGATTCTTACTTAAAATCATGGCTAATATTGTCAAGCAATATTTTATTGAAGTGAGATAAACAAAGTAGACACCATGGTAACCGTTATAATATTATGATACAGTATTTGATTTGATCACAGACTTCAACCATAAACAAAAGAGTAAAATTCGTGTGTATAGGCTTGTCAATCAAAGAGATGGTAGTGTGCATATTGTAGTGTGTGTAATGTTTTATTTATTAAAATTATGTATGATAAAAGCATAATTTTAAAACAATATTGGCTCGATGCACTCCTTCTCCATATAAACTATAACTGTGCAAAATTTCATGTTCCTACGTTTCCGCACTTCTCGTAAAAAGGGGTCCAAAGTTTTTCGCCCGCTTATTAATAATTTTATAATTATGATTTATGATGAATAAAATTTTTTCTAGTACCATAAAAAAACTTATCAGCAGTCTTACCCCCGAAACTGATACGAGTCTGATTAGTTTGAAATTGCGCTATAGTATAGCTGTCAGGAGTGGGAAAAGCCGTTGAGATCGAATTAGTTCCAAATTGAGCCGCTACACGATTTTGCGCTAGTATATAATATGTCAGAAGTAGGAAAGGCTATTGAGATCGAGCTAATTCGATTCTGATTCTGTCGGGAGTAAAGCAGCGGTTCTTCCATAATATCCATACAAAATATTATAAATTCAAGTACGTCTATCACTGCTTAATGGAATTTAATGACATTTGATATAATAATTATTATAATATGTAAAACAAGATTAACCCTTAACCACCTGCCATACGTCTCTCAGATCCTGCTGATATTATTATTGTTAATATTTTTGCGCTGGAGTGTTGTATCGACTCGTTCACCTTTTTTCCTTTTCCACTAGCTACCATCCAACGGCTCGGCAAGGTTTGGCGTGTACGCGTTTGGCTTAGGTAAGTAAATAAAGACTTGCGGGGGTCTGAGAGACCCCTGTCAGGAGGTTAGGTAAGTTTTTTAAATTGTTATTTTTTCATCGTTTTGGAAATAATGGCTCTCTGTTAAGTTCTTATTGAGCGATGGTTGAGCGACAAATGTAGCGATGTGGAGCTGGTCAAAATTAATCGTGTGTTGGAAGATGAGTGGAGCATCTGATTCGGAATGCGGAGAGCCAACTGTATGTAAGCTCTCCATCACAAAGTGATATTCCTTCAGAAAGTGACCAAGAGTTTTCATTTGAGGATGATGTGCTTTTACCGGAAATTTGATCTAGACATGGGAAGAAGAATTATTTTGGCAATATAATAACTTTTGTTGGCCAGATGCCCTGCCTAAAATTGCACTGTAGTGAACCAGTCTGTACAGCTACATAGAAAAAAGGTTGAAAACAGTTACATGTTTATGAAGAATTTGGCTGAACAGCTAACGAGATCGCTTATGGCACGTTATGAAAGCAATGTAAAACTGCAACGTGATATAATGTAGATATAAATAATCCTTCAGATTAAATTAACTTGACCTTCCAGCATATATCCCATACAGCAGCACTGATGAAGAGTGATTGGTAGTTCGTAAAATCTGTTCCACTGACGAATATTAAAAAAAACACAAATTACAACACATGTGTTTTGAAAGACAAGCGCCTATTTGCCTCGAATGATCAAACAAGATATGTCTTTAGGGCCTTAAAATCTCTAAGTTTGGGGCCTGCAATTTTGTAGAATCAGTAACTATAATGAGATTTTTTTTAATTCCTTGTTAATTTAATCATTTAAAAACGTAAGTATAATTTCTTATTACTTTCATGATTATTTTTTTCTAATTATTTTCTGTAAGTATTAGTGGGTACTCCAAAAACACGAGATTCTACCAAATATGCTGTATTATTCGAAAAATATTGTTGAAACTCATGTTTTTATTTTTTAAATAAAGAGTATTGTAGTGCCTCACTACGATTTTTTTATGAAAAATTGTTTCCCTTCTTTTATTTATAGTTATCATATGTTTTTAGCAGGGGTCTCACAGACGTATGGTAGGTGGTTGTGTGACAATTATATGCGGTAGGTGGTTAAGGGTTAAAACTACTATTATAGTTATTTTGAATTAAAGAATAAAAAAACGAAAATTTTCAGCAGTTATCAAGCTGATGACGATAAACTATAACTATGAAAGAACACTTTAAATCGTGCCAGTTATAAAAAAAAAACAAATCAAAATCGGCCTATCCGTTTGGATGATTTGATGCCACAAACAGACACACACAGACAGACAAACTTATAAGACCCGTCTTTTTTTTGGTCGGGAGTAAAAAAGCTATAGCCCCTGACCAACATTTTTTTTTTATCGGAGGTAAAAAATCTTTTTCACCCCTGCCAAAAAGATTGTCGGGGGTGAAAAAAGCTTAATACGGAGAATTGCAGTACCGCCAAACGAATTAGGTGTGTAATCCAAAATGTATTATCAAATTTTTGTGTGCGAATTGTATTTCGTGTAATCCAGAATTGAGTCAGATATTGAGTGAAGCGTTTTCGTTTGATTTGATTATGGCCGACACTTCGGGGTTGCCACCCTAACCTCCCCTGAGTATCAGTTTAACTGTATTTAGATGTGAATTGCCTTATTTTCCAAATACCGTCGCGTCGTGAAGTTTTTAGGGTTCCATTAAAACGAAACCCTACTGGCAAAAGAGCCAGCGACAGCCATACTTTTGTCATTTTATAAAAGTTGAAAGTTTTCCTGTTTATGACTTCTACAGAGGTAAGAACGACCGGCAGCTATGGAGTTTCGGTCACGGTTATCCACTGAAGATCTACCTAACCTTCGATAAAATAAAAAGTATTTTTTTTATCTTATTTTCTTTGAGATAACTTTGGGAATCTTGTATCCCACTGCCAAACATTTATGGCAGTTGATTCCCACTGCCAGACGACAAAATCTATTTAATACTTTAGGAACCTTTAGGGGTTATAATTAGCTCTAACAGAAATACTTCATTTGCAAAAAAATAAATAACTGTCATGTCAGACAAAAACGTATTTTTCTTACCACTACAACAACAAATACTAAAAATATTAATTTTTCTAGAGTTATATTATAAATATTTTTAAGCGGGAACTCATAAAAAAAGTGATTTTATGCCCTTTTGTCCGATATTTATAAAACAATAACGGAAACAGGTTTCAATATTCCCAAGGAAGCTTGTCAATGGTACGAAACCGTTGTTGCAGGATTCCGACTCGCACTTGGCCGGATTTTATTATGACAAGTCTCAAACTTAATCCGATCGAGATTGGGACACATCTTTCAATGCGACTAAATGAACGACAGATGTATTTACTATATTTTACTCTACGTATGTACTTCTCTTGTGACATTTCGGGCGAAAAAATTCGCCATTTCGTTCCACCAATAGAAGTCCTAGATTGAACCTACAGATAATAGAGTAAGAGCCCGCGAGGGCCAGACCTTCCTTCGTTTCGTAAAGCTGAAAGTTTACCTGTTTGTGACCTTTACAGAGATAAGAACTACATATACCAGCAACTATGGAGTTTCGGTCGCGGTTACTTGAGGAGGTATCCAGTTCAGAAGGTCTACCTGACTTTCGAGAAACAGTAAAGCTTAATTTCATAGCTTATATTCTTCGCGGTAAGTGGAGGAATCTCGTCTTCCAGTGCCGGACATTTTTGACAGTTAATTGCTTCCCACTGCTAGACACCCTCAAAATCTATACTTTAAGAAAGTTTAAGGGTGGGAAGCAACTGTCAAAAACGTCCGGCACTGGAAGACGAGATTCCTCCACTTACCGTGAAGAATATAAGCTATGAAATTGAGCTTCACTCTTTCTCGAAGAACTGGATTCCCCCTAAGGTAACCGCGACCGAAACCCCATAGTTGCTGGTCGTTCTTATCTCTGTAAAAGTCACAAACAGGTAAACTTTCAGCTTTAAGAAACAAAGGAAGGTCTGGCCCTCGCAGGCTCTTGGTCCATAACGAATATTTGGGGCCCAATTTTCACGGGTCGGGGCCAATTTTCGTACCCTTGATCTCTATTCCATTCTTAGGTTGTCTTTGCTGAAGAATAAATAGCTATGGGTCAGGCACATTTCAGATACTTTTCTAATAACAAAAAGAGAACAAATTAGATTTTCTTGCATTCAAAAATATCGAAAAGAAAAATGAAACAAAAATTTTAACAATGAAAGTTCATTTACATGGCCCCATAAAAACCCAGCAATAAATATACGACTATAGTCTTCTACCCACATTTATAAACCTTTGTAGACACAAGTCGAGGTCGTATTTTATTAGGGAATTTGATTGGGTCCATGCAAATTTAATTAAATGGTATTGTCAACCTTTTTCTAACGTTTTTATTTCGGTCAACCATAGATTTGAATGAGGTATAATTATAATTTTAATTTACATCTTGGCCCAAAAGCCAGTAACAGCCAGACTTTTATAATTTTATAAAAGCTGAAAATTTTCCTGTATATGAGTCCTATAGAGGTACTTATTAAAGAATGACTAGTGACTATGGAGTTCTGGTTGCGGTTACTTTAGGAAGCATCCACTATCAAGTTCTAAAGGTCAACCCTGTGGGTCTACCTTACCTTCGATAAAGCATAAAGCTCAATTTTCTTTCTTATTTTCTTCGGAATAACTGTTGGAATCTCCTCACCAACAGTGATCTTTGACAATTGCTACCTACTGCGCACACTACTGACACTCCTAAAGTTTAGTAAGAAGCAACTGTTATAAGTTTCCGGCAGTGGAAGACGAGTAGTGTACATTCATCCCGAAGAAAAAAAAATGCTTTTTGCTTTATCGAAGGTCCAGGTACTTCATAACTGGAAATTCCTAAAGTAATCAACATCGATTGTGCAACATAATGGTTTTCCATCATCATCTTTGAAATGTATCTGATGATAATATTATTATGCTTTTACCAAATAAATAAAAAAATGTGTCCTCTACTTACATATTGACGTACATTTTTCACGACAACACAACACGACTGCAATAGTAGCTTCACCGAGTCCCATATTATGTGGATTAGGAGATTACGCGCTAATGATGTACTGAAACGTTTAAAGAGTGAGATAAGGAGTAACGACATAATAAAATGCATTTATGAACTATATTTTTTGTCGTTAACTACGCTTAATGGCTATTTGTTTATGAAATAAGAACGACAACAAAACGCGCTAAATGACGTATTTGTGGCATGCGGATAGACAGACAGACAAAAAGAATGCATAAGGGTTTATTCCATTTGGCTACGTAATTCTAAGAATTAGTCATAATACATAATATTATTGTCATTTGACCACTGAACTCCATTATATAAGTACGCTGGACTATGATACCCACTTTTTTGTGCCTATTTGAAGCGGAATCAGCGCCCCCGGTGAGAGGGAAGAGAACTAAATTTGACGTAACTTGCAAATGGCCGCTTAATCGTTATTGGTTGTCATCACTATTATTAGTTCCAAATACTCTCACTACTGCTATCAGCGCCAATATGGCGACTTTCAAACGTCATTTTTACGTCAAATTTAGTTCCTATCACTCACATTGGGGGAGCTGATTCCACTTCAAATAGGCACAAAAAATAGCTGTCATTTCAAAGGGTATCATTAGTCCAGCGTACTTGTATAATGGAGGTCAGTGCATTTGACAGACAACTGTTTCACATCCAATCCTTTCCTGAATCCTGACAATGTGTTCCAAGGAGAAATTTGCATATGGCCGAATTATCTAAACACCCACTTTAGAGAGCCAAATTGTGTGTTCAGATACACACTTTGGCTCTTCAAAGTGTGTAAAAAGCTGTAGCACCTCGCACAGAGGTGCGACAGCTTTTTGCACACTTTTTGCAGCTTTTTGCATTTACGCCGCCAAAACAATGTCATCCACGCACCAAAGCATATTTGTATGTCTAATCATCAACCTAACATTTCTAAAACTAACACGGTAATTGCACGTCACACACGGGTTTGAAACTTGCATATTCCGCTAAGTGATTACTTGAAACCAAAATAGAAGTTATTAGTCCGCCTCAGCGGCCATTTTGGATAGTTTGTGACTTCCACGAAATGGGACGTCGATCACAGATTACGTCATTCAATATAGGTTCTATTCAGAGGCATTATATTGTAGACTCGTAATTAAGCTAATTATTATTATGCAACTAGATGACGCTCGCAACTCTGTTGCGCCAAAATTCGTTTATCGCGCGGAGTCCATATTTTTTTTTCGAGATACAAAGTATCCTATATCCTTTCCCGGGACTCCAGGTATCTCTATACCAAATTCCAGCAAAATCGGTTCAGCAGTTTAAGCATGAAGATGTAACACATAAACAGACACACTTTCTCATATAGCCTCCCTGGTCCAATGGTTTAGAGGGCGGTTCTTAATTGTGGGTTCAATTTCCGCTTTGGAAAAATGTTTTCACATTTGGTAACGACATTGCTTGTTGATCTCATGATTGTCTGACAAGAAAGATGACCCATGTCGATGGACATATAAGATGTCCTATACTTACTCTATATCTCTAGTCGAATCAGCCACCCGTTCCGCTGGGTAACGAAAGGAAAGGATAGTGCTCTTGTATACTACACAGACAAATTGCCATTATAAAAATCATACCGCTGGCCTGGTTTTAATGAAACCTGAAACTGTCATCAAAATCGATTTTGGTAGGCATTATTATTAGTCTCTATTCAGAGGCTGCATTAGATAATATGAACTCGTAATAAGGCTCATTGTTATGCAACTAGATGCGAGCCAATTTGGTGCACATTAGCTCATAGATCACGCAGAAACCGTACAATTTTCCGCCATCAAAACTATCCTATTGCCTTTCCCCGGTGCCAAAGTATCTGCATACAAAATTGTATCCTAAACGGTAGTTTTAAGCGTGAAAAGGTAACAAAAAGACACAACATACAAACCAATATTATAAATGAAAAAGTGTGTCTGTCTACCTCTTCAAGTCCAAACCTCTGAACGGATTTGGCTGCAATTTGGTATGAAGATAGTTGAAGATAGCAAATTACGTAGGATACTTTTATGTCCCGAAAATATGTACTAAGCGACTTTTGGCGCAACGGAGTTGCGGGCGTCATTTAGTTACATAAGAATATAACTCTGGGTGGGTACTTGGGTAGTATGGATTAGGACGTAAGAGCACAGGTTACCTAATGGAAAGACAGGATTAAGATCAAGACTAAGATGCTTTGACTGAACTGAGGCCAGAATCTGGATTCTGGCCATTTAGCCGAAACTTTTTCGTTTTCGCTTCGTTATACAGCATGACTGGTGAGACATGTTCAATACTCGAGGACGCTATTATATTAGTTGAAAAAAAATTATATAAAAAATAATATCAATTGATCACTGAGTAAATGTAGCTTAAAGTTAAATAATTATTTACCCAACGCATGGACAACGTGCGCGGAAGGGGTAGCGCGCGGCGCGGTGCGCACGCCGCCGCCGCACCGGCCGCATAGTAATTTACTAAGTGTCCATGATTCATTTGTTCAAAGGGAAATTTGGTCAAAAATTAAGTAGCTAATTTTATTACATAATTATAATGAGAATCGAGTACCGAGAACTCTCCTTAAGTATCGGTCATGTCTCACCAGTCATGCTGTAGAATCAGCGATCAAAATGTATGGAATTGACATAAGACGAGTAACGTCAACGTCATACTAACGAACGCTTATGTCAATTCCATACATTTTCATCGGCGATTCTATAACTAAGCGAAAACGAAAAGATTTTGGCACACCCCCCAGTAGCCCTAGCACGGCGACCAGTGGAAAAGCGAAAGTACAGACAAACTGTGGAGATAAACTTAAGTTGCCGTTCCGATCTTTTTTCGTTCCGAAAAATTCAATTAAAATGCCACTTTATGACAGACTATAGTCCTAATAATTCAAATAATATCATACTTTATGACATATACTATAGTATGTCATAAAGTGGCATTTTAATTGAATTTTTGTCGGTCGCGATTAGCCGCGGTAAAGATCGGAACTGCACCTTAAGTTTATGTTCACAGTTTGTCTATACTTTCGCATTTCTACTGGTGGCCGTGCTAGACGCGCTAGTCTCAGTTAAGAGCGATCTTCCGATTCGATTCGATTTCGATTATATTAAACTAGATGATGCTTGCAACTCCATTGCGCCGTTTGTTTATCATGCGGGAACCGTACATATTTTATCCGGGGTAAACGTATCCTATGTCCTTTCCCGGAACTCAAAGCGCTCCATACCAAATTTCAGTAAAATTGGTTCACTGGTTTAAGCGTGAAGAGTTAGCAGACAGACAAACACATTTATAATAATATCTATGGACGCTTCACACCAGTCTGGCCTCATGCTAAGTACCTGAAGGACTTGTGTTACGGGTACCAGACAACGGAAATATATTTGCTGCATCCGGTCAAAAACGGAAACGGAACTTAAGTGCGCCATCTTTATGAAACTAGTAGCGCGCTTTGACAGTCGGGGCGTGTCGTGTGGGAGAGATGGAGAGGGAAACGTCCCCTCCTGTAGAGTCGCCAGAAAGTGAGATCAGTCTCGTTTGGGCTTCCAACTAGCCAACACTATTTGTGCTGAGTGAAGTGATTAAAGTGAAGTGATAATATAAGTATTTAGTGAAAGTGTAAAGTGTTCCTGTGAAGTTTCATTGTAAAAGTGTTTGATAAATGAGTGTGACTCTGTAAATTTTAAGTAGGCGGCAAATTAAAATGATATTGGCCGAGTATGGTACCTAAAACTATGGTTAATTGATAATAAAAAGAAGGAGAAAAGGAAAATGGTTCTGAGTTGATTCCGGTGTTGGACGCGCTCTCAATTCAAGTGTTTGGCGGACGCCATTAGTTTCAATTGGAAATTATTACGACTAACTGTCGTTGTTTCATAATCTCTATTAGTAAAAACCCAATAAGAATTATAATAGAGAGATTATAAAGTGGTATTATTTCGTACTATTCTCTCCTCGCCCGTTTTCCCACGCCACTGTCTTGAACCAGCACTTTACGATGAAGACCTATCCTGATAATAGCTAAGTCCCTTTATATTTAATACTTTTATACTATACATATATTTAAGATTTTTATTATATCATACACATATTTAATACACATCTTATACGTGGGAGAGCCATGCTTCGGCACGAATGGGCCGGCTCGACCGGAGAAATACCACGTTCTCACAGAAAACCGGCGTGAAACAGCGCTTGCGCTGTGTTTCGCCGAATGAGTGAGTTTACCGGAGGCCCAATCCCCTACCCTATTCCCTTCCCTACCCTCCCCTATTCCCTTCCCTTCCCATCCCTACCCTCCCCTATTACCCTATTCCCTCTTAAAAGGCCGGCAACGCACTTGCAGCTCTTCTGATGCTGCGAGTGTCCATGGGCGACGGAAGTTGCTTTCCATCAGGTGACCCGTTTGCTCATTTGCCCCCTTATTACATAAAAAAAAAAACATCCATGACCCAGGAACATTGTAAACTTTTTGTTCCGTCGGAACTTCGAACCCACAACCCCCGGCTTGAGCTGCCACACACTCTTAAGTCTTAACCATTGAGCCACAGATGTCAAATATAATATTAGTAAGGATTTATTTATTTTGCACTCGCGAGTGTTAAATTCTTCCAAATATTTGTACTGACTATCGTGACGTAATCGTCGGTTATCATCTTTCAGTGTGGTATAGTGAGTTACGTAATAGTGGGATCTAGATAACACACTTAATCCTTTCCAACAATACATCGTTTTTGTTTTTTTAACCGACTTCCAAAAAAGAGGAGATTTCTCAATTCGACCGTATAATTATAATATTATGTTCTTTTTTTATGCTTCGGATCCCATTATTTTTTCACAATATCCCCATTCATTTTCTTATAAATTTAGGGGACAAACAAGCGAACGGGTCACCTGATGGAAAGCAACTACCGGCCCCCATGGACACTCGCATCATCAAAAGAGTTGCGTGTGTTACCGGCCTTTTAAGAAGGAATATACGCTCTCTTCTTGAAGGTTTGGAGGCCGTATTGGAACGGGAATACTGCTGGCGACAGTCATTTATTCACATTAATATAGAATCCATACTAATATCCATATACTGTAATTATCTAATATATGAAAATAAGTCGGGTTTTCCTTCCTGACGCTATAACTCCAGAACGCACGAACTGATTTCCACGGTTTTGCATTCGTTGGAAAGGTCTCGGGCTCCATGAGGTTTATAGAAAAAAAATTAAAAAAAACTTCAAGAGAAAAGCAGGAAAACAGGGAAAACAGGCAAAACAACGTTTGCCGGGACAGCTAGTTACTCATATTACTTTACTTTTACTTAATATAATAAATGCGAAAGTGTGTCTGTCTGTCTATCCGTCTGTCTGTCTGTCTGTCTGTTACCTCTTTACGCCCAAACCGCTAAAACAATTTTACTGAAATTTGGTCTGGAGATACTTTGAGTCCCAGGAAAGGACATAGGATACTTTTTATCCCGAAAAAATACACGGCTCACACGATAAAAAAATTCTGGAGATACTTTGAGTCCCAGGAAAGGACATAGGATACTTTTTATCCCGAAAAAATACACGGCTCACGCGATAAACAAATTTTGGCGCAACGGAGTTGTGGGCGTTTAATCTAGTCATGTACTTAAAATTAAAATATAATTATAATATAGTGAATATTTGTACTATATTTTTTAACTCAAATAGCTAAAAAGTAAATAAAATTTTTTAAAAAATATGGCTATGCTATTCGCGTAGGAAAATAGCTCTAAAGCTACATAAAATAAATTAACAAATTATTTATATGAGAATTTTCAAAGCTTAAAAAGCAATTTATTAGTATAATAAAAGTACGTATACGTTTAACGGTAATTTTATGTATAACGAGAATCTCAATCCTCGTACTTCGAATCTTGGTTCATTTCTCAAAGTATTCGTATTTCAACGCAAATTGTTTGCATTAGAAATTGATAAGAGGGAGGTGCGTGAGCTTCTGTCACTTCTCAACGTAAAGAATCACGAATTGTAATTACGAGAATCAGACCCCAGAGAATTCGAATATCATCTCGGTCGCAGGCACTATTACTCGCGCGTTAGACAGTAAGACCGGTATAAATAGTCAGTACTCAAGATGCATCTCAGTCTCAAGACGCGGTTCGGCTCTATGATTGGTCCAAATTTTGACAGCCAACCATGATTGGTTGAGTACTATTTGAGTGACTTGAGTACTATTTATACCGGCCTAAGTGCTCATATCGCCCAGTGAGATATCCTGCGACCGAAACTACTTTTGACGATTGAGAATGAGACCCCTGATGCTAATTCAGTTTCATCTTCGCGAGCGTATTCTTGAAAAACTGATTTTATAGAGTGTTGACTTTTAATTTGTCTTTCCATACGTGTGAATTTGATTTTCGATCATGCTAGTAATTCATTCATTTATTCCAACTTTGGTTCTGTTTAATATTCGCTTTAGCGTAGCCTGCATATTATAATTTCGATTAATTTTATCAATGTGACAAAATAAATTATTATGATTTTTCAGTTTTGTTAAATAAACTATATTTTATATATTTTTGTTATATAATATACCTACAACATTCTTTTTCTGCAATAAAAATCGGTTCAATTGTTTCAGCAATAGTGTGTCTGTCTGTCTGTCTGTATGTCTGTCTGTCTGTCTGTCTGTTACGTCTTCACGTCCAAACCGCTGAACCGATTTTTCTGAAAGATATGGGTATATACTGTACAGTGTACATGTACACATATATATACTTTGAGTCCCGAGAAAGAAAATAAGATACTTTTTATCCCGGAAAAGAGTACGGTTCCCGCGCTATAAACAAATTTTGACGCAACGGAGTTGTTGGCGTCATGTAGTTTATTATATAAGTTTTATTTATTTATTATTTATTTATTTAAGTAATACAATTATAACTTACTAGACGTTCCGCGCGGCTTCGCCCGCGTAAATTAGATATGTCACAGTCAAATTAGTCCACAAAAAATAGCCTATGATCCTTCACGTGGTCGACTTCTTATCTGTGGCAAATAACAGAAAAATTGCTCCAGTAGTTCGTCAGATAAGCCCTTTCAAATAATTTCCCCCGTTTTTTCCACATTTTCCTCTATTTCTTCGCTTCTATTAGTTGTACCGTGATAAAATAAATCCTATAGCCTTTCTCAATAAATGGGCTATCTAACACTGAAAGATTTTTTCAAATCGGATCAGCAGTTCCTGAGATTAGCGCGTTCAAATAAGCCCTTTCAAATAATTTCCCCCCGTTTTTTCCACATTTTCCTCTACTTCTTCGCTCCTATTAGTCTTAGCGTGATAAAATAAAGCCTATAGCCTTTTTCGATAAATGGGCTATTTAACACCGAAATAATTTTTCAAATCGGACCAGTAATTCCTGAGATTAGCGCGTGCAAACAAACAAAAAAAACAATCAAACAAAGAAACAAACTCTTCCGCTTTATAATATTAGTATAGATATCTAATTGAGAATGTACCTTAAACCTGCAAGGCTTGTCTGGTACACCTTTCGTTGTTTATGTCAGTAAAATAAAATAAGTATCCAATACATAGATATCGATCCCTATTTTCCCTAATAGCCGCTAAAAGCAAGATTATTCGAGATATACGGATGTGTTTAGCTTCGGGCTAACGCGGGGCTAACCCGGGGTAACGTGTATCCAGTCTCAGACACACTATTGGGGATTTTCGGAATTTTATTCAAATTGGATTCCACATTTACTACAAAGCTTTTGGAATTTTAAATTGTGGTACTGTTTGTCGTTTAGAGTTCTAACTTCGAGACTATTATATTTTAACGGCCTTGCTTCCCTAAGTGCTAACATTTAATAATTACATGATTTTAATTTAAAGGCGTGTTTTATAGAAAATGGACGAATTTGATGTGCTTAAGTACATTAAATTTAAAAATAAGTAATCAATAATAATATGTCTTTCTGAATGTGGCCGTTGCGTTTAATTTTGTTTAATTCAGTTGTGAGATTACAGAGAAAACTTTTTAAGCACATTTATGTACCTATTCAATCCATACTAATATTGTAAATGTAAAAGTGTGGCTATCTGTTACCTCTTCAAGCTTACAGCGCTAACAGGATAAAAAATCTGCCAAGTGCGAGTCGGATTCGCGCACGAAGGGTTCCGTACTGTTATAGAGCGAAAGTAGGCCAAAATTTGTGTTTTTTGTATAGGAGCCGGTCTTAAATATTTATTTTATACTAATTTTCTTACCAATTTTTAAATTACAAATATCATTAAGGATTTTGTGAAAATTTCAAGTACCTAGCTATTGCCGTTATTGATTACGAGCAAAAAAGGCCAACGTTTTTTGTATGGGAGCCCCCCTTTAATATTTATTTTATTTTGTTTTTAGTATTTGTTTTTATGGAGGCAATTGAAATAATCTGTGAAAATTTAAGAAGTCTAGCTATAGTGATTCTTGAGATACAACCTGGAGACAGACGGACAGAAATCAAAGCCTTAGTAATAGAGTCCCGTTTTTACCCTTTTGGTACGGAATCCTAAAAATCGGCCAAGCACGAGTCGAACTCGCGCACGAAGAGTTCCGTACCATTATAGAGACAAAAGAGGCCAAAAATTGTGTTTTTTGTATGGGAGCCCCCCTTAAATTTTTATTTTATTATTAATTATTAAAGAACACATACAATTGAGGATTTTGTGAAAATTTCAAGTGCCTACCTGTTGCCATTATTGATGCCAAGCAAAAAATGTCGAAAAAATCACGTTTGTAGTATGGGCCCCCTTTAAATATTTAATTTATGTTTTTAGTATTTGTTGTTATAGCGGCAACAGAAATACATAATCTGTGAAAATTTCAACACTCTAGCTATTACCGTTCTTGAGTTACAGCCTGGAGACAGACAGACGGACAGACAGACATCGAAGTCTTAGTAATAGGGTCCCGTTTTTACCCTTTGGGTACGAAACCCTAAAAATTGGCTCTTTCGGGATAAAACGTGACCTATGTAATGATAATCCAGAATCTAAACTTCCATGACAAATCCGTTAAGTGGTTTTTGCATAAAGAAGAAACAAGGGAAGACTCACTAACTTTGGTCTTTATAATGTTAGTGAGTAGTAGGATGAGATTAGTCTTTTTTTTTTGTTTTTTTTTTTTTAGACTACGAAGACGGTTTTTAGTTATTGCATAGCTTTTATCGCGGGCTTTGAGTGCGGCGGCCGGCGACCGAATCAAGAAATTCCGTAACGAACCTAACAGACCATGGCCAGTCGGTGCGGCGTTGCCAGTCTTCGGCACGGTGTTTGTGTGTGTGCGACTTATAATTGCATAAGTTGATAAAAAATGCTATGTAATAGCTTTACCGCGGCAGTCCCTGAGTGCCACAGTATTTTTTTTTTGTTACCAGTTATACTAAAAGACGGTTTTTATCTTACAGATGAAATTTTCATTCACAACACGGTAAGAATTACACTGAAGAAACATATTATGCGATTGCATGCGACCAACAAATTGTTTGGGAGTGCTATTTGCACTCCTCTCGGAGAGGGTTGAATATAAAACACTTTCTGAGGAATGAAATAAAGAGGTTAAAAGGAATATTACTTTAAAATAATATGACCTAGTAGTTAGTACTAAACAACAATTATATATTTTCTGTTGCAGGCATAAAATTACGTTAGGAGCATAATATAAAATCCCTATTGAAACTGTTTTATTCTAGGCAGTTTGATTTAATTTTTTGCTTTCTATGTTGGTCTCTCTACGTTCGCCTACGATGTTGCCTATTCAATACAAGACACGATAATAAACGTCTACTTTTGTATATTAACTAATTATATATCCTTTAGTATGTAAGATTAGAAACTTGGCTCTACATGAGATCTCACTAATTTTTGACACCACTAATAATATTAATATGTTCTCATCTTGGCAACATTTTTACATGAAAATGTTTTTGGTGGGATCACTTTTCCTTGCATGTTATGAAAACTCCCCCGCAACGGTTTCAGTGACGGTGGCCGGTTTCATTAAAACCAGGCCAGTTACGCAGGAGTGGTTTTATAAAGCACAAGTATGTGCGCAGTACACAAGAGCAATCTCCCGTCCTTTTACTCTCATGACCCAGTGGGACGAACGACCGACGCGACTGGCGAGAGATCAGGCGCAGGACCGACTTTTTACATGTCCATCCGACGCATGGATCATCTTACTTGTCAGACAATCAGGTGATCAGCCTGCATTGTTCTAACCAAACTTGGAAATAACAATAATATGTTTCCGACGCGAGAATTGAACCCACGACTTCCGAGCCAAGGGCCACGCTCTAAACCAGTAGACCACGGAGGCGTTGAGGCATGTTTATTGTTTAGTCGATAGTATGTTATACTTACTCCATATTTAGTTGTAGAATGATTGCGATAAACGCGTAAGCTGTATCTGTGTTTAGAGCAGGTGCGCTACATTTCCGATGGCTGCTTATTCACACGCATGATCCGCTTACTTCCATTGTACCACAATGTAAATATGCACAGTAGACTAAGGTTACATTTTCATGAGAAATGCGTTGAGAGGAATGTGTTTTAGGGCTGGATTTATATGCACGCGAATGCACGGTTTAGCGGCTACGTCGCGAGATTACAAGCAAATGTATGTAACAATTTATTTAAATAGCGGCCCAGTCGCGCTTTCATTTTTTACACATATTTGCTTGGTATCTCACGGTGTACCTCCGTCAAACCGCCCGTTTAGGCGGACGCATATAAATCCAGCCTTAAATCCAATAGAATCGCAGCGCTGAGCGAGTAAATGATGCGATTATATTGGATCAGGCAAAGAAATCGATTGTATGGGTTCTCAAAAACACATTCTTAGCAAAGCACCTCTTTGGAAGTACTCGCTTAGTTAGCCGCGTTATTTTAACATATTATCTAATATTTCCTACTCCTAAATTTTTTGCGGGTCATAAGACACCAAGACAGCCGGATGCTGTCTTATGACATTTTTCTGAGGCTGGTTTTCATAGCAATTACCTCTACAATATGATTTGCAGTAGTGCGTGGTTGAAAAAAAATCGGTCAATAAGTTACCTGAAAAAATGCTAATGTTTACATGTGCCTATTGGGGTGGTATTTTTTGAAGATGGACTACTGATAATATTTATACTGTGACTGTAGTTTTGATCTAACACGATATGGAAATGTTCACTGTATAGTGTTTAGATCAGCTATCCCCAACTCGCGGCCCGCCGGGACTTTTATCTGTGGCCCGCGATGTTAAACCATTTTGAAATTCATGCCCACCGACAAAATAATGGAGTCGTCGTGAAAGTCGTGAAATTTGTTCCACTATTAAATCATTAAATTTGAAGAACGTTATTTTGTAACCCTAAAAAATTTTGGTTGCGGCAAGGTCACCAAGACCAAAACATGTTTGTGGCCCGTTTGAAAAAAAGGTTGGGGACCACTGATTTAGATAAACGTATTGGGTGATACGATTTTAACACGTAATTTGTTGCTAAAATACTGTCAAAATAACGTTTAAGTTCCAAAAACTCTAAATAAGCTATACCTATATATCAGAGTAAACACTTAAACAGAACTAACGAGTAGGCCGACTCAGAAGAGATCTCGAAAATTATACATTTGACGTAGTATGGGTCAATTTATAATAGTGCAGAGTCGAAGCGCATCGAAGCGCAATGAAGCGTCAAATTCGCAAGAAGTCGAACGAATGCGCGCGAATTCGCCAGAATGCCTACAGTGATGACGCGTAGATTCGCATGGATGCGCACGCTCCAAAAAGCGTTGGTCAAGCATTAGTATGTAAAAAGTTGGTCCATAAGAGATAGGCACAATTATACGACGCTTGACCCACGCATAGATCAGATGATCTATGCGTCGGATCAACAATTCAGGCTGATCACATGATTGTCTGACAGGTAATCTTACTTGTCAGACAATCATGTGATCAGCCTGCATTGTCCTAACCAAACTTGGAAATAACATGTTTCCAACGCAGGAATCGAACTCACGACCTCCGAGTCAAGAGCCGCGCTCTAAATCACTGGACCACTCACCACGGAGACCTTAAAGGCAGTGAGTACGTCTAGCAAAGCAACAGACTATTCGCAAAATTTAAAATAAAAAATCCATATTATAAAATAACTTTAACTCGATAAAGTAATAAGTTTCATCATACATCCGGTTGATACAATGAAGATCTACCTTAGTTCATAGTAAGACAGTAACATGAATGCTAGGTAATATCTAGTGATTGTTGGTCTAGCTTTACCACATTGTCTTCAGGCAAATTAATTATAGATATGCCTTATTGAAGCCCTGTCCACGGATAATACAGCGTTTCATTAGCACATTATATAGTAATATTCTATGCCTAGACAATCTAGAGTCTAGACATTAGGTATATTCCATCCAAAATTAAAATTAATAATAACGTGTGACTCACTGTCTGTCTTTTAGAAAGAATCCATACTTACTTAATATTATAACTGGGAAAGTGTGTCTGTCTGTCTGTCTGTTACCTCTTCACGGCTAAACCGCTGAACCTATTTTGCTGATTTTTTTATGAACATACAGTCCCGGGAAAGGATATACATTTATGCAAAGAAAAAGACAGTTTTTAAATTGTTACTTACCCGCTTCATCCACTCATTTCTTCATTTAGGTATAAACTCACCCTAAGTGTATCTTATACTATACTTAAGAAGCCACTTTTAATACCACGAGCAACAAAGAATCCAATACAATCTTGATTAAATATTTGCCAGGTATTATTTTTGTGAAATGACTTGACAGGTATAAATTTAATTTCGTAGAACGGGAATATTTTATAGGTAAACCTTATTTGTATAATAATATCATAATATATTATATATATATATATATATATATATATATATATATATATATATATATATATATATATATATATATATATATATATATATATATATATAATATATTATGATATATTATATATATATATATAAACGGTATAATAAAGGTCCCCTCACGTCCCTGTTATACAATTAATTAGTCATTATTTACCTCCTATTTAAAAATGGGAAATTGTGACATAGAAAGTCTTAGCTAAGAATCGAATACTTTTTTCTGAAAATCTAATTCTTCTCAGTGTAATTATTTTTTTTAAGTATTAGTAATTATTTTCCTCGACTGATTCTTTTGCAGGCAAACGGCCCGTGCTACTTTCTAGTGAGCGAGGGGCAATTCTCAAATATCGAACAATAAGGTTTATCAAGGTCAAAGTATCTGAATATCAGTAGTGATGAGCAAAACAAGACTCAGACAGTCTTGGTTTTGGTATTTCTAGTACAATATTGGTCTTGGACTTGGTCAAATCTGCCTGATCTCGGTCTTGGATTTGCTTTTTTTAGTTTTAGGATAGTCTTGGTCTCGGCATTGCTTTTTTGCAAGACCAAGACTAAGGCTGCAAGACCGATTTTGCTCATCACTAAATATCAGATAAATTCGTCTCGCTTCAAACTTCTTCGAACTTAGCTATCTAGAGAACGTACAAATTACGTTCTATTTAATGTTACCTCCCGATTTTTAACCCTCGATGAAAAAGGGGGGTGCAATTAGTTTTAACCCTCCCGAATAAAAAAGAGGGGTCTTGTAGTGTTTAACCCGCGAACGAAAAAAAGAAGACTGTGATAGTTTTCAACCGGACGAAAAAAGAGGGGTGTAATAATTTTTTAGGCCCCGGACGAAAAAAAGGGGTTTTATAATTTTTGGCGTCAGTGCTAAAAACAAGAAAGAAGAGGAGTGTAATAGTTTTTACCCCTAGACGAAAACTGAAGGGTGATAAGTTTGACGTGACTGCCTGTGTGCCATCCAAAAGGGATATCAATGAAAATCCTTTTTTCATTCTTCCAAACGGGAAAATCAATTAAATTCCTTTTTTCTATAATTGAAGCATTGTTCCTCATTTCATGATTACTAGGGATACTTTCCCAACTTCTTTTTTTTTTCAAAATTCGAGAAGTTTCGGCACTTGTTCGTCATAAAAAATCCTTCTTCTTCTTAACATTAGTATACAAGAAAAGATAATACCCATTTATCCAATAATGGGTATTAATCTTCCTCAACCCTATCAGTCTTATCTTTAGCTCACTTATCTGACCCTTGTAACCCGCTTAGAACTCTCAACGGGAACCACAATACAAATATAATACAGTAAGTAAAGAGCTATGGCAGATTTTTAGGTAAGGGCTTTTAAAGCGTCTTAATAACGCATACCAACCAAAGAATAAGAAATATTCTTAAACGATTTTCAACGATTTTGTTTCATTTATCTAAAGCCAGGATAAAAAGATAATATTTAAAAATAGCCAATGTGATTTCCGGAATGGCCATTTTCTGCCATCCGATGTTGCCAGACTAAATAAATATTTTTTTCAATTTAAAATCAAAAATGATTTCTATTTATAATCATATTTATATTGTTTATAATTATTATGATTAATATAATTTATTCCATTATTTTTTTAGTATTATGTACAGCTTGGCAAAGAAGAGTGTGGATTAAATGAGGGCGCTTTTCTTTAAATACAGGCAACCCTACGCTTCGCTTTTGACACAATATATACTAGAGTTGACAAGTAATGTAGTGTTGTCATAAATAAAAACTCTTAGTTCCAGCTGTCACCGCGTCAGACTCTTCTTTGCTAAGCTGTAGTTCTGAATTAAAATCATGTCTTTCATCCAGAGCTGTCAACCGTAAAAAAAATGACATGACGTTTTATTTTGTTTGTTTTCAACTATACGTTTCACCTACACTACACACTACACTCACTATCACAGATTACTCACTATCCTCATTCGAAACCTTCCCAAAACCTTTCTTTCAACATAATATTGTAATACGCGAAGCCTTTCTAAGGCAGCCATGACATGACTAACTACTTTTCTTATGTGTATAATATAATAATTCAACATGAATAATTATTCTGTCGGATATTTCAAGGTATAGAAGCATCTGATACATTTTGACGACTGATGTCGCTATATCTTCCCTCAATATCCATGTTTCTCTCACTCACTATTCATAAAGTTCAAGTTATTAATAAAGTGATAACCACAGTGGGGTCCACATCCCAGGTTGCTCAACTTGTGTTATCATCAATAATCTTGCATAGCAATGGTAACCTTAATTTCCCCATCGGTTTCTTAAATATTGAATATTAATACATTATTGTTTAATGCTTTAAATAATAAGTTAAATAATAACATAACCTTTAAAACTTCTGAGTATAATAACTCAAAAACCTGGCCTTGTATAATCACATATTTTTTTTCTTAAGAATCAGTAATAAATGCTCTTTAAAACAAGGTATATTTCATTTATAGACGCTTACATTATTTATGAACTAAATTCATGTATGAAGCTGCCATAGTTTTTTTTTTGTTTTTAAAAAAAAATGTGAAAAATAATATAAATTATTTAAAAAATTCTAGTTGGCCGAATCCATACTTATATTATAAATGCGATAGTGTGTCTGTCTGTCTGGTACCTCTTCACGCTCAAACCGTTGAACCAATCTTGCTGAAATTGGGTATGGAGATACTTTGAGTTCCGGGTAAGGATATAGGATACTTTTTGTCCCGAAAAATGTACAATTCTAACGCGATAAATGTATTTTGGCGCAAAGGAGTTGCGGGCGTCATCTAGTTGTAAGTATAAATAGAACTCACCCAACCATACGAAAACTTTGATCAAAATCGTTCCAGCTGTTCTATCACTATATAGTATATAGCCTGACCAGTTTAAGCATGACTATCGTAGTATACTAAAAGTATGCTACGAGGGTCATACTGAAACCGGTCAGACTGTAACTCACAAACGGATGATTTTTATGTACTTACATGTTAAAATTTGATTTTAGTCACTTGAAATGACACTGAAGTGACATTCCGTATATTATAATGATTTAATTAAAAAAAACTTAACAGCTAGCCGTGTTTTTAAGTTATAAGCTTGTGCGACATAGAAACAATTTTTTGGCCAGTGGAAAAGCCTTAGCCTGCTTTTAAAAATATCTGAAATCACGTTTTTGTATACCTGCGCCTAATTTAGGCGGTCATTGTAAAAATATGATCTACTGCATGTGTATATTATACTGTAGTTATAGTATAATTAAGCCTTCAATTATACGTTTTATTGTCTTTCATGAGAGCACTAAGAGCCTTTAGGTTCCATATTTTCGCATTTAATCATATTATATAAGATTTAATGGTCAAAGCCGGCCCCTTGACGAGCAATTTTATTGTCAATATCACGATTCAATTTTATTGAACAGTTTATTTGACAATTAGATTGAAGGCGCGCGATGTTCAATATCAACCCTAGACGGTCAATAATATTACGCAATACGTGATATCTATAAACATTATAATAAAATTGTAGGAAAGTCAATTCTGTACATTGAATATTTTAAAAAAATAATACTTGAAACGTGATCTATAATCGATATGGATTAATACTCTTTTTAAAAGTAATCAATTCACCCAGAAAATTAAATGTATTTTAGTAGCTTATCTTACTGTGAACAGGGACAGAAAAAGTGATCGGAATTTTCTTATCCTGGTTCCAATTTTTTCTTCATCTATCAATACAGTCGATGTTATCGGTCAACGACGACTTAGTTTTATAAATAAACATAGAATTTGCCTCAACTATATGAAAACTAAATATAAAATTTATAGGCCGCCGAGACCAAAACAATAGAGCTCCTTGCTGCAAAGGGGGTGAGTAGAGTAAGTGTAAGCTATTTATTAGGTAGATAGATAAATTGTGAAAAGCTACTGAGATCATAGAATTATAACCTTACTGAGATAATGATACGGATTCAACGAGAAATATCGATGATATCAACGAAAATGTATTGAAGGGAGTCGATTCGACGTCGCGTGACCGCTTGAAAGTTAACATACAGATTTCGAGTGTTGTTTGATTGTGATGCGGGGGGCTTTGCCCCCAGCCCTTAATTCCATAATTGGGAGGGTGCGCCCCGCCAAACCCCCCGTCCTGGAAATGTTGCTTATATCAAAATGGTGTCGCGTCGTTAGTGTTGAGTTTTAATTCTCCTTTTTAGGAACAAAGTTATTAATTAAAAGTGAATTTAGTCTAATCTAAACTAAACATACACTTTTTGTGTGTCATTTAATTACCATGTGGGCTTGGCACCCCGAGCCCCCCACTTTGGGTCTGCTGGTCTGCTAACGCGAAGTCGCGGGCAACAGCTAGTATTACATACATTTTTTTATTTTTTTATTACGAAACGAACGAGCAAACGGGTCACCTGATGGAAAGCAACTTCCGTCGCCCATGGACACTCGCAGCATCAGAAGAGCTGCAAGTGCGTTGCCGGCCTTTTTAAGAGGGAATAGGGTAATGGGGGAGGGTAGGGATGGGAAGAGAAGGGAAGGGAATAGGGTAGGGGATTGGGCCTCCGGTAAACTCACTCACTCGGCGAAACACAGCGAAAGCGCTGTTTCACGCCGGTTTTCTGTGAGAACGTGGTATTTCTCCGGTCGAGCCGGCCCATTCGTGCCGAAGCATGGCTCTCCCACGTATAAATACGCGTCGAATTGATAGCCTCCTTTTTTGAAGTCGGTTAAAACAAGGTAAATTGTTCCTAAGGACTGTGGAAGGTAGATAGAAAAGTTTAATTGCAGTTAGTCGGGTTCACACTTAGTTAATAGCTGGACTAATGCCGATTAGAATTACCTGAGGCTCAGCTAAATGTTTGCTGCTTTAATAGGAAAACACGATAAAGCCCGTCACAGACGTTGCTATAATATATTGTATTAAGAGCCTGCTGTCATAAATATCAAAGCACGATAGCCCCGCCTACACACCCCGCTATCCTCCAATCGTCATAATATAATGATTCCATGAATCGTGACACCGAGCATTATGCTTTGCGCTGCAGCTAATAGACTAATAGTAAACAATATCGCGTAACAACTAACAACGGTTCCCGCATTATAGCACGAAAGTAAAGGTCGTAAGTTGCAAAAATGTGTTTGATGATTACTTAAAAATTAAATACAATACTAATATTTCCTTTAGCCATTATTTTATAAAGTGCGTGATTGTAGTAGTGCAAGTTATTTAATGATAGTAACTCAATAAGTGTAACAGATATTTGTTGAAAAGCCCAGAAATATTCATAATTTCGAAAAATATAACTATCGAGTCAAAATAAGTGAATCGTGTTTCCGTTAGGCAAATATCAGACAAATATACAATGATTAAATAAATCTCAATTTCATTTAAGTCAATCGTCTTCCGGGATCGTAATACTTATTAGAAAACACAGCAAAATTTGGCAGCCCGATCTTAATATTAATCGTAGCAAGATATAATATTATTATATTTTAATTTATCATTATAAATTTTTGATAAACACTTATACGCAGCTATACGAGTATTATAACTACAAACTTAAATATATTATTAAAATAAATAAATAATAATAAATAAAATTTATTATTATTTTCTATTAAATACCTCGATATATATTTTATAGCTACGTCTGTGATGAGCTTAAAATATGTATATACTTCTAGGTAATAATATAAATACAAAAGTGTGTCTGTCCGTTTGTTACCTCTTCATCACTCTTTTCAATTTGGTATGCAGAATATCAATACTATGAGATCCTCTTACGATTTTTCTTACGATTCTTTGTTTTAAAAAAAATATCTAGTATATAAAATTCTCGTGTCACAGTGTTTGTGCGCGAACTCCTCCAAAACGGCTCAACCGATTTTAATGGAATTTTGTATGTACTATCAGAGAAGTTGATTCCTAGGCAGATGGTGGACTAAGTCCTAAGTAATTTGGTCGCGTTAAGTCAAACTCATCCGACCGATCACAGCTAACATTGAATTACATAAGCCAACCAAACGACGTAGGTCTGTCAACTGCCTAGGAATCAATTTCCTCAGGTATACATTAATTAGGCCTGAAATGAAATGAAATGAATAGGTTTTTAACTTTTTATCTACTTTTTATATTGATACTAGAAATAATTTGTAATATGGCAAAACAACGTTTACTGGATCAGCTAGTTACAACAATATAATACACAAAATTATAATATAGGAATGTCTTGCAGTAGTCCAACAATATTATGGTGACTACTACCGTGCCGTATGAATAGAAACCCATATAAATGTAACATAATATTCACAAAGTGGTTATGGATTTGTATTTTAAGAGGCTTTGCTTTTATTAAACTAGCTTTTGGCTGCCGCTTCGCCTGCATGAAACAATTTCTAAGATACAAACTGTGATCTCCTTGGTAGAATTATAAAAAAATCCGGGTAGAATTTGTCCACGTAATAATTTTGAAAAAAAGTAGCTCTTTCAGCGCTACTTTCACAGTGAAATTACAATTTGCATCATACATTACAATTTTGTACACACTCTTAAAGTATGATAATACTTTGGGATTTAATGATATATAATATTTTGTCCAGTGTATAATTAAAAAAAATACATGTGGCACTCGGGGACTGCCGCGGTAAAGCTATTGCATAAATTTTTTATCAACATGCAATTATAATTTGCATACGTCTAGTCGCACGCACATAAACACCGTGCTGTTGTTAGGCAATGTCGCACGGCGCACCGACCGGACAGCGGTGCGGCAATCACCACACTCCGAGCCACACCGAGCCGAAGTCTGCCGAACTGAAACGACGTTAGACGAATGTTAGGTTTTTCGTTACGGAATTTCTTGATTCGGTCGTCGTGCTCAAAGCCCGCGGTAAAAGCAATAGCTTAAAGTCAAATTTAATTTTACACCCTGTACATTTTATGCAACATGAAATTGTAACCAAAGCATTGATTAAGCTCGTAACAATAATGAGGTTTGTGGTTGAAATCCGATACTCCGAATAGAAATTATTAAAGTTAATAAATTGGTAAATTCATGATGTACAACAATACATTTTATTTTGTTATGAGTAATTTTGTTTTGTTTCTATTGGATTATTTTGGATGTATTTGAAATGTTTAGTTTTACTTTTTCTAATCTAATACCAAGGTAGGGTTTCAGAATTAATATTGCAGTTTGCCACTGACTTAAAATAAATCGACCCAATCCCAAAAGACTTTAATAATTTAGTTGTTTCTATAATGTATCCCCAAATTATAAAAATAAAACCGGAGTAAAAAATATTTGAAAATATTATAACCACATGGGGTGAGATGAAAATAATTTTAAAAAATGTCTTAGGCATGATGGACTAAAATAATCATAAGATTTGCTTATTATTTAATAAAAATCTTTGGTAGGTACAAACTACAGTATTTCCGGACCAATACGACCTTCAATAAGAGAGCGTTTACCCTCGCAACGCACCTGCAGCTCTTCTAAGGCTATGACCACATTTGTATCATTTTCGCGTATCAGCGGGGCTAAAATGGTCACATAGCAATTCCTCTCAATCAATTCACAAAATGAATTGTCAAAACTGTCAAACCACGAATGTCAAATTAGTACGAATTTAGACCAATTAAATTGGTCAAACTCACGAATGTCAAATTAGTACGAATTTAGACCAATTGAATTGGTCTAAATTTGACATTCGTGACTTTGACAGTTTTGACAATTCATTTTGTGAATTGATTGAGAGGAATTGCTATGCGACCATTTTAGCCCCGCAGATCTCCGTCGCGTAGCATCGAAGCATATCATGTTCGCTAGTGTGGACGCAAAATGATCGCAATCATGATACACTTCGTATCACCCCGATCGCTATAAACCGCGTATCTGATACGTGTCGTATCGGATACGCGTATCATGATCGGCAGAATGATCTCGTGTGGACGCATTTTGAAGTCTGCACTCTGAAAGTTTTTGACTGAATGAATCACTAGATCGATACGAGGATCGGCGAGACGATACGCGATCATAAGTGTGGACGTGGCTCACGCGATAAAAGATACGCTATGGTCAAAAAGGCGTCCACACTTAGGATACGCATACTAGACACTATATGCCGGATACGGATACGACTACTTGATACAAATGTGGACAAAGCTTTATGTTGCGAGTGTCCATGGGCGACGCTAGTTGCTTTCCATCAGGTGACTCGTTTGCTCGTTTGCCCCCTTATTTTATAAAAAGAAAAACTATTTAAAAAAAGAGATATAAAAGGACGTGGGTGAAAAGTCCATAGACGGCTTCTATTAGTATTTAAAAAATCAGAGTAAAAGCCTAGCGAGATACAAACTACAAATTCAATTTTTATTCGGATAGTTTGAGCAAAGAATTTATGTTGCTGTATGTTCCGAGCACTGATGCCTCAATACCGGAACAATCAAATTTCAACAAATATATCGCTGCTCGGTTCGTTGCTCGTATGTCATACACGGTGATTTCATTTTCAATATCTGTATAACCACAGTAGAAATGTACAGTAGTATACAAATATTGGTGCATTTTAATACTTGACTGCCTGATATTTACTAATTATTATAATGTCAAAATTAATTATTTTAATGTCACACAACATTTTTATGAATATCTATACTAATTATTCTCAAGGTTTATACTACAGTATATGAAACAAAGTACTTAAAGTGTTGTACTAAGCATTTACGCGTGAAGTACAATGTAAACAAGTAAAGTTATGTAAACGGTGTGATAAAATTTTTTTTTACACAAATTCATGCAGATAACTTTAAGAGGTGCGCTTAGCCTGTAAGTTTAAAAATTGCATGCTTTCAGTATAATTGTGTCAATCCAATTGTATGTGTACCTATTATTATGATTAATAAAGAATTTTGAAAAACAAACTTAAAGTGTTATCCTGTACCATTTAAAATCAGCTGACAACGAAATGTAATGAAGCGTTAATGTAATGACTAGTGACTCAAAAAGAAACCGTCAAACATAAAACCTCCTGGTTTATTGCAAGTAGATTATAAAAATATAAAATTTATTAAGGCGGGCTGAAACCCCATTTTGTTATTTCTTGATACCCGATTTACCTAGTTCCAATATAATAACGAAATGTAAAAAAATATGAGATATAGAGCACAATATTTAAAAGGGCTTAAATCAAAAACATTTTAATAAAAAATAATACTTTCGCTGTAATTAATTTACAATATCACCTCCGACAAAACACTTTGTCATCGAAATATAAGTATTAACAAGAATGACTTACATTTTATTTTAATAAATTGTTAATGAATATATTTTAAAAAGGTCTGAACCGAACAATCTTTTTTCTTAATATTTAGGTATTTAGAAAGATATTTAAAAAAGACATGAAAATTAGAGAAGATCCGCCAGCTAAGCTAAGCTAAAATGTATCTTATTGCGATGCGTACACGCTTGGTCTTTGGTTGTGTGCAAGGTTAACGTTTTGGAATTGAGATAAGTCCTCGCCGGCACATATAGGCGAACGCGTTGGCCAACGCGTTGGCCAACGCGTCGGCCCAATGTGTAGAACGGGCGAAATACCTACCGCCAACGCGCGAACGCCCGTTCTACACATTGGGCCAGCGCGCCGGCCAACGCGTCGGCCAACGCGTTCGCCTATATGTAGTGCGACATTAAACATGTAGTTTGTAAAGTAGAGAAATTATTCACTTCTTTACAAGGTGCATGTTTAATAACTTTAACGTTGTCAACTACAGGTACCTAACCTGAATAATCTAGCGACTGACTGCTGTTGGAGACCTGTAAATGTTTAATGATTCGACGCGACGCTTCTTGCAATAAAAACAGCACCGCGTTACCCATCAAAGAATTTATCCATTTTCAATATTGAAATTTTTTTTTAATTAAAATTTACATCGCACCAAACCACTCCTACGTTTGAAATATAAACGCGGAAGTCAAAGCATATTGGGAAATGTACAAAAAGTCAAAAGTAAAATACGTAAGTACTGCCGAATCTCATACATCAGATGAGCTCGCGAACTCCTGATATCTTCGCGAACTTTCTGAAATATCACAAAGTTGAAACAAAATTTTAAGACTCAATTCACCCAGTTCGTAAAGTTTAATATTATTCCATAGATTTGAATCACGGATCTCGTTGGGTCTGGATGTTACTGTAAGGTGAAACACCCAATTATTGGCATCTTAAAAGTTGGTACAGACATTAACTCATCAAGCCCCATACGATCACCGGTGATTGCGAAAACAATAGAATACAATAACATTTCCAAGAATCCGCGATTGAAGGGTTAATAGATGACGTCTGCAACTCCGTAGCCCCATAATTCTTTTATCGTGCGGGAACCGTACATTTTTCTGGGATAAAATGTATCCCATGTCCTTTCCCGGGACTCAAAGTATCTCCATACCAAATTTCAGCAAAATCGGTTCAGCGGTTTGGCCGTGAAGATGTAACACAGCGATAGACACACTTTCGCATTTATAATATTTGTATGGAAGTATGGATTGGCTTTTACAGTATTTTCTAATATTAGGTGCCAGTTAGATAATAATAGCATGACTGCTATTAACGATAGGTTAGCCCTTATGTAGGTAGCGGTAGTCGTCATCATGATTATAGTCCTGCCCCAAAGGCTCCAACCATACTAATCTTGGGCAGCCCTTCATCCGCTGCCTACCAGCTTTCTTCAAATAGTCGGTCCATCAAGCTGGGGCGACGAGACGTATTCGTTTGTGTCTTTATAAGACTTCGAAACAATTAAAAGCATACGGTGCAACATTTTGCACATACCTCCTAGTCCATGACCTCTAGCGCCTCGACTCCCCATTTTGATTCTAGCGCCCAGTCTAACTCCTGATACTCAAGTACTCATAAATAATAGTATTTTATAAAAAGATAAAACCGACTTCAAAATCGTACGTAATTGAGAATTAAAATTGCCTTCTCTCAAAAACTACTGAACTGATTTTGATGAAACTTATAGTGTTCTCTAAGTTGGACAATATCTAGTAAGGACCCTTAGCCATGTAAGGCCAATCTAACGGGAAAATGCTTTTTATTCGTTTATTAACAAATTAAATTAAGGAAACAAATTATCAAGTAATGCTCTGTTTTATTAGGTATCATATTATAAAAATCACTTTTTAACCTAGCCTTAATAACCACTTATTAAACTTAAGTTTTGTTAAGCCTTGCAAGAAACACGGCTCCAAACAAGGCCAATATTATACAACAGTCGTTAAACTTAAAAATAGAGTTTTAACAATACATATATCCGCTTTTACTAAAACTAGATAATAAGCTCTATCATTTAAGCGAAACATTAAATGCTCAATATATTTTTATCATTTATAAAGAATGCAACGAACATGACTTGAACACTATCGTATAACTAAGAATATAATAATGGAAATTATTTAAAAATAGTATTAATGAGTAACATATTGACATAAAATAACTAGCCAACGTGTTTTGTAATAAAATGAAACAATATGTTTTTTTCCAAAATGGCCTTCTTAGGGGTTCGTTCCTTGCAAGGCCAAAATGTTCCTAAAAAGGCCAAACTAACAATTAAGTATCATAATACATACTTATTTATTAACTTATTGTCATACTTATTGACTAAGTATGACTTTTTCATGTTAATTACAATAAAATAATAGAAACTACAGACTACTCTAATTATTATGAAAACTAATCATGGCACATAATCAGTCTTGTGGTCAGGAATGTTTAAAATCAACTAATTAAAATTTTAACTGCAACAGACAACGACCTACGTATTTATAACTAAAATATGAGTGTTCGTATGTTCATTGTTCATAAATGTTCCTTGCAAGGCCAACGGTCAAATATTTTATTGGCCTTATAAGGAACCACTGGCTTTCCTAGGAACATTACCAATATTTTAGCTTAAATTAAAGCAAAACTATATTTTTTTCTTTAGTATCATAAACATATCCTTATACGATAATTCACAGTAAAAAAATTTTAGATAATAATAGTTTATTGACTAAAAACTTATGTTTTGCTGTACGCGCGAATAACAATTTCGATGTCGACGACCAAAGTCTATGAAGCGAGAGCTCGCACTGCCACAATAGCGGCGCGATCGACTCGCCGCCGCGTTTGTGGCCATAAGTTTGATGGATCTAAGTGTGTATTAAAAGGAATATATCTTTACATGACGATAACTGCGACTTTGTGATAGGTGGCCTTCAAAGGAACATGGCCTTACATGGCTCAGGGTCCTTACAACAAAAAAAGAATTACTTAAATCAGACTTGTAGTTCCGGAGATATGCGAACACAAACATAAAAACATTCATACATACATACATACAGACATACATACATACACTTTTGAAATTTGGCACATTTGTTCAGACACTGAAATAGACTAACATATGCATAATTGTATAGAAACTGTATTTTAAAAAGATAAAACCGACTTCAAATTTGTACGTTATTTAGAATTAAAACTCCCTATCTCCAAAACTACTGAACCGATTTTGTTGAAACTTGCACTATTTCCTAAGTTGAACAATACCTAGTACAACAAAACAAAAGAATTACTGAAATCGGAATGGTAGTTCCAGAGATATGCGAACACAAACATAAAAACATACATACATACATACATATACTTTTGAAACTTGGCACATTTGTTCAGACGCTGATATAGACTAACATATACGAAAATAGGGCAGTTCTGGAAATATTACATACATACGCGTCGGATTGATAACCTCCTTTTTTTTAAGTCGGTTAAAAAGGACGATAATTTAATTTTCATTTACGTCACATCCAGGAAAGTGGCTCTGCGACGTCACATTTCCATGGCGAAATGAAATCTTTCCACGTATGATTAAATTTTTCCTTTGAAAACGCTCATAATATAACATTGTCTTTAGGATGTATCGAGTACAATATGTTCGAAGTTTGATGCAGATAAAAGGAAATAATAAATACTGACATGGAGTCGTTCACTAAATAAATCAAGACGTGAGTGGAAGAGGCTTTAGGGCCGGAAAAATAATTCGAAATAGAAAAACTGTGGATTATATGTGTAGCCAGATATATTAGCTGGGTTATGAAGTAGATAAGTTACAAGTTTTATGAAAATAATAAGGGAAAAAATGAGTTATTGTCCGTATGTTACGAAATGTTACTTGTTCGATTCTTCCACTCACTGTTCAAATATGAGACACTTTTTTATTGAAGTAAAACTTCTATACGCACGCTTGACTTGGGGAGTAAGCTGGCAAATGCGTGACGAGAGCGTTACAAAAAGTGCGAACGGAGAGGTGCGCGCGCACATCTTCTTCTTTCAATATACATTTCACACTATTTAGTGGTAATGACCACTAAGTATCGCTTGCTTTAATCCAATAGAAACTAGTATATCTGCTAATTATAATAAAAAAGAAACAAATTTTTCAGCTACGCGCGAGTTAATTATTACAAATTATGACTAAAACACTCCTGTCAGCTTTCGACTTAAAAACACGAGATCAAAATCACTCATACACAGATAGACAGAAATCGTATCAAACTTATAAAACCCTTCTGGTTTCCTCCGGAAAAAGTACAGAAAGACGGTGCGTGAGAAGAAACTTAAATAGAAAAGTCATTCGCTGGCCGTACATACGGATTAATTAAAATCTTTCACTTTGAAGCGAGGAGCGTTTGATACATACGGTTGTGAGATTTTATTATACCGCAATGCTGCAAGCGAGAATTATAGTTGGGCGAGTTTTTCTAAGTTTTAGCCGATGTTAAAAGTTAAGTTACGACTTTTGTGTACATGTGGTGGTTGTGTATAGGTTCTTTTTTCTAAAATAAGGGGGCAAACGAGCTAACGGGTCACCTGATGGAAAGCAACTACCGTCGCCAATGGACACTCGCGACATCAGAAGAGCTGCAGGTGCGTTGCCGGCCTTTTAAGGCTGCAGGTGCGTTGCATTCCCATATCGCCAGGGCAAAAATAAGATTGAAAGTTATGTACCATTAAGACATATTGATAAAGGACGCACGTAATATGGTCGGGTTATACATCAGCAGCACTAACATTGACGTGACATAAATAAAGTAGGTCCGCCATATGCCTATGAATCTATTTCCTTGATAAAACATGTATTTCCTTTTTACTTTCTGACTACATAAATACTTTTAAATATGTACTTAATTATTTAAGTTAAAAAAACTTACCCAATATCAGCAGTTTTACTTATAGTACACAATACATATTATTAATTAATTAAGTTTTAGCATGTCCTAAGCAAATTTCGTTATATTATCTGGCATTTAAACAAAAAAAAAACCTTCAACGACAGCATGAATTTTATAAAATACCTAATTTTTAAATAATCATCATACATCAAATTGAGAGCAAGTTAATTGAAACTATTTGGAGTTTACACGTCTTTGAGTCTGCTAGCTTCGGTCAAACAGCACTAATTTGTTTACCTGGATTTATCACCACTTCTCAAAATTAGCAAAAATAATATACAATCAATTTACACAAAACACAGAATAATTTTTATCGAGGCCAGTTCGAAAAGACTAATTTTTAAGCTTCCATTCTGAAGAAATTATGTGAAATTCTCTTACACTAAAATTGATGTAGACTCAAAAAGGAACAAAATAAGCGAACAGAATATTGAAAAATGGCATGGTAATTCTGTAAAAAAATCTTGAATATCACCATAAAAATACACTTCAAATTCGAACATCTCGTAATTTTCAAAGACAATGATATGATTTTTTTTACAAAAATGATAGCTTTTTTATATTTCTAATAAAAGTCATTAAAAAAATAAAGTAAAATGTATAATTTTCTCCTATTTCGCCCAATCAAGAACGCGGCGAGCGTCGTAACCGCCACTGTACAAGGCGCGCTGATATTAATGTTATTTTAATGTCCCTTACGTCGATAATCGTACTGACAGACATCGACCTGCTAATTATAGAAACATCCTTGCCATAATAATAATGTTCACATCTGTTTATTATTTAAAAAGTGCCTGTAGGTAAAACATACAGGTATGTACGAGTACATTATACAGTCATGTTATATTTCAAAATATTATACATATATAGAAAACAAAAAAGGAGGTTCAGTCTTTTCAATAATTATTTCAAAGACGTTTTATGAACAAGACTAAAGAATTTCAATGAATATCCTCAAAGTTAAGGTGACTGATTTAATATCCAGAGCGGACGTAATCGCTCTGATCGTTTTAACGATGAAAGATCTGAGAATTCATATTTAAATTTATTTATTCCATCTGAGCGTTGCGACGCATTTTACCCTACTGCGTTAGAAGGAGAGTTATTTTTTTTAGAGTATGTATCCACAATAAAATTATAAATGCGAATGTCTTCACGCCAAAACCACTAAACCGATTTTGCTGAAATTTGGTATGGAGATTCTTTGAGCCCGGAGAAGGGCATAGGATACTTTTTATTCCGAAAAAAGCACGGTTCCCGCATGGTAAACGAATGTTGGCGCAACGGAGTTGCGGGCATTAATTAATAATAGACTGGATTTCCCAAACCGCTTTTTTGCGCGGCAAGGCTGAAAACTATCCTATTTTTTTAAGATAAGGTTTTCATTTTTGATTTTAAAAGTAAAACATAATGCTTATAATTTTGCCCCGTCGTTATTTTTTAAAAATAATTATTATTTTCCAAGATAATAAACATAAATAGGTGATTTCCAATTTTGGTGGCTTGTCGTCGACCTATCTTACTCAATATCTAGACCGATTTACAAAAAACTTGATACTGGATTGGATTTTTATCTTTATGTAGTCGTTTAATATAGTTGACTCTTGATGAATTTTACTGTACTAAGTTCTGTAGTTGAGTTTTTATGACACAGTTTAGGTCTGTCGCAGAGATTTTACCAATTTTGGTGTCATTTACGAAACGTTGTTTCTACAAAATATCATTAATCCCTTAAGCATAAAAAATACGCCATTTACTTCATTCAGCCACACGCTAACCCGTTTAGGAGGTGGCTGTGGGCTGGGTCATACCAGTTTCCAGCCAGAAATGAAAGAAAACCGTTTTATCACAAAACCCCCGATTTTATGCAATTTTGGTGTACTTAAATTATTCTACTTGTTGCAATAATATCATGTTGTCATTTTGAATATCGTTAGAGTTTTGGTTTGTTTATAATTAAGTTAATGTGTTATAACTTTAGTGCACGTAGTTTTTTTAAAGATTATTTTTTTCGCAAATTCCAATTTTGGTGGGTAAATTTTGGTGGGTAAGAGGGTGTGTAAAACATTATTTTTACAAAATACCATTGATTCTTAAAGCATAAAAAATACGCCATTCACTTCATTCTGTCACAAGTTAACTCGTCTAGGTGGTGGTTGTCATACCAGTTTCCCGCAAACACCTAATCTCTAATTTTGGTGGAAACAAAAATTTCCACCAAAATTATATAAAAAATGCAAGTTGTTGAAATCCACTCAATAACATTATAGTAATGATTTTTTCGTATTCATCGTGGTGTTTAATTTGATACTAGGTACTTAAAGGTAATTCTATGGTACAGAATCTTATATTTTGTATAACATTTTTCTATACTGTTGTGTACAATATACAGAAACTCAGTATAGTAAAATGTAAAAGTAGAGTTATAGCTCGTTGTAGTAAATTAGCTGGCACTATTTATTTTGCTAAAAGAAAAAGGACGCTTTTTGAAGGAATTTTGAAGGAAACTCCAGGAACTATTTCACATCTGTTACATATTTTTCGTCTGCAAAATAACAGTGCGCTTTTATTTGTGTTTTGATTAAATCAGTACGGTTGTATGAAATTAAGCTGCAGTTGGTACTTTTCGTGCTATGAATTTCAAGTTTTTTTAAGCGCTTGCCATGACAAATTGGATGTAACACTTGATTTTTTTTACCGACTTCAAAAAAATAAAAAGTTATTAATTCGACCCGTATGTATGTAATATTTCCAGAACTGTCCAGTTTTCGTATATGTTATTCTATATCAGCGTCTGAACAAATGTACCAAATTTCAAAAGTGTATATTATATGTATATTTGTGCACGCATATCTCCGGCACTACGAGTATGATGTGATTCTTTTTTTGTTGTACTAGGTAGGTATTGTTCAACTTACGGAATACTGTAAGTTTCATCAAAATCGGTTCAGTAGTTTTTGAGATAGGGAATTTATTTCTTAATTACGTACAATTTTAAAGTCGGTTTTATATTTTTAAAATACTATTATTTACTCTAGAGTTGCGAGTTTCGCTTCAAGTACCTAAAATCGTCCTTATCGCCTCCGCGGGTGTTATTACTCGACGAAACACAACATTTATACTTTTTTTCAGGCCTGTTTTCGGCGATGGTTTGGTAATCCAATAAAATTCAGTAGAGCTGACCCATTCAAGTAGAAGCCTTGTATTCCACCGCTTAAGCTTGTGTAGAAAAATAATCAAATAATACAAATAAAATTATGGCATTCATATATTAAATGGATTTCCATATTCTGTTTTTTTTTTTGTTTAGTACATAAATCATCTAAGCCATGTTCGTTGAATTTTAAGGAAACGTCAACTTTTCCATTACCTAGTCTAGTTTCACCGAATTTTCTTGTTTCATAAAGTGTAAAATATTTTGTCTTCATTTCTACAGTTGCTAGGATGTTTCTGTGTCAAAATCACTTGAGGCTCTAGCCCTGAGTCCATTCTACTTACCCTATTTCTCGCCGAAATGCTGCAGAAGCAGTTTTGAATAAAGCCTCAATCCCAAGCTTTACTTGTATTTAAAACATTTTAAACATCGTTAAAATTTTTTGGCGAATAAAATATTTTCAAGGAAATTAAAATTCTTATTGAGACATGAAATCTGCTTTTGGTGTTAGAATGGTGAATCCTTTTATCCTTTGTCGTCCTTTTGAGCTACAAAACGCTTTTTATATTTTTCTCGGTTCTTGTGAAGTGTTGATCTAAAAAGCTACGGTATTTTTAATTTAGTGACGTCACTTGAACATTGCTCCTTCCGTTTATACAGTGTGTAACAAAAATAAGTGATAATACTTTAGGGTGTGTATATTTTTTTTTCACTTTTGTATGGGCAAGGGCCCGAGCCATACAAAAGTGAAAAAAAATTTTGATCTTTCAGCGCTGCTACTTTGACAGTGAACTCTCTACAAGGAACACGTTCATAAGTATTATTACTTATTTTTGTGACACCCTGTAGATATAACAACATAATATACAATATAACATACGGTTACAAACAAAATGGCATACGAATGATGTACTTAAGTTTAAATACTAAATGTGTCCTAATATATTATATTTCGACATCGACTGGTTTGAATGGATCCAGGCTAACTAAAAAAAGTTTTTAAGCTATTGCATAGATGCGAATCAAGAAATTCCGTAACAAAAAAAAACCTAACGCACCCCCCACTCCGACCAGCACAGCGGTGTGGCGTTGCCAGACTTCAGCATGAATTATAATTGCATAAGTTGATAAAAAAAAACCGGCCAAGTGCAAGTTGGATACACCCATGAAGGGTTCCGCAGCAGCAATAAGGTTTATTCTTATGAAATTAAAAGGTTTATTTTTATATTTCAGTTGATTTAATGAAAGTTAAATTAGGGTTTACCATTTATGACGTATAAAAAAAAACTACTTGCTATATCTCGTTCAAACCAATTTTCGTCGGTAGTTTTTATAGTAATGTACATCATATATTTTTTTAGACTTGTCATGTAGACTTTAGAAGTTAGAGGACACACATTTTACCACTTTGGAAGAGTCTCTCTCGCAAACTATTCAGGTTAGAAAAAAATGATATTATAAACCTCAATATGATTTTTAAAGACCTATCCATAGATACCCCACACGCATAGGTTAAATGAAAAAAAAATTTTTTGATTCGGTTGTACCTATGGGGACCCCTAAATTTTTTAATAATTTTTCCATTATTGTATCAAAATCTTAATGCGGTTCACAGACTTCATCTACTTACCAAGTTTCAATAGTATAGCTCTTATAGTTTCGGAGAAAAGTGGCTGTGACATACGGACGGACGGACAGACAGACAGACAGACAGACAGACAGACAGACAGACATGACGATCTATAAGGGTTCCGTTTTTTGCCATTTGGCTACGGAACCCTAAAAATGCTAAGCAATAGGGGTTCGGAATCGAGACGATTCTCACAATATCTTACCATAGGTGGTGCTCCATCTATTCATCAGTTGGTAGGTGGACCAAGAAATCGTCAACCAAACTATCAATCTTTATTTGTTTGTTAGGGACCGTGTTCTTCAAAAACGTCTCTTGCAATTTATGGACGCACTTTCCTGTTTGGTAATTAAAGGACAAGCTCGGAATAGGAATGTTATCCAAACACAGAACAATGTACTGTGTATTGATTTCTAGAATAGTCCTGACGACCTTTTGACTGCCGGACTGTAATTGGTATTGCACAAAGCAAACCTTTGATGCGTTCATCGTTAACTATAAGTTATTGTTTAACTTCTGTCATTTGGCTCAATACAAGCTGGACATTTGGGGTATTCATCAAGGATATACCAATATTATAAATGCGAAAGTGTGTCTGATTTAGCTGAAATTTAGTATGGAGATACTTTGAGTCACGGGAAAGGACATAGGATACTTTTTATCCCGGAAAAAGTACGGTTCCCGCGCATTAAACGAATTTTGGCGCAACGGAGTTACGGGCGTTATCTACTTTTAAATAATTATGTTCAAACTTCAGACAGACAGAATCTACCTATTGAAGAAAAACTCTGAAACGAACTGTCACCAGCAGTATTTCCCGACCAATACGACCTGCAAACCTATCAAGAAGAGAGCGTATTCCCTCTTAAAACGCACCTGCAGCTTATCAGATGTTGCGAGTGTCCACGGGCGACGGTAGTTGCTTTCCATCAGGTGACCCGTTTGCTCGTTTGCCCCCCTATCTTATAAAAAGAAGGAGAATATTGACCCGAATCCACGTGTTAATAAAAACAATAGAAACAATAATAATGAGAAGGTTCTCGTGGATGCCGAAATCTAATATATAAAATTCTCGTGTCACGGTGTGCGTTGTTAAACTCCTCTGAAACGGCTCCACCGATTTTCGTGAATCTTAGCGAGCATATCGGCTAGGGTGGAGAATCGGACAGCATCTACTTTTTATATCGATAAGTGCATTTGTTGAATAAATAATAGTAATTAAATTATTACAACTCGAGACTGACAGGGACCATTGTTTGTGCGACGGGATAGAGATGGACGTTGACATGGTGCCATACTTATTTAGTCACTTCAGTGGGCGAAATACTTTATATGGCAAGACAACGTTTGCCGGGACAGCTAGTTAGATCTATAAAATTAAATCCTTAAAACCGCAATTACTGAGAAATTTGACGCTTTATCAAGAAAACAAAAGACCTCTAACGATCATCAGTATACTCATCGGAATATAGTTACGACTAGCTAGTTATAGTAATAATTATTAAATAATAGAATCGTCTATTATTAAGTTATTGAAAACTAGCTGTTGCCCGTGACTTCGTCCGCGTTAGCAATTAGCATAGTAGATCACGTCTGAGTATTATTTTTCAAAAATATTCAATGCACAGGATTAACTTTAAAAAGGAGAAATATAAAGACGCGATACAAACGCCACGACATCATTTCGTTATAAGCAACAGTTTCATGAGGGGGGGGGGCTAACCCCCCCCCCCCCCCCCCCCCCCAAATCAAATAACACTCGAAAACCGTATGTTTACTTTAGTTTTTAACTTTGTTCTTAAAAAGGGAGAAATATAACGCCGCGACACCATTTTGTTTTAAGCAAAATTATCAGGAGAGAGGGGGGGGTTTGGGGTTTGTGCATAGACATGCACAAGCCACAATTTTTCCAGTCTAACTCTCTAATTACAGATTCTAAGATGGCTATGAACAGCTTTGGGGAGGTCGGGTCCCCTTGTCTCACCCCTCTTTCGATCGGGAAGCTGGGTCCGACTCTATCTAGTTTAACTCTGCTGCTGCTATAAATATTGCTGCTATAAATGCTTCTTAATACCTGGATGTATTCGTTCTCTACTCCTTGCTCTTGTAGCACCCTCCAGATGTTCGAATGTGAGACAGTGTCGAATGCTTTTTTGTACTCGATGTAGGCTATATATAGAGCTCTTTGTTTTTCATGATATTTTTCTATCAATAATTCTAAAGTGTGAATATGATCGAGAAACTCGAGAAACTCTTCCTAAACCCAGCTTGCTCTATTGGTTGCTGTTTTTCCAATGTGGTGCTGGCACCCAAAAAAAATAGCCAGACAAAAATATCGGTGGGAAAGTTTTTTATTCATTATTATCCATATGAAAAAATTATAAACTATCATTATATTGGCAGGAGGGTGATGAGCGTGCTGGCCAATATTTTATTGTCAGCCGGCTGGTATCCCCTCCACGTCCGCTTTTGTCTACCCCTCAGCGAATTTTCGTACGAAATTCAACGATTTCAACAATTGTTTTCGGTACCTTCCCACCGATATTTTTGTCTGGCTATTTTTTTTTTTTTTTGGGATTACATACTAACTAATCTCGCGTCAGAAAAAAGCCAACACAGCTAAGCCCACATGAAAATAATTATTATTTTCCTACTTTTAATTAAACGCTGACAACCCCTTCCCACAACCGGATCGATTTAAAAAAATTTTTGGGTGCACTGGAAGTACAGAGCGACTGTTTGAAAAAAAAATTAAAGTCGCTGAGCCTACATTTTTTAATTTTTTTCCCCACCATACTACACCCACACCCACGGCCCACGGCCTGCCAGCACGCAGATTATCAGAAAATGTTGTTCAGGGAAGTAGCTAACGGAGTTTTAATACAGCTGAAGCCATATGACCGACCAAATCGGTCAGCTCTTAGTCGATTGTGTTTACAAGTTCGCGACATATTATTATAACAGCTTTTTGAAATGACAACTGACACGAAAGCCCTTCTTGCTACATAGCTCCGCCAGAGTAGACAGAACTTAGTAGTACCTCGACGAGCAACAAACGGATGAATTTACGTGAGTTGGGCGCGAGTACCACTTTCGCACTGACCTCCATTATACAAGTACGCTGGACTAATGATACCCTTTGAAATGACAGCTATTTTTTGTGTCTATTTGAAGCGAAATCAGCTCCCCCAATGTGAGGGATAGGAACTAAATTTGACGTAAAAATGACGTTTGAAAGTCGCCATATTGGCGCTGATAGCAGTAGTGGGAGTATTTGGAACTAATACTAGTGATGACAACCAATAACGATTAAGCGGCCATTTGCAAGTTACGTCAAATTTAGTTCTCTTCCCTCTTACCTGGGGGCGCTGATTCCGCTTCAAATAGGCACAAAAAAAAGTGGGTATCATAGGTCCAGCGTACTTGTATAATGGAGGTCAGTGCACTTTCGACATGTTTCACAATGCTGAGTAACACATTAGTACGGCGCGCGCCGGCCGATATGACATACTACGTCAAACGTATTTTCGAGATCTCTTCTGAGTCGGCCTACTCGTTAGTTCTGTTTACTCTGGCTTAGCCTTGTAGTTTTTGTTTTCGAGTTTTTGAAAACACAGGTCCAGCAAGCTGCGCTTCGTATGTGTTGGAAAGTATTGTTGATTCTAACAACCTCATTTACACCCCTCAAATTCTTGGATTCGGTACACAAAAGGTGTAATCGGAAAGGAAAAAAAAGTGAAATAGTGATATCCTAAATTTAACTTTATCAAGGTCTTTTGTGTTGTCACAATAGTCGCTAAACCTGGGGAGGGACAATGAACGTGTTTTCGACATGTGCCTACGTGTTCTTGTATTTTTTTTTTTTTGAGAATAAATAAGGGCATTGGCATTCACAAAGAGGTGCAAAATATGCAAAAGTATGTATGATTGTCTTTTTTTGTCTATTAACTTTTCACGCTCAAACCGCTATAACTAACTATTTAGTAGTGACTAGTGACAGTAGAGAAAGGCCTACGTAACCAGGGCACTATCCCTCTGTCTATCTATAGACAGAGGAATAGTACTTCCTCTCAGCTCCGTCACGCCAGTTGTCTACTTTCCTTCCATTACGAATTTTAGATTAGGTATCTTGGCGCGAGTTAAATATTGCTTTTTCACCCCAAAAATTAAATACCTATCATCAAATTTACCTGTTGAGTTCCATTGCCAATTTCACTAAATAATCACCATTATACAACAGGCTCGCCTTTGATGGCAGTCTTTAGCGGATAAACGAGCTCAAACTGGGTAACACACTCGTACATAATTTGCATTAATAATTAAGTGATCCACTGAAATTCAGTTTAAGCGACGCGATAAATAAACCATTTCGTTTGTTGCGACACAGGGTTGGTAGAAGAGAGTTAATGAGCATTATTCTTATGTGGCCTTGTGCACTTTTTTATGATGTTTTAGAGGTCAAACTCGCGTCAGGACTTTATCGAATAAAACTGAGGAAGAGTCAAGTAGTTGGAGAGGTAGTAGTTTCATAGGACAATGTAAGCCTGCTCTGCTGTTTGTTTTTCGCTTCTGTCGGCACTCCCGGAGTGCAACCCATTGGTTTCTTATCTGAGCTGGTGAGATACTACCGCTATTAGAAAAAAAAGTAATTGGCGAAGCTCAATGATAGGATTAGATAGAGCTAAAAGTAGCAAAAAGCTAACTTATCGTCCTAATACGGCTAAAAAGTCTAGCGTGATTGGCCAGACTTTCCCATAAATATAATATTTGGTAAACTTGAATATGACAGCCCTAACACGCATGTTGAACACGCGTGTACATGTAAAGTAAATCCGTTTGTAATCAGCCTGAACCAAACCTGTCGCGGTGCAGGTTTACGCGTGGGGCATTATTTTCAAGCCTCGAATCTCGCTTCAATCGCAGGACACTCGCGCTTGACTATGTGCTAGTGAGCAGCTTGCGCTCAAAGATTTGTCGTTTTTTTTTTTTTTTTTATGAAATAAGGGGGCAAACGAGCAAATGGGTCACCAGATGAAAAGCAACTTCCGTCGCCCATGGACACTCGCAGCATCAGAAGAGCTGCAGGTGCGTTGCCGGCCTTTTAAGAGGGAATAGGGTAATAGGGGAGGGTAGGGATGGGAAGAGAAGGGAATAGGGGAGGGAAAGGAAGGGAATAGGGTAGGGGATTGGGCCTCCGGTAAACTCACTCACTCGGCGAAACACAGCGCAAGCGCTGTTTCACGCCGGTTTTCTGTGAGAACGTGGTATTTCTCCGGTCGAGCCGGCCCATTCGTGCAGAAGCATGGCTCTCCCACGTATATCATGCGAATAAACCGTAGAGTACCGCGCCAATTTTTCTGGGTACTACGCCCACCTTCTTTCAAATGGAGCTTAGACCAATATACTTACGGTTAGAAGTTAAGACCCCTATCCCCCGCGAAAGTTTAAAAGCATTTTCTCTGTGCAAGACTTAACCACACCATGAAATCCATGCAGTAAAACATTTCACTAATCTATGTATGTGTCTTTGTTTCACTAAAAAGAATATAAAACTACTGCACTAATCCTTACAAAGCTATGTAGATTGTAGAGTATAGAAATAACTATATAAAAGTAGTTTGGCGGCTACAGTCTATACCGCGATTACAATCAAAATTCAAATGTAACCGCCAAATCCACGCGTTCGGGCGGATGCATAATATAAATCCACCGTTAAACGGAGTACTAGAAGCTATAAATTAGATTAGTCTACTAGGAAAACCTAAGAAACTTTACCTTAACCCGTCGATCGTGGCCCGTGGGAAAACGAGTCACAATAGATATTCTATTGTGTCTCGGTCACCGGTGACCGTATGGGGCTTGATGAATTAATCAATTATATTTATTAAGCAAGTGTAATCATAGTCAGGGTTCCCTAGAACATTTTTTTTTTATTACTATCAAGCTAAATTTTTTGTGAGTAGCTTCATTTTGATAAGACGAACATCATTTTTATTTGCGAAAAATCTTGAAAGTGGTAGCTAACAGAGATAGAAAGGATTTCATAAAATATGGATTGTTCTATTTGTAGGACAATGTTTCTCTTAAATTATATAACTATTAACCTATCAATATACAAAAAATCAGCTGGTTAGGGTTCCGTTTTAGGGTTCCGTAGTCAATCAAGTTTTGTTGATTACAGAACCCTAAAACGGAACCCTAACCAGCTGATTCTTTGTATATTGATAGTTTATTAGTTATATTATAATTTAAGGGTATCATTGTCCTACAAATTAATAGAACAACCCATATTTTAGGACCATCAAATCAAAGTATGAAATCCTTTCTATCTCTGTTAGCTACCACTTTCGAGATTTTTCGCAGATGAAAATGTTGTTTGTCTTATCAAATTCACTCACAAAAAATTAGCTTGATAGTAATCAAAAAAAAATATTCTAGGGAACCCTGACTATCCGGGTTACAGACTGTAGTCTGCACACAAGCAAAATAAATAACTGGACAATTTAATCCGGAGTGACATTTAGGCTCGGTGCATACTTGCGACGTTGATCTGCGACTTTTTTAACAAGCTCGTACCAAAAATCAAAATTAATTAAAGATGTGAGTGGAAGAGTAACTTACGTTTTATGACATCAGCCGTCCTAGCATACGCCAACGAGATATCTCGTGGAGCGTAGTGATATTGTCGATATCGATATAATTATCATCTCAGTTACGTTCAAAGGATTTTGAACGAAAAGTTCCTTTGTACTTCTACGAATACATTTTTTTAGTTGATCGACTATTACTCAATAACTTATGAAGTCTTCTTAGCCGTGATAGCTTTCCTTTTAAATTCAGCATAATATTTTCTACTCCCGTAAATTTTTTCACATTTCCAGAAGCAACTGTTTAGCTGGTAGAAGGGGGAGAACTGAACTCTAACAATTTTTTCCACGTGGGGTGGATGCGAAAAAAAAATCATCCCCGCATTAATGTGTAGGGGAGGTACCGTATTATTTTTTTAAAGATTTTATATTATTTACTATTTTGTCGGCATCATTAATATGTGCATTCATGCCGAATTACAGCTTTGTAGGCCATATAGTCTTTGAGCAAAACCGCGGACAGACAGACGCACGGACAGACCGAAACTATAAGGGTGGGTTCCTTGTTGACTTGTTGACAACGGAACCCTAAAAACGGAGAAAGAGAAGAAAAAAGACGTGCATTTTGAAGTTACGTTGACGTAAATTTACACGTCACGTCAACGTACGGCCCTATCTTCTGTCAAACGCGGGTTGCTGGTCGCAAGATACCTAAGGTTAGATTTATATGCGGCGGCGTGAACGCTTGGTTTGGCCGCTACACCGCGAGATTACAACCGTTCGGCCCCTTACACACTGCGACTTTTCTCAGCGATGCAGTCGCGATGCTGCCGCGATGCAGCATCGATGCAGTCGCAAATGGCCTTTACACACTTGCGCTACTTTAAGCATCGATACAGTCGCGATGCTGTCGCGATATAGTAGCGATGTAGAAGCTGGCCATTGAACTGTAGCGATGCAGTATCGATGCAATCGCGATGCAGCATCGATGCAATCGCGATGCAGCATCGATGCAATCGCGATGCATCATCGATGCTGTATCGCGTTAGCATCGCGACTGTATCGATGCTAACGTGAGCCACGACGCGAAACGTATTTTGGTCAGTATTCGTTGACTGCCACAGCGCGATGGGTTCGATTGAAACTGTTTTAATCACGCTCCCTGTATTATTATTTTAAAGAAAACCGGCCAAGTGCGTGTCGGGCCACGCGCAATATAGGGTTCCGTAGTACCACTACTCCACGTAACGCGCGTCTGTATCGATGGTGTCGCGCGTGTGTATCGATGCTAACGCGCAACTGTATCGATACGTGCGCGCGACAGCATCGATTCAAAAATCTGTTCATTGCTGGTGTTGCGCGTGTGTATCGATGCTAACGCGTAACTGTATCGATACTAACAGCATCGACGCAAAAAATTCTGGAGTCGCGATGCTATCACGCGTTTCAAAAACGCGCGACTGCATCGCTGTTAAAAGTCGCAGTGTGTTTAAAGGGGCCCGTTCGCAGACGCATATAAATCCAGCCTAATAAGTAATAACAATGCGGGTAATAAATAAGATTATCATATTTTGATCTACTTATTTTTTAAATATGTTGCGTTAAACTCTTGCATAGCTTTAATAGCGGGCTTTGAGCGCGGCGACTGAATCAAAAAAATCCGTGACGAAAAAACCTAACACAGTTATGCGGCGTTGCCAGACTTCGGCACGGTGTTTGTGTGCGTGTGGCTAGATGGATGTGAATTGCATAAGTTGATTAAAAATGCTATGCAATAGCTTCACTGCGGCAGTCCTCGAGTGCCACAAGTATTTTGTCGCAGTCGCAGTCGCTTGTATCCCTTCTGCACCGCACTTTAGTTGCTTTCCGTCAGAGCGGGTGGAATGATTAATGCTTTAGATCCGCGCCGAATTATCTCACTTGTTCGTTTAGTGAATCGTTAGCAAGCAACATATAGCGAGATTTCTATTCAATTCGCAGCTGGATTCGTTGGCGACTGGAAAAACTTAAGACGATATTGTGGTCCTTTTTTTCTCGAAGCCCATAATTATGAGAAACAAATAGAAAAAAATCGGCCAAGTGCGAGTTAGACTCGCACACGAAGGGTTCCGTACCATTATAGAGCAAAAATAGCCAAAAAAATGTGTTTTTTGTATGGGAGGCCCTTATTTTAATTTTACCATTAATTATTAAAGTTTAAATACAACTGAGTATTTTGTGAACATTTCAAATGCCTACCTGTTGCCATTATTTATTTAAAGCAAAAATTTGCACAAAAATGACGTTTGTTGTATGGGGTTAAATATTTAATTTATTTTGTTTTTAGTATTTATTGTTATAGCGGCAACAGATATACACAATCTGTGAAAATTTCAGAAGTCTAGCTATAGCGGTTCTTGAGATACAGCCTGATGACATACAGACGGACAGACGGACAGACATCGAAGTCTTAGTAATAGGGTCCCGTTTTTACCCTTTGGGTACGGAACCCTAAAAAGAAGGAAGAAAACGTTATTTGCAACTAAGTGCTGGCCGCAACTTTGTGAGCACAAAGTGCGAGTCGGACTCGCGCACTAAGGGTTCCGTACCGATACAGAGCCAAAATAGGCTAAAAATTGTGTTTTTTGTATGGGAGCCCCCCTTAAATTTTTATTTTATTTTTTTATTATTATTAAATATTAAATAACACATATAACACAAGAATGTGTGAAAAATTTAAGTGCCTACCTCTTGCCATTATTGATATAGAGCGAAAAAGGCCGAAAAAATCACGTTTGTTGTATGGGAGCCCCCCTTAAATATTAATTTTATTTTGTTTTCAGTATTTGTTATTATAGCGGCAACAGATATACACAATCTTTGAAAATTTCAGAAGTCTAGCTATAGCGGTTCTTGAGATACAGCCTGGAGACAGACAGACGGACAGACTGACGGACAGACATCGAAGTCTTAGTAATAGGGTCCCGTTTTTACCCTTTGGGTACGGAACCCTAAATTACTCCTACGTAGCTGGGCAGATTTCTATGAATCCGGCCACCGTCACCGAAACCGGTGTGGGAGTTATTATGGTGACTAAAAAGAGATATTATCATGTAGACCTTTCAGCTATTTTACCTCGGAGTTTTTATGAGAAACAAATAAAAGAAAGAAAGTATGTGTTTGGATCCTTGTACCAAATACATACTTTCTTTCTTTCATTTGTTGCGGAAAATATGTTTGCTTCCCGCAACTTGGTCGGGCGGAAGTTTGTTAATCGCGAGGGCATCGTTCATCAGTCATAAAAACTATCCTGAGTCTCTTCCTGGGACTCGAAATAATATTATTACAATGGATACACAATCTATACATCTGTACATATATAATAAAACTGTAGAAATAAAAATTCTGTACATTGAAAATATTCAAAAAATAATAAGCAGGGGGTGTCACTAAATCGCCATAGAAGCCAAAAATGTGGTTAGTTTTTTTTGTCTGTCTGTCTGTATGTCTGTCTGTCTTTCTGTCTGTCTGTATGTTTGTTCTAGCATCACACGAAAACTACCGATCCGATTTGCATACGGTTTTCGCAGATATATTTGTCTTCTTCCAACTTAACATCTGGTGTATCAAATTTTTCCCCCCCACCCCTCTAAGCGGACCAAAGAGGGGGTAAGAATTTGTATCAAACTTTTTTCTTTAAAGTAATGTATTTAGTAAATCGAACTTAAATTAGAAAGAAAACAACTTTGGAGTGAAAGTACTTCCATGTTTGAAAGCTTTCATGAAACCCCCGAAATAGGTGTTACATTGTAAGATTAGTGCAAAATGTAAAAGTAACACCATTTTTAGTGTTGTGAAACAAAGGTGGTGTAAAATTGTAATAGCCTTTCTGTAAAGTAACACGTTTTCTTCAAAACACTTTGTTAATATTGTCTTAACCTACTGCGAAAAAAGGTAAGACAATTTTTATAAAAAATGCTTTTAAAAAGAAAACACAAAATAGCTAATATTAACATGATTTTGTAAAGAGACAAGCAATATAGGCGAATGGCCAAATTTCTACGTGTTCAGTGACCGGGATATACAAAGTTCATTCATTTAATTAACTTCATATATTTAAAACAAAATCCTGCAGAAACCTTGCGTTATTCTGCTACGGAAAGTAGCTTCAAATTTCATCAAAATCAATTGCGAAATTTAACGGTCTAAGCATATTATATACTAGATGACGCCCGCAACTTCGTTGCGCCAAAATTCGTTAATCGCGCGGGAACCGTACATTTTTCCGGGATTAAAAGTATCCTATGTCCTTTCCCGGGACTCAAAGTATCCCCATACCAAATTTCAGCAAAATCGGTTCAGCGGTTTAGACGTGAAGAAGTAACAGACAGACAGACAGACAGACACACTTACGCATTTATAATATTAGTATGGATAGGGAAGCGGCTAAGTTATACTATGTCATTATCATATTTTATACCTGGCTGTTTCATATAGCCCATAAAGTTAATATACCTAGCGGAATAGAGAAACAAAGGCCTGAGCAAGCGAGATGTCACTATCAGTAACACTGCGTGGTAAAAAGAGACGTGTGATACATGACAGCAGAACTCTTTTTTAGACGTCCAGTCGGCACTTATCGGCACGTTGACAATTTAATCTCATAGAATTCATGTTCAATCATGCTTGTGTAAGTGTATACGTACACATATTTTTACACACAGATGTAAACCAATTTCGGTTTCTTTTGACAGCTCGAGATTGTTGCTCTATTCCGCTAGGTATATTAACTTTATGATATAGCCGCTGAAATTGCAACATCGCGGGTCGCACAGCGCACTCCACACATTGATTGAAACATTTCAAACGAGCTTTAATAATTAGCATTCTAATTTGAGTCATGTCCGAAATGTGTCTAAAATTGGCAACTTCAATGCAGACATATTTTTGTAAATTGGCTCTGTGTGTGTGTAATTGTGTTACTTCTACAAGTAAAAACTACTAAACGAATTTCAGTTAGTAAATTTAAAAAAGTTGTTAAAGAACGTTTGTGTGCTAGGGCTGCTATAAGATAACTGATTTTCTCAATGATAGCACAAATGGGAAAAATGAACTGACTGACTGTAAGCTGCTTCTATATAAATATAATATATTTTTACATACTTTTTGTAAATTAGTATAAGTTACTTTTGTAATTTTCCATCTTTAGTAAAAGATGGCCCCGAGCGAGTTTCTTACGCCGGTTCTTCTCGCCGGGTTAGTTCCCGAACCGGTGGTAGGCCTCATGTAGACGCGACGTTCTAAAAGTGTTAACTTTGTTAACCTATTTAGAAATAAATATTTTGATTTTGATTTTGGATAAAATGTGGTAGAATATTCTATGGATGAAACGTACTTTGATCCTCGGAATATAAGGTAAGAGTAAAAACTAGTTTACAAATAAAGAAATTCAATAATAATACTATTATAATTGGATTTTCTGATCTACAACTAATATGATAATATTATGCCACTCGGCCATATAAATAATTCTTAGGTGGGATTTCACCAGGCACACTCAAATTCGTTTTATAAAACTTAGTTTTCATTGAAAGCGTTCACGCAGCGCTGTAAATCTCGTTCTGTTTCAAATGGATTTCAGAAACTTCTTTTCATCGCGATTAATAAATCTAAGTTAACGTGATGTTACGCGACTATTTTACATATTTTCGTCATTTTGAAGCCTTTTGACGTTAATTTAAGAACAAAATAGCAAGAAACAATACATAAACTAACCAAACGAATGTGTCAAAACTGTCATCTTGACATTTCTTTTGTCTATGTTTTTCGTTCCGCCATGACACTATACTGACAGGGCTTGAACGGGTTTTATGACGTTAAACTACGGACATTGGGCGTTTAGAAGATAAAATTCGGATTTGCTGTGAACGCGTTCAGTTTATGTTGGTGAAATGCAATTCGATGTTATAATCGCGTTTATACGTTTTGAACCGGTTCAGTATGCATTGAACGCGATCCATTTCTTTGGTGAAATCGCCTCTAAGTTTTATTTTTTTATCTTCAATTAAAGTCTATAATATACACTAACCAAATCAGCAATCAATCATAATATTCCCAAAATATCCGCTATTGATTCATTTTTTTATAAAATTAGGGGGCAAACGGATCACCTGATGGAAAGCAACTACCGTCACACTCGCAACATCAGAAGAGCTGCAGGTGCTTTGCCGGCTTTTTAGAGGGAACAAGCTCTCTTCTTGAAGGTTTGCAGGTCATATTGGTCCGGAAAGTTCGTTCAAGAGTTATAAATTGCTATTATTTTATATAAAATATTAATTAATAATACTGGTCGATTTTTAGGGTACCGTACCCAAAGGGTAAAAACAGGACCCTATTACTAAGACTTCGATGTCCTTCTCTATCTGTCAGTCCGTCTGTCCGTCTGTCTGCCTCGAGACTGCATCTCGGGAACCGTAGTAGCTAGAGAGTTATTTTCACAGATTATGTATATCGGTTGCCGCTATAACCACAAATATATAAAACAAAATAAATTTGATATTTAAGGGGGACTCCCATACAACAAGCCTGATTTTTTGCGATCTTTTTTTTTTTGATTTCAATAATGGCAACATGTAGGCACTTCAAATACTCACAAAATACTCAGTTGTATTTATTCTTTAATAATCAATATTTAAATTAAAATAAAATAAATAATTAATTAAAGGGGGCTCCCATACAAAAAACAAATTTTTTTGCCAATTCTTGCTCTATGATGGTACGGAACCCTTAGTGCGCGAGTCCAACTCGCACTTGGCCGATTTTTTTATTTCTTTCAAAGATACTAAATAGGTTCACTCAGACTTTTTACTCAATCTAAAGAATCCTCCGACTCATCTTTCTATTTACATAGTTAGTTGTATTTACTCAACGCTTTCTACAGTTCTATCTGCACGTTTAATTTCACGTAGAAAGAAATTCTATTTATACATTGTTGATAGAAGTTACAGAATTCCTCGTTCTTTCTTTGACTAAAATTTAATTTTAATATTGTACAATGTTCAAAGAATTAGTTGGACAATAATGCATAATAATGCAGATAATGCTATTGAATTTTTTCCTGATAATCATTTTGGAAGGCAATAAAAGTTATATCCTACAGCCTTCTAGATGACGCACGTAACTCTGTTTCGCCAAAATTCGTTTGTCTCTCGGGAGCCGTACATTTTTACGGGGTAAAAAGTATCCTGTGTCCTTTCGTGGGATTCAAAGTGTCTCAATACCAAATTTCAGCAAAATCGATTTCACGTTTTAGACGTGAAGGGGTAACAGACAAGACTAACAGACTGACACATTTTCGCATTTATAATATGAAGTATAGAGCAAGTTTGTTGCTTACGAATGTAAGATTGAATAGACTGTAGTAAACTCTACATTTACAAATTATTCTCAAAGATTAAAATATTTTAGGCATTAATTATATAAAACCTGAATAAAATTACTTGTAATTAAAATAAATTGTAAATTCATTATAATTAAGAGCAATTAAATTATTATAAATTTCATCAGAAGAATAATTTTAATTAATAAAACAAATTGTACTTTTGCGAATAAAATATGATTATTTTATTAAATACTTTAACCGAATACGCCTGAAGGAAGAAGAGGTATTTGTGTAACAACGTCATAGCATGGCTACAATAGAAATGTCGAAGAACAGCAACTTACCGATTTTACAGAAAAACAGGGAATATTACGTTAAACATCAAAGCAGAGTGTGCTACTAACATATGCAGTAAGCAATACGGCCAAAGTCAGACAAGTTACACGCATCATATCAGAAAATTGTCAGCAACGTTGTCAAACGTTAAGGGTGGGTTGCACCAGAGTCGTGGTTAAAGTTACAGTTATGGTCAAAGTTATGGTTATAGTTAAGGCTAACTTTAACTTTAACCTTAACTTTGACCACAGAATTTGACAGATGTCTATTGCTGGTCCGACAAGGCTTTAAATGAACGTGGGCGGGGGCGCTGCTGGTAAAGGAGAACTGTCAAAAATGGCGTTTTTGATGACAGCATTAGTTCCTTTTTCGCCACGTTCATTTAAAGCCTTGTAGAGCTCTATGGTTATGGTTAAATATGGCGTCCATTTTTGACTTTAACCAAAGATTTGACATTTTGCATCGTAGTTATAGTTAAAGTTAAAGTTATAGTTAAAGTAAATTGGTGCAACCTACCCTAAACATCGCTTTTTGTTAACTATCTCTGCTCGTGCTGATTTCTGGCGTGAAAATATTGCAGTGTTATATTCTATTGACGGATTTTCTTCGTCAATCTTGTCTATTCTACCGTAGAAAGAAATCTATTTTGGCCATGCAAACCGTGATTTTTATTCGGTGTAATTCCTCTCATCTCCTTCGTTATTCATCGTATAAATTCATTTCGCGAATTGAATATACTATCAGAGACGTTGATTCATAGGCAGAGGATAGGTCCACACCTATGTAATTTGATCACGCTATATCAAATTCAGCCAACAGATCACGACTAAGGGCCTGCGGGGCTAAAATGGTCACATAGCAATTCCTCTCAATCAATTCACAAAATGAATTGTCTAAACTGTCAAAGTCACGAATGTCAAATTAGTACGAATTTAGACCAATTGAATTGGTCAAACTCACGAATGTCAAATTAGTACGAATTTAGACCAATTGAATTGGTCTAAATTTGTCATTCGTGAGTTTGACAGTTTTGACAATTCATTTTGTGAATTGATTGAGAGGAATTGCTATGCGACCATTTTAGCCCCGCTGATTACACCTACCGAGTAGAGTAGCGAGGCAGTGCCCTCGGCTGAGCACAATCATAATAAACATATCGAGTGCTTGGAGAGCACTGTCTCGCCACTCTACTCGGTAGGTGTAATTAGGCCCTAAGCTTGAATCGATACAAGCCGATCAAACGACGTAGGTCCGCCATCAGTCTATGAATTAATTTCTCCGATGGTACATTTTAGAAGCGTGCCACATCAGCAAACGTAGTCTCCATATGGTTATTGGGATCGTACAACGATCTTATCATTTCGTAGTCACCATTTTTCAATCCTTTGATGGTCTGAATGAAGATCTTCATCATGTGTCTCTCTCTGTCGTTGCATTCCTTGCATCCGTCAGTAAGTGCTTCCATTAGATGTTCTGGAAAATAGAATAATTGTATTTTAGAGTTCTTGGTTACAGCATAAGTTATAGGCCTATAGGGCTTCTATTCAAGGTACTCGGAGGTTTACGATCTCTTCCGCTATTTCCAAGTTGGTCCAAGATGGACTACAAGCGATTGCGAATATGTTAAAGATGAGCGTCTATGATATAAAGTGTCCATTAAGGTACAGTTACACATGCTCAAAAATAGCATGCTTATTAATATGCTTAAAACAAACATGCTCTTTGAACTCGATACATTTGCTTCTATTAAGCATGCTTATTATAGTGCTCCTGCAGCGAAAATCTGACCCCGCCACCCGCGCCGCAGGTAGCATGCTCGAAAATCACACGCCTGTCGATTTTGAGCATGCTCGAAATAAGCATGCTTATTTTGAGCAATGCATGGACACACATGCTCGTAATCAGCATTTGCTCGGATAAGCATGCTGTGTGCTTGAAATAAGCATGTGTAAATGTACCTTTATTTTCGTCGCTTGTATATAGTCTAAAGAGCAATCATGGATGTCCATCATAGTCTCAAGCAAAAAGGTGCCATCACTCCATTGCATTGGTTTGATAAAATTATGGTATAGACGTACCATCGAAGAAAGTGTAAGTAGGCAAATGACGGGCCTACGTCAATTTGTCGGGCTATGCCAATTCAGTATTAATTGTGATCTGATCTGGGTTTGACATATCGCGACCAAATTACGTTGGTCCACCATCTGCCTATGAATCAACTTCTCTGATAGTACATTTATAACATTCAAAATTGGAATAAATATAGTGTTTTTGTAATCATTTTGGCGGAATTGATATTTTTGTACGTACTTTTGTATGGTACCATTTGGGTTGTGCAAGGTGATCTGTTTAGGAAACAGTCCAAGTAGAGCTGTAGTCGAGGCTTATCCTTCGCCACCGCCTCGACGTTCAAAGAATCATCCATATCGGTGTAGCCAGCGGCCAAAGCGCAGATGGACAGAACAGTGAGTAATACCAAAATCTTTTCCATAGTGAGGCTGGAAAGGCAAATAATTATAAGTTACTAGATGATTCAGGCAATCATTAATTTATCGCACGGGAACTGTAAATTTTTCCGGAATATAAAGTATGTCCTTTCCGGGCACTAGAGTATCTCCATACTAAATTTCAGCAAAATCGGTTCAGCGGTTTGGGCGTGAAAAAGTAACAGAATAAAACACTTCTGTGAATTTTAAAACTTATGTTCTACTAGATGACGCCCGTAACTTCGTTGCGCCAAAATTCGTTTATCGCGCGGGAACCATACGTTTTTCCGGGATAAAAAGTATCCTATGTCCTTTCCCGGGACTCAAAGTATCCCCATACCAAATTTCAGCAAAATCGGTTCAGCGGTTTAGGCGTGAAGAGGTAACAGACAGACAGACAGACACACTTTCGCATTTATAATATTAGTATGGAAGTATGGATGACATAACTAAGAACAGGAGTTCCTTTGAAAATTTTTATTAACTTTAGAAAATCCTATAGTCTCATTAAAATCAGTTTATTAGTTTGCGTGCTACGGTTGAACAATCATACAAAATATGTTAAAAACTACAACAAACTTTAAAAAATATGAAAAAAAAAACTTCAAAATTCACTATTTCAAAGACTATAGAACCGATTTTGATGAAACACAGTATCCTCTAAGTTAATTAATAATACCAGCCGGCCTAAGATGCGCAAACGAGAAAATTTTGTCTGCTTGTTATCTCGATGTTAACTGGTTTATCTCTTCATCTCTATTGACCCTAACATGACATACTTTTTTTCTCGTGTGTGTCGTCAAAATTAGAGATAATTGTGTTTTTTTTTTCTTAATCTGTGCTATTTTTGTCTACGAACCATAACATGACAACACATTTTATCGAGTTTTGTCAAGATTTTGACAAATGAGAAGAGTAGTTTGTCGATATATACCTATTATCAGCTGTGAAGCTAGTCTACGAACGAGAAATTTTTCTCTCGACGTACGCATGTTAGGGAAAAAGAGATATATATCGATATCGACAATATCACTACGCTCGAGAGTGAGATATCCACGAGATATCTCGTTGGCGTATGCTAGGACGGCTGGTACAGCAAAAAAAGAATTATTTTAATCGGACTTTTAGTTCCGGAGTACCATCGAAAAAATTGATTCCTAGGCAGTTGACAGACCAACGTCATTTTGTCGGATCATGTCAATTCAATGTTAATTGTGATCTGTCGGCTGGGTTTGACGTAACGCGACCAAACTACGTAGGTCCCCCATCTGCCTAGGAATCAACTTCTGTGATAGTACATACACTTTTAAAATTTATCACATATTTTGTTTAGACGCAGATATAACATAATATACCAAACGAAAACTGGGCAGTTCTGGAAATCCATACTTTTAAGGACGCTATCACATTTTTTCAGAAATATCAGGATTTTCAGGTACAATTTTAAAGAATTAGAAGTCACACTGCGAGGATATTTTGGTTTCAAATGAAAGATAATATATTCATCTCCACGTCTACACCATAAAATTTTTATAGCCGCATACAAAATTTTCACATAAATACGTTTTAACCATCACAATAATCGCAAAAGATAAAAAAAAAATTGGGTTTGATTAGGTACCAGTATAGCTAAATACACTGAACTAAGGAAAACAAATATACAAAAAAATTGTTGCTTATTTAGTCCCCTGTACGAATAGATAAATATTTTATATAAAAATTAAATAACATTTCCATTTATAAGAAAAATAAGAAACAAAATAAGAAACATTTTTCATACATTTTCGCCCTATCAAGAACGCGGCGAGCGTCGTAGCCGCCACTGTAGAAGACGCGCTGATATGAATGTTATTTAAATGTCCTTAACGTCGATATTCGTACTGACAGACATCGACCTGCTAATTTTTATGTGAAAGCGTCCTTAATGCTATAAATGCGAAAGTGTGTCTGTCTGTCTGTTACCTCTTAACGCCAAAACCGCTGATCCGATTTTGCTGTAATTTGGTATGGAGATACTATGAGTCCTGGGAAAGGACATAGGATACTTTTTATCCCGGAAAACTGCACGGTTCCCGCGCGATAAACGAATTTTGGCGCAACAGAGTTGCGGGCGTCATCTAGCATTACATACATGCAGGTCGAATTGATAACCTCCTTTTTTTGAAGTCGGTAGAAAACACCTTCCATTTTTTTCCTGTAGTCGGGTAAAAAGTCACAAATAACAATTTATTTAACTTACCTGAATTTTCTAGAGACGCTTGTATCTTGGAGTAGGTAGTAACTGATCTCCATAAAAGGCTTACGCTTTTTATACTTATACTTTTAAGTATAATAAATAATTATTTAATTAATTTAATTTCTCCTCAACTACTTGAGATGATAATTATTTTGCCATAATTATTATATTAGAGTGCCTATTAATGATTTTATTAGTTTTAAAGTGTAAGGTTTTATAGGATCTAGTAGTATAATATAATGCTAGTTTTTAAACGCGGCTCCGTCACGATTAATGTAATATAATATATTATATTTTTGGGATAAATAAATCCATACTAATATTAAAAATGACAAAAGGTCTGTCTATGTATCTGTCTGTTACCTCTTCACGCTTAAACCACTTAACCGATTTTTATAAAATGTCGTATGCAGGCCGCCAATTTTTGCTGATATGGCGCTGAATTATTGCGTTGGTAGCGTAGACACTTCTACTACGCTTAGAAGTGTCTACGCTACTCTTAAGGTACTAAAATGGTAGCGAATTTTTACTTCTACACTACCGTATCGTAGCGTTGAGAAAATCAAACTTATCTCTGTAAATAAAACACAATGTGGTTTGTATTATAGCCCCACACATGGCCCTTTTGACTACTCACATGATGCATTGATAGTTTTATGTGAAACATTAATTTAATACTTACATTTGTGTCACAAAAAAACTTCCTTTGAAAAAACTGTGTACAAAGCCCGTCTGAGGTTCAAATGTGAACTGTCGAAAAATGGCGGATATTACGAGATTTTCCATAGAGTACGTAAAAACTCAGCATTGCCACCTCCTCCGATTTTACCTGCCCTAACACTGGGTTAACAACTGGGTACAAATGGGTATTATTGGTGACGTATAAAAAGTGGGGTAGAGTTGATGTTTTTAACGATTCATTTGATTTTAAAGTTTATAAAGAAAGTTTTCTTAAAATACTATAAAAATTAGATGAGGTAATAGATATTTATATATTAAGTATTCATAATATATCCGATTTATCTTTAAATCTGTCATACTTACTGCTACAGCGACAGTTGAAGTGCACCTCTTCCACGGCGGATGGCATATTTTAAGCTATTTTCTTACCTTTTTTTATGTTTAATTATAAATTATATATTTTTAGACTATTATTTGAACCTAAATAATTTTAATGCATTCTTGAGTGCTTTATTTTCTTCGGTAGGAGCAGTTCTCGAACATATTATGATAAATACAATAATTTTAAAATACCGAGGGCGGAGAAAAAATATTACAAAATCAGCAAGGCGGCCTCACCCATAAAAGAATTTTCGCGCAACGGAGTTGCAGGCCACATCTTGTATAATATTATATACAGGGTGTAACAAAACTAAGTGATGACTACACTCCCAAAGAACATGATGGGCGGTTTGTTCAAAGTTTTGTTACACCCTGTATAAAGACACTAAATTATTAATTATTTATCAAAGCCTAAAATTCAGCAGCACAACAGAATAACCCGTTCAGTGGTTTTTACATCAAAGGTATTTTTTACTTTTATAATACACCCCGTATTCACTCTTGTGTTGTTTGCTAGGAACCTTCGATTTCGGCTTTCATTTCTGGGCTATGCCGAATGCTTTTAGCCGCTGGTTGCCGAAGGCATGAACTGCAGCTTCAATCAGATTAGTTCTATGTATATTCTAATAAAAAATGTTAGAGCAGCGGTCGGCAACACGCGGCCCGCGGGCCGCATGCGGCCCGCGAACGTTTTACTTGCGTAAAACGTTTTACTTCCCATGAATGTTTTGTGAATAAGTTATAAGTATCAAAAACAATGTTTTCTAATATTGCCAGTAGCTGTTTGTGTCATTTTGTAATAAAAACTTTGTTTGTTTTTCTGAATCGTCTTATAATACTCTCTCTTACAAATTTTGACAGCTCACTTTTTACTAGTGCCATCCATCAAAGATGTTGACACTTTTTTTAAATTATTGTCGTCTAGAAAAGCCCTCATTATGCGTAGCTATATTGGGCTTTTTTTTTTTTTAACGGGCAAAAGGCCCACCACACATTCCCACCACTGCAACTCCTGTGTCGCCAGGATCAACAGTGGTAACCAACCACGAAAACCCTTTGATATGATCTCAGGGATTCTCGAGGGACAAGCTAAATCTGTCTTGGGACCCGCAACGAAATTAATCAGAAGAAATGTAGGAGGAGTAGGAGATATCCAATTTCCCTCCCCAAGCAAAGCGGGAGACAGCCAAAATTGTAATGACATTGATGTCCGAACAAAAGGGGGAAGCACCACGGGAAAAAAAAAATATGCTTAATATAATATGCCTACTTCATAAAAAAAAGACATTTATTTATAATGGCAAACTTGTGTTCGATTGTTTCCAATAGAATTTATGACAAAAACGTTTGAAAGCACGGAAATTCTTTGCGCTACCTACGAGGTCATCGTAATATACGACTCCAGAGACACATTGGAGGCTGTTTAATAAATCGGTTCTTTCCTCATGCCAGAGACCACACTCCCAGAGTATGTGATGAGCAGTTTGTTCTTGCGGGCTGTCTTCGGTCGAGCACTCGCAAAGTGGAGATGGAACTAACTTGAATCTATGAAGTTTAGCTTTAAAATTGCCGTGACCAGTTAGGAATTGTGCAACGCAATGATCTATTTCTATCCAATGCATGGCGAGTCGTTCGCGAACTGAAGGAAAGAAATTGTACAGGTGCCGACCTTTAATCGAGTTATCCCACCGATCCTGCCACTCGGATAAAAGATTTTGTAGTGTAATATCTAATGGTTCAAACAATCTATTCACCTTATTTCTGTCTCTCATGCTTAAGAAATCTGGGGTCGTAATTTTTTTATTTTTGTAATATAAAGCAGCTCGGCGCTGTATTTCCAAGTCTACAGGCAAAACACCCGACAGGACAGGAAGTGCTTCAGTACTGACCGTTCTATATGCCTTACATAGGAATATTAATGCGAGACGTTGGCTTTGTAAAAGTTTACGCCGGGCTGCGCCAATCGTAGCCCTATCTGCCCAGACCGGCGAGCCGTAGCATATTCTGCCTAAGTACGTGGCTGTATATATAGTTTTTAACGTTTTGAATTATATTATTATTTTATATTGGGCTTCTAGGGTTAATACGAGTATAAGGCCTGCGGCCCGGCTTTAGTTTGTTTTTCCACCTTTTGGCCCTTGCCTGCCAAAAGGTTGCCGACCGCTGTGTTAGAGTATCAGAAAATATAACACTTACTAGTGATAATACAGGGTGCAATCAAACCTACCGGCCAAATTTTTTTTTGACTTATTAGGAGAGTCCATTTAACCAAAAAAATAGGGTGTTATTTTTTTTACAATAACATATTTTATCCCACTTAAAATCGTTGCAGAACGGTCACTTCGCGGCGGTAACTAGAGCGGGGGTGGCGCGGGGGGTGGTGCCAGGGGGGGGGGGGGGGGGAAGCCACGCGCCGGCGACGCGTAGTGTCCATTAATCGTAGTGTTTTTTAGGAAAACTTTCGGAAGCTATTTCTCAACATTTTAGTACTGAGTGATTATAAAAGAAAAAAGACGTGTATTTTTATTTTTAACAAGGATCAATATATATATCGAAACGGAACGAACTGTCACCAGCAGTATTTCCGGACCTATACGACCTGCAAACCTTCAAGAAGAGAGCGTATTCCCTCTTAAAAGGCCGCAGCTCTTCTGATGTTGCGAGTGTACATGGGCGACGGTAGTTGCTTTCCATCAGGTAACCCGTTTGCTCGTTTGACCCCTTATTTTATAAAATAAAAAAAGAAAGGCCGGAAGGTTTAATTGCACCCAGTATATGGCAGGAGTGACCTCTATTTATGGTTAGTTTATGATAATATCTCAAAAACCCTAACGACTTAAAATTATACTGATGGTCAGGAAAATAATATTATAATTAAAATAAATGCAGTAAGTACAAATATTTTAATAACAACGATTGTTTTAACAATATAAATTCCAAAACAAAATTAACAGAAGTTAAAATCATAATGTCTTTATGCCAATCAAGAACAAAAACGAGATATTTTCCGGAAAATCCCGCCTAGTGAGGTACCGTTCTGGTCAACGCAGCATTTAGCGACCGCGACCGATAAAAATTCGAATAAAATGCCACTTTATGAACTAGGCTATAGGTAGGTTATTTTGCTTTACGCCACTACAAAGCAGCGGTGGCATGCGGCGCTAGACCAATATCGGTAGAAAATTAAACCTATAGCCTAACCTTTAGCCTAGTCCATAAAGTGGCATTTTGTTTGATTTTTTGTTGGTCGCAGTCGGTTGCGGCAAGAATCGGAACTTGTTTTGAATTAGTTCTTAAAAGGGTTTCCTATATTTGGTCCCTAAGGGTCAGTTATAATTGCAACGTGAATAAATGGTCATTTTGTTTGAATTTTTTTGGTCGCAATCGCTTGCGGCTAGAATCGGAACAACACCTTAAAGGACTTTTAAAACCTCGCGATATCAGAAAACGTAGTATCCATATGGTTGTTAGGATCGAACTTGGCTTTCATCAGTTCGTAGTCGCCATTTTTAAAGCCTTTGACAGTTTTTATGAAGACTTTCAACATGTGCCTCTCGACGTCGTTACACTCTTGACAGCCGTCACTGATTGCTTCTAGAAGATGACCTGGAAGAAAAGAAGTGTTACATATTTTGTATGAAATGGCAATAATTATCTGTGTAATTTGTGACTATTGCATTTTGCAGTTTGCATCCACGCAGCCATGAAATTGTCATTCAAGTGCCAAAAGATCCTTGTAGGTATGTAGGAAGCTATTAATTTGTGGTTGATCGTTTCAACTTGGTTTATCTGGTTTCTTAAAAGGGTTTCCTAAATTTGGTTCCTAAGGGTCAGTTCTAATCGCAACGTGACTAGGCGATGCATTATTATAGAGCCATTTAATGACTGAACTTTATTTACAAGAAGATAGACATACAGTAATAACTAGTTGACGCCTGCGACTCCGTAGCGCCAAAATTCGTTTATCATGTGGGAACCGTACATTTTTTGGGATAAAAAGTATCATATGTCCTTTCTCGGGACTCAAAGTATCTCCTTACCAAATTTCAGCAAAATCGGTTCAGCGGTTCGTGCGTGAGGAGGTAACAGACAGACGGACACACTTTCGCATTTATAATATTATAGTATAATAGTATGGATTGACAGACTCATTGCCTGTACTTGGCCTGCTAGATCTGATTTTAACTTTTAAAAAATGCGTCGCATCGCCTAGTCACATCGCAATGTGGGCTGACCCTAAAAAAACTAATCCTGGGGAGTGTGCCAAAATCTTTTCGTTTTCACTTCATTATAGAATCGCCGATGAAAATGTATGGAATTGACATAAGCGTTCGTAAGTATGACGTTGACGTTCGACTCGTCTTATGTCAATTCCATACATTTTGATCGGCGATTCTATAACAAGGCGAAAACGAAAAAGTTTCGATTAAATGGCCAGTTCCTTTGCGATGGATCGATGCGATATATCGATGTGTCGTCCTACAGACCTACAAGGATCTTGTGGCACTTGAATGACAATGTCAAGAGAGTGTGGATGCCTTAACATCCCTGATTTAGCTATTGCATAGCTTTTATTGCGGGCCTAGCGCGACGACCGAATCAAGAAATTCTGTAACGAAAATAATCTAACACCTCCCACTTCGACCGGCACAGCGGTGCGGCGATGCCAGACTTGGGCACGGTGTTTGTGTGCGTGCAACTAGACGTATACGAATTATAATTGCATAAGTTGATAAAAATGATATGTAATAGCTTTACCGCGGCAGTCTCCGAGTGCCACACGTATTTTTTTTTTTCAGGAAAAAAATTACTTCTTAAGCTGCGTATCCATTTGAGGCAGACTCAGGGCGAGGCAGCCGCTCGACCCGAGGCCGCACAAGTGGAGACGCTGCCTCAACTTGTGGCCGCGCCATGCCAAGCAACAAAGCCTCGGTTTGCTTCAAGTCGAGTCTGCTCGGCCTGAGGCTGCTCTAATGGATACGCAGCTTTATACACTTGAAGATAATACGTACTTTTATACGGCATCTGTTGCTCTGTACATGGTGCCCTGTCAAGGAAACAATCCATGTACTGCTTCAACCGAGCGCTGTCTTTCGCCAACGCCTCCACGTTCAAAGAATCATCCATGTCGGTGTAGCCAGCGACCAAGGCGCAGACGGCCAAAAAAGACAAGATTTCGATAAACTTGTTCATGATTCTGAAAAGAAGATAACAAATTGAGCTAAAAAAAATGTTTATTATGGTCTACCGGCATTCATTTCCTGGGAAATTATTTATTTTATTTTATTTATTTATCACTAGATGACGCCCGCAACTCCTTTGCACCAAAATTCTTTTATCTCGCGGGAACCGTTAATTTTACCGGGATAAAAAGTATTACATTATGTCCTTTTCCGGGACTCAAAGCGTCTCCATATCAAACAGTAAAATCAGGTTGAGCGGTTTGTTTGGGCGTGAAGAGGTAACAGACAGGTAGCCAGACAGACAGACACACTTTCGCATTTATAATATTAAATTTGGATTTCTAGTTATGTCACGTCCATGTTAGTTACAACCCTGCCAAATTAGGTAGGTTCGCCATCTGCCTATAAATAAACTCTGATATTACTATTAAAATACGTCTTGGGAAAAACTTTCGAAGACTTGAAGGTAAACTTACCTTAAACTTTTGAAACACTGTAAAGTAGTTGAATAGTTAAATATTGATACTGTATACTGAAGTCGGCTCAATTTATACCCTTGTTCCTACTGAAAAAATGTTGGTATTTCAAAAACATGTTTATCTAGAATAATTATGCATAGCATAATAATTACGTCTTCACATTTTTGTCAAATTATAATCTTGTTGAAATTTAGATGATAACTTATAAATTATAATAGTTATACTTTTTTACTGTGACATACTTCTTCTAAAAACTTTACAGTTAAAAATAATGGTTCCTAATTATTCCCCTTTGACGAAATGCAAACAAACAAACTACATTACAAATTAAGTGTTATATTATAATATTCAAAAACGGTTTTCATACTAATTAACTTGTCGTAATACTAACTATTTGTATGCAAATATTTTATTACAACGTTAATGTTAATTAAAGAATTTTATTTAAAAATACATAATTGTAATTAACTTCAGACATTTGGTATTTTTATTGCTAGCAAATCTATCTTTAAAACGAACTATTTACATCTATTCATATATAATAAAATCATAGGAAAGTCAATTCTGTACATTGAATATTTTTGAAAAAAAAATACTTGGGACGTGATCTACAATCGATATGGAAGCCAAAAATATAGTTTTTGAAATATTTGTCTGTTTGTCTGTATGTATGTCCGGGATAAACTCAGAAAGTACTGAATGGATTTACTTCAAATTTTGTACGAATATTACTAAGAGGTTGGGTCAACACATAGGCTATATTATATTATAACGATATCACCTAGGGTGGGGGGAGGGGCTCAAGTTTCAATATTTTTTAGTTTTTTGCTCATATCGCTAAACCGGTGCGTTGTACAGAAAAAAATGTCCTGTACATAATGAAAGCTCATAAAATTTCCTACTTTGTCTTTTACACTTTGTATTTATCTTCACTCCTTGCCTTGCTATGAGCTTTTATCTATCTTACCTATACAGATTTCGAGTGTCGTTTGATTAATATGCGGGGAGCTTGGGCACCGGTCATTTTGGGAGGGGGGGGGGGGGGGGGGGGGGGGGGGGCTGCGCCCCCCCAAACCCTCCCTCTCCTGAAAATGTAACAAAACGGTGTCGCGGCGTTATATTTCTCTTTTTTAAGAACAAAGTTAAAAACTAAACTAAACATACGGTTTTCGAGTGTCATTTGATTTGGGGGGGCCGCGACCCCCTACCCCCCCCCCCCCCCCCCCCCCCCCCTCATGAAACTGTTTCTTATAACGAAATGATGTCGTGGCGTTTGTATTGCGTCCTATTTCTCCTTTTTAGGACTATATATACATAATATAACAAAATCGTAGGAAAGTCAATCCTGTACATTGAATATTTTTGAAAAATAATACTCGGACGTGATCTACTATGCTAATTGCTAACGCGGACGAAGTCGCGGGCAACAGCTAGTAAATAGTATATTTTGTTAATTTCCGACAGCTACAATTTCCTTCAATTAACTCATCAAGCCCCATACGAGCACCGGTGGACGCGACAACAATAGAATACAATAGCATTTCCAAGAATCCGCGATCGAAGGGTTAAAGTGTAATTAAAAATTATTACTGTGGTTCCGTACAAATCACACTGTCGATGTCGCGGTCGCCATGATATATGACCGTACTCTACAATTAATTTTAAATACCTTCTGTCGTTTGCCATATCAAAATTAGGAACCACAACAAGAAGTACAAAATAATAGTTAAAAAAAAAAACAAAAAAACACGCTTTTTCTTAATTCTTATTTTAAAAAATTTAACAAATTATTGCATTGTCATGGGCTCTTAATACGTATGCAAAGTTTCGAATTAATTATACTACTGGAGATAGGTAAAAATCGTGCTCAAAGATTCCGTTACATACATACAGCCCGAGCTAATAAAATCGTGTTAAAAAACCTTCAAGAAGAGAGCGTATTCCCTCTTAAAAAACCGGCATCGCACCCGCAACTCTTCTGATGTTGAGAGTGTCCATGGGCGACAGTAGTTGCTTTCCATTAGGTGATCCGTCTGCTCGTTTGCCCCCTAATTTTATAAAAAAAATCTAATTTTATCTGTAACACGAAATTTCCGGGTACGTAAATTTTCGTCTTATCCATCCATTATCGGCTCATCCATGGTTCTCGGTCGGATTATCTGTTAATTGCTCAAACTCACTTTTTAATTAAGCGCTTTTTATCACCGCCTACTTAAAACTTCGAGTCATATTTTTCGTAAAAGAATTGTTTTTCTTTAGAATTGTTATAACATTACTAGCTGTTGCCCGCGACTTCGTCCGCGTTAGCAATTAGCATAGTAGATCACGTCCGAGTATTATTTTTCAAAAATATTCAATGTACAGGATTGACTTTCCTACGATTTTATTATATGTATAGATAGTCCTAAAAAGGAGAAATAAGACGCAATACAAACGCCACGACATCATTTCGTTATAAGCAACAGTTATTTGGGGGGGGGGGGGGGTGAGTTTATCACGGACATACAAACAGACAAAAATTCCAAAAACTATATTTTTAGCTTCCATATCGATTGTAGATCACGTCCCAAGTATTATTTTTCAAAAATATTCAATGTACAGAATTGACTTTCCTACGATTTTATTATATGTATAGATTATAAAATGTTTTCTATGTAATTTCTTTGGCAAAATTTTGTTTTCGACCTGAAATATAATCTCGTGCAAACCTAAAACTGGAGTAATATATTTACTTGTTGTGTGTAAAATGTACGGTTTAAACGCAATTGTTATCGTCAAAATTCAGGTGTTGCGAACTTCACACCCTATTGCCGTCCCTTTTCCAACCGACTGTTTTCGGGATAAGAAGTATCCTATGTTCTTTCCTAGGACTCCGGGTACCATACTAAATTTTATCAAAATTGGTTCAGTAGTTTAAGAGTGAAGAGATAATAGAAAGACAGTCAGACAGACACACTTTCGATTTATATTATTAGTATGGATTTGTTCGTCTATAACACTGTAGACTGTAGAGCCTGAAATCTACAAACAATGATGGTGTAAAGTTGTTAATATATATTATTCCATTATAAACGTTTAGATAATTCGAGTAACATTAACTACATAATAACTTAAATACTCTGTATTGTTTGATAAAAAAAGTTGCTTCTTACCTCATAATGAGAGCTTTTCTAAGATAAAGAAACCTTATTCCCATTGAGGCGGACGCACTTTGAAAGCAGAGCGACACTCTTAACCCACAAACAGAGGGGAGTCAGAGAAACCTATTTACAAAGGTCTTAAAGGGTTAGCTAGATACGGCAAATCTGTCTAAAGTCAGGTAGCTGTTTCATAGCAATTTATCGCCTCCGTGGTCCAGTGATTTAGAGCGCGGCTCTTGACTCGGAGGTCGTGGGTTCGATTCCCGCATTGGAAACGAATTATTACGAATTATACGTGGGAGAGCCATGCTTCGGCACGAATGGGCCGGCTCGACCGGAGAAATACCACGTTCTCACAGAAAACCGGCGTGAAACAGCGCTTGCGCTGTTTCGCCGAGTGAGTGAGTTTACCGGAGGCCCAATCCCCTACCCTATTCCCTTCCTTTCCCTCCCCTATTCCCTTTTCTTCCCATCCCTACCCTCCCCTATTACCCTATTGCCTCTTAAAAGGCCGGCAACGCACCTGCAGCTCTTCTGATGCTGCGAGTGTCCATGGGCGACGGAAGTTGCTTTCCATCAGGTGACCCGTTTGCTAGTTTGCCCCCTTATTTCATTAAAAAAAAAAAACGTTATTTCCAAGTTTGGTTAGGACAATGCAGGCTGATTACCTGATTGTCTGACAAGTAATTGGATTTCACCAGGCACACTCAAAACTTTGTTTTATAAAACTTAGTTCTCATTGAACGCGTTTACAATCAAACAAGTAATACAATCAATAATAAATCTCGTTCTGTTTCAAATGGATTTCACCAACTTTTTTTGATCGCGATTATTAAATCTAAGTTTACGTGACGTCACGCGATTATTTTATATGTTTTCATCATTTTAAAGCCCCTTCACGTTAATTTAACTACAAAATAGCAAGAAACAATACATAAACTAACCAAACGCATGTGTCAAAAACTCAAAACTGTCATCTTGACATTTCTTTTGTCTATGTTTTTCGTTCCGCCATGACAGGGCTTGAACGGGTTTTATGACGTTAAACTTCGGACTTTGGGCGTTCAGAAGATAAAACTCAGATTTTCTGTGAACGCGTTCAGTTTATGTTGGTGAAATGCAGTTCGATGTTATAATCGCGTTTATACGTTTTGAACCGATTCAGTGTGCATTGAACGCGTTCCATTTCTTTGGTGAAATCGCCCCTTAGAGTAGACGACGAGTAATTCAAATCACGGAATTCTATCTGTTGCGGTCATTGACTCCCTGTCAAAAAACTTGTCATTTTCTATACAAACCGCGATTGACAATGAAATGACAGATGTTTCTAGTCTAAGGGTGATATCGTATTTTGCATACATGATGTAAACACAGTATGAATTATATCACTTCAAACTCATCAGGGCGAGCAAAGCGAGCCCTAGCTAGTATATCCCACAACCTGTACATTTTGTGGTACACTTTACGGAAAAACTATCATGCCTATTGATTTGTGCTTTAACATAATAATTTTTATTTATATGTAGATGTGTTATCATAAGTCATTCAAGGTTTTTATATGTAGATGACATGTTATCATCAGTCATTCAAGGTGTGACGACGCGAGCCCTCACAAAGCTCAGCTTTTAGCTAGTAAATAGTTGGAGATTATCATACGAAGAGCTAACCAAGACATTTTCCGATAAAAATATAATAGTCTGTTTCTTTACAAGAATTCAATTTTATTCGTAAGTTAACAGAATGCAGTGCGAGTATTTTTCACATAGCTCCTAGACTAGAAAGGTCAATGACCGCTGGTGCCACCTTAAATTGTCCTGACTATAGTTATAAATATAGGTGCATAAGCGCGTTAGTGTGAGTGTCACCCCCACTAACCACTTTTCACAGCCTTCCATTATCTCGTCCCCACTCTTAACTATCACTTAACCTTATTAAATTGTGCGTGTATAAAGGACTAGATAGGGCATTAAATCAAAGTGGTAACCATCCGACGAAGGGCCGCCCTAACGTATCTGACATTAGCTTCACCACACACGCTTTAGCGGGCTTTTATCAAACTACCCTAATTTGTAGACATTCGAGAATTTATTGAACTAAGTACAAAACCTTTTTAATTAAAACAAAGGGTTCAGTGGTGTTAAGGCGGTATTCACAATGCCCGTTCGGCACAGATTCAGAAACATAGTCGCAACTAAACATGGACTGGGAATTGCGAATACGCCACGGAACTTTTTAAATATTTAATTTATTACTTATATCACAATTACTAATTAGTACAAAATATGTGACAAAAACATAAAAATAAAATGTGCTTTTCCCACGATCGACGGGTTAAAATCGAAACAGCTTAGTTCACCGTTTTGAATTTATATTCCTATAAAATTTCGAAATTTCTATAAAGTTGTATGCCTCGTTATTTTAATTATAGTGTAGGATTTCGAATAACCAAATCGATCTTGTGCGTTATGTCTACACAGCAGGATGCTTAGCCAACACGTTTATTTTATATCTCTTCTTTATAGAATCGCCGATGAAAATGTATGGATTTTACATGACACGAGTCAAACGTCGAGCTTATATTATCAATTCTATGCATTTTTGATCGGCAATTCTATAAAAAAGAGTTTAAAAATGTGTTGGCTTATGGCCAGTCCAGCACTCAGCAGACAGACAGACAGACACACTTTCGCATTTATAATATTAGTAACATCTAATATTATAAATGCGAAAGTGTGCGACGCCTCCGTGGTCCAGTGGTCTAGAGCGTCGCTCTTGGCTCGGAGGTCGTGGGTTCGATTCCCGCGTTGGAAACATGTTATTTCCAAGTTTGGTTAGGACAATGCAGGCTGATCACCTGATTGTCTGACAAGTAAGATGATCCATGCGTCGGATGGGCATGTAAAAAGTCGGTCCTGCGCCTGATCTCTCGCCAGTCGTGTCGGTCTTCCGTCCCACTGGTTTATGAGAGTAAAGGAATAGAGAGTGTTCTTGTGTACTGCGCGCACACCTGGGCACTAAAAAATTACTCCTGCGTACCTGGCCTGGTTTCAATGAAACCGGCCACCGTCACCGAAACCGGTGTGGGGAGTATTATTATTATTAGTAACATTTATAATATTAATATGGATATCACCCCTTTAGAAACTAGTGTAAAAACTGCAGGAATTGTTCGCAAATCCTTTCATTCACAAGCGGCAATGCTGCACAGTGCACTAGAGTAAGCCGATTAAACCGCGCCGCTGCGTGGAACAAATCCTTGTCGAGATATTACAAGCTGTGTGACGTTTTATTTATGTTCGTTTTAGATCGAGTTCTCGTAATCTAGAGAGTAGACGAAGAAGGGTCATTTCACAACTAAACATAACTGGATTTCCCAAACCGCTTTTTTGCGCGGCAAGGCTGAAAACTATCCTATTTTTTTAAGATAAGGTTTTCATTTTTATTTTTAAAAGTAAAACATAATGCTTATAATTTGGCCCCGTCGTTATTTTTTAAAAATAATTATTATTTTCCAACATAATAAACATAAATATGTGATTTCCAATTTTGGTAGCTTGTCGTCGACCTATTTCACTCAATATCTAGACCGATTTACAAAAAACTTGATACTGGATTGAATTTTTATCTTTATGTAGTCGTTTAATATAGTTGACTCTTGAAAATATATGAATTTTATTGTACTAAGTTCTGTAGTTTAGTTTTTATGACACAGTTTAGGTCTGTCGCGGAGATTTTATCAATTTTGGTGTCATTTACGAAACGTTGTTTCTACAAAATACCATTGATCCCTTAAACATAAAAAATACGCCATTCACTTCATGCAGCCACACGCTAACCCGTTTAGGAGGTGGCTGTGGGCTTGGTCGTACCAGTTTCCAGCCAGAAATGAAAGAATACCGTTTTATCACAAAACCCCCGATGTTATGCAATTTTGGTGTACTTAAATTATGCTACTTGTGGCAATAATATCATGTTGTTATTTTGAATATCGGTAGAGTTTTGGTTTGTATATAGTTAAGTTAATGTGTTATAACTTTAGTGCGCGTAGTTTTTTCTTAAAGATTATTTTTCTCGCAAATTCCAATTTCGGTGGGTAAATTTTGGTGGGTAAGTAAAACATTATTTTTACAAAATACCATTGATTCTTGAAGCATAAAAAATACGCCATTCACTTCATTCTGTCACAAGCTAACTCCTCTAGGTGGTGGTTGTCGTACCAGTTTCCCGTAAACACCTAATCTCTTATTTTGGTGGAAACAAAAATTTCCACCAAAATTATATAAAAAATGCAAGTTGTTGAAATCCACTCATATAATATTGCAGTGCTAAGTGGTTAAATAATATTATTATACTGAGTGTATGTTACACTAAGTATGTATAATAATTATATTAAAGTGGTAATATGAGAACCGCTGCTTTAGGGTGTATAATATATTGTGTCTCTTATAAGTTATTTTATAGCACACTATGAAAGTAGCAACGCTAAAAGAGTTAATTTTGCTTTAATTTTTGTATAAAATTTTCCGCAACATCGTGAATTTTGCAAACTTAAAAAAAACTCTTTAAGCGCTGCCACTCTAAAAGTGAATTCTAGATTCACATCCACATTATACACTCTTAAATTACACTTACCAAGCTTAAACAGTTATAGTTAGCAGTATATTCAAAGTTTTGGAATAAAGTGGCTGTAAGATATGGACGGACAGACAGACAATATGAAGGAATCCATAAGGTTTCCGTTTTTTTTATATTTGTTACTTTGCTACGAAACCCTAAAAAGTTAGTATTTAAGCGCTTTAATTTTGACAGTGAACTCTATACATGGATGTGTATAGAGTTCACTTCACACACACACATTACACACTTTTAGCTCTTAAGTACTATCATTCATTCATGTGACATCTTATAGACAAACAATAGTCTATACGTCATATAATATTATGTTGCATAGAGTGTAGTCAGGTGATTACACGTTCTCAGCGCCAGCCATCGATTACTCTCGGAGCTTCGTGAATTTCAGAGGGGTTAGTGCGAGTTTTATTCGATCATACGCATCGAGCGCGTAAACGCGAATTTATATGGGATCAAAGCAGCGCCATCTACTGGCTAACGTGGATACTGCTTTGATCCCATATAAATTCGCGTTTACGCGCTCGATGCGTATGATCGAATAAAACTCGCACTAACCCCTCAGATATGATATTGAATGTACTGTCACTTCTTGGTGGAAGTACATGTTCAATTTAATAATTATACACTTTCCTTGCAATTATTCCACTTTATTTTAATAGATTTATTACAAAATTATTACATACACGACCGGCTTCGAAAAAACCTGATGATTATTTTTTCGAAACCGGTGGTCGTGTATATAATATTTTTTTTTAATAAATCTATTAAAATAAAGTGGAATAAGTGCAAGGAAAGTGTATAATTATTAAATTGAATTCGTGAATTTTGCACAACTTATAGAAGTTAAAGTGTGTTAAATTAAAAGAATTAAGAAAATAAGGTAAAAGTATAATAGAAATAAGATTAAAAGTATATTAGGAATAGGGGTCGTGGTTCGTCGTTCTCAAATAAATGACCTTGTTGTGTTTGTGAGTGCTTTACTTTCTTGAAGGCTGTTTTTACTTTTTATCTATTCACTATACTTACTGTACTCGGCGAAACATGGCGGTAGCGGTCATTGACTCCCTGTCAAAAACTTGTCATTTTCTGTATAAACCGCGCTTGACAATGAAGTGTCAATCGCGGCTTTGTATAATAAAAGCCATGTTTCGCCGAGAACTTTAGTTATTTTGACTGACTAACATCAACTTAGTCAACCACACGGTGGCTAAATTAATTCCCTACGAATAACTTCAAAAACGTGGTATTAATATTGTCTGATATTACGAATTTCTTAGTAGAAGATAAGAAGAATAATTCTAATACGCTCTATGATAACAAACGCAGTCCACCAAAATAAAAAGTTATCTTTGTTCACATGTCATATCTACATATTTTAAAACATGATAATATCACTGATATTATCACGCTTTAATGTTATGACGACCGTCGTAATCTCGTGTAGATAGAAAAAAAATCACAAAACTTAATATTATACAAAACAAATTAGATACAATCTAAATCGTAACTTTACTTAAAATTTAAAGTAAAGTCCTGGTTGCGTAGAATGTGTTTGCAAGTTGACTATTTCACAAGTCGCTAATGCACCCTACTATCAGTCACTGATGTCGTTTTGTTTCCCAACCGCCTGAATAATGGGAAAACTTTACTTCCTAAAATATATTATGTCCGCAAAACGCACAAATTATGTTGTCGTCTTTTTTGTACAGGCGCTTTTTTTAACTTGTTTCTTATTCCTGTTTGTCCCATGTTTATGTTGTCGGTTTAACTTGAAGAAAAAAGAAGTTTTATTTTTATTTTAAAGCATATTTACTAAGATAATCGGCCAAGTGCGAGTCGGACTCGCTCACGAAGGGTTCCGTACCGTTATAGAGCAAAAATTGACCAAAACTTGTGTTTTATGTATGGGAGCCCCCCTTAATTTTTATATTTTATTTTAATATTTCTATTATTTAATAAAGTACACATATTATCAAGGACTTTGTGTAAATTTCAACGGCTACCTGTTACCATTATTAATATTGAGCAAAAAAATCCAAAAAAAATCACGTTTATTGTATGGGAGCCCCCTTTAAATATTAATTTTATTTTGTTTTTAGTATTTGTTGTTATAGCGGCAACAGATATACACAATCTGTGAAAATTTCATAAGTCTAGCTATAGCGGTTATAGAGATACAGCCTGGAGACAGACAGACAGACGGACAGACAGACGGACAGACATCGAAGTCTCAGTAATAGGATCCCGTTTTTACTTTATAATATTAATATGTATTTCGTGACTTTTACGACTTCATTTCTAAGTTCTTTTAGGGTTCCGTACCCAAAGGGTAAAAACGGGACCCTATTACTAAGACTTCGATGTCTATCCGTCTGTCCGTCTGTATGTCATCAGGCTGTATCTCAAGAACCGCTATAACAACAAATACTAAAAAAAAAATAAAGTTAATATATAAGGGGGGTCCCATACAAGAAACGTGATTTTTTGGCCTTTTTTGCTCGTAATCAACAATGGTAACAGGCACTTGAAATTTTCACAAAATCCATAATAATTATATTTGTACTTTAATAATCTATACATATAATAAAATCGTACAGGTAAAATTTTTGTACATTGAAAATAAACTTGAAAAAACGAGTCAGGGGCATGTTAGAAGTGTAATAGAACACATCTCAACTGTTTTTGAAATTTTTGTTTCTCTGTCTGTTTGTCTGTTTGTCTGTTTGTACAGGCTAATCTCTAAATCCGCTGGAGCGATTTCAATGAAATTTGGCATGGTGATACCTTACATCCCTGGTCAACATCTTAGATACTTTTTTTAACCGAATTTCAAGAAAGGAGGAGTAAATGTTTATTTGCTGTTTGTGGTCCGATTGTCAAAATTCTTTTTAGGGTTCCGTAGCCAAATGGCAAAAAACGGAACCCTTATAGATTCGTCATGTCTGTCTATCTGTCCGTCTGTCTGTCCGTCCGTATGTCACAGCCACTTTTCTCCGAAACTATAATTTGATACCATGTTTAGAAAAACGGTAATTTTCACTTCTTTTAAGTAAAATTAACATAATATGATAGCAAAAAGTAAGATTCAAACCAAGTCATATCGTAGGCCCTAGGGTATAGGACTTCGGAAGGTTCCGTTGCTGAACGGAATTCCTGACCCCTTATATTTTTTTTAAATACTGGAAGCACATGCCATATCACCACCATCATTATACCATCCATAACCACATTATGATGCTTTGATTGTTTTTTTTTGTAAGTATTCTTTTGCATTGAAAGGATCAGAATCGAAATTGATAATTATTTCGCCATTTCTGTGCCGATTTGTAGATTTCTTACTTTAAGGGATATAATTTGTATTCGATGCTATGGTCGCGAAGGTGAAAATTTCCTAATGGGATCTATGAGTAATGGAATTGGAGAAACTCTTATAAATTTACAACGACAATGGATATTGACCACTGCGTATCTATCTCAATTACTTAACGGCCAAGGAATTTTTAAGTCAAACTTTACGGATCTAAATTAGTAGATAGCATCACCTATGTGCTCGACTTAAGGCAGTATGTTTGAACAAACCACTCATCATGTTCTCTGAGAGAGTTTTTTCTGGCAAGACGAAAGAACTACAATGCTAGACAACCTACATTGTAAATCTGATGTCGCATACTACGGTGATATTGGGACAGTGCTAGGGACTTCCGTGCCACATCATAATGTGGTTATGGATGGTATAATGATGGTGGTGATATGGCATGTGCTTCCAGTATACGCATAGGTTAGGTGAAAAAAAAATTTTTTTGTTTCAGTTGTACCTATGGGAACTCCTAAAAATTTTGTATCAAAATATTAATGCGGTTTACAAACTTCATCTATTTACCAAGTTTCAATAGTATAGCTATTATAGTTTCGGAGAAAAGTGGCTGTGACATACGGACGGACAGACAGACGGACAGATAGACAGACATGACGAATCTATAAGGGTTCCGTTTTTTGCCATTTGGCTACGGAACCCTAAAAATAATTTTGACAATCGGACCACAAACAGCAAAGTAAACATTTACTCCTCCTTTCTTGAAAGTCGGTTAAAAAAAAGTATCTAAGATGTTGACCAGGGATGTAAGGTATCACCATGCCAAATTTCATTGAAATCGCTCCAACGGATTTAGAGATTAGCCTGTACAAACAAACAAACAGACAAACAGAGAAACAAAAATTTCAAAAACAGTTGAGATGTGTTCTATTACACTTCTAACATGCCCCTGACTCGTTTTTTCAAGTTTATTTTCAAGGTACAAAAATTTTACCTCTACGATTTTATTATATGTATAGATGAAAAAAGTATTTTGAGCAAATTTAGGTTTTATCAATGCCTTTTAAGATATTAAAAAATATTAAAAGTGTCTAAAACAAGATTTTTTGTAAAAAAAAAAACTATCGAGCATTTTTTCAGTAATCGTGTTTTCGTCTTGAGCATTTAATCTTCATGAACTGAAGTTACTTGTGTAAAAAATCAGTTTACAGATTTTGAGATCTAGGTTTTAGTATGTAGTCAAGTTAGGGTCTGGTGCATTCTTAACTTTTAACATAATAATAATATCATCATTTACTACTCTATTAAATATGTAAAAGAAGCAGCTTCTACCAAAATAGTTTGTTGTCTACAAACATTATAACGAGTTCTGTTGCTAAGATTATCCTTAATGTAGTTATTACACAGTGCAAATTGGTTGTTCCTCGCTATACAAAATCCGAATGGTTTAATTAACTAAGGTATTTAACTCCATTTACGCCCATTAATTTAACGCGTTAATTCTCAATTATAACGTTGTATTCAGTTCGCTTAACTGGCTTAATTTTACAGAATATTTGTCAAGTAATTTCATTCTTATGGTCAGCCACACTGAGACTGAACGATGTATAAGAATTTGCAACGAGGCTGTACGAGTATATTATGCTTTGACCATAATAAGACATAATATTATTACTGCAATATTTTCACGCTAGAAGCAGCACCAGCATAGACAGTAAACATAGTTTTATTTGACGTTTGACAACGTCTCTGTCAATACTCAGATATTATGACGTGTGCAACATGTCGGATTTTGGTCGCATTATTACCTGTATGTGCTGTGGCGTCCTCTACTCCAACTATTGCGTATATATTGTATATCAACTCCTTTGGCAAAGATTTAGCAATCATCATAATACCTAATGCCATTGCATTTCTGAATACAGGATTAATGAACCGTCACTCGTCAGCGATGCATTAAGGCAGCGTCCCAATCATACACGGCGCGGCGGCCCGTCAACGTGCAATGTCACGACGCCGTCGCCGTGACACGGCACGGCGCCGCGCCGCAGCACGGTGCCGCGAACGGTGCGCCGCCCCGTGCCGTGATATAATATGTATGTATTCAACTTAAGGGCCTTCCCCTATGGAGATTCCGTAATTTACCGTATTTAGAGCCTTATAAACTCATAATTTGAAAGCTACAAAGTTATAATAAAAATACAGCAATAATCTTCAGTATATCAACATTCCTTTCCCCGTTTTAAATTTTCTATTTTTGTTTATTATACTCATGATATTAGCTTCCAAAGTAATACCAATTTATTAAAATTGAAGCATACTTTCAGCATCTCCCTAGTATTTACGAATTATGTTTATTTGAAACAAACGACAATAGATATACAATTTCATTAAGTAGGTACATATTCCCGGTTTTAAATTTTTTTAGATCAATTTTGAACTAAGATAAGTTAAAAAAATAGGATTTTTGTGCGATCTCGGCAACTCGTCAAATGTATGGTCAAGGTCGTTTGCTCGGGGGATGGCCTTAAGAGGGCGACTAACCCAAAATTGACGATTTTATAATTCATTTTTATACTTGAAAATAAGCCCCGAATCGTTTTATTTTCTAAACATAGATACTACATTATATTTCCAAGAATTTGATCTGAGCAAAAACACGATATCTTAAAATTTTTCTCGATAGAAAAAAAATCACAAAGATTCATCTAATTTTCACGATTTTTTCATTTATTGCCATAAAATCGTGCATTAAACTAAGTTAATATTTTAACACCTTGTATAAAATTCCATCATTGAGACACTGAGCTGGCGGATTTTTAAAATGTTGTATATTTATCGAGTTATTTAGAAAAAACTAATTTGGCGGTAATTCCGCGTCGTCCTTTTTCACCTGGCATATGAAAGACGGGCGTGAGTATGAAGAGAGATGGATGTTTGATTTTTTGCGTTAGTCGATAATAGTAGATACAATCATACCATATCATAGATTAATTCTAACGAATGCACTAAAAGACATTTAAATGATTGCTTAATATTAATTTTCTGAAGATTTTGACAGAAAATGAATTGAGTTTATTTAAAAATATTCATTAAATTAAAGTAAGCGATCATTTCATATTGTATCTGAGTCTCTAATCGAAATCGATCCGCGTCTAAATCCTAACAGGGCTTACGCATAAAATCCAGAACCCCTGTGGCCTTACACAAACTATTACAATAATCACGAATCTAAACAATTCGTTGTAATATCCGCCATCTTGGAAAGGGCCAATATTAGCATACACCGAAAAGTTTTTATTAGTTTCAATATGAAACGCTTAAATAAAGGTTCCGAATGCCCGGGGCTACGGGAAAATTTTCAAATAATTTTACACGCTACGCCTAAACTTAGGCAAGTCAGTTTGAGTTTCTTTGAGCTTAAATAGTAAACATAGTATATATGTATAATATGTTGTACACATTTTCGTTATCGTATAGCTAAAAGGACTAATAAAACTATAATAATTGTGGTGCCTCCAACGTTCGTGCATAAAGTTGAACGCACAGTAATCATTCATTTTAACCGACTTCATAAGAAGGAGGTTATCAAGTCGACCCGTATGTATGTAATATTTCCAGAACTCTCCAGTTTTCGTATAATATGTTAGTCTATATCAGCGTCTGAACAAAATATGTGCCTAATTTCAAAAGTGTATGGAGGTATGTATGTTTTTATGTTTGTGTTCGCATATCTCCGAAACTGCAAGTCCGATTTAAGTGATTCTTTTTTGTTGTACTAGGTATTGTGCAATTTAGGGAATACCGCAAGTTTCATTATAATCGGTTCAGTAGTTTTTGAGATAGGGAATTTTAATTCCTAATTACGTACAATTTTGAAGTCGGTTTTATCTATTTTTTTTAATACTATTTGACCAATGTAAACTACTCTTTGTCTCGGTATTTTCCAAAGGTTGGGCATGGGGTTATGTGGAAAAAGTTCGAAATGGACCAAGCTAAATTTCATTCAAATGGTTTTAATGATTTCAGCGTGAAGAGGAAAGACACATCTTTGCACGCGTTTTACTTCCATGGACGGTATGGCTGAAAGAAGCTGGATGGTATGATAATTAGGTGACCCTTATATTATTAATAACATTAAGGAGATGTATGGTCTATTTTTAAAGTTTAAACTAAATTGCTTCTGAACGGACAACTAATTAGAGCACCGCAAGGGATAAAATTCCAACGCTGCAGTTGAAAGACTAGAGCCTTTTCATCCCAGTTTACAAGATAAAGGATTAACCACTCAAATACTTTAACATAGTTTAAAACTTGAGCATACTTTGTCAAACATAAAAACAATTAGTCGTAATGATATTTCCGAGATGTCACGAAGTTTCGCCATATTTGGAGAATAATACAGAAACTATGTAAACTTTTCACTCAGAACGGGTCCGATTTTCAAGTGTCGAATCTCGTTTCGAAGGCAGGGCATCGACTCGCGCGTGAGACAGCATGTAAGTTAAGTAAGTGAGAATTAATTGGTAAAAAAATAATATTTTAAAAAGATAAAACAGACTTCAAAATTGTACTTAATTAAAAATTAAAATTCCCTATCTCAAAAACTACTGAACCGACGCTGATATTATAGACTAACATATACGAAAACTGGGCAGTTCTGGAAATATTACATACATACGGGTCAAATTGATGGCGTCCTTTTTTTGAAGTCGGTTAAAAAACATTTAGAGAGCTTAAAAGAAAGGACAAAATATTTCACCAAATTGCTCAGTTCTCATTCAGCACTGTATTAGGTATGTTGCGTCACGAAATGTTAATTTTGTGTGCACTCGCGTAAGATATCCTGTGATCGAAGCGACACTCGAATCTTGAGAATCAAGTCCCAGAACCCAGCTGCGATGATGTTTAGAATTCGCAAGGAAACTTTTATAACTTGAAAGGGTTAGGGTCGTCGTAATTTGGGTAAATATTTTGAATATTTTACTAAGATTATATTAAGGTCTAACCACAACACAAATTACTGACTTAACATGAATGTCGCATGTAGTTTAATGAAACCCATATTTTAAAATGAAAAGTTATTTAGCTGTGCATATTTTTTGGCGATGCATAATAAATATTTAACTCGCGTTTAACTAACCAGGTGCTTGATTGAAAATCTCCCTCCCCCTCTTTTTCCGAGAAGCAAAAATGCTCTGCTAGCTCTGCACAAAATGGTAAAAACATAATAATATTATAATATTATAGTAACGTATCCGGATTCTCCTGTGTAACTATAGCGTAGTTTCAATGAAAACGGCCACCGTCCCCGCATTACAAAGATGATTGAAAATATACCTAAGATGATGCCCGCCATTCCGTTGCGGCAAAATTCGTTTATCGCGCGGGAACCGTACATTTTTCCGGGATAAAAAGTATCCTAGGTCCTTTCCTGGGAGTCAAAGTATCACAAACAAACAGATTTTTGCATTTATTACATTATTAGTAGGAAGTAGGATCTTCTTAACTTCTTCTGGACTTAAAACAATCTTCAGACATACTTTCACATCTATATTAATATTATAAAGCGGAAGAGTTTGTTGGTTTGTTTGAACGCGCTAATCTCAGGAACTACTGGTCCGATTTGAAAAATTATTTCAGTGTTAGATAGCCCATTTATCGAGGAAGGCTACAGGCTATATTTTATCACGCTAAAACTGATAGGAGCGAAGAAATAGAAGAAAATGTGGAAAAAACGGGGGAAATTATTTGAAAGGGCTTATCTCACGAACTGCTAGAGAATTTTTTCTGTTATTTGGGTGAGATAAGAAGTAGACCACGTGAAGGATCATAGGCTATTTTTTGTAGACTGATTTGTCTGTGAAATATCTAATTTATGCGGGCGAAGCCGCGCGGAACGTCTAGTCTATACTAATATTATAAAGCGGAAGAGTTTGTTTGTTTGTTTGAACGCGCTAATCTCAGGAATCACTGGTCCGATTTGAAAAATTATTTCAGTGTTAGATAGCCTATTTATCGAGGAAGGCTATAGGCTATACTTTATCACGCTAAGACTAATAGGAAAGAAGAAATAGAGGAAAATGTGGAAAAAACGGGGCGAAATTATTTGAAAGGGCGTATTTGAACGCGCTAATCTCAGGAACTACAGGTCCGATTCGAAAAATTATTTCAGTATTAGATAGCCCATTTATTTATTTATTTTATTTAAAACACTTTATGCAAATATTTACATGGGCGGGCTTAATGCCTTGTGGCATTCTCTACCAGCCAACCTTAGGGTGATGATGAAAGTGTAAAATAGGCGCATTCTAAAACAGAATTGGTGATATGAAATAAATAGTTATATAAATATTAATATTTGATAAACTATTATTTTTATACATATTTTTATCATAATAAACCTACATAAACCGTAATTACCTATTACATACTAAAACACACTAGCTTACGATAATACTTTACATAAGTTATACAATTTATCGAGGAAGGCTATAGGCTATATTTTATCACGCTGAGACTAATAGGAGCGAAGAAATAGAGGATAATGTGGAAAAAACGGGAGAAAATATTTTAAAGGCCTTATTTCACGAACTACTGGAGCAATTTTTATGTTATTAAGCACAGATAAGAAGTAGACCACATAAAGGATCATAGGCTATTTTTGTGGACTAATTTGTCTGTGAAATATCTAATTTACGCCGTACGCGGGCGAAGCCGCGTGAAACGTCTAGTTTATAATATTAGTATGAATAATAAACCTTAAAGGGACCTAATAAAAGTTATATCTAATACATAAAGTTGATATAGACTTGGGGGAGCAGTAACTTATTCCATACCGCCATATCATCGACCTCACAAAGTTTACCAATATCGTATTTTTCATGAGATTTCACTTTTTGCGGCCCAACTTTTCTGATAAGCCGAAATTGATGATTATTAAAATGTCACATAGACGAAATATGAGTGTTATAATTCATTTGCTGTTTAAATATACTGTGTTATCTTTTGAGTGTATTAAACTGAGTGGGTATACTAAAAACCATGCTGAAAATCAGAAATGATTGTCAATTTTTAACCCATTTTAAAAAAGGAGGAGGTTGTATATAATATTCTTACATGTTAATTTGTGGGTTAAGGTGATTTATATTAATAAGACTAGATAACGTCCACAACTCCGGTGCGTCAAAAAATTAGTTTATCGCGCGGGAACCGTACATTTTTCCGGGATTAAAAGTACCGCATGTACTTTCCCAAAACTCAAAGTATCTCCGTAACCAATTTCAGCAAAATTGGTGGAGCGTTTGGGCGTGAAGAGGTAACAGACAGACAGACAAACAGACTTTCGCATTTATAATATTAGTATGGATTCAAGTCCTGGAGTGAGTGCTTTCTGTATAAATGTAAGAAAACATTACTAAGTATAACTTAATGTTGGTTAGTTGGTCCAAACTCTAAAGTTAGAAATTGTTAAAAGCGTTAGAACCCTAGAGAGGACTCCTGCTCCAAACAACTTTTAGTGTCATGTATTCTAATGGGATAAATATATCTGAATAACTATATAAACTCTACGATAAGTTAACGTTATAAAATGGAATACCTGTTGAATTTTCTCCGAAATCATAATTATATTATTTTATACATCATAATTCATAATCATCAGCTCATAAGTCATGACCGTCCACTGCTGAAAGTAAGCCGTCTCCAAAGAGCGCCAACAATCCGGATCCTGGGTAGCCCTCATCCATACCTTCGAGTCGACGACCTCTGTGGCTCAGTGGGTGAGCGCGTCGGTAGCTCAAGCCGGGGGTCGCGGGTTCGAATCCCGCCGACGGAACAAAACGTTTTCAAAGTTCCTGGGTCATGGATGTGTATTAAATATGTGTATAGTACTTATAAAAGTATAAAATATATTTCCGTTGTCCGGTACCTGTAACACAAGTCCATCAGGTACTTACCACGGGGCCAGACTGACGTGGTGTGAAGCGTCCATAGATATTATTATTATTATTATACCCTACCCGCCACATTCTTGAAATCGTCAGTCCATTGAACTATTGCTACGCACATACCTACTTGGATTCTGTGTATATTATAATATTATAATGCGTATATACCTTAGTTTTAATGAAATCGGCCACCGCTATCAATGGGGGTGGTTATTAACTCTATTTCATTCTTGAGTCCAAACTGTTCTCTTTTAGTTCAGAATTTTACGTAACTGGATACAAAATAAGGAGTACCTCGACTTCAAACAAATGGGCGAATATACGCGAGTTGGGCGCGATTGTCACTTTCAACATGTTTCACAATGCTTAGTAAAGGCCAGTCCATATGGCGCGTTGTGTCAGCGTTGCGTCGACGCAGCGCTGCCGTTGCGTTGTTTTGCATACAAATAACCAAGGTGTTCACACGGCGCGCGGCGCGCTGCGTCGTGACAGCAGCGCGCAACGCACACATGACGGACAGCAGCCCCCGAGACGAAGCGGGAGGGGGTGTTGACGTTAAGACTGCTTCGTAATGACGCTGCGATGGCGCAGCGCCCGTGTGGCCGGCTATGCGTCAAACTGCAGCGCTGCGTCGACGCAATGCTGACGCAACGCCCATGTGGACTCCATAAAGTTAATAGGTATATTAACTTTATGGTGGACACTGGACAGGCTCTAACGGCGCGCGCTGATATGACATACTACGTCAAACGTATAAATTTCGAGATCTCTTCAAGCCACTATCTCTACCTGTCAATGTATTATATAATTTATGCCACAGCTGAATGACCCATAGATCAACTTAAAGAGAAGCTAAAAACTTATCTTCTTGTGATTGTTGACGTGATTGTCCGTCATAAAATCATATTGGATCATCTTAGCCAAGAACTAAGAAGAAAAGGCAGATAAAATTACTTCATGTTACTACTTCTAGGCAAAATTTACGTACAACATCTAGCAATGATGTTTTATTTATCCCTTTTAAGTTTTAGTTATATAGGTACCTAAAACTTAAAAGTTATTTCAAAAAATGTCATTAATTTATTAAATAATTAAAATAAAATTTTAAATAGACCTCATGGTGTCGAAAAAACTTCAAAATCTAATACCCCCATTTATTAATCTTACGACGATAATTACAGCTATTTCTGGCTGTAAATCATGATTCATGACTGTCATTTGTAACTGTCAACCTGCTGTCAATGGCTGGCCACTGTCAATAGTGGACAAAGAGTGACCAACTTGATTACGGCGCCACTGTTTGCGGAGTACTTGAGTGTCCCACTAGCACTACACGATGAATATATCAAATGGAGCTTTGTTGATTTTAGCTCGCTTACACCATACGATATGTCGTCACGGCTGAATTAAACGATTATGCAGGTTCTAAATATAATTGTACTGTAAGTACCTAATAAGAAATCTATAAAGTTTTGTAACAAATCCAGCGATACTTTTCGTCTTTTGGTTCTTTTACCGTCTATTTTGCGAAAGTTTCTACGATGTGACTATTAACTTGATTTCATCTGAAATTATTAGATATTTTTAGTAGATGCCGTGTAACAAAAAATATTTTCATCGAACTTTTTTTTAATACTGTGTTTGCCAAAAAAACATTAATTATTGTGACATCTAAGGAGCCACTATACATATCAGCGGTCTTACTACTTCCTTTTCACTTTTTTCTAGAAATATTCTGACGTATAATAACGTCGTATCGTATAGCCTAAATAACTTAACATTAATGTTTAGACAATCCCCCGGAGATCCAATCAGTAACCCTTATTATTGCAATAAAGACTGCTTTCGATCGACTCGAAAGATTTCAACTTTAATCATTAGATTGAGCTGAAAAATTGTAAGCGTAGTAGTAAAAAGTTGTGAGATCCATATTGTGTTAAGTTATTACGTGAGTCAGAAGGTCCCTTAAGTAGGGACTGAATAAATTAACCGACTTGGTATTACAATATGGATCTCACAACTTTTTCCTTTTTGGTACCTTTTACTTAACTAGAATATCAATAACGATTTTTCTTAAATCTATAAGTTTTTTTTTTCTTATTTTTGTAGGTAGTCTTCCTCTTGGAAAAACATCATGTTTCCAAAGGAGGTTTATGAGAATATTCGTATTTTACGCGATTTTCGAAATCCACGCGAGCGAAGCCGCAGGCAAAAGCTAGTGCCTCATATATATAGATAGTAGATACCTATCTACAACTATTATTCCTTCCATTATACATACGGAAGATATCGATGGTACGGGCACAATGATTCATAAACCGCAAATGTAACTTTGTAATCCTATACATTTATATGGGATTACAAAGTTATTCACGAAGTTAGTGTATATAGAAAACTGGACAGAAATTATGTTTAGGTTTTCCCTTAATTAAGACACTAAACACTAACGGTCTTATTCATAAAAACTTATAGAACACCTAAAGTGTCCTTTATGATCGCTATAAGAAGATTCGCAAAAAATTGTATTCATAATAGCAATATAGCATCAAATAGTTCTATAAACCTATCATAAAGTTATAGAGGCCAGGGCCCTACTTTAACAGTACTATAAGATACAAGATGGCCGAACTCATAACAGCTGATCACTCAAAACTGACATTTGTCACAAATATTTTGTCAATGTAAATTGTTGTTCATAAAGAATCGACAAACTATACAAGAATCTATAACAATATAAGCTTCTTGGTTATAATTATAATTTTTCCGATTTTTTGTAATAATGCAAGTTTTAAATAAACAGTACGCGTCGAAGAAAAGTGTACAGAAATAGAGTTGATCCGTTTTCTCTGGACGACGAAGACTTTCGGAAGCGTTATCGCTTCAAGAAGTCTACTGTCGATTGCGATACCATACTTTTATAATAAAGTTAGGTAATTATAGGTCTACCAGAATCTGATGGCAATTTTTGACAGCAGATTTTCATAAAATATCTTTGATCATTGGATAAATTTTTATATTTGCATGTTTAACACAGAGAATCAGCCGCTATAAGAAAAAAAAGGATAAAAATGTTTTATTCCAATTACCCCGGTATTGCTAGAGTCAATTTATTTTCTCACTTTTTGCCATCAGATTCTGGTAGACCTATAGGTAATACAAAAATAATCCAAAATACATAGAGATATAATGTACTACGTACTAGAGGCGCCATTGCAAACAAAAAACATGTCGCACTTGAGGCATGAGCGGGGTGAGAGGCGGGGCGGTGATGGCTATAGATCAGTACCGCAGAAGTGACAAAATTTTGTGCCTACACTCGAATGAACGCAGACTCTATTTGAGTAAGTGGATAAAATAAAACAAAGATTTTTACTAAACATTATTAAAAGCTTTTATTTAACTTGCTTTGTATATTATTATGTACATATTATTAAATATATTAGTACATATTATTATGTAAGTTCGGGTGGAATTTTTGAACTCAATTTTGAAGTATGTATGTACATACATATGTGTATGTACATACATTTGTATAATATTTTAACCGATTGAGCTGAAATTTTGTATACACGTTTGGTTTGAATGACAATGCACGATACAGTATGACATCACTATAAATATAAAATGGCCGACCATCCAAGATAGTGGAATAGTTATTTTCTATGCCGTCCTATAATAACAGTATGGATATTAAATGAAATTACTTTTTGAGAATAACTCGAAAACGAATGTAATGTCATTCTACATCCAATATGGCGGCTCATCTAAGATAGGGGAATACAAACAAAGTTTCGTTTATTTCTGCATGACTCCATTTGAAATACTTCAGAATTCAGATTATGAATCAAAATCACAATATCATCCAGATAAATGGGGTTTTAGTATAAATAGCGAGGAATTCCCTCGATTATAGGTCTACCAGAATCTGATGGCAATTTTTGACAGCAGATTTTCAAAAAATATCCTTGATCATTGGATAATTTTTTATATTTGCATGTTTAACACACATAATCAGCCGCTATAAGAAAAAAAAGGATCAAAATGTTTTATTCCAATTACCCCGGTATTGCTAGAGTCAATTTATATACTCACTTTTTGCCATCAGATTCTGGTAGACCTTTACTTATGGATCCCATCATCAAGTCACCTTTTTTATGAACATGGTACCAAATTCGGATTAAACCCGATGCAATAGCGAAAAAATCTTGAAAATCGGTCCACAAATGGCGAAGTGATCGTTGAACATACAAAATATATAACCTCCTCCTTTTTGGAAGTCAGTTAAAAAACATCATCATCATCACTCTACTCTGAAGGCATCACTCCGAAGAAACACTCCGCAAATTGCCGAGAATAGAATATAGCCTCAAAATTCCGAAAATTTCAAAGGTCGAGTTAACGTACCTGGCGGCCATACTTATAGTATGGCCGCCAGGTACGGAGTTAACTCGACCAGTTTTGGAGCTACAAACCCCCAGTTTTGGAGCTACAAACGGTCGAGTTAACTTCGAACCAAGGATTTCGAAAATCGGACCACAAACGGCTGAGTAATCGTTGAACATACAAAAAATAATAAAAATAAACATACATACAGCCAAACGTATTAACTCTTTTTTTGGAAGTCGGTCAAAAACCAAAATATTACATACTAAAATTTTGCAAAACCGTTACAGCGGCTTGGGCGTGAAGAGGTAACAGACACAGAGAGAGACAGACAGATAGACGGACGGTCAGACAGACGGACAGACGGACAGACAAACAGATGGACGGACAGGCCGACAGACGGACGGATAGACAGACAGACAGACAGACACACTTTCGCATTTATAATAATTATATTATAATAAGTATGGATCCAAAGTCCACTACATATTTACCTTATTTAAATTACTTAAATATTTATAAATACAATTATAATTTACGCATGTATAACGTACACGTAATACCGTATTTATATTACCAAAATACAAACTCGTCTACGTGAATACTTCATTCAACGTCGTCTCATCATAGATATCTGTATTCTGCCTACATTCCCCTCTGAATCTACTACTCTATGACAATGCGAAATGGTGCGCGTCTTCGCCTAGTAATTGAATGTTCGTATTTTAATTGAAAATAATTAAATAAGAACATTAACCGATGAAATGTTATTTCGTCGCATTTGGAAGTGTTTTTGGAATTATTTTTACAGTATCTTAAGACACACCAAGGCATTTTTGTGACTTTTATTTTGTTTTTTTAAAATTGTCATACGTCTAGTGCGCAGAAGAGCTCGCGGCCGACTAAGTGCGCTGCGGCTATATAGATTCTGTTGAATGTGACCAAGCATTGCGTTGCGGTGTCAAGTCTAGTACGTAGTACTTATATGTCAGTGCCAAAATACGATAATTTGATCGTTGACAACAAGTTGACAACTTGAAAGCACTGGAAACACTGACCTCCACTATACAAGTACGCTGGACTAATGATACCCTTTGAAATGACAGCTATTTTTTGTGCCTATTTGAAGCGGAATCAGCTCCCACGATGGGAGGGATAGGAACTAAATTTGACCATTGACCAAATCGTATGGCGTAGAGTCGTAGACAACAAACTATAGTTTTAAGCCGTCATCTTTTTTTTTTTATGAAATAAGGGGGCAAACGAGCAAACGGGTCACCTGATGGAAAGCAACTTCCGTCACCCATGGACACTCGCAGCATCAGAAGAGCTGCAGGTGCGTTGCCGGCCTTTTAAGAGGGAATAGGGGAGGGTAGGGATGGGAAGAGAAGGGAATAAGGGAGGGAAAGGAAGGGAATAGGGTAGGGGATTGGGCCTCCGGTAAATCTTGTCTATGATCAGACGTATTTTGACAATCGATACATATTATCTATGATCAATTCAATATGTTCGTCAAACTTGTTTGCCAACTTCCTAATAATGGCAACATTTTTGCTTATAGACAATTTTTAGTTATAGAAGGTTTATAGAACTGTTATGAATAGACAATTTTATCGAACGTTTTATAAGCCTATAGAGCATTTTAACTATTATACATTATAAACGTTTTATAAGCTTTTTTTATGAATAAGACCGTAATTATATTCTAAATTTTAAGGTTCTATGTCTGCTAGAAGTGCCTTAGACTTTTGGTGATCGGTCAGTCAGTCAGTGAGTGACAAAATTAAGAAAGTTTAACAAATTACAATTCTTAAACGAATGGTTTAAATTGAATGAAATTTTAAATATACCGTGTTTATACAATGCTTGCTTAGCAACTGAAAATTCAGGCCTGTTGTTTTATCCACAACGAAGTTATAGGGGGGTCAAAAAGAGCCTGAATTGCTTCGAGAAAAGGATGGTACGGCCGTGCCGCTTTTTGCTCGACTTGGTGGGGGCACTGCCGTACCCCCAGATAAAATAGATAACGCCCGCGACTTCGTTGCGCCAAAATTCGTTTATCGCGCGGGAACCGTACATTTTTCCTGGATAAAAAGTATTGTATGTTCTTTCCCGGGACTCAAAGTATCTCCGTACCAAGTTTCAGCAAAATCAGTTCAGCGGTTTGGGCGTGTAGAGGTAACAGACAGACAGACAGACACACTTTCGCATTTACAATATTAGTATGGATCCAGAGAATGCAAAGTTGAAAATTATTTTATTTTACCCTTAACCACCTACCACATATAATTATTGTCATTTGTCACACAACCACCTTACCATACGTCTGTGGGACCCGTGCTAAAAACATACGATAACTATAAATAAAAAGGGGGAGATAAGTATTAATTTAAACAATTTTATTAAGGCACTACTAAACTCTTTATAATTTATAAAATAAAAACATGAATATCAACAATACTTTTCAAATAATACAGCATATTTGGTACAATCTCGTGTTTTTAGCTTACCCACTAACACTTTCAGAAAATAATTTCTAAAAAAAAATTGTGAAATTGATAAGAAATTATTCTTACGTTTTTTATATAATTAAATTAAAAAGGAACTTTAAAAAAATAATAATACTCATTATAGTTACTAATTCTACGAAAAAAAAATAAAAGAAAAAATAAGGCTCCATACTTAGAGCTTTTTAAGGCCGTGAAGACAGATCTTTTTTGAGCATTCGAGGTAAATATGAGCTTTGCATTCAAAACACATTGTGTTGTGTTTTATCTTTTTTTTTTATATTCGTAAGTGGAACAGTTTTTACGAACTGCCTATTACTCTTTATCAGTGCTGCATCATGGGATATCTGCTGGAGCGTCAAGTTAATCTGAAGGATTCTTCATATCACGTTACAGTTTTACATTGTTTTCACAACGTGCCCTAAGCAATCTCGTAAACTGTTCAGCCAGTTCCTTCATAAACATGTAACTGCTTTTAACCTTTTGTCTATGTAGCTGCACTAGAATGCAATTTCAGGCAGGGCAGATGACTAACTAAAGTTATTTTTGCCAAAATAACCATTCTTCCTAGGTCTAGATCGAATTTCCACTAATGGTTCATCATCCTCAAATGAAAACTCTTGGTAATTTTCTGAAGCAATATCACTTTGTGAGCTTCTTTGCACTACAGTTGGCTCTTCGCATTCGGAATCAGACGCTCCACTATGAACTATCTTCCAATACAATATGATTAATTTTGACCGGCTCCACATCGCTGCATTCGTCATTCGGTATGTTTTCATCATTTGTCAGGCCTTGGTCCAAGCAACGCTCAATAAGAACTTAATTTAGAGACATTATTTCCATAACAATAAAAAAATTACAATCGAAAAAAACGTACGTAACCTCCTGACAGGGGTCTATCAGACCCCCGCAAGTCTTTATTTAATTACCTAAGACAAATACATGTACGCCTAACCTCGCCGAGAGTCCCGGGAAAGGACATAAATTACTCTTTATCCTGAAAAAAATTACGATTCCCACGCGATAAACGAATTTTGGCGCAACCGAGTTGTGGGCGTCATCTAGGCTGAATATATGTGCATATGTTACGCTCAAAGACAGAAAACGCTCTGTGAGCGAAAAAATGGCTCACAACGCGTTGTGGTCATAGTGAAACGGCCACGACGCGTTCTGGTAATCGAGAAAAGCCATGACGCGTTCTGAGCATTTAAAAACAGCCACGACGCGAATTCGCGTTGTGGCCCTAATGAAAACGGCCACGACGAGTTCTGAAACCAGGCCAGTTACGCAGGAGTAATTTTATAGCGCCCAAGTGTGTGCGCAATACACAAGAGCACTCTGGTTTCAATGAAACCAGGCCAGTCACGCAAGAGTTATTTTATAGTGCCCAAGTGTGTGCGCAATACACAAGAGCACTCAGGTTTCAATGAAACCAGGCCAGTTACGCAGAAGTTATTTTTATAGTGCCTAAGTGTGTGCGCAATACACAAGAGCACTATAAAAATTACTCCTGCTTAACTGGCCTGGTTTCTGGTTTCATTAAAACCAAAGTGCTTTTGTGTATTGCGCACACACTTGGGCACTATAAAAATTACTCCTGCGTAACTGGCCTGGTTTCTGGTTTCATTAAAACCAAAGTGCTTTTGTGTATTGCGCACACACTTGGGCGCTATAAAATTACTCCTGCGTAACTGGCCTGGCTTCATTGAAACCAGAGTGCTCTTGTGTATTGCGCACACACTTGGGCGCTATAAAATTATTCCTGCGTGACTGGCCTGATTTCAGAACGCGTCGTGGCCGTTTTCATTAGGGCCACAACACGAATTCGCGTCGTGGCTGTTTTTAAATGCTCAGAACGCGTCATGGCTTTTCTCGATTAACAGAACGCGTCGTGGCCGTTTTCATTAGGGCCACTAAGCAAATCTCGCGTTGTGGCCGTTTCACTATGACCACAACGCGTTGTGAGCCATTTTTTCGCTCACTGAGCGTTTTCGGTCTTTGAGCGTAACACATATATTATTCGTCTTAAATTACTTAGGATTGTCGTACTGTAGACCGCTTAAGGCTTGCAGTCTTGCAAAATTCACTCGCTGCGAATTATTTGCGCAACTTTGTATATATATTTTTTTTGACAAACTAACAACGACTAATAAAATAACACGAAATATTATTATTGCGTATAATATAAGTAATAGCTAGTTATTTTTTTTTAAGTTCATCTATGTGGATAATGTTAGGTAAATCAAGCGTTAAAAACAGCTCTTTCGTCCCAATGTCATTTCGAGTTGTGTTTGTGCGCTTAGTTTATGGCAATAAATAATTAATTTAAAAATCTGTTCAGCGCATAATGAGCTCAACATTCTCATCTTCAAAATGCGCAGATTAGTTTTTTCTTATTATCTTTCATTTTCTTAATTAAGAGCCCACAATTTCATCAAAATTCTCTGTTTTTATCTCTTAATAAACGGGTTATTTCATAAAAACTATGCATCGAAAGTATATAATAATTAGATTATTTTGATGCCAAGAGTTCAATAAAGCAATTAATACAAAAAAAAATCACCTAAATCACCTTACTCCAACAATAATAATAATCTCAAAAGACCTACAAAAAAAGGGCTTAAGTATAAACAAGAATTGCAAGGGAAATTTGTGTAGGTCTTTGAGATTATTATTATTGTTGGAGTAAGGTGATTTAGGTGATTTTTTTTGTATTAATTGCTTTATTGAACTCTTGGCATCAAAATAATCTAATTATTAAATACTTTCGATGCATAGTTTTTATGAAATAACCCGTTTATTAAGAGATAAAAACAGAGAATTTTGATAAAATTGTGGCCTCTTAATTAAGAAAAGGAAAGATAATTAGAAAAAACTAATCTGCGCATTTTGAAGATGAGAATGTTGAGCTCATTATGCGCTGAATAAATTTTTAAATTAATTATTTATTGCCATAAACTAAGCGCACAAACACAACTCGAAATGACATTGGGACGAAAGAGCTGTTTTTAACGCTCGATTTACCTAACATTATCAACATAGATGAACTTAAAAAAAATAACTAGCTATTACTTATATTATACGCAATAATATTATTTTGTGTTATTTTATTAGTCGTTGTTAGTTTGTCCAAAAAAAATATACAAAGTTGCGCAAATAATTCGCAGCGAGTGAATTTTGCAAGACTGCAGCCTTAAGCTACATCACAATCATGGTTATCCACGGTCCAACGTGTAAGGGCCTTAAGTCGTGGAAATTGGATGTAATATAATATTTATTAAGGGATAATACGATGCGTGTTTGTACCAATTATTGTCGGCTCTTGATCTATTAATTTTAATGGCATCTGTTATTCGGTAGGTACGCGGGATCCGATAAATAATACATTTCCAAGAAAAATACTTGCTTACATTAGGACTGTACCAGAACTAGAAATAAATTTATTTCATTGAACACAATATCCGTACGAATAATAAAAATATTAAGATAATTTTCTTTTGTTTCAATCAAAGGTTTTCTTAAAACATACTTACTTTAAAAGTGTAAGGCATAGGGCATAGGCTACTTTATACTGCGGAAAAGTTGGCAAAAAAAGTTAACCCAGAATTAGATGTAAGTAATTAAAATTCATTTTGAAAACAACGATTTTATTCGACGTACGCATACAGAATTTTATACTTTGTTATTAAATTATACAGGATGAAATTAAACCTTCCTGCCAAATTTTTTCCAGGGCTTAGGTATCACTAGAGTCCATTTAACAAAAAAAAAAATTGGGTGTTATTTTTTTTCAATGGCATATTTTATCCCATTTAAAATCGTTGCAGAACGGTCACTCGCGGCGCGGGGGAATGAGAGGGGGTAACGCGGGAGGAGGGATGCGGGGTCATATCACGCGCGGCAGACGCGTCGTGTCCATTAATTGTAGTGTCTTTTAGGATAACTTTCGGAAGCTTTATCTCAACATTTTAGTACTGAGTGATTATAAAAGAAAAAATACGTGTATTTTTATTTTTAACAAGAATCAATATATCAAAATTTGGCAGAAAGGTTTAATTGCACCCTGTAATCTGGAATACAGTGATAAGTGACTCATACCAATTGGTATTCCTAAAGTCCCGAAATATACGCTCAAGTTCCAAACTTCAACGCAAACGGAAACTTAGTTTATTCATGAGAATGTTGCTGGCCAGCTTCAATAGTTCAAATAGGTAGTAATAACTTACTGATAACAATTATAATTTAAACAATAATTTTTACACCAGTTTTGTAGTTAGCGGTCGGTTTCATTGACACGTAAACGGCTATATATTCTTCGAATATGTATCTGTCGTCGGATGTCAAAATCTCACCCATGTCGAGACGTTGTCCAATCCGTGACGGCTACTTAGCTCATACAAAAGAACCCTTACTAATGTCAGTATGACAGCAAAATTCGGATACATTCGAACAATGTTACTAACGCAACTAGATTGGCAGTTTCCGGCTGAAACGCGTTGCCACTTCGAAGATGCCTGCAGGCATATCTGACCTACATAATGCCATAATGACATTATGACTTGACATCGTCTTTTGAACTATCAAGTGGTTACGCATTTCTGAGAATCGTTTGTAAGACGTTGCTACTCTAGTATTTTAGAAACTCATTGCATTCGAATGTCATTTGCTTGAAAGTGACAGAAGTTTCCTAATTCGTGCGGATTCGCTGTGAATCAGGGGACAGGCCAGCTAGACAGGAGGGATTTTATAAAGTGCAAGTATGTGCGTAGTACTCCAAAACACACTCTCTTTCCTAACTCTTATAACCATAAAATAGTGGGACAGATGACCGATACGACGCATGAACCATCTTTCTTATCAGACGTGATCAGACTGCATTGCCCCAAGTCCCAACCAAACATGAAAACAATATTTTTCTAATAGTGGATTTGAACCCGGCCTAAGCGTCGACACGCTAAGCAAGTGAGCAATAGGCCGTCAACAGTTATAACTTATAATACTAATAGTGATCGATCATCGATGTACCGTCAGATATCAAATTACTCAGTTCCCGGTTTTCCTCGCCCTGCCCTTCCTCTGAAATATCGTAATTACCACGTAAAACTGATACGAAGAATCGGCGTAAGTCGAAAAGTTGGTTGCTTCCAATATGTTTTTCAGATAAAGGCAGACTTTGTGGATAAGCCGTTTTTGTTTCGAAAGTCGTAGTAGCTGCAGTGGCTTGGCTTCAACGTTTTACAAACATAATATGTCACTAGATGACGCCCGCAACTCCGTTGCGCCAAAATCCGTTTATCGCGCGGGAACCGTACACTTTTCCGAGATAAAAAGTATCCTATGTCTGTGGCTGTACTCTATTGACCGGCTTAAACCAGCTTTCACACTGGACAACGTCAAAGACACTCTCGCACCTGAAAGTCCTCCACTGCCTAAAACAACTCGTTCAGGGCGAGTTATTAAGTTCCCTGACTATTATCGTCCCTGAGGGACTCTGGTGGGGGGTGGTGTGGCCTACCTATATATTTTATAATTAAAATTTACTATTTCTTTATTTACATTTTTAGATTTTACATTTACAAGCACACATATATACACTGACGAATCTATTTTTACAATTTTACTTATACCTATTTTTATATTTTATATATACACATATTCCTACATTGGTGACCTTCGACAGAACACGCCTCCTTTATCATCATCACTCCCCGCCCCTCCGCACCGCGCCAGCCAGCATCGCCTCATCGGGTACCTCGTCCACTAGCCGCAATGTACCGCGGCCTGGGCGACTCCGCATCGGCATCAACGGGCTTTCCCACTACACCGGACCGGTCAGCAAGCAGAGCACATCTCTCCTGGTCAGCACGTAGCATCGGCCCCGCACGGCAGCTATCCGACTCACTGGATCCCGTGCAGCAGCTTCACAGTTCCGACTCACCGGGACTTCACTGCAACAGTTCCGACTCACTGGAACTCTCTGGCACTGGCGACTCAAGCGACAAGACTTCAAGATTCGACCTCTGGTCTTCGGGGGGGAGTGATGTGGCTGTACCCACAATTAGCCTAACATTCCTGCATCGCGCTATCGAAGTTTTCTGAGCGCGTCGCTATATATATATGACAGCTGAAATTAATCACGTGGGCTCCGGCCTGACCGAGCATCACACCTCGCTCGGTCGGAAGATCTTCCTTTGTGGCCTCCACGCACATATTCCCACATGTCCTTTCCCGGGACTTAAAGTATCTCCATACCAAAATTCAGCAAAATCATTCAGGCGGGAAGAGGTAACAGACACACAGACACACTTTCGCATTCATAATATCAAGTATATATTATATTGAAGCGTTGACGCGTATGATGCGTTGCGTCGTAGGACGCGGTGTTGAAACGAAAGACATGGAATGAAGTGGAAGGGGGAATACGGGTCAATTCAGACCGCAACGCGACGCGTCAGATGCATTCCTAACTTTGTATTGAATTGATTTAAGACTTGCATGACGTCACACAATTGAAGTCTGTCAAATCCATACAAATTTAGGAATGCATCTACGCGTCGCGTTGCGGTCTGAATTGACCCTTACGCGCTAAAAGCTGTCACGTTTGTGCCGTCATGTCTGTTATGTGTTGTCGCGCGTCGCCACATCTGCAGAGTAGCATACATTGCGTATTCCATTCCATCGTCGCAACGTACCGAATCAGCTGTGTGAGTGCAAAAGAAAAAAGTCCCAAATGCGCTTCCAAAGCCTTTCTATCAGGTGTCCAATTGTAAATTCCATTCAGCTAAAACAAAACCGTCTTCGCATTGTACGGTGACATAAAAGTGGCCCCGCAAGACGCCATTGTATCCGCAAGACAAAGACAAGAGATGAAAGACGTACATGTGTCTGATTACTTGTCAGCCTGTCGTCCGCAGGGCTGTCAACTGCGAGTTCTTGATGTTGGTAATTTAAAAAATTGCTTAAAGTCCACTTAATAAAGCAGGTATAGAGTGCGTAAGCTGGAACCTAAGCAATTTCTTCAAAAATGTGTTCAGTATGCCCAGAAGGTAAAAATACTAAAAATCCCGCTCCTAGGGGGGGGGGGGGGGGGGGGGCGCCGGTTAAATTTTCCGTTTTTTTAGTTTTGGTTATTGGTACACTGTTTAAAATACTGTGTAGTTATTTACACCAGGATCACCAATATTAGATGAATAAATGTAAAAATCTATATTGAAAACAGCTAATTAATAAAGTTGTTTATTATTCGCATGTTCATATTTATTGTTGTGACTATTCATCAAAATTGTCGTCGAGGTGTCCAAGATATAACAGAGACATAACTCATTCATAAGAAAATCAATAAAGTTATCTAATACGTTTTCGAAATTATGAATTTAAAGTAACAAAACTGATTAATACATAATATAATATTCTCTGTCTTACAGCCCTACGTTATAACGATGTAGGCCACAGAATTCATTTTACGAAATGCTTTTATTCGGTTTTGCACACCGAAACCCATTTACTGATTACTGGATTACTAAAATATAGTTATACGCCAGTGGCGTCGTTAGAGAGACAAGTTTTGAGAGAATATTTTCGGCTGAAATCTATTACAAAATTCTTTTACCTATTTAAGGAACGTTATGTGTGAGCGTCGTAATTAGATATAAAAAGTTTTAAATAAAAAAAAAATAGACCACGTAAATTGCTTTAAGGTAGCTCCAAACTCTAAAATTTGTTTATAATTTTGAAGAAAATCTCAAGACAATTAAGAGTTTAATGTGAACATTACTGCTTAGAGCGCTTACAGATGAACGGCACGTGTCGGAGGCACGCGTCGGCGGCAGTCGACGGCAGGCGACGGCACGTGTCGGCGGCAGTCGACGGCACGTGTTTGTGGCAGTCGACGGCAGCCGTCGACAGTTTATCACGCTTGCAGTTGTGACGTACCGCGTAAACGTAAGCGTCCACAGGTCGGTATAATACGCAACGGACGTTTCGCATCAAACGGATATTTTTTTCACAGCACGTCCACTGTATCGGCAGTGTACGTATTACCGACTAGCCAGTATGTTCATCTCCTAATTAGTCTAAACAAAGTTCCTGAGTCAAAATTTCTGCTTTCGACTTTTCTTTTACTTGCCACGTAAAAAAATATTTATTTTACCAATAAGCAAAAATGTATTAAAAAATAATAAAAGGAAAACAAATATGTACGAGCCTCGATTGAGGACATCATTAGATACATAAGAACCCTTATACATATGAAAACCCCTCGATGTCAAGAACTCTTTAGAATAGACAATAGAAAAGTCATTTGATTAGATACAAGAGGTCCATTGAAAAATTAATTAGCTGTGTCTATGTGAATCTGAAACGTCGATGGCAATTCATGTTAGGGTCAACGCTCACCAAAATATGATGCGACATACAGATCTGTATGGAGGATTTGGGGCGTGGACGACATAATAGGGACGTGGATTCGAAACAACAGTTACTTAATATTATGAAACTAGGGGTGATTTAATTTTTTTGATGAATTTTTATGCTTCTCCATACTAATATTATATAAATGCGAAAGTGTGCCTGCCTGTCTGTATGTCTGTCTATCTGTTACCTCTAGCGCTGAACCGATTTTGATAAAATTTGTTATGCAGATACTAGGTGTCCCGCGAAAGGACATAGGATACTTTTTGTCCCGATCCCGATAAACGAATTTTGGCGCAACGGAGTTGCGGGCGTCATCTTGTTAATTATAATTTAAATAACCTTGTTTCCACTTCATTACCCTTAGATTTCCTCGATTCCCTAGTGGACCTTTTTTTAAGGGGATACCTAAGGATGTTTTCTTTTTTCGTAATGCTAAGGAGATAGGGATAAGTTAATTTTCGGCTCCATAAAACCCTGAAACTTCCTTGTTCTAATGGGATCAGGATGCTGATAAGGCCAGGGAAAATAAATAAGATTATTAACATGGGATAAAGACAGAATAATGTGATAAGTATGAGATTTATAGTTTATACCCTGTTATGGCCGTCATAACTCTCACATATCTTAACGAGAGAAATAGTTTGTGGGAAGGATTTGAAAAACAAAATTCTATTTTATTAATAATTAGACGTTCCGCGCGGCTTCGCCCGCGTAAATTAGATTTTTCACAGACAAATCAGTCTACAAAAATAGCCTATAATCCTTCACGTGGTCTACTTCTTATCTGACCCAAATAACAGAAAAATTGCTCTAGTAGTTCGTGAGATATGCCCTTTCAAATAATTTCCCCCGTTTTTTCCACATTTTCTTCTATTTCTTCGCTCATATTAGTCCTAGCGTGATAAAATTTTGCCTATAGCCTTCCTCGATAAATGAACTATCTAACACTGAAAGAATTTTTCAAATCGGACTAGTAGTTCCTGAGATTAGCGCGTTCAAACAAACAAACAAACAAACAAACTCTTCCGCTTTATAATATTAGTATAGATATTTTTGTTTGGTGTGAATACTCATCTTTAGCACTCTTTAGACTTTTTCTTGGGATTCATAGGACTTAGGACAGTTTTGTCACATGTAAAAAAGTCTATCTTGAATTAATTGTCTTCCGACTTAGGGTCAATTCAGACCGCAACGCGACGCGTAGATGCATTTCTAAAGTATAGATTTGACAGATTTGAACAGCGTGAGACGTCTTGCCAATCTGTCAAATTCATACAAATTTAGAAATGCATCTACGCGTCGCGTTGCGGTCTGAATTGACCCTAAGGGTCAGTTCACATTGCGACATGACGTTGCGATGCGGTGCGATGCGTTTTCAAATGACCCATTCAAGGCTGAACTTTATTTTGTCACAATTAATCAGTAGTACTTATTGACAATGTGAGACTTTCCACCTGCGGTGTCCGCTACTTATTCCAATTTTAAATGGCTCTTTTAAAAATGCATTGCGTTGCTTATCGTAACTTTACAGTGTGTACTGACTCTGTCAAAAGATCTTCTGCTGCACTCAGTGACAAATATTAATTACTATTCTCAAAACGCTGAATTCTGTCCGTAGCGGTCATTGACCCCCTGTCAAAAAACTTGTCATATTTCATCGTTTTCTATACAAACCGCGATTGACAATGAAGTGACAGATTGTTTCTAGTCTAAGGCCGTATCGTATTTTGCATACTCGATGTGAACTGAGTAAGAAGTATATCACTTCGAACTCATAAATAGTTTAAGATTATCATTCTCAGAGTTACCAAGAGGTTTTTCGATGAATCTATAATAGTCTGTGTCTTTATAAGAGTTCAATTTTTTTTCTTAAATTAACTGAATACAGTGCGAGCATTTTTCATATTATAGCTCCTAGACAAAAAAGGTCAATGACCGCTGGTATCACCTTCAAATATTTTAACTATAGCCTGTAATTTAATGAAGATTTTGACGCGAAAATAGTGCTGCCGTTAGGGCCCTTCCACACGACGTATTTTTTGCGCACTGACGACGCGCGTTTTTGATGCGCTCGTCTTCTGCGCGTTTTCATCGCGTTCTTTTAGATATAAAGTTTACAACGTGTCGGCTTCCTTGTGTTTGCGGAGCGTTCAACTTGCGTTTGTATCGATACAAACGAGCGTAAAAAAACGTCGTGTCGAAGGGCCCTAAGAGATAACAAACTTACAACGATACAAACAAACGTTTTTCCACAAGCGTTTTGTAAGTCTCCCGTGGGAGGAGATATTTCAAGTTATTCGCGACAAGTTGTGACACTTATGTAAGTAAAAATCAAATAATGCGCCACTTCACAATCTGAGAAACTTGGGTCAACCGGAAATGTTATGAAAGGGTGTACAAGGAAAAATATATTTTGTGCGACACTCCATTTTTATTCACCATAAAATACTATACTAATATTATAAACTAGACGTTCCGATGAGATAGATATTTCACAGACAAATCAGTCTACAAAAAATAGCCTATGATCCTTCACGTGGTCTACTTCTTATCTGACCCAAATAACACAAAAATTGCTCTAGTAGTTCGTGAGATAAGCCCTTTCAAATAATTTCCCCCGTTTTTTCCACATGTTCTTCGATTTCTTCGCTCCTATTAGTCTTAGCGTGATAAAATATAGTTTATAGCCTTCCTCGATAAATGGACTATCTAAGAATCAAAGAATTTTTCAAATCGGACCAGTAGTTCCTGAGATTAGCGTGTTCAAACAAACAAACAAACAAACAAACAAACAAACAAACAAACTAACTAACAAACTCTTCCGCTTTATAATATTAGTATAGTGTGTCTGTCTGTTACCTCTTCACGCCCAAACCGCTGAACTGATTTTGCTGAAATTTGGTATAAAGATACTTTGAGAACCAAGAAAGGACAAAAGATAATTTTTATCCCGAAAAAAATGTAAAGAATCATCAAAATGGGTTCACAAACCATTTCTTAAGTTGAGAAACCTTCTCCTTTTATGAAAGAATAACATATAAATAAAAATCAGCCAAGTGCGAGTTGGATTCGCGCACGAAGGGTTCCGTACCATTATAGAACAAAAATAGGTAAAAAATGTGTTTTTTTTTATGGGAGCGCCCCCCTTAATTATTTATTTTATTTAAATATTATTATTAATTGTTAAATTATAAATACAACTGAGTATTTTGTGAACATTTCAAGTGCCTACCTATTGCCATTATTGATATCGAGCAAAAATAGCAAAAAAATTACGTTTGTTGTATGGGAGTATTTGTTGTTATAGCGGCAACAGAAATACACAATCTGTGAAAATTTCAACTCTCTAGCTATTACCGTTTTTGAGTTACAGCCTGGAGATAGACAGGCGGACAGACATCGAAGTCTTAGTAATAGGGTCCCGTTTTTACCCTTTGGGTACGGAACCCTGAAAACATAACATTAAGTAACTTGAATGTCGGTCAAAACGGATATAGAGTTGCACAGCGTGTTATGTCATTGCCAACTTTCACCTACGGGATGCTCAAGTCCGTTCTACAACCTCCATACATACTTCCATAGGTGGCGTCCACAAATTACGTGAGGTGTTTGAGGGGGGGGAGGGGGTCGAGTCAAATCTCATCTAATCTTACGTTGGAGAGAAAAAATTACGTGAGATTTGCCAATACTCCCCGTATTGGCAAATCTCACGTAATTTTTTTTCTCATAGTTACAAAAAAATATATACTATTTTTGGTGCATTTCATCCATATTATTTGTACGTATGCTTAAGATTTAATTGTAAGCGTAATCGTATTACTATTAAGATCATTCACTAACTCGTTCGAAAGAAAATAATTTCATTCATACTTGCCGTTATGAATCTAGGTACTTACTGACTGTCAAATAATCCAACGCGTTTACGTAAGAAAGCCACATTTTGAAAAATCTCACGTAAGATGTGGGGGTGGGGGAGGAGGTTGAATAAAATCTCACGAAATCTTACCAGAGGGGGAGGGAAGGTCAGAAAATTTAAAAAATACCTCACCTCCATTTATTAATATAATATTCAACACAAAACGGCGTGTCTGTCTGTTTCACGCTTGAACTAATTTTAATGGATTTTGGCATCAACAACAATACTTAAAGTCCCAAATATTCTATCTCAAATATTCAAATATTATCTCATAAAAGTGCTTATGACGGAAAAATGTAGGGCTTAATGTGTGATAAATGAATTTCAAAAATATTATATCAGATAACACCCGCAACTCCGTTGCGCCTAAATTCGTTTATCACGGAAAACGTACATTTCTCCGCAACAAATCTATCCCGAGACTCAAAGTATCTCCATACCAAATTTCATCAAAATAGGTTTAGCGGTTTAAGCGTGAACAGGTCACGGACAGACATAGTTTCGTATTTATAATATTACTATTAAAGTAAATAAAAACTACTTCTTAATTAATACCTCTATACAGATAGTATTTGGAGTGCTTACATCGCCCAAATAGAATAGTAAGCCTTTGTCTAGTCTAGTTAAGCTAGTAAATACGGGCGCAAAGTACAATGAGAATGTAACAGTTTTTGTCTTCTTCTCTAGGAATGAAAATATGAATTAAATTCCTTTCATTACGAATTAAATTACTTACACGGTGTAAAGCTGAAATCATTAATTGGAAAACCTCCTACTCCTATTTTTCTTCTGATTAATTTCGTTTAAAATTAGGGTGAAAATATTGACCCATATCCTTACTTTCCAGTAACAATTTATTATGTCAACTTACCCATAACCCTGTATAATGTATTAGATTTTACTGTAATCTATCATTACTATTTTTGTATTGACTATCACTTTTCAAACGTTCCAATTGATGAAACTCCAAAAATCAGCTAGCTCATCAATCAAGAAAATATCAAGAATAATAATTTACTAATTTCGTCCAAGTTAATGAGAATTGGAGTTCTGATATACTCTGTGGCCTAAAATCCATTTCGCAGGTGGCGGCTAACGATTCTAATCACGTGGGTCCCTTCAGACGTGCCCTATTGGCTGCAGGCGTCCCGAGGGCCGACTGGGGCCTTCACAATGCGCAATTCGATTTCGGTTCGGATTCGATTGAGATTCGGCAACTTCCTTTCGCTATTGTCATCGATTGTAGTCAACCGTGTGAATTCGGTTCGTATTCTGTTCGTATTCGATTCGGATTCAGCAACTTCCTTTCGCTTTTGACATAAGTCACCCATGTGAATATTCAAATTCGATTCGGATTCGATTCGGATTCTATAACTTCCTGGCGCGTTTTTGCACATAACTAGTGAGTCCCGTATAAACGCGGGATATAATAATAGGTATACGCTAATTTCTCAAAGAGCCATTGAAAACTGAACTTTATTTACTAATGAAGAAAATACACATTTTATTGACAGACCACCGTGGTGTTGCGCTGTCTATTCCAATTTTGAATAGCTCATTTAAAAACGCACATCGCCTTGATTCGTTGAAATGTGAACTAATCCATATTACTTACTCTACTTTGGTTTTACCAATAATCGCGCGCTAAGGTTCTAATCGAAACGGGAATTGTGAGTAAACCCCTCAGGTCGAACTAACTAGGTTCATTTGTCTTCAATCTTTTTAATTTGATCGAAGTTTTCAATGGATGTGAATAATTTACCGTTTGAATCTATCTACTTCTTGCGCTTTTAAACCCAGCTGGATCCGTACATTTTAAATGATAATTAAACCATAGGCCACATTTACGAAATGAAATGCATGGCTCTCGAAGGGTTGTTATTAATTGATGTTTCCGTCCCACTAGACCAGCCACTCTCAAAATGTACTTCGTAGAGTCCTGGGGCTCTGCAGAGACCGAGTCCGCGAGCAATACGTAAATTGTTTAAATAGAAATCTTCAGATATAGGCATGGAGACAATTAATTCAAAGACGAAACATTATTTTTTGGGGGTCCGTCCAAAATGTTACTTCCCACCAAAGAGTTTTAGAACCGTTGGACTACACTTTAAAGAGTAGGGCCACTATATCTCGGAGGCCATAGCAAATACAAATACTATCTATATATTAATACGCGAGCGAAAAACTTTGTATCCCTTTTGACGAAAAATGGGGAAACGTAGGTGAATGAAATTTTGCACAGTTATAGTTTATATGGTGAAGGAGTGCATCGAGCTAATATTATTTTGAAATTATGCTTAATTTTATCATACATTTTTTTAACAAATAAAACATTACACATACTACAACACACACACTAGGAAAGATGACAGATTTTTGTGTGACAAACCCTATACATACGAATTATACTCTTTTATTTATGGTTGAAGTCTGTTGACAACAAGTTGACAAATTGAAAATGGATTATAGTTTTTTTTATTATTGAATCTTAGATACTATTAGAGCCATCGCAAACAGTGCGACTTGTAGTTGCGTCTAGTCGTTGCGTCTAGACGCCGAGCTGTCGCTTGCATCGACGACTAGTCGTTGCGTCTAGACGCCGAGCTGTCGCTTGCATCGACGACTAGTCGTTGCGACAGACGCCGTGCAGGAAGCCATCATTAGTAGTAGAGTATTCGAGGGAGACGGCCGTGTTGTTCATCTTGTGAGTGAATATGGATGAGGTTCTATACTCATTCGAACCAAACAGCAAGACGCGCTTCGACGACCGAAATGAACACGTCAATATCGAACGTATCCATTTTGAGATTATCAACAGACGTACACCTTGGATAGCGCTCACAGCGAGACTGACGCGCGACTGTCGTCGTGTGTGCGCGTGTACGCGACTCCAGACGCAGCGACTAGACGCGAGCGCGCGCGGCTCCTTTACACGGCCAGTCTGAGATCAGCTTAGTCCCAGAGACAACAGTTGAAAAAAATATATGATAAAGTCAATATTTTTTACAAAATATAGGTAGTAGACCTAATGTCCTTGAAACTAAGGTCGAATTTCGACCATTGGGCGATCTCTAGTACTGTTAATCCGCCCCTATATTGTACGTGTAAACTTATTAACAAATAAAGCGAAGATCGAGTTTGTAATTTAATTATTTATAATGGATCCAGCAAATATCTCCGATACAGGCAACATTGATATTAAATTTTGATAAAAGCTCCGAATTGAGTATACAATTTGTAATATCAAAACGTTACTTTTATTAATTAATTTCTCTGTCCGTAGTTTGGTATAAGTAAAATTTCCATTTCGATTCAATTATGTTGCGATACTGTTACGATTCTAATTAAAAACGTGAGTGGAAGAACCAGATAACTAACATTTGATAAAATAAGGACAATAATAACTCATTTTCTCCCATATAATTATAACAAACCTTGAAACTTACCTACTTCGGAATCTAGCTAATATATCTGGCTACACACAAAATCCACAAAACGGCAATTTCTTCCAATAACGTGAAAGCGAATAATTGAAAGATTTTAAAGACTGAGAGACGTGTTATACCAGACTAGATGTTCCGCGCGGCTTCGCCCGCGTAATTTAGGAATTTCACGGAAACCGTACATTTTTCCGCAAAAAATCCTATGTCCCTTCACGTGGTCTATACTTCATGTGTGCCAAATAACATAAAAATTGCTCCAGTAGTTCTTAAGATAATAAGCAATTTCCAAAAAATTTCCCCCGTTTTTTCCACATTTTCCTCTATTTCTTCGCTTCTATTAGTTTCAACGTGATAAAATATAGCTTATATAAAAAGTATCATTTGTCCTTTCTCGTGACTCAAAGTATGTCCATACCAAATTTCAGAAAAATCGGTTCAGCGGTTTGAGCGTGAAGAGGTAAGAGACAGACCGGCAGACACACTTTCGTATTTATAATATTAAGTAGATGTATGCTATGTAAATATAGATTAATGTTTGTATGTATAAGCTTAATTATATTTTGGTTTAAAAGCTTAAATTCACCCAATATTTTGTCATGAGAAAATGGAAATCGTAGTGCATAATTTCACCGAAATACGTAGGTTACACGATCAGTTTTTCATCAATCTGATCCATCAATCTGATACACTCATACACTGATTTATACACGCACTCATATTGTCAACCACAAATATTGGAGTATGTCACGATGGCACCTACTCTCTACATCATAATAGAACGACCGCACCCCGGCACACTATTAGTGCATCGATGTAATAAATATAGATGCAATTCGAAGGCTTCGAAATGTGGAGATTGTGAGTCAATATAAATTCGCATTTATGTCAAACCAAATTTGGGCTAACAGATCTAGAGATATTTGGAGCTATTTTTAACTTTTGGTATGACGGATCATAATTATTATGTGAAAAATATTCTACATCAACTTGTTAAAATTTTCCTATGATAATGAGATACATAAGTGCTCTAAATTACATAACAAGCAAAGCTTAATCATAAGATACTAGATGTTTTCCGCAATCTATTTAGATATTCAATCACAAGTCGTACATTTCTGAATGAATTTGGATAGATAAAAATATAACTCTTTATTTCAGCCTAGGTTTGTCCATATCTTACACTTGATGACGCCCGCAAGTCCGTTGCGCCAAAACTCGTTTATCACGCGGGAACCGTACATTTTTCGAGATAAAATGTATCCTATACTTGCCTGGGACTCAAAGTATATCTATACAGCATTTCACTAAAATCGGTTCTGCGGTTTAAGCGTGAAGAGGTAACAGACAGACAGACACACATTTGTATCCAAAGACCAACGTTTTCTGACCAATACAGCTAAAATTCAGCAGGGCTAGCATAACAACAGTAGACATGGGAAAGAATCGACATACTGACAGATTTTATCGACAAAATGGCGGATTTCTATTGTCTAACTGTCACTTTGTCTTGTCTTACTGACATTTTCTATCTTGACTTTGTCTATTCTTTCGTAGAAAGAAACTGTTTCTATAGTGACCATGCTACGCCTGCAGGTGTTGAATAGATAATTTAATTAACCTGCGCAAGCGCATGCCTTATCTAGCGATACCACATCGCGGCTTTCATCTGTGTCTGTTGCCCTGTTACCTCACGGTTCGTGGCGTAACAGTAAGTGGCAGTCCGAGTGTGGCCGCCCCCGCCGCCTGACCACGATCACGGTACGGTCCTACTGTTAATTTATATACTGTGTCATCGGATTTTCGTTTAAGTCATTGGATTTTGGATTGTGTCAGATTTTTGGTTGTGTCAGCGATTTTCAAGTGTGCCATATTGCAGGCAGGCTGTTTAGTGTTTATATACGTGGTATTTTGTATACTTTACTAGATTTTTAATCGTGTCATTTTTATGTCATAAAATTTTCGGTCGTGTAAGCGATTTTCGGGTATGTCATTTTGCAAATGTAATATGAGTTATGACACGGTGTTTTCATGTCTACAATTCACTCGATTTTTATTGTGTCATTGGATTTCGACTATTGTGTCATATTTCTTCAGAATAATGATGGTGTTTTTGTTTGATAAGCTTCGCTAGCTTTCTGTGAACGTCTTTTGAATTTTATGACCGGATTTTTTGATGTGTCATTCTTAATCTGTATCATATTTCCCCAAAGGGGTTAAGTTTTTAACGTTCAGTAAACGTCAAACGATTTTGACTTGAGTCTTTATTTAAAAAATACATATCTCCAATAATATTTTTCTTTGAAATGTTATTTCTTTGGAGCCCAAATAAATAATATTACGGCGTACAAAGTTAATTTATTAAGTTTGTTGTTTGTCCTCGAAGATTTATTGACCTCAATCTGCGGCTTAATATATCAAAGTTAAGACTTCTACAAGAATCTTAATAAGCTTATTTCGTAATAATTAAGTGGTAATATTCAGGCTGACTTGTGAAATTAGACTTTAGAGTAGGTAACTTGAACATGATGTTTTATAGGTTGTTTTTCATTTATCTTTTAAAATACCTTTCTTTAAAGAACACGCTGTGTTTTATTTTTATCTGATACGTAAGAAGTGTGACTAGACAGACAAGGACAAATCATTAGATAACTATAAGGCAGGGGTCACCAAATGGCGGACCGCGGTCCGCATCCGGACCGCCCGCGCCGACCCATTGTGTGCGGACCAAGCATGTTCGAAGATGAACTTCGTTAAAAATTAATTTCGGTCTCGATATACTGATGAACATGTAGCAACAAAAATTGACACTTTTCTCATTGATACAAACAAATACCTTTGTAATTTTCGTAATTACATATTTTGTTTAATTTTTTTTATTTTATGTGTGGACCGCGAAGGTCATTTTATTTCTTAAAACGGACCTTGAGCGAAACTAATTGGTGACCCCTGCTATAAGGTATGGATCGTTTTTAGTAAGATAGTAAAATTTATATTTTATCGTTTGTAGCAAATCTCGTGTACTAAATAAGTTACGGAAAAAAACGAAAGAATACTCAATAAGGTACTTACGGAAAAATCTGTCTGCAGTATCACAAAATGCGAAGTAATACAAAAAAATTCAAGTAAAACCACAAACGTCAAATGTTGTAACAAATTTAAAATTCCATTACGACATTAATAGCTTATGAATGACTATTTCGCAGTAATTATGAATTATCATAATGTACAAAATATAATTTCTTCATTTACAAATGATTGGAAATTCAAATTGGGACATTAATGCATTAATTTAACATTAGTCACAACTAAAAATGCGAGAAAATTTTAGATATTATGATTCATGGGTTTGATATAGCAAGTGGCAAATTCGGAAAAATGTGGTGTTCCTTTTGTAGGCTTTATGTAATTTGGTCGGACTATGTCTAGGAGACAGATCACAAGTAACATTGTAAGTAAATAATCCGACCAAGCAGGTCCTATACATATTATGTATATGAAACAATTTCTTTGAAGGTACATTTTAGATTGGACCTAGAGGCTCAAGAACGTGTTACGACCGCTTTCATAACACGTTTGACAAACTTGGATCTATAAATTATTTAATAACCAGAACTTAGTTTCCGATTTACTACGAGTCTTCTATTAAATAATCTACTACTAGTTTTGTCTTCCTTACCTCGTTTTCGAAATTTACAGCTTGGCTTAAAAGAGTGCGTTTTAAATGGGGGCCTTTTCATTATTATAGCAACCCAACGCTACGCTTGAACGCACTTTTGACACAAAATATACTAGTGTTGACAAGTACTGTAATGTTGCCACAAATAAAATACATGTGGCACTCGGGGACTGCCGCGATAAAGCTATTGCATAGCACTTTTTATCAACTTATGCAATTATAATTCGCATACGTCTAGTTGCGCGCACACTAACACCGTGCTGAAGTCTGGCAACGCCGCGACGGCCGGCACAGCGGTGCGGTAGCTCCGAAGCGCTGTGCCGGTTGAAGTGGGTTGTGTTAGGTTTTTTCGTTGCGGGATTTCTTGATTCAGTAACCGCGCTCCAGACCCGCGATAAAAGCTTTGCAATAGCTTAAAACTTTTAGTTACAGCTGTCACCGTGCCAGACTCTTTTTTGCCAAGCTGTAGTCCCCTAATTTCTTATTCCTTTGACCTTCTCAAAAAAATATATGAGTTTCTCTTTATCTTAATCTCTCAATAATATTTGTATCTATTAATCTAAAGTTGACGACAACATGACATCAGTTACAACAATTTACCTAGCAGTAGTCCCGAAGCGCACAGTTTCCAAGATTTCCAACAGACTAATACGAACTGAAGACACGTCGTTAGGGAATAAAGTGGCTTAATCTATTCGTCTAAATCTAAATAAACTAGAGTTCGCCCAATGGTCGAAATTCGACTTTAAATTTAATTATAAGTTTCAATGCTATTAATATTCTATTACCAAAATATTGACTTTCTTTTTCTTCTTTTGGCTCCCCGTTTAAAGTATTGACTATTTCAGATTTAATTAAAAAAAAACAACAATCCATTTTCAATTTGACAACAGACTTCAACTTCAAACTTCAAAAAGAGTAATTCGTGTGTATAGGCTTGTCATTCAAAATATCGTTGTGTGCACATTGTAGTGAGTGTAATGTTTTATTTATTAAAATAAGGTATGATAAAAACATGAATTTAAAACAATATTGTCTCGATGCACTCCTTCTCCATATAAACTATAACTGTGCGAAATTTCATGCACCTACGTTTCCGCATTTTTCGTCAAAAGGGGTCCAAAGTTTTTTTGCTCACGTATTAATATAATATAGATACTGGTAGAGTGCTCGCTTGAATAACCCCGGTTTACAATTCATTCGGATCTTAATCCATGCTTCTGTACTATCCACACTTACCCTGGATATATTGTAAGTGCAAAAGTGTGGATGTGTCTATATGTAACCTCTTCACGCTTAAGAGCCTGCTGATAAAAATGTCAAAGCACGCTAGCCCCGCCTACACACCCCGCTATCCTCCAATCGTGATATTATAATGATTCCATGAATCGTGCTCCCGAGCAATGTTCTTTACGCCGCAGCTAATAGTGAACAATATCGCGTAACAATGGTTCCCGCATTATAGCATGAAATTAAAGTTCGTAAGTCCCAAAACTGTTTTTGATGATTACTTAAAAATTGAATACAATACTAATATTTCCTTTTGCCATTATTTTATAAAGTGTGTGATTGTAGTAGTGCAAGTTATTTAATGATAGTAACTCAATAAGTGTAACTGCAGATATTTGTTGAAAAGCCCAGAAAAATTCATAATTTCGAAAAATATAACTATCGAGTCAAAATAAGTGAATCGTGTTTTCCGTTTAGCAAATATCAGATAAATATACAATGATTAAATAAATCTTAATTTCATTTAAGTCAATCGTCTTCCGGGATCGTAATACTTATTAGAAAATACGGCAAAATTGGCAGCCCGCTCTTAAGCCGCTCAACCGAGTTTGATGAAATTTGAAATGCAGATACTTCGAGACCCGGGAAAGGACATAGGATTAGTTTTCGTTGTGGAAAAATGTACGGTTTCAGGCTCCAGCACGATAAAAAAAAATTGGCGCAGCGGAGTCGCGGGCGTCGTCTAGTTAAAATACTTAATATAATGTTCAAAACGGTGCGAAAGAAACTACTTTTCAGAAAACTGTGAGCACAATGTCAAGCTTTTATAGATACTTTGTATTCAAAGTAATGCACAGTCAAGAGAAATATAAAAGCCCCTTGGAGAATTAACGCTCAATAGAAATAAAACCGTGTTTATGGGTTAGGTTATTAATATTGTTCTAGATTCTAGTTCAATACCTATAATGAGGCTTTGTTTATGCTATGCAAAACTAATTAATTATTTGCAGTTGTCTCGCAATATTTTCCCCACGGGAATCGTACATTTTGCTGAAACGAAAGTCTATGTAAGTATAATTGATAAACAGCTGCACTTTAAAGCCATACCGTCTATGAGTTTAGTAGTTTTGCGTAAAAGGGTAACATAGAGTTTAAGTGAAATAAACATAAAATTTAAATGTCTGTTAGTAATTTTAAATAAACAGCTTTTAAAATGGCACTTCGAAGAATACAATGTGATATTATAAGCTTATTAGATAGCTCAGTTTAGAACGTCAGCCGTGTAAGCTTATTGTCATAATAAATATTATAATATTATTATTAGTACTATACACTTATCCATAATATAATAATATACGATACATATTATACTGCTCATGTAACAAGTTTTATACGTGGGAGAGCCTTGCTTCGGCACGAATGGGCCGGCTCGACCGGAGAAATACCACGTTCTCACAGAAAACCGGCGTGAAACAGCGCTTGCGCTGTGTTTCGCCGAGTGAGTGAGTTTACCGGAGGCCCAATCCCCTACCCTATTCCCTTCCCTACCCTCCCCTATTCCCTTCTCTTCCCATCCCTACCCTCCCCTATTACCCTATTCCCTCTTAAAAGGCCGGCAACGCACTTGCAGCTCTTCTGATGCTGCGAGTGTCCATGGGCGACGGAAGTTGCTTTCCATCAGGTGACCCGTTTGCTCGTTTGCCCCCTTATTTAATTAAAAAAAAAGTTATAATATTATGTAATCAAGATTTGGCCTTGTCGTTTTACTAATAGTCCATAAGCTTCCATAATTTACAACAATACAAGGTATTTTCTCACAATATCAATTACGCTAACCTTCTTTATAATCACTTAGTAGATGCGTTGACACGTTAACTAAACTTCTATACTAATATTATAAATTCAAATTTGGATAAAGACACTTTGAGTCCCGGGAAAAGGTCATAGGATTTTTAGGCTAAATGTACAGTACATTTACACACCATACGATAAATAATATTCTAGAGTTAGGTATCTATCTTATCGTTTCTCTCTTTTTCTGTCCCTCACTTTTTGAAGAATTTTAAGAATCATCGTTCAGACCTCTACTTATTTTTCAGACTACAGCTTTTATCCAAAAACTAGTTTTATATTTTATTATATTACCATTTTTTATTTCTCCTCTGGAAATGTACATATTTTTCTATACAACAATATTAAAATACAAGCCAGCCATACAAAAAACAGCCTTCATACAATCGCCTTTCGCAATGAAGCGCCTTGACTTGATCAATTAACATAGGTCGTATAATATGTTTGGAATAATCATCATCATCGCTTCATCATAAACAAGTTAGATCGATACCATGGCCTCATGAAACCGGCGTGATATTGCAAGTACCGGAGCCCCAAGAAGTTTGAAAAAAATCACAAGTTTAGCTATGGCGGTTCTTGAGATACAGCCTGGAGGCAGACAGACAGACAGACAGGCGGACAGAGAACGAAGTCCCAGTAATAGGGTCCCGTTTCTACCCTTTGGGTACGGAACCTAAAAAATGAATAAAAGAACTGACGACCTCTGTGGCTCAATTGGTTGAGTGTGTGGCAGCTCAAGCCGGGGGTCGCGGGTTCGAATCCCGCCGACGGAACAAAAAGTTTTCAATGTTCCCGGGTCTGGATGTGTATTAAATATGTGTATAATATAATAAACATCTTAAATATATGTATAGTACAAAAGTATTAAATATATTTCCGTTGTTGGTACCTGTAACACAAGTCCTTCAGGTACTTAGCACGGGGCCAGACTGACGTGGTGTGAAGCGTCCATAGATATTATTATTATTATTATTATAACTAATTGAGGGGGACCCTACATTTATTCATCGAGTTATTCGATCATCACGTTGCTGTAAACCAATCCTTGCAAGACGAACAAAAACCAATGGGAACGAAAAACTCCTGGAGTAAGGACCGGCAGAAGTGAAAAAGAAAACTGCAGAAACAGACATTCTTTTTCGCAGCTCGGTAAAAGCAAGAGGGGGACGTTAAATCCCCTCTTAAACTACGCTAAAGGTCTACTCTCCCTCCGTCCTATGAATTGTCGTTCAGGTCATATGACGCACTGACGCAAGTTTAACATTTTTGTGTCATTTAAAAAAACTGACACAGCACAATACAGCGAATTTTTCACTTCAAAACCGACAGTACTCGAAAGACATAATATGAGTAATCGGTCTAACTGTAGTTTATGCTAACACTAGATGCAGACGCCCACAACTCCGTTGCGCCAAAATTAGAATATCGCGCGGGAACCGTACATTTTTCCGGGATAAAAAGTATCCTATATCCTTTCCCGGGACTCAAAGTATCATATCAAATTTCATCAAAATCGGTCCTGCGGTTTGGGCGTGAAGAGGAAACAGACAGACCGACAGACAAACAAACAGACAGACAGACAGGCACACTTTCACATTTATAATATTAGTGTGGACATTAGTATGGATTACTGAAACTATGTACAAACTACAGACAGACAGGACAATGTAAGCGAGCTCTCCGTTGCAAGCTTGTGTCAATCATTGCACAACTGACTTTGGCAACCTATTGATGAGAAACATCACTTTCGTCATGAGCATCGTCTCTGTAGTAACTCTGTCGCATATTGTGCATTGTGTTGAGTCAGTTAAAAACGAAAAACCCCCGAAGTAAATACCGGCAGAAATGGAAAAAAAGCAGAGCAGGTGTACATTTAAAAAGAAAGAGAAAGATATATTACTTCCTTACGAATTTTCGATCAGGGTCACGTGTCCTGCCCTAAAAAAGCGCACAATGCCGCTAAGGAAGCCGTACTTCGCTTCCTAAACTAAGAAGTTTTCGATAGTTGATGTCATTTTAGGAATAGTGTCGTTCTTAAACAGAATGAGCGTTTTTAAGCATTAAGCATTTTTAAGCAATAAGAACTTTGTAAGAATTTTCAAAGTTTTCTATTATCTAATTGACTGACTCTTATTGTTATACAGTATACACCTTCTCCTTGACTGTCCTGCTCTACTACAGAGCAGAAACAGGCACCTTGGTCATTACGAATACTCATCCACAGAGGAAATTCGTGGCACCAACCCCAACCACATCGTTCAATTTATGAGCAGCATTGGGTTGGGGACGGTACTCTAATGCGAAGGAGTCACAATAGATCCTCAAGGGTCGCAGTGACACCAGGGCTGCTTGACCTGCCTTCAGCACAAAAAATAAGACTCTTATTGTTTATTTAGCTAACTCTCATGTGACTGAATAGAGTTTATTTCACGAAGTTTTTACGTATACCCTTCATCCAATAGACTTTTTACCTTAATTAAGTTTCAAAAACATGTTACAGAAAACTTTAATTCAATAAATTGAATTAAAATCCTTCAAGTTTAAGCCTCAAGTTCCGTAATGATGTATTCCTCAAAATACTCCTTCATTGTGACAGCCGCTCGGGTTTTATTAGCTGATAGATGGGCACAGTCTTAAATATAATAAAACCCCAATTCAGCGTTTGACGAAGGCGAAATGAATGTTTCAGTTAGGGGAGCCCATTAAGAGATTTTGTGAAATATTCAAGCGCGTCAAAATAAGGTAGTATAGATGTCCCGCATATCTAGTTATCATTGTTCTAAACATTTAAGCTGAGTTAAATTGCAAGGACTATATTATAATTTTTCACAGACAAAAACAAAGCTTTTCTGTTTTCCGACTTAGACCACTCAGCTAACACTTTTATTGTTTTACCGAAATCCTAAATACGCATTTTCCATTATTAGAACAATATATTCTTGTTTTTTCTTAGCTTAAAATGGCTGCACTCTCATATTGATTCACCACTAAAACGCTCATTACCTTTTCCGCATTCCCTTACAAAACCTTCTGGCTCTACACGATGCTCGAGCATGTACACAAACAGTGTTCTGGGCTCCCCTACTCTTCACAAATGTGTAAATTAAGCGTGAGCTTGGGTGATAAATTACATGGGAAAATCAATAGGAGTGACAATGCCGTACGTAATTGTTTTAATGTTCGTCTTATGTAGGTACAGTATGATTACTATATTACTTATACTAGCCCTCTTACTGATAAAAAGATACTAATTATGAATTTGTCAAGCCGCCAAGCTATTTTGCTAAAGGTTAGATCCTTTCGAAGACAAAGACTGTTTTATTATAGCTTGTAAAAACTGAAACCTCAGAGTCTATCTTTTTAATCATCAGGATGATAGAAAAAATGTGGTTAGAATTAATTTCGGACAGCAGCAATTCTAAATAATGATGGTGATAGAAAATATGTTGATGATGATTCCAAAACTATAAATTAAGTTATTATGATCTAAAATCATCATAATATTTGCATTAAAACTAAGGAATTTCAGACCAAAAAGTTGGTCGCATTCATTTAGATTATTACGCAAGCTTAAAAATTATATTTACTCAGTTAACTGTGTCGTGCTGTATGCCAATAACCTTACACAAAAGAATTACATAACGTGTGTCACGCGAGCAATGCTACATACATTGCGTGTTTTGCTACCAAAGAATTCCGTTGCAAATTAACAAGAAGCGATGTATGATAAAACGAGCGAATCTGTCGCTCCTTTCACTTTTGTCGGTTTTGCGGCGATTTAATCAGTACATTAACGTGGACGTAGAAAGTGTTACGTATCACGTAATTAATGTAACTGGCTGATAAGTGGCACGAATCTCTTGACCCTCTTTATCAGACAAATCGTTGGTTGTTCGCTTAAAATTATTTTGTGATAGGCATAACAACGAAAAACTCTGACACAAGTAGAGGTATAATATAAATGTATAAAAAGGCTTTATATATTCGTAAATATTATTATAGTCTTCGCGTACATTATTATATTAGGTTCTAAATGTTGCCCATTTTTTTTATCACGCAGAAGCCAATAGTACGGGAGCCCTAGAACAAATTTTTTTTTGATTACTATCAAGCTAATTTTTTGTGAGTAGCTTCTTTTTTATAAGACGAACAACATTTTTATTTGCAAAAAATCTCGAAAATGGTAGCTAACAGAGATAGAAAGGATTTCATACTTTGATTTGATGGTCCTAAAATATGGATTGTTCTATTCGTAGGACAATGTTACTCTTAAATTATATAACTAATAACCTATCAATATACAAAAAGTCAGCTCGTTAGGGTTCCGCTACAGGGTTCTGTAATCAACAAAACTTGGTTGACTGTCAGCTACTCACAAAAAATTTGCTACTCACGAAAAATTAGCTTGATAGTAATCAAAAAAAATTTTTGTTCTAGGGCTCCCGTACTACGACCTTTTTTCCGAAAAAAAATTTATCCTATCTCCTTTTCCGAGACTAAAAGATCATCTAAATCAGTCCAGCAATACAAGTTAGAGACACATAGATAGACGTACATACATGTTTTAAATTATAAACTACTAGATGACTGATTAATAGATGATGAAAAAATCGCTTATCTCGCGGGAACCGTACATTTTTCCGGGATAAAAAGTATCCTATGTCCTTTCCCGGGACTCAAATTATTCCTTTACCAAATTTCAGCAAAATCGGTTTAGTGGTTTGGGCGTGAAGACGTTATAGACAGAGAGACACACTTTCACATATATAATATGATATTATGTATTATGAATATAAGTAATAATAATTGAAAAGAAAGATATCAAAGAGAATTATTACTAAAACTTTAACTTTTTTTATTATCATGCAAACTCACCTAGAACTTCATACGTGTAACAATTTACAAAGTTTCGTTTACGCATTTCCATTCAGAACGTATGTTCAAAGGCCAACTGCGGAACGAGAATTGGTTAGGTTAGGTTCAGATATTACCTCTAAGGAAACCCTTATGGCAAGAACTTAAAGTTTAGTTTACAGAAACTCCGAGGTAGTATATCTGTGAAAGGTAATATTTCACTTCTAACGTCCCTAACCTACTCGAGTTCTCATATTCACTATTATTCTTTGTTTCATTTGAATATGTGTAACTTATATTTCAACTTTTGTGCAGAATGTGGTAGAAAAAAGATGAGTCGCATTTTCCGATTTTCTTTTAGGTTAATAATGCTTTTTAGTAACATACTTGCAAGGAATAAGGATCTTATTTAGGGTTAGTTTACATAGCAAATTCCAATTCCATAGCATGGAATAGCACGTTGCAATTTGAACTAATACGTCTAGTACCCCGCAAACGATCAAATTGTTTGTCAAATTTTACGTGTTTGTCAAACAGTTTGATAGTGTACAGCTTTTTTTAAGCGTTTGTCAAACAAACTACGTGTTTGACCTGTTTGAAGAAAATTTGGATTTGCGTAGCGTTTGATAAACGTGTTTGAACGTGTTCCGCTGTATTTGTCAAACAAGATCTCATGATCTCAAACCGATTCTAGCTAATTGTTTGACAAACTTGTTTGATGCACGTTTGATCGTCTGCGCTGCTGTTTGATGAAAACGTAAATTACATCAAACATGTTTGTCAAACAAATTTGATCGTTTGCGGGGTACTTAAAACGTAAACTAAAACGTTGTCATGGGGGTTTTAATTTTCATGAAGTTTTCATTTGAGTCACAATCTAGCCAATCGTCAAACTGCATTTGAATGACACATTGATAGGAGTGAGTGACTGAGTTTCAAACTTAAGTGACACATGTAGAGTATTGTAGAGGTGTATAACAAAATTTGTCGCATGTCGCAACAGTTTAATCACAAAAATATGTTATCTGCGACTTCGTTTCCCAGCAACTCGTTTGTCACGCAGGAAACTTTGGCGGTACCCACAATTAGCGCCACATTCCTGCATCGCGCTATCGAAGTTTTCTAAGCGCGTCGGTATATATACGACAGCTGAAATCAATCATGTGGTCTTCTGCCTCACCAAGCATAACACCTCGTTCGGTCGGAAGATCTTCCTTTGCGGCCTCCACGCATATTCCCACAAAACGTATATTTCTTCATTATAAAAACTACCCCATGCCTTTTCCAGAGTTGAGCCTCTCAACGCTGGATTTTTCTTAATTATATTATGCATACCAAATCTATATAAATAAAAATGAATCCATATATCCCTTGGTCACGACATCACGCGTAAACAGCTGGACCGATTTCACTAATTCTTTTTTTGATGTGTTTGTTATTATCAGGAGAAGGATCTTATGACAGAATAATTTAAAAAAAATTGCGCGGAAAATTAGAAAATTTAAGAATTCTTATTTCTAATCTAACATTAGCACTCTGAGCAATATGTCATAAACTTTTGTAATATAACATTATGGCATTTGACATAGAATTGACAGAATGCATTTTTGTGCGACGGGATGGCGATGGAAGTTGCCATGGTGCCATACTTATTTAGTCACTTCAATTTGCTTGTTCTGGTTTTTTCTGCTCTATTATTATATCTTATATTTGCATGGTCGCATGAAGTCATCGCTCATCCGTGCTCAGTGCATGGCAATCAGTTTGCGTTATAACTGTACATATTTTTCGCCTCAACTCTGACGCTGGCAACTCCTAAATGGGGAGGCTTACGCCAAAAGAAGAAGTAGTCACTTCAATAAAATGATGGGCGAAATCGGAAATACTTTATATGGCAAAACAACCTTTGCCGGGACAGCTAAATGGGTTCAGCGGTTCAAGCGTGAAGGTAATAGACTGACACACTTTCGAGTTTATGATATTAGTATGGATGCATAATGTCTATTGCATTAATAAACTATGTTTTATGATAGCAGAAATCTCATAAATAAATACGTTATGTCACCAATATATTATTTTAACATCCAAAATATTCATAATCGCATAAATATGAGCCACATGTTTTGTTACGTAATGATTTTGATAATAAACAAGAGATTTTTGACAGCTGTTCTGTAGATTAGTTGCATCTTGAATAAAGCAGGTTAGTTAGTTGGGACCAAAAGGGTACGCTTTTTCCGAACGAAAAACATAATTTTTGACGGCAATTTCACGCTTTTTCTTACATGCGTATCATCGTCTGCTCGCAGATCCGCGTTAAAGTTGCCCGCATCCGTACTTACTAATATTATAAATTCGAAAATGTGTCTGTCTGTTACCTCTGCACGCCCAAACCGCTCAACCGATTTTGCTGAAATTTGTTGAGTCCCAGAAAAGATAATAGGATACTTTTTATCCCGGAAAAATTTACGATTCCGGATATACGAATTTTGGAATAACGGAGTTGCGGGCGTGATCTAATTAATCTATAAATATAAAATAAATATACTATTATAAACAAACTCTATTTTAATTCACAATTCCAGTCTCTTTTATCTGCAAAAGAACTTGAGTCCCTCAAGAGCAATAATCATTTACATTTTAACAAATGCCTTGAGGAAGTTAAAAGTGTAATTAAAATAAAGTGTACAGGGAAATCTATGGAAGCATCCAGAATATAATTAAACACTTGTAGTTCTTTGTTTTGTTTGAACTAAAATTTATATTACGCGGGTACCGTGTATTAATTTTAGTTCAACATTGATGCAAATTAGTTATTTTTATGGTCTGGTCCATTTTTTATCACACTATAATAATACCCCCACACCGGTTTCGGTGGCGGACGGTACTGCGCACGCACTTGGACACTATAATATTACTGCCTAGATTCAATGAAACCAGGCTAACGCAGGAGTAATTTTATAGTGCCCAAATATGTGCGCAATACACAAGAGCACTCTCTATTCCTTTACCATAACCCAGTGGACCGGACGACCGACACGACGACTGCGAGAGATCAGGCACAGGACCGACTTTTTACATGCCCATCCGACGCATGGATCATCTTACTTGTTAGACAATCAGGTGATCAGTCTGCATTATCCTAATCAAGCTTGGAAATAACATGTTTCCAACGCAAAAATCGGACCAACGACCTCCGAGTCAAGAGCCACGCTCTAAACCACTGGACCACGGAGGCACCCTGCGTGGTTCAGTGGTGACACTGAACCACATGATCATGCAATTTGTTTGGTAGTAAGTAAGACTGGATCTCTCAAGCTAACTTGCATTCTACCAACTAATGCACTAAGGTACAAACTTTAATATTTTCTGCCTCTCTTCAAGCATCTTATATTTTGATGCTTACTTCCTCAAGTTATGTCAGTCACCCACCAGCTGATCACTTTCACTATCAAAGACGTTAAACAAACTGTATAATATATAGATTGCTTTAACATTCATTGCAAACTAGATGACCCATTAAATTCGTGTCACTTAAGAGCGGGCTGTGCAATTTTGCTGTGTTTTCTAATAAGTATTACGATCCCGGAAGACGATTGACTCAAATGAAATTGAGATTTATTTAATCATTGTATATTTATCTGATATTTAGCTAACGGAAAACACGATTCACTTATTTTGACTCGATAGTTTTATTTTTCGAAAATATGAATATTTTTGGGCATTTCAACAAATATCTGTTACACTTATTGAGTTACTATCATTAAATAACTTGCACTACTACAATCACACACTTTATAAAATAATAGCTAAAGGAAATATTAGTATTGTATTTAGTTTTTAAGTAATCATAAAAAACAGTTTTGGGACTTACGACCTTTACTTTCGTGCTATAATGCGGGAACCGTTGTTAGGCGATATTGTTCACTATTAGCTGCAGCCTAAAGTACATTGCCCGGGAGCACGATTCATGAAATTATTGTATCACGATTGGAGGATAGCGTTGTGTGTAGGCGGGGCTAGCGTTTTCACAGCGCACTCTTAACTCCTAAATTTTCTCATTGTATACAGGGTGTAACAAAACTAAGTTATAATATTTTAGGGTGTGTATGGGTCCTCTATATAATAATAATAATAATAATAATAATTAGCCCGCAGGGCAGCTTGTGGCGAGCTTTTGGGGAGTAGCGACCCCACGTACCCGAGTGCTCCCAGGGAAGCCCCTATTCTCCATCTCCGGCTTGCCTTCACTGGCCGGCCGGAGTGAACACTGACGGAGAATCAGGCCCTACCTCTGCCTTGCCTTAACCGGCCGGTCAGCGTGGAGTCGCGCTTCGGCTCGGAGGGAGGACGTGAAGCGTAAATGGCTAGTGGGCGACGTGATGGGACCCTCTGAGGGTGCAAGTGATCGGCGTTTAAAGTCCAGCGACACCTCTCCTGCCTCAAGCCGCTCTGTCAATGTTGCCACCTCGGTGCACCATGCGTGCGGCCATTTTGAAGGGCCCATTAAAAGAGTTGGCGAGTCACCGTCTGTCAACTTTATGATACTTTACCACGTTGTATCGGCAGACGCCATAGTCCTTCCATAGTCCCAGTTACCCAGTCCACTAGCACCTCACCCCCATAGCCCGGTATCATTTCTAGTATCCATTCTCTGCAATAGTCCTACACTGGCCGCTGGCTCTCCCTGGGCGTACTCTCATAGTACAGACAGGGAGAGTCGCCGGCTAGTGTCACATTACATTTAGAATAAAACTGTGTTACGGGGCCTCTACGTGTTGGCTTCAGCCCCACGCATGCCTGCCATGACTTAATGTGAAGGCAGTCCAAAGGTCCGGGATTTAATTGCCCGTGAGCAAGGAGTGCTTAACACAAACATAATAATAATAATAACCTGAAGTTGTTTGGCCACAAGCCCGCAACTTTAGAAGTAACCCAACAAAGGAGAATAGAAAAATTTAAAAATGAACTCAAATAATATTTTAATAATAATATCTATAATAATAATATCTATGGACGCTTCACACCACGTCAGTCTAGCCCCGTGGTAAGTACCTGAAGGACTTGTGTGTATATAGAGTTCGCTGTGAAAGTAGCAGCACTGAAAGGGTAACTTTTTTTTCACCTTTGTATGGAAAAGTAGATGACGCGCGGGCGCTTGCCCATATAAATCACAAAAAAATTTTGCTCTGTCAGAGCTGCTACTTTCGCAGTGAACTATAGGTACACACCCTAAAGTATTATCACTTAGTTTTGTTACACCCTGTATACCTTCCCTGGACTTCCACAAACATTTTAAGACCAACCCGTTCTCGAATTTTTGCGAGAGGTCAACAAGACCGTTCTCGAGTTTTATACAATAAGCGAGAGTAACAAATTTGAAAATTATTTTTTATTAAATAGACATTATTTTGATGTTTGATACGACATACAGCTTATTTCGCATGGAAAAAGTAGAATTGGAGTACACAATATCTAATAACTTTAATATTTAATGAACGTAGCAGTTGTTGCTAGGCATCGCAAAGTATTCCGCTTAATAATTTTAACATACAAAGCGACTTCAAACAGTATATTTTTCCTTATCATGAGACCACCTGTAAATTATCCTATTCCCAACAAAAATAATCTGTTCTGTCCGATCTGCGAATAAACAAAAAAATATACGGTCGAATTGAGCAACCTCCTTTAATTAAGTCGGTTAAAAATAGCGAGAGAAGTTAAGATTCGAACAAATACACTGCCACAGATTACGTCACATTTCAAAAGCTTTTGGCACCTTTTATATTGGCGGGTTATTTTGCTGGCACCTGTCGGTTCAGTTGGCCAGTGAAAACAAAGCATTTTTCATACGAGTGTCAGAGGCCATTGAATACGTGTATCGCGTGCGGCATGCCGATGCGAAGAAAGTGATGCTACGTGCCGCGTACCGCCGTGTATATTTTATTGCGGTTGTAGGGATGGGACATGTCGATAATCGATATTATTTTACACGCTTTTATTAGCATGGGTTGTATGTATGTAACGGAATCTTTGAGCATGATTTTTACCTATCTCCAGTAGTCTAATTAATTCGAAACTAATACGTATTAAGAGCCAATGACATTGAAATAACTTGTTAACATTTTTACAGTGTAGTTTACGTGTTTACAATGATATTGTCAGACTAAAGTTTGTGTGTCTGAATATGAAAACTTGTTATATTACATAGACCAGGCTCTAAATAAGCTTGCTACTATTTCAAAAGCTTTTTTAATCCAGTTAATGTTGAGGTTATAATATTACAATTTTAAAGTTTCAATTTTTTAGACTTGCTGAATCTTGATGAAATAGATTTGATATCAGTAGCTATGTCGATTTTAGAGTTTTGGTTTACTCAAATTTCATATTGTGTAAGATATGGGATCTTATAAGTATCTGATAATAACTGGTGTTGATAATGAAATATTTATGGTGTTCCTTTATTAAGAGACCACGCCATTTTACTCTAATGTCTACAATATTATAGATAATCTTAGGTTCTGATGGTGAATAAGTTATTTCATCCCTGTTGATTTGTACCATAAATCATAATATTAGTCAAGTAAGATGTTGCTTATTTGGACAATGCCCAAGCATGGCAATCATGCCTCGGCGGTTTCAAATATCGTTCACTTAATATCTCCAACACAATTTTCACCATATTTTTTGCGTTAACATTTACTAGCATTTACTAGCTGTAAAATAATAGCAAATAGACAAGTAGTACAGAATATATTTCCAGAATGATAAAATATCGATATATTTTTTTCTTCACTATTCTCGAGTGGGCTGTTTTATGGCGGTCCGTATAAATGACCTTATTAAATACACTATCCATTTACTCCGACCTTGTCCACGTAAGTTTATTATTTTCACTGCTAATATATTCTAGATAGTTCGGTCTTATTATCTTTTATCTGTTAACATAAATTTATGTAAAAGTGTGGTTAGGTTGCCGCAATAGCTAGAATATAAAGAAATTTTTAGTTCCAGTTTTATTTTGTTGGTTAAATATGTCTTATTTTTATCAGTCTTTTAATATTTTAAGCTCAATATTATTGAAAAAAAAAGTACAATAATTGTAGTTTGTTCCTTTGTAGTACCAACACTACATTAGTTTGAAGACAATTAGCAATCAGGTATTTAGGTAACCTACAGATTGATTTTAAATAACAAAGATTGCATTGTCTTATTGTTGTTAAGTTCGTGCAAAAAATATCAATTTATTCTCAACGTGTGAAATATTATGACACACTTCCTCCCTCAGGATAATAAATATGTCTAAAAGGGCATATTCTGGTATCGTATAATGTCGTCTCTAATTTTCCTGCAAGAAAAATATGGACAATAATTTATCTAAGTTACTTTGACGCTGCTACTTCTACTAAACTACATTACACAAATCTGTATTAATATTCGCAGTGGAAAGTTTATTTGGTAGTGCAATATATTCATCTATCTTTTTTTTTCATTTCAGAAAATGAAGCTGTATTGGTACTGCTTCGCTGCAGTGCTAGTTACAATCACTCATGCGGCCGTGGACGTTGAGAAAACAGTGCAACAAGTACAAAATATACTAAAAGCTAACACATTACTACCAAGACTATCGAGAGAAGAAATAATACAACTCCTCAATGATATCAAAGCTGAGGATGCTAGATCATCTGCATCAAGAGAAAAATCTAGTGAAGTAACTACAACTACATTTAAGAGTACCGAAGAAAATGAAGTTCTTTCAATATCAGAAGAACATTCCAAAGATAAAGACAATAAGATTCAAAGAGAAGTAATAAGAGAAGTTGACGATATTGCAGCAGCTTCCGGAAAAGATAATCTTGTAGAAAGTACAACGAAATCTACCGGACAAACTTTAACCGTAGTACTCCCATATACGCCACGAGATGGTTTTTCTTTACAAGAGTTGTACACTAGGCCGCCCCGTCTAGAAATAGTCACTGAAAAATTTACCCCGAAACCAAAGAAATCTGTTAAATCAAACAAAAATATTCAAGACATATTAACAACTAATTCTAAGATTGCGAATAACCAGAAATTAGATTTCCCAGCCGAGCTTAAAGCATTTTTAGACAGTCATGGATTAAAAGGCGATGAAGGAAAAGATCATTTTCTGTTGCCTCTTGATGGGTTTAAACCATTGCCACCTGGTAAAGTTGTAGATGGAACAGTTCAATTGCCAGAAAACATTTTACTGACTTACGACCTACTGTCACCATCAGATTTGTCATCGAGTAGTGATCGATTAGCAGCATATTCGAATGCTAATTATCTGTACGAACCATTACGTCCAGAATTGCCTTTTGAATTGGACACTTCGGCTTCAGAAAATAAAGACGTCAGTCTTCCATACGATATGCCGAAACCCCGAAAAACGAAATCTGCTAAAAACTATGAGCCCATCGATTATGATTCAGTTAAGGTTATTCCATTAAATCAAGGACCCAGCCCTGTTGCTGATGAGAGCAAGATTAGCGAGCAAATTAAGAGACAAACAAATGAAACCAATGTACCGGATGATAGTACGGCAAACGAAACTACTACAATATTTGTACCAACCGTAAATACTGATGGTGAATCAAGAGATGAAACGACTACAGTAGCAACTACCTCGAGTGCAGCTCCTGCTGCTGACAGTCTACCTGCTGACTCCGATTCTGGCGTATCCATTGCAGATCTTGAGGATTCCTTTGGAGGAGCAGCGCCTGTGATGCCAGGGGATTCAATGCTACCCCCACCAAAGAAGAACGGCTTCTACTGGATGGTGGATTGGAACAGCTTCTTGGAAGTCGGAGATGGTGACACTAAAGTGAACATTAGATTTGAACCTAAACTAGGAGATCCGCAGATGTTTTTACCTGTTAATGTTCCGTAATATAAGATTGATTTAGGCGAGTAGTTCTAGTCTTAGGGGATTATTTAATGGTGTAAATAAATTAGGCTAATCTTATGTCTATTTTTGCTAATTTAAATATTTAATAAAAATTATGATATAAATTGTATGAAGTCACATACAAAGTGAAGATTGCTCGTTCTTGGTTCATTGCACCGAGTTGAAAGCCGTCACGCCTTGCGGAAAATGACATGTAGTGATTTCATGCAGTTTCTACGGTATTTGTTGAGTTTAATAAACAAATGTTTTTTACAGGAGTTATCTTTTTAACAGTCAGCCAGGAATTAGCCAATCAAGAACGCTATTGAAAAGATATACTGTCAAGTAACCTCGGGAAGTGGGCACTATGTCATTTACTTCCTTGTATATTAATAGAATGTTATGATATACATATTACATGATGTGCTTAAATAATTAAAACAAAAATGCGGGCATAAAACCACTTGTTATATAAGAATGTTAACTATTCTATACGTATACATGATGTGTTTAAATAATTAGACTCACAAAAATGCGGGCATAAAACCAACTGTTGTAGGTCAAATATATTGAGGCTAGACAAAGAAGTATATAAATCGCCTTATAAATTATTTTCTTCATACTTGCAAAAGAAAATTAAGGCACAGAAACACGTTTACGTTCTAATTTAAAAATACACAAACAATATAACTGTATTTTAAAAAGATAAAACCGACTTCAAAATTGTACGTAATTGATAATTAAAACTCCCTATCTCCAAAACTACTGAACCGATTTTGATGAAACTTGCCTATTCCCTAAGTTGAACACTACCTAGTACAACAAGAAAAGAATTACTGAAATCGGAATGGCAGTTCCAGAGATATGCGAACACAAACATAAATACATATATACATACATACATACACTTTTGAAATTTGGCACATTTGTTCACTGATATAGACTAACGTATACGAAAATTGGGCAGTTCTGGAAATATTACATACATACGCGTCGAATTGATAACCTCCTTTTTTGAAGTCGGTTAAAAATACACAACAAGACTACACATTCGTTAAACCAAACCGTTTGCAAAATTAGAAAATTAAAAAGAAACCACAAATATGGCCGAAATATCCTTTAAAAACCACTAACGAAGGGCCGGTAATAAATATGAAACAACGTGTTGGCGTGATTTATCGGGCACAGTTCTGACACAAACATAAATTAGGGGACTCGAACCCCGACTCCCGTCGCGTCCTTATATCGGACTCATAACTTAATTCCTAGCAACTCGGAATGGCCAATTAAAATAATGCCGTTTCGATATTACAAAATGACGGAAAACTATAACAGAAAATTATAGTGTTAGAGTAGGTGTTAGACGATAAATGTGTTACGTTGTGGTGTTTTTGTTGTGGAGTACCTATAGAATGACGCCTTTGAGAGAACAATAACTTGACGTTCCGTGCGGCTCCATCAACGTAAATAAGGGAATTTCACAGGAACCGTACATTTTCCCGCAAAAAATTTGCCTATGTTCCTAATCTATATCTATACCAAATAACATAAAAATCGCTCTAGTAGTTCGTGAAATAAGCGCCTTTAAATGTGTTTCCCGTTTTTTCCACACTTTCCTCTGACTCTTCGCTCCTATTGGTCGCAGCATGATGTTTTATAGCTTAAAACCTTCCTTGATAAATGGACTATCAAACATAAAAAGATTTTTTCAATTCGAACTAGTAGTACCTAAGATTAGCGCGTTCAAACAAACAAACAGACTCTTCATCTTTATAGTACAGAAGAAGATATATCGTATGCGGGTTAAATTTAATATTATGTTAATATAATTTCAAAGCTTATTCGATAACGTCAGTTGGTGCCATTTAACATCGCCTTAAACTTATTTGTATTTGAAACTTGGCTCCAACAGAAATTCCCAACAACCGGTATTAACAACAGATGTTTGGTAAACTATGTAGCAGCATGATACTTCCCAACATAGTTACATCTTCATATTTTGGACTATTTTAAAGGAATTTTGAAAGTATGATAAAACAGTTTATATTTTCTATATATATATATATATATATATATATATATATATATATATATATATATATATATATATATATATATATATATATATATATATATATATATAATACTATTATAATTATTTAACCAAAACTATTCAAGAGTTTTTGCATGAAGAAGTAGTTTTCGGATTTATTTATACAAACACTAGCTGTGCCTCGCGGTGTTACCCGCGGTTTAAGTGATATATAATAAAAGACTATAAAAAGTACCAATAATAAGGTCAAAACGGGACGATACATGGTTCTATAATGGTTTATGGTAGTGATGATGATGATGATGAATGTAATTTGCATAATAGCATATGCTTTCCGTTCTTAAAACAACGTCGAAACTCCCAAACTTGTATCTATAAAGAGTCAGGAGTTCTCTCAGCACCTTCCGAACCATGGTATACCTTGGTGCAAAATCTTGCTTCTTGGTAGCATATGCTTAGAATACTGCTTACGAAACCGAAGTCACCACATGTTTCCATATAAATTTTGAGGAGTTCCCTCAATTTCTTCATCAGGTCACCACTTTTATGAATATGGTACCAAATTAGGATGATAGCCTATGCACCAAAAGAAAAGTTTTGAAAATCGGTTCACAAACGGCGGAGTAATCGTTGAATATAAAAAACGAACATAACACCTCCTCCATTTTGAAAGTCAGTTAAAATTGTATCTTATGTGTTATTCTGATGCAGATGTAGAAGCTATATTATTGTAAAGTTTCATTAAAATCCGTTCTGTAGTTTTTGCGTCAAAGAGTAACAAACATCCATACATCCATACATACATACATACATACATACATCCAAACTTTTGCCTTTATAATATTAGTAGGATTGGTCTGATTGTTTATTGCTTTGTTTGCATCGAATAAGCTTCAAAGCTACTAATTCGATTTTGTTGAAATTAAAAAAAAAACTCTGTGAAGGAGTGTCCAGGTAGATCTAGGCTACTTTCTATAACGATAAAATGTAGAGTTCCTGCGCATTTATACCTTTCTCAGTACCGGAAATCACCTGGTATAAATGAAATCTGTTATTAAGCTGGTAAGCCTGGTCCTTCATACAAGAGTCTGTTCATTTTTACTCTCAAAGTTAGTTCGTAATTCTACTGAATAAAACCACATCATTAAAACTTCCAATAGCAAATTGCAGTTGTGCTGGTTATAAACTCAACATTTGTACACCTATTTACGTGTTTTTTTTTCAACGAAATCGAGTAAACGTCATTATAATAATATTTATGTGATTATGTAACCGAACACAGTCACCGAAACTATATTAATTGTATGTGCATATTATGGACCTAGCCTATTTAATACTAGACTAGATAAGACGGTAGTTTTTATTATTCGTAGACGGATTAAAAAGGAGCGCAGTTTCTCACAGTTTATATTATGTACTAACAAAGTAGTGTATGATGATCCATATTAGGTACATGTATTTGATGATTTTCTATCATTAAAATAAATCACGAGAATAACGCATTTTGAGTTTTGACTGCATAAAATTGGTTTACAAAATAATAACGCAATATTTTAAAATGCATTATAAGTATAATTATAAAAACAACAAATTATTATGGCTTTTCCATAAAAAAGTGTTCACGATCCTTTCGTAAGGTTTGTAATTTTAGTTAAAACTATTTTTAATCCACCGTCAGAGCTTTAGCTATAGCCTTTGAAAGAACACTTCTTAACGTCACTTCAGCATATTTCTAGAGGAGTTTAAAAGTGAAGTCAAAAGACTTAAGAAGGCTTGGTTAAAAGAAGTTATAGTATTTGGAAATCAAAACTGATATTATGTTTCACAAAAATGTATAAATAAAAGTAAGTTAAGTATGTATAAATATAACTATGACCTGACTACGCAAGATATTTTTTGACACCTCATCTATATTATATTATTACGCGAGCGAAAAACTTTGTATCCCTTTTGACGAAAAATGGGGAAACGTAGGTGAATGAAATTTTGCACAGTTATAGTTTATATGGTGAAGGAGTGCATCGAGCTAATATTATTTTGAAATTATGCTTTTATCATCCATTTTTTAACAAATAAAACATTACACACACTACAACACACACACTAGGAAAGATGATAGATTTTTGAGTGACAAGCCTATACATACAAATTATACTCTTTTATTTATGGTTGAAGTCTGTTGACAACAAGTTGACAAATTGAAAATGGATTATAGTTTTTTTTATTGAATCTTAGATACTATTAGACAATGCTTACTCGGCCAGTCTGAGATCAGCTGAGTCCCAGAGACAAGAGTTGAAAAAAAATATGATAAAGTCAATATTTTTTTACAAAATTTAGGTAGTAGACCTAATGTCGTTGAAACTTAGGTCGAATTTCGACCATTGGGCGATCTCTAGTTTATTAAAATCAGACTTTACTCGCTACGACTTACATACTTACATACATAACAGAGGTTTACATAAATGGACTGTCAAAATTCCCTTCCATTTAGCTTTGCCGTCTCCGTTTACGTTTGCCACATCTCCACGTCATGACGTCGTCAACGTGGAACGGTGCGGTTTACGTGGCACGGTACGTTGACGTGGCGTGTGAATTTACGTCAACGCAACATTGTACGTCGCCATGCCTTGTAAAACTGCTACATTCTTCACTACTGATCTAGATGTGGACCGCACAATACGTATTCTGCTTTTAAAAACGGAGAAAGAGAAGAAAAATGACGGGCATATGACGACACGGTACGTACCGTGCTACGCAACCGCACCGTTCCACGTTGACGACGTCGTGACGTGGAGATGTGGACAGGCCCTAAGAGGTTAAAAAACTAGTATCGTCTTTTACTTGGAAAACCAGTACTCGTAAGTGAAGGACATTTATAGGTTGTATTGTGTTTAAGAAAATACATAAATTAGTACAACTTTAGTAACTCAAAACAAGACGTGACTCTAGAAAACACAGCGTTAGTTATTAGTTGAATAACAATCAAACTGGAAAACTTCTAGCTTGTTAGCGAGAACTGTCGTCGTAATATTCGATTCCTATGGGAATAGCTGGGAACTATAATAAGGTGCTCTGGACTTGACGTGCCATTTAGATTCCGTCAAGCTGCACTTTTTCCAGAATATTCCAGCGTTTTTTAGAGCGAAGTCAAATCAATTTTATTTTTTAAACAAAATTAATTATTAATTAGACAATGGACATCAGACTTATAAAATACAAAGGAGCCTTTTTTCGATAAAAACTTTGACAAAAATTTTCTATCAAAAAGTGTATTTACAGGCAGATAATATTATGTAATACGTAACTTGGTCGGACTTCGTCAAGTTATGCCGACCGCGACAGTGCTTGTTCAGACACAGCGGGAACCTTGACTTGATATAATCCGACCAAATAACGTAGGTTCTCCACCTGCTATGAACTAGCTAAAAGTCGAGCTTTGTGAGGGCTCGTGTCGATTTTTTTTGCGTGGTAATAATCTTCGAGGCAGTTTTTTTTAATATTTTAATAGTAACCACTTGACTGACCGATGATAACACATCTACATAATATTATAAATGATTATTACCTACTATGTTAAAACAGAAATCAATAAGCGTGATCACAGACATAGATCAGGATAGATACCGCATGTCGCTCCATTTGTATGAAAACGAGCGTGCTACTTTTTTCCTACCTACTGTGACGTACCGATAATAAAAAAGGTGTCCATTATCTAGGCCAACGTTTCTATTTGAATTTATACAGCTCAGTACGGCACTTCTTGGCATTTAGGCATTTTTAAAATTCCGATTGACGTCCGATTCCGATAGCAGACTAAAGAATAGACTTTCGAAAGATGAGCATTGCTCGTCATTTGGGAACGTGATATGGCACGCGAAGTAAATACACATGCGGTATCTATCTCGATCTATGTCTGTGAGCGTGATAGTTTTTCCGTAAAGTGTACCACTAAAGTGGTCAGATCGTTATTTTTATTGTTACATTAATTTAACCTTCAATTACCAAAGGAATAAAAATATGTCAAATAATAATTATTATTATTTAGTAGCCTTGGCTTATGTATGTTTCGCTAATAATAATATATTGGCGAAATCGTCTTGTCTGAAAAAATACCTTTTCTAAGCTGTTGCTAATAATATGTATTGGCTAAGAATTGAAAAGGATGACTTTTGACAAACTCAATTTCACTTACTAAACTTTTTGCTAACCCGCAACCTACACTGGATTTTAGTTTTCGTTTTACTAAAAATAATTGAAAGCTTAATTATTCGTTTGCCGACCGCCAAACTTTGTAATTAAAACACGACAGCACGCCTTGTCATTTAAACTAGTTTCTATTTTGTTATGCCATTTTGCTATTTTAAACTGCCAGGCGTTTATTTTTTAAAGTTAATTGTACCTTTTGTGGTTTGCAATTTGCCGGAAATGCTTGTGCGTTGCTCTTGCAGAAAACGGTTTCATTTTGAATAATAGTTCTTTTTGTTTACAGAAAAACAGGATGGTAAATGAACCTATTTAGGTAGAGTGGTTACAATTTCATGGAACTATTGGCAGATTGGCTGACCTACGTTATTTAGTTGAGTTCTGTCAAGTCAATGTTAGTCGTGATTTTTCAGCTAAGCTTGACACAACCCGATCAAATTAAGTAGGTCTGCAATTTGCCTAATAATAAATTTTGCCTACAAATCTGTACTAATAGTATTTCATATTTCTTAGATAATTAATACTTCCTAGTTAGATAATATAGAAGGTATACAGGCCAGTTATTTTTGCAAAACTAGACTTTAATGCATTTCCTTTTAAAACAAAGTTCATACCAACAAGCAACATTTCATCTGAGCTCAGACCGTAGCCGCTGTTGACTCGTACTCTCACGACAACTTTATCTCGAAATATGAATAAATAATACACACACGAACTTTTAAAGCTGAGCACACAACTACATATACATTTTAAGGATGGAAGATTGCGACGTTAGCTACGAAACTACTGGCACTTTGCTGAGATTTGTTAATTAGAAAGAAGAAAGGAAGTACTAGCAGAAAAATTGCTTCATAAGCAGATGGCGGATTAACGTTATTTAGTCGGGTTATGTCTAGTCAATGTCTTGATCTGTCACTTGTTAGCTAGGCTTGACAAAACTCAACTGAATAACGTAAACCCGCCATCTGCCTATGAATCAATGTCACTGATAGTACCTACAATGATAATTTCTTATCGCAATGTACCATCGAAGAATTTTATCAGGACGAGCTGAGCGAGCCCAAGTATATCCAACAACCTGGGACTACAGCAATCATAATATTAATTAGTAATATTAAAGTTCTATCGTAGGATCTATCAAAGAAATTGATTCATTGGCAGATGACGGATCTCATCTGCCAATGAATCAAATCAATATGAGGTGAGATCTGTTGGCTGATCTTGACATTATTTGACCAGACAACGGAAATATATTTAATACTTTTATACTATACATTTTAAGATTTTTATTCTATCATACACATATTTAATACACATCCAGACCCGGAAACATTGAAAACTTTTTGTTCCGTCGGCGGGATTCGAACCTGGCATGAGCTGCCACACACTCAACCAATTAAGCCACAGAGGTCGTCAAAGGGAAGATGTGACGGTCCTACGTAATTTGGTGGAACCCCACAAAATATAGTAGGTTCATCAATTTCTCTGGTACGGTACATAACTGAAGAACTTTACCATCTAAAGCTTACACGTGTATTCATAACCTAGACTTCGTGAAATATATTTACTTTTATTCAGAGCTCTTGAATACCTCTCGTACGTATCAGTATTGAATATCGACCAATCAGCGCTTCATTTCATGCTTCGGAACTTTTCTATAACGCACTCGGTCGGTCATATCTAGGGTAAGCCACAGTTTATAAAGCAGCTTTCATTCGTTTTTATAAAGCCTGAATATATGGTAATATGTACTATGTTTGTATTAAAAATGTTAGGGTCAATTCAAACCGCAACGCGAATTTTTTTTTTAAAAAATAAGGGGGGCAAACGAGCAAACGGGTCACCTGATGGAAAGCAACTTCCGTCGCCCATGGACACTCGCAGCATCAGAAGAGCTGCAAGTGCGTTGCCGGCCTTTTAAGAGGGAATAGGGTAATAGGGGAGGGTAGGGATGGGAAGTGAAGGGAATAGGGGAGGGTAGGGAAGGGAATAGGGTAGGGGATTGGGCCTCCGGTAAACTCACTCACTCGGCGAATCACAGCGCGAGCGCTGTTTCACGCCGGTTTTCTGTGAGAACGTGGTATTTCTCCGGTCGAGCCGGCCCATTCGTGCCGAAGCATGGCTCTCCCACGTGATCATTTCTTAATTTGGATGCATTCCTAAAATCGTGGATGCATTTCTAAATTTGTACTTAATTGACAGATTTCGTGAGCGTGAGACGTCGTGCAAATCTGTCAAATCCATACAAATTTAGAAATGCATCTACGCGTCGCGTTGCGGTCTGAATTGACCCTTAGGCGGTGCAGCTTGTTTAGTTTTTAGTTTTTACCCAACTACGTAGAGGCCAAATGCAGGGTAGTGTATGTACCCTCGTAGTGGCTAAACTTGTGCTTCGATATTAACATAATACAGTTCTCGATTCAAAAATGGATAAGTAATGATGCCGCTAGTGACAAAGGCTATATTTTTTTACATACTACGTACTACGGAACGTCCATTCAACCAAATGACCGATCAAAACTTTAAGAACATATTATGTAAAAATTTACGCAGTCACGTCTGTTTGCATGGAAATTGGAAGCCATAATTATTGCATTACATGTTTTTTTAAACACAATTTTAAGGGTTTTAAGTTTCAAAATCTGGAGCTCGTAAGTTTCAAAATTTGTGTACGATTGTACCAAAACCAAAATCTTATTAAAGTCTTAGCTAATAAGTTGTACCGCAGTTCGGTTCTGCGAGTCGACGTGGCCGCGTGGTTCCAACAACATGTAACAATTACGAAATTAATTAAATCACTGTCTATTGTTTGGCCTGGATTAGTCTGAATTTACTAATTACACAATTTATACACAAAATATATTATATTCTCTTTTCGTGTTTATAGAGATTAACGGTTACTTTGAGACCCGTGAAAGAACGTAGTTTTTATAGCAGTAAAAATTATATCTCCAGCGCGATAAACAAATTTCTACGCATACGAGGTATAAAATTTAGTGATTATCAAAAGTGTTAGCACGACATTTATTTGTCACTTTGCATTCCTACCGCACTCAGAGTGGAACATTAATTATAGGTCTACCAGAATCTGATGGCAATTTTTGACAGCAGATTTTCAAAAAATATCCTTGATCATTGGATAAATTTTTATATTTGCATATTTAACACACAGAATCAACCGCTATAAGAAAAAAAAAGGATCAAAATGTTTTATTCCAATTACCCCGATATTGCTAGAGTCAATTTATTTTCTCACTTTTTGCCATCAGATTCTGGTAGACCTATAGTCCTATACTTAAATGTAATTAATTCAAAATTTTGACATAAGCCCCAAACATTATCTGTCAAACTCTTCATTAAATTTAAGGTTAATCATGATTAAATGTCTCTGAGTACGGCGGTTAATAGTTTAACGTTACCAAAATGTCAAACCAACAGTTAAATCTCTGGTTTAGTCAATAATAAATTGCACCATTTTAACAGTGGTGAAATGATCGTTAATCTAATGAAAAATGAAAGTTATCGTTAATTTTTAGTTGACAAAATAATAATGTAATCCAGTTGTTTTATCATATTTAAGTTAAAAAAAAAAAGTCTTTAGTGCGTGATATTTTATGGGAATGTGGTTTATTATATTATTATTAGCGTTAACCATTAACAAAAATAATGCAACAAACATTAATTGTAAAGTTCTGTGGTCATCGTTATAGTTACTGCTAAAATTAACCTTCACCGTACCTATAATTACGTATAATTACTCAAAGAAAACAATATCATACAAAAACAAAAACAATTTAAATACTTGATCGAAAATAATTTGGATGGATCGTTTTGTTTGTGAATGTAATATTAACATGTTGTTAAGTGGTTCATAAATATTGTACAAAAGGCCCGTTTAAATATGAATGCATTGTGAGTTGCAATTAATGATTGTTTTCACGAGTCATTGGTCATTCGCCCCATGTAAACTTATTTCCTTATGACCTTTTAAACCCTCAAAATCCGGCATATCTATCTATATAAAAATAAAAAAAATTGTTAGTCTCGCTAAAACTCTAAAACGGCTTAACCGATTTGACTAAAGTCTTGCAGTATTCGTGGAAGTACAGGGAAGGTTTTCAATAGGAAGAAAATTATACGAAGTTCGCCGGGTCATCTATAAGTATGATATAATTATATTATGGCCACAACTATTTTATTTGTTTTTCCAAAAAAAAACACGTCAATAATAATAATTGATGCAAATAATTTTAGTGACCACTTCAAACTATTATGTACTTGTTATGTAGGTACCACTTCAAAGCAGCGGCCGGCGGCATGCATGTAATTAGAAAATGAAACCTATAGCCTATAATATGTCATAAAGAGGCATTTATTTGAGTTTATGTTGGTCGCAGTCGCTTGAGACAAAGATCGGAAAGTCACCTTTCATCGACTATTTTCTTTAAATCGCCTTTAATATTCATTCGTTGTAACTAGTAATTAAGATACCGTATGAAGTTGGTAATACATAAAATTACCATATTCCTAAACTTGGAAGATTACGCCGAGGGGCCTACGGTCCGTTCAGAATTTACCTTAGCTTTCACGAAAATGAACATTATGTCCTTGTCATAAGGGTACTATCAGGTGTAAAATAATTGTGGATGTACAGTAATGGCATCCTTCGTAATCTATACGGCCCCCAGAGAGAGATCCATCGAAACTTGGATATTTAATTGACTTCTGTGACTAAAATATCAAGACGATAGTAACACAGCATAGAACAATGCAGGATCACCTGATTGAAGATGATTTATGCATCAGAGGGACATTAGTTTTAGGGTTCCGTACCCAAAGGGTAAAAACAGGACCCTATTTATAGACTTCTATGTCTGTCCGTCTGTGCGACGTGAGTACAACTCATACGAGGCCGGTATTTTAATATTCTTGGATGGGCATGTAAAAAGTCTTGCTTCTAATCTCTCACCAGTCGTGTCGGCCATCCGGACCAATAGGTTAGGTTAGAAGAGAGATTAACTGTGTCACACACTTGGGCATTATGATATAACTCCTGCGTAACTGAGTCGGATCAGATACCTGCATCATTATGGTTGTCCGTAATAATTACTATTATACAAATCCATACTTACTAATATTTTAAATGTATGTCTGTCTGTCTACTGTCTGTATGCCTGTTCCATCTAAACTATGGACATACATTGAGTCTCACTCATAGTATAGTTTTCATGCTACCAAAATGTACAGTTGCTCCATTGCTTGAAGTTGCGGGCAGTATAAGCTGAAGTACTGTCTCTGTCAACAAAATGCCTGACCAATATAGCTAGGATTGTGATCACTCCCCACCGAGTCAAGAGTCCTCTAACGCTATTGACTTTGAAACTAGCGTGAGAAGGCACTTCCAAACTTCGGATAAACCGAATAGAGAACCAAGATTCTTTTATGTACTAGATGTTTGAAACTTTGCGCTGAAATTTTCGCGGTAACTCTACATTTTGCCTAAATAAAAACTGACCATGTCCAATGTCCATTACTCGAACCCATCCAAATCGATTCAGATGCTAAGACGTAAAGATAGAATCCGTTCTGTAGTTTTTGCATAAATTAGTAAAAGATTTGCATCTTTACAACAACAGCACAAAATGTTCATTAAATCTATATTAATATCACAAATGAGCAAGGTTCTGTCTGTCTGGTACCTGATTTCGCTGAAATTTTTAATCTTTGAATTCCGGGAAAGGACATAGGACACTTTGTACTTCAGAAAAATGTACTGTTCCCGCGCGATAAACGAATTTTAGCGCAACGGGCATCTTCTTTACTAGATTATCCATAAAACATGACTTGATCGGTACATTAGAGCTAAACTAATTGAATATAATATATGAACCATTTAGTTGTAACCAAATGCCACACCTGTGCGTTTCCAGTTCACATCACGTTTGATCTTGTTACCATAATAATTATAACTTTACTAATGTATTATATATATATATATATATATATATATATATATATATATATATATATATATATATATATATATATATATATATATATATAAGACGACACAACAGGTACTGCTTATCTCTAAAAGAAATTTCTTCCAGCAGTCCTACGGAGAGAAATTTGATGGGAGATATTAGATAGGGCGTGCACAGATAAATGATAAATGTACATAATAATACACATACAATTAATATATATATATATATATATATATATATATATATATATATATATATTAATTGTATGTGTATTATTATATATATATATATATATATATATATATATATATATATTAATTGTATGTGTATTATTATGTACATTTATCATTTATCTGTGCACGCCCTATCTAATATCTCCCATCAAATTTCTCTCCGTAGGACTGCTGGAAGAAATTTCTTTTAGAGATAAGCAGTACCTGTTGTGTCGTCTTTCTTCTGTGTAAATTTCATGTTAAAAATGTGTATGTGCAATAAATAGTTAAAATAAAAATAAAAAATAAAATGTATAATCAAAATAATGAGGCACAAAAGTTCATACTTTAATATTTATATGACTTGATTGAACTATGAAAAATTATATTTTGTAGTAATTTTACTAACGATATGATTTTTTTTAAATAAGGGGGCAAACGAGCAAACGGGTCACCTGATGGAAAGCAACTACCGCCGCCCATGGACACTCGCAACATCGGAAGAGCTGCAGGTGCGTTGCCGGCCTTTTAAGAGGGAATACGCTCTCTTCTTAAAGGTTTGCAGGTCGTATAGGTCCGGAAATACTGCTGGTGACAGTTCGTTCCAGAGTTTTACAGTGCACGGCAGAAAGTTACGCGAAAAACGCACGGTGGAAGACTGCCACTCATCAAATGAAATGTATATCTTCCATCCCCTGAATGGTGTAGCACCACGTAGACGCACTACGAGCTACGCGTTACGTGTTACGTAGCGCGTAGCTTGCTGCGTAGCACGTGGCTTGTTATAACGCGTAGGTTGTTGCGTATAACGTAACACGTGGAATATTGTTAAAACGCGTAGGTTGCTATGTAACCCATAGCATGTTATAACGCGTAGGTTGTTATGTAACACGTAGCTTGTTATAACGCATAGGTTGCTACGTAACCCATAGCATGTTTAACGCGTAGGTTGTTATGTAACACGTAGCTTGTTATAACGCGTAGGTTGTTACGTAACCCATAGCATGTTATAACGCATAGGTTGTTATGTAACACGTAGCTTGTTATAACGCGTAGGTTGCTACGTAACCCATAGCATGTTATAACGCGTAGGTTGTTATGTAACACGTAGCTTGTTATAACGCGTAGGTTGCTACGTAACCCATAGCATGTTATAACGCGTAGGTTGTTATGTAACACGTAGCTTGTTATAACGCGTAGGTTGTTATGCAACACGTAGCTTGTTATAACGCGTAGGTTGTTATGTAACACGTAGCTTGTTATAACGCATAGGTTGCTACGTAACCCATAGCATGTTTAACGCGTAGGTTGTTATGTAACACGTAGCTTGTTATAACGCGTAGGTTGTTACGTAACCCATAGCATGTTATAACGCATAGGTTGTTATGTAACACGTAGCTTGTTATAACGCGTAGGTTGCTACGTAACCCATAGCATGTTATAACGCGTAGGTTGTTATGTAACACGTAGCTTGTTATAACGCGTAGGTTGCTACGTAACCCATAGCATGTTATAACGCGTAGGTTGTTATGTAACACGTAGCTTGTTATAACGCGTAGGTTGTTATGCAACACGTAGCTTGTTATAACGCGTAGGTTGTTATGTAACACGTAGCTTGTTATAACGCGTAGGTTGTTATGTAACACGTAGCTTGTTATAAAATAAGCTAAGTGTGCCGGTCGGTGCGGCGTTACCAGACTTCGGCACGGTGTTTGTGTGCCTGTGACTAGACGTGTGCGACTTATAATTGCATATTATGTTGATAAAAAATGCTATGTAATAGCTTTACTGTGGCAGTCCCCGAGTGCCACAGTATTTTATTTACATTATTCTGACTTTTGCGCTGTTGGAGCACTCCAAAATCAACACGAACAGTTTGAAAACAGTTTAATGTATCAATATTACTATTTTTTGCTAAATCTCAAATGCAGTAAAACGTTGAAAATTGCAGGCAACATCAACAATAGCTTTCGCAAAATGCACATGATGCAACGCTATATTCATACAGGCAAACTATTGTCTTAGCGCCTGACGAGCGTCGGCCAACTTTGACCGTAGAAATTTAGAAGCAACATAACAAAGTTTCGTTGTTTGGCTTGCTAAACATCGTATAGCCTAAGCTATAGCTGGGCTAGGTCTAAAGAGATGTCTTTGTTACGTATAATTTATGCAATTTTATGTATGGTTTAGCTGTCTACTGTGATACTAGTGTCACAGATTTCTAAATAGTTGCAACGTACATACTGTAAAGACTATTATAAATACTATACTGTAAAGTCGTGGTTTCGATTTGCACCTTAGAAAAATGTGGTTTCCAAGTCTGTTAGGACAATCCAAGCTGATCATATTATATAGTCGATTCTGGGCCTGGTCTTTCGACAGTAGTGTCGGATTAATGGAGCGCTCTTGTGTACCTATTGCTCTCACACTTGGGCAGCATAAAATATAATATTCTATGTGTATGGTCTTGGTAGCTTCATTGCCTTCTTATTATTATATAATCGGCCAAGTGCGAGTCGGACTCGCGCACGAAGGGTTCCGTACCGTTATAGAGCTAAAATAAGGAAAAAAATGTGTTTTTTGTATGGGAGCCCCCCTTAATTATTTATTTTATTTTAATTTTAACTTTTAATATTAAAGTACACATATAATTGAGGATTTTGTGAAAATTTCAAGTGACTATATGTTGCCATTATAGATTACGAGCCAAAAAGACCAAAAAATAACGTTTGTTGTATGGGAGCCCCCCCTTAAATATTAACTGTATTTTGTTTTTAGTATTTGTTGTTATAGTGGCACCAGAAATACATAATCTATGAAAATTTCAGAAGTCTAGCGATAGCGGTTCTTGAGTTACAGCCTGGAGACAGACAGACAGACGGACAGAAATCGAAGTCTCAGTAATAGGGTCCCGTTTTTACCCTTTGGGTACGGAACCCTAAAAAGTAAAAAGAAGTAAAAGTTTATAAAGGCCAATATGATAATAATATGTAGGGATGCTTGTTATGTTGACGCCAAAACCACTGAACCAATTCTGTTATAATATAATATTAAAGTACTAGTTTTCGCATTGCATTGCACAGTATGTAAACTTAATATCGAGACTTCATCACTCATCCTTAATATCACCTGTTATGCCTGAATTATCTTGGGCCTCAGGGCGTATATCCATCTATATATGTCGCTATATCTTACTACCATTTGACTGCCAACTAGTGAATCATGGTGAATTATTCCGAAATACAAGATCGTAGCCAGAGCATTTAGCCAAAGTATCGTTTATTATGATGTCGAAGTTTTGATCACATAACATTACAACGTGACGAGGTGATGCGATGTAATTTTTAATGAGCGATTCAAAACTAAACGTTATTTACTGTATAAGATTAAGATACATTAAATTAATAGAATTTCTTCCCGCGATTTTTGCTGATTCTAAATGGGTAATTAATAATAGTATTTTAAAAAGATAAAACCGACTTCAAATTGTACGTAATTAATAATTAAATTCCCTATCTCAAAAACTACTGAACCGATTCTGATGAAAATTGCAGTATTCCCTAAGTTGAACAATACTAGTACAATAAAAAAAGAATCACTTAAATCGGACTTGTAGTTCCGGAGATATGCGTGCACAAACATAAAAACATACATACATACACTTTTGAAATTTGGAACATTTGTTCAGAAGCTGTTATAGATTAACATATACAAAAACTGGGCAGTTCTGAAAATATTACATACATACGCGTCGAATTGATAACCTCCTTTTTTTGAAATCGGTTAAAAATGCATCGCATCACCACGTCAAGTTGCGATATAAGTAAACAGAGCCTTACGCAACATGCTATGCATTAAGTAACAAACAGTGCACTGCGCAACAAACTACCACAGACATAGATCAAGATAGATACCGCATGTGTATATACTTCGCGTGCCATATCGCGTTCCCAAACGACGAGCAATGCTCGTCTTTCGAAAGTCTGTTCTTTAGTCTGCTATCGGAATCGCACGTCAATCGGAATTTTAAAAATGCCTAAATGCCTAAAAGTGCCGTATTGAGCTGTAGAAATTCAAATAGAAACATTGGCCTTGATAATGGACACATTTCTTATCATCGGTACGTCACAGTAGATAGTAAAAAAGTGGCACGCTTGTTTTCATACAAATGGAGCGACATGCGGTATCTATCTTGATTAATGTCTGTGCAAACTACGCTAACTACGCAGGCTACACGTTACATAGCAAGCTACGTGTTACATTGCATTTTTTAAGCTACGCGTTACGTAGCAAGCTACGCGTTACGCAGCAAGCTACGCGTAAAAACAAGCTACGTGTTACATAGCAACCTACGCGTTAAAACAAGCTACGTGTTACGTAGCAACCTACGCGTTATAACAAGCTACGTGTTACGTAGCAACCTACGCGTTAAAATAAGCTACGTGTTACGTAGCAACCTACGCGTTATAACAAGCTACGTGTTACGTAGCAACCTACGCGTTAAAACAAGCTACGTGTTACGTAGCAACCTAAGCGTTATAACAAGCTAAGTGAAGCAACAGAGTGGGGTGTGTTAGGTTTTTTTCGTTACGGAATTTCTCGATTCGGTCACCGCGCTCAAAGCCCGCGATAAAAGCTATGCAATAGCTTAAAAACAAAATTAACCCAACTACGCAAATGGGATATATTACTGTAATATTTTTACGCTAGAATGCAGCACCAGCATGGACAGTAAAAAAAAGTTTTGTTCGACGTTTGACAAAGTTTCTGTCAATATTCTGATATATCGTGTGCAATGTATGTCGGATTTTGGTCGGATTATTTACTGTATGTGCTAGTAGCGCCCTCTTCTCCGCCCTTTGCGTGACCCTATTGTGCTCGAAAAAATTACGTGAGGTTTTCTGAGACCCCTTTTCTCGGTAGGTTTCCAAATCCAAGTCAAGCTGCGAACTGTTTTCACGAGCTATAGAATATTGTTTGTGCATGCGAGCTGGTGAGGTGTAAATCAATCTTAGTTACTAATTGGCTTTGGAACGGGTCCAGCGAGATATGGATGAGATTGGCTATAGACGCAAAAACACTGTGGTCCACGGCATTATGCAACCGTATAACTTATAGTATAAGTCTAACGACGCACTCACAGACATGATATTTTAATGATGATTAAACTTTAATTAAGAGTTCGACATATAATCTATGTCAAAACCTTTATTTAATTGTAGTTAAGTGATTAAGAGCCTTTTTTAACATGGGGAAATGCTTTACGCATCCCCGGTGAATTGGGGATATCGGCCGGGGTATGTGGGACTCCTGCGTAGTCTATCCACTAAAACCCCATGACATGACACTAAAACCAGCCTAAACCAACGTATTTATATTGTGGATTTGTTCGCAAATTGTTTGTTCATTTAACTCCTCTCGTATTCGGATTCCAGTTTAATCTGAATTTCAATATCAGCCCGCTGTCAACCTTGTGTTCGATACGTGGAACTCTCATGAACCCTGCTCTATTTATTCACGGAATCATATTGAGCTAGAGATCACCCTTTGGTTAGAATTTAGCTAATATAGTATATAGTATGTTTATATCAAAATTGGGTTAAAACATAAAATGTTTTTACTAAATGTCTCCCATAACTTCACGGTAATGAAATTGCAATAATTTATTTCGCGCCAATTGGAATAAAAATTATCATATGTCTTTTCCGGGACACGAAGTATTTCCATGTCAAATTAAAACAAAATTATACAGTGGCTTAAGCGTGAAGAGGGAAAAGTCATACATACGGACACACTTTAGCATCCATACTAATATTATAAATGCGAAAGTGTGTCTGTCTGTCTGTCTGAGACCTCTTCACGCTTAAACCGCTGAACCGATTTTGCTGCAATTTGGTATAGATAGACTTTGAGTCCCAGGAAAGGACATAGGATACTTTTTATCCCGAAAAAATGTACGGCTCCCGCGAGATAAACTAATTTTGGCGCAACGGAGTTGGCACATCTAGTTTACCTATAATACGCAAAATATGGTGTGAATATTGGAAATGCATGTCATGCTACTTTGATCTACATAATACACTGGAATATATTTCATGCAACGTGAAAAAAGACTGATTAAATTTAAAGCATTATTACAAAAATAGCAGCTTCTGTTTAGTATAAGGCAAATGAAAAGGTAAAGGAAGGTGTTCGTCCATATAAACTTTTAAATAGTTAACCAAAAATATTCTACCGTACACCAAAACTAATATATTTCGGATAAAAAGGACAGGAAGCATTATGCAATCCATTTGGTTCGTTCCACGATAGCGGATAGAGTAAAGGGATGCTATTATATTTTTTTCTTCAAAACTAAACATAATAGTCAGGGAGCCCTAGAACAATTTTTTTTTTTTATTACTAACAAGCTAATTTTTTGTGAGTAGCTTCATTTTGATAAGACAAACAACTTTTTTATCTGCGATAAATCTTGAAAGTGGTAGCTAACAGAGATAGAAAGGATTTCATACTTTGATTTGATGGTCATAAAATATGGATTGTTCTATTTGTAGGACAATGCTACTTTTAAATTATATAACTATTAAAATTATATAACTATAACAACCTAGTTTTGTAGATTACAGAACCCTAAACCGGAACCCTAAGCAGCAGATTTTTTGTATATTGGTAGGTTAATAGTTATATAATTTAAGACTAACATTGTCCTACAAATAGAACAATCCATATTTTAGGACCATCAAATCAAAGTATGAAATCCTTTCTATCTCTGTTAGCTACCATTTTCAAGATTTTTGCCATGATAAAAAAGTTGTTTGTCTTATCAAAATGAAGCTACTCACAAAAAATTAGCTTGTTAGTAATTAAAAAAAAAATTGTTCTAGGGCTCCCTGACTATAATATAAAGGTTAAAAAACCGAAACTATATTTTTTATCGATATAAATTTTATCGACAGCACCACCTCACAGTGGCAATGATTATGATAACTCCTTTGTGATTTTCGTTATAAAAGAAGCAAAATATACGTGCGTCTGAAATTTATCATTCGCTATTCACAAAGGTGTATGTAATTTTAACTCTGTAAAAGATACACGCCTACCGTTCTGAGGGTTGGGGGTTTAGGAAAAATATTCCTTATGTGGTCGATTTTAAGGTCTTGTTAGAGGTAAAAGAATGGTGAACGCACTTTATGTTGTGGTTCTTTATATTATTTTAATGAGTCAAACAAAAGCAAAACATTATACATGCAAATTTTTTATTTTTATTTAGTACAGACCTTAATAATCCATACATCCATATCCATACTTACTTAATATTATAATGCGAAAGTGTGTCTGTCTGTCTGTCTGTTACCTCTTCACGCCCAAACCACTGAACCGATTTGGCTGAAATTTGGTATAGATATACTTTGAGTCCCGGGTAGGGATTGCAATCCGGATACTTCGAAATCCGAAAAATCCGGATAATCCGAATTTTATAGGCCTATGAAAAATCCGGATTTTTATTTTCGATAATCCGGATTTTAGGTTTTTTCGAATAGTAGATAAAATTATGAAAAATAAGCTTTTACGTAATATAAAATTGATTAAGATGTATCGTATAATATCTAACATACAAATTTACAATTGTTTAAATGCGCGATTACAAATTTGCGTGGTCAATAGGTACCTAACTCAGTACTTCGTATGTCCAACATTGCATTGTTTATTTATTTGGCGGTTTTAATTTAGTTTATTTACACATTTTAAATCTTATTTTAAAAAGTAACGACATTTTTTAATTTCTTATGACCTAGCGTTTATCACACAAATATTATAAAGGCGAAAGTTTGTGATATTGCAACCGTGTTCTAGGCTAAAGTCTTCGCAATCATCGGTTGCTCGCTATGGAGCCAAGAGATGGCACTAGTAAAGTACTGACTGCAGCAGAAATTTCGTCCAAATTGGTTCTGCATTATGGTTAGACGTAAAACATGCTGAAAGGGAAATATGATGTCCGACTAGGATGGGTCCCCGGGTCACAGTAACGTCCCTGGCAGCGAAACCGCTGACGAGCTGGCTAGGTTTGGGGCTGAGAGTCTCATATACGGCCCAGAAGCGGTCTGTATAATATTGTTGTGGTATCCCCCAGTTCTACAAAGCAAGTTCTCAAGGAATGGGGTCGCAAACTAAGCAAAAAGCAATGGGCTGAGACCCCTGGCCTTGAACATTCTAAGGCACTAATTCCTGGCTTCAACAAAAAAAAACTGTCAGAATTAATACTCACCATGCGTAGGAACCAAATAAAAATCCTTACCTTTGCAGAATAAGTGTTAATAGCATTACGACTTGCAGATTCTGCGAGGAGAAGGACGAGACACCTTTTCGCCTTCTCCATGACTTTTCTACTCTACTACAGAGCAGAAACTCTTACTCTATTAAAGAGGAAATTAGTGGCACCAATCTGAACCACATCGTTAAATTTATTGGCAGCACTGGGTTGGGGACGGTACTTTAATAAAATGGAGTCACAATAGATCCTCAAGGGTCGTTGTGACGTCAGGGTTACAATGATCTGCATTCGGAGGGAAAAAATTCCTCCAGAGCATCTTTTCCTAGGCTTCATACCTACTCTGTTGATATCTAGCCAAGACGCATGCGGATAACGGGACCAGCCCAATGCCACTTTAGCTTGACTCTTGACTCCTCCGTCTGTGATTCTTGTTTGTGGGCGCAACATGATTTTTTTGTTTTGTCGTGAAAATTTACTTCCAACATACTGCGCTCCATTGCTCTTTAGCAGACCCCGAAATGAAGCTTTTATAAATTGGTCAATGACCGACTTTGCGCACCGTATGTCTCCCTTCATAAGCTTCTTTATGGACCAGTTTTTCTGCTTTTCTTTGTCTGTTGTCAAAAGAAACTAATTGGCCCAAGTAGACAGTGGATTTTTTGCCCTACCTCGACCCTAAATCTCGTGCTGTTGGTCATAGTTTGTGTCTTAGACTTGTTTATTGTAAGTCCTACTATAACTTGATGATGTGCGCCTGTAGGAGCAAAAAGGACTAAGTCGTTGATAAAGCGGAGATTGTTTAGGCTTTTCTTGTAAGCATGAATTTCACTTATTTAAATATTTGATCCAGGTATTTTTAAGTTGTTATTAATATTTTAATTATCAATTACTGTTATTTTAATTTCTTACTTTATTACGCACATGTAAAATCTTTAACTTAAAAGAAAAATGTTTTTTTTAAGACGTCTGATTTTGCACTTATGTAATGAATGTTTAATAAAGAAATAGCAAGACATAGCAAGAAAATAAGCAAGAAAATAGCATTTAAAGCATTTTTCAAAAATATTTTTAAAAAATCAAAAAAATCCGGATTATCCGGATAATCCGGATTTGAGAATGGAAAAATCCGAAAATCCGGATTTTTTCAAAATCCGTTTTTTGCAATCCCTAGTCCCGGGAAAGGACATTTCATCCCGGAAACAGTGTCCGTGCGATAAACGAATTTTGGCTCAACGGAGTTGCGGCGTCATCTAGTTTCCAATATTCCAGACAAAGGCAAGCAACAAAAAGGAGTCGATGTGCTTAGCTAAACCTATCCATAATAATGAATTACCTCACACGTATGGGTTTGATGAAATAGTACATTACGCACCTAGGGCAGGAAATTTAAGAAATGTCTCAGATCACATGTAACTGTTGGCCGAGGCGAAGCCGAGGTCAACAAACATGTGATCTGAAGCTTTCTTATTTACTGCCCATGGTGCGTATACAATTTTTCTCCTCGACGGAGGCGGAAAACGGCAACATCGGTAAGCGCAGCGGGACGAAAGTTGACGTTTTCCGCCCGGAGGTGAGAAAAAAAATTGTAGAATTTCAGTTTTAAGTATATCCTGTATATATAGTCCTGATTTTTTTTAATGTTTGTATAAAATTTTTAATGTGGTTCACTGAATACACCTTACTAAGTTTCAACAGTATAGGTCTTATATAGTTTCGGAGAAAAGTGGATGTGACATATGAACGGACAGACAGTCAGAAAGACAGACGTGACGAATCTATAAGGATTCCGTTTTTTCCTTTTGGCTACGGAACCCTAACAATTGATGTGAGTCAATTCGATTTGAGTACGGATCTCCAAAGTATCTAATACATAAATAATGTGGCAAATGGCAATATCACTTATATAAAACACACATTTCTAAATTATATAACCGTCTGAAGTTCTACCACTCATTTAGAAGAAAACATTTAAGTACAGATTACATCGTTTAAATTACATCATTTAAATCAAAAATCGAATTAAATTTTACACTGAACAAAAAAAACACTGCGAGAATGGATACAAAATATCCCGATGATTTTATGAAACCGATTCAAACCTGTTTTGACTTACTCAAACTGGCTAATATAAGATTTTTTGACGCGAATCAACCGAATTTGAAGAAACACTGGCTGTCGGTTTTCATAGTTTCATTCCTTGTAATACATTTTATTTGTATGTCGTGCTATATGAAGACGGAGGTTTTGAAGTTAACAATATCACAGATTGCTTTCATGACATCAGTGTACATAATAACAGTTCAAGGTAATAATATGTCAATAATTATTATCCTACTTAATATTATAAAGGCGAAAGTTTGGATGTATGTATGTATGGATGTTTGTTACTCTTTCACGCAAAAACTACTGAATGGATTTTAATGAAACTTTACAATAATATAGCTTATACATCAGAATAACACATCGGCTACAATTTTAACTGGCTTTCAAAATGGAGGAGGTGTTATATTCGCTTTTTAAATGTTCAACGATTACTCCGCCGTTTGTGAACCGATTTTCAAAATTATTCTTTTGGTGTATAGGTTATCATCCCAACTTGGGATATACACCATATTCATAAAAGTGGTGACCTGATGATGGGATCCATAAGAAATCGAGGGAACTCCTCAAAATTTATATGGAAACATGTGGTGACTTCGGTTTCGTGAGCAGTATTTTAAGCATATGCTACCAACAAGTAAGATTTTGCACCAAGTTATACTATGGTTCGGAAGGTGCTGAGAGAACTCCTGACTCTTTATAGATAGAAGTTTGGGAGTTCCGACGTTGTTTTAAGAACGGAAAACGTATGCTACTATGCAAATTACATTCATCATCATCATCATCATCACTACCAGAAACCATTATGTAACCATGTATCGTCCCGTTTTGACCCTATTATTGGTACTTTTCATAGTTTTTATTCACTAAAACCGCGGGTAACACCGCGGGGCACAGCTAGTACTTTTATAAAAATTATGTCTAGGCTTTTTTGATGATAAAGATATTATTTACCTTGTGTTTGTCTTCCACGTCACTGTCTGTTTTTTAAACGTTTAAAGCCAGACAGACAACGACAGCACTTTTTAGGGTTCCGTAGCCAAATGGAAAAAAACGGAACCCTTATAGATTCGTCATGTCTGTCTGTCTGTCTGTCCGTCCGTATGCCACAGCCACTTTTCTCCGAAACTATAAGAGCTATACTATTGAAACTTGGTAAGTGGATGTAGTCTGTGAACCGCATTAAGATTTTGATACAAAAATGGAAAAATTATAATAAATTTTAGGGGTCCCCATAGGTACAACTGAAACAAAAAAAAAAATTTTTCACCTAACCTATGCGTGTGGGGTATCTATAGATAAGTCTTCAAAAATCATATTTAGGTTTTTAATATCATTTTTTTCTAACCTGAATAGTTCGCGAGAGAGACTCTTCCAAAGTGCTTAAATGTGTGTGTCCCCCCCCCCCCTCTAACTTCTAAAGTAGGGGCATGATAAGTCTAAAAAAATATGATTTGACCAACGAAAATTGGTTTGAACGAAATCTAGCAAGTAGTTTTTTTATACGTCATAAATGGTAAACTTAATTTAACTTTCATTAAATCAACTGAGATAAAAAATAAATCCAAATTCTTTTAATTTCATAAAAATAAACCTTATTGCTGCTGCGGAACCCTTCATGGGCGTATCCAACTCGCACTTGGCCGGTTTTTTTTCTATACCACTAATGAAATGTCAGAAACAATGACACCTAAAAACTTAAAATTTGACATGTTCCTTAGGCCCGTATAAATAATCAGTACTCAAGATGCATCTCGGTCTCAAGACACGGTTCAGGCTCTGTGATTGTTTGGCTGTCAAAATTTGGACCAATCACAGAGCCAAACCGCGTCTTGAGACCTGGTCGCATCTTAAGTACTGACTATTTATATCGGCCTTAAGAATACATTCACTTAGGCCCGTATTTTTGGTCAGTACTTAAGATGCGACCCGGTCTCAAGACGCGGTTCGGCTCTGTGATTGGTCCAAATTTTGACAGCCAACCAATCACAGAGCCTGAACCGTGTCTTGAGACCGAGATGCATCTTGAGTACTGACCAAAAATACGGGCCCTAGAATGGATTTTACGAAACACACCCATGAGAGGGTAAAACGGGGTTAGAAGCTTGAAGAACGAAGAAGAAAGAAGAAAGTTGGAAGAACACGCGTAAAATCTAGTAAAATGCATATAACAGTAGATTAAAAAATTATAATAAATGTAATGCGAAAGTTTGTCAATATGTCTGTATGTTACCTCGTCATGCTTAAATGGCTTAATCGATTTAGACGCAATTTGGCATGGAAATACTTTAAAAAACGGGAAAGGACATAGGATAGTTTAGTTGCGGAAAAATTTACAGTTATCAACTAATTTCTGTGCAACGGAGTCGCGGACGTCTTCTAATCTAGTACATTATAAAAAAGTAAAGAACAATAGATTGTATACAATACTACCAAGACTAAATAAAAGTACTCCGACCGGCACTAAAATAGTTTTCTAAATCCCCATTCTAGTCCTAAGCCCTCAGTATGTTTAAGTATACGTTATCGGAGCTTGGCTAGCGCCCAAACACTAACCATTACACCCTATGTAACGTCGCCAATAAACTAAACTCTATATAGACGGGCACTCGGAAGAGGTCTTTTGAATTGGTCGGGTTATGCCCCGTCCTTTCAAGGATTGCGACGTTTGTTTCGGTTTTTTTTTTATGAAATAAGGGGGCAAACGAGCAAACGGGTCACCTGATGGAAAGCAACTTCCGTCGCCCATGGACACTCGCAGCATCAGAAGAGCTGCAAGTGTGTTGCCGGCCTTTTAAGAGGGAATAGGGTAATAGGGGAGGGTAGGGAAGGGAATAGGGGAGGGTAGGAATGGGAATAGGGTAGGGGTTTGGGCCTCCGGTAAACTCACTCACTCGGCGAAACGCAGCGCAAGCGCTGTTTCACGCCGGTTTTCTGTGAGAACGTGGTATTTCTCCGGTCGAGCCGGCCCATTCGTGCCGAAGCATGGCTCTCCCACGTATAAATAGTCCACATACGTGGTGTAAGTTCTAACCTTTTTTAACCGACTTCTAAAAAAGGTTATCAATTCGACCCGTATATACAAATACAAATACAAATCTTTAATTGTCATAAATGAATTTACAATATTTTAAAAAGTGGCAGTCCCCCAAACTAGGCGCAGCCTGTGCTATGGGGGAATGTATGCGTGTGCGTGTGCGTGTGCGTGTGCGTGTGCGTGTGCGTGTGCGTGTGCGTGTGCGTGTGGTGCGTGCGTGTGTGTGTGTAAAGACATACACACACACAGAGTAGAGTATGTCTTATGAGTTATGACTTATGAGTTATTTGTACACTTTAATTAAATTTTCTGTTTCCATGTATGACCAGGTTACTATGGATTTAGATTTTTTTAGCCTTTTGTACTGAATACTGCTTTAAATCAAATAAATTTATTAGTTTATTGTAAATGAAGGGATATAAGAATGTTCCGAATCTATAGGAAAAGGATGTGTTAACGGGAGTACTGGGTATTCTGAAAAGTCGTCTGCTTAACATTTGTTTATAAGTATTTTCGGATTTTGTAATGGATTTGTGTACTGATTCAATGACCCTAACATAGTATAGTTTTCTAACACTTAAAACCCTTGTCTCCTCATAGAGTTTGTTCGTGCTGTACCTCTTAGGTTTCTCCAACGCCACCTTTAATACACCTCTTTGCGCTCGCTCGAGCGGAATAAGAGTTGCTGAAGAACACCCACCCCAAGCCAAAATGCAGTAATTGATAAGGGACTGACATAAGGAAAAATAGATGATTTTTAATATATTACCATCGACCGCATTGCGTATATTTCGCATTACACTCATGAGTTTCCGTACTCGTTTGGACATTTCTTCAATATGGAATCTGAAAGTCATTTTGTCATCTAACGTAATTCCGAGATAGCGTATAGTTGAAGAACGTAGAATAGACGGACAGCAACAAAGAGTATTGTGTGATAAACAGTTCAAAGAGTGAATTTTTACGTTATTTAAAGAAGAAGGGGCCGAAGACGCAGTTTTGTGGAAGCAAAGAAATTTGGTTTTAGTAGTATTTAGGGAAAGGAGGTTATAACTTAACCATTTTAATATTATGGACATTCCGTCCTCAGCTCTTTTGCAGGTTCGTTCCCAAGTAGTGTCATGGAATATGATGGCTGTGTCATCTGCATAGCATTGGAGGTCCGCATTTTTCAGTTTTAGAGCTGCAATGTCATTTATATAAAGGAGGAAGAGAGATGGACCGAGAATGCTGCCTTGTGGTATACCGTATGTTACAGGACTCATATTACTTTTCCGACCAGCTATTCTAATATATTGGATTCTATCGGATAAATAACTGCAAAACCATTCTAATTGAGTCCCTCTTATGCTACGGCATAAGAGGGACTCAATTAGAATAGAAGGCTTCTAGCTTTTTCAAAAGAATTGGTATAGAAATACTATCGAATGCCTTCGCTAGATCTAGAAATATGCCAATGCATTTCTGTCCCTTGTCTAAATATGAAGCTACTGAATTTGTGAGAAGTGTGACAGCATCCTCGGTGGACTTCCCATGCCGGAAACCGAATTGTTTGTCAGATATTATATTATTGTCCTCTTAGTAGGAGACAAGTCTTGTATTTACTACTCGTTCGAGTAGTTTTGATATGCTGGATAGTAAAGAAATTGGACGTTAATTATTTGGATTTGATTTTGGACCAGCCTTGTATATAGGCACTACAGCTGCTTGTTTCCATATTTTTGGAAAGGTACCTGATTCAACGCTTAGATTAAAAATGAAGGCAAGAGGTTCCACTATATGTTGAGCTAGAATTTTTAGGAGTTTGTTGTGTATATCGTCTAGTCCTGGTGATTTATTTGGATGCAGATTTTTTATTATATTTAGAATCTCTTTTGGATCAGTTGGTGTTAAGAAGAAAGAATTTGGAAGTGATGGAATTAAAGTAGGCTTAGCAGTTATGGAGTTGTGAGTTTCATTAAGATTAACAAAAATATTATCAGCCAGTGTCTTTCCTACTGATGTAAAGTAAGTATTTAGGGAATCCAAAGATTCTTCTACAGTCCCTTTAATCCCTGCAATATCTAGTAAGGCACTAGTCTTATTGGAATTTCTGTGTGAAATTAGATTTATAGCTTTCCAAAGGCCTCTGGGGTTATTGTTATTACTTGTTATATCATTTGTATCATATTTAGACTTAATTTTTCTTAGTATTTTAGTATAAAAATTTCGGTATCTGGTGTAAATAAGTTTTTTCATCTCATCGTTTGGGTTTTTTCTACTTTGTAAATGCAACTTGTCTCTGTGTTTTGCGCACCTGATCAGACCGGGAGTCATCCAAGGTTGGGTGGTAATTTTTTTTATGACTGACGTAATGTGTAGAAGAACATTTAGAAACTGCTGTTGTGATTAGTGTCGTAAAATTTTCTGCCGCTTCGTCCACAGATGAGCTATCAAATATATTTTCCCAGTTTGTTCCTTCGATTTCTTTTATTAAATTTTCATAGTCAATTACTTGTTTTTTCCCCTTAACGGCACGTATTTTAGACTTAACAGTATCAGCTCCTACCATAATTATATCATGATCGGGGAGATCAGTAGGACTTACCACTGACTCTGCTTTTATTGAGGAATATATAAAAATATGATCTATACATGAACTATATATGTGTCGGAAGATTAATGCAAGGAACTAGACCATTTTCCGATAAGACAGAAAGGTAAGATGAAGATGAAGAAGTATCGTCGTAAGTATTTGAGTCTTTTATATTAATGTTAATATCACCTACTACGAATAGACAGGGAGAGGTTTGTATTGATTCTAATACTTCATCGAGAGAAGAAATAAAATGTTCAGTGTTGGTAAAAGAAGGAGATCGATAGAGGGCCAAAAGAGTGAAAACGTTTTGCACTTCTATTTTTAATCCATTTGCATCCTCAATACCAGGCTCCTCGGCATGCGCTGTCTATTTAGTGCTGATATAAACTATGACTCCTCTAGCTCTGTTTATGAATTTTGTAGTGTTAAAGCTTTGATACCCATCGATTTGTTTAATAATCGAAGATTCGGAGATCCAACATTCGCTGAGTACAATCACATCGAAATTAATACCTAATCTACCTAAAATGATAAGCAGACCGTCAAAGTTACGCTGCATACTTCTAATATTTACGTGCAAAATTTTTAATGAGTACTTATTAATTTTAGTTTTGCAACCTTCAAGATCTTGAATTAATTGGCATTCTATGTTCAAGGATAATCAATATTTAGGATAATCAATTTCATTTAAAAGATCTAACGTAGCCATTGAGAAAGATTATCAAGTAAAAAGTGAAATAGGTGGAAATCAGAGGATTTGAGAATGCCAAATATTTTTGTACAGATTATGTTATAAAAGGTTGCAATACTTGCTGATATTTTTTCAGGTAAGGACGAGTTCGTGCAGAATAATAATAAGATTCTGAGATTTTTTAAGTGTACAGGAAGATTGTATGTGAACTGTAACGGTGCATTGTGTAATGAGAGTGAGTGTATATCATTGTCGTGTGTATAAATTTCTGTTGTAACAAACAATAGAATATTTAAAGTAAGAAGGTTACAAAAAACAAAAAAGAGAAGTAAAATAAGAGTTTATATGTTTATAGAACTCCCTGAACCAACTATATCTTTGCTGTCCAGCGTGCGCCTAACCTTAGCTTCTCTTAGAAATTCGTCATGTTTTACTCTTCTGGTGAACGAAACCACTATAGGTCGAGGTAGTTTTTTTGGGTTTTTATTGTCATCAGAGATCTGTGGCCCCGCTCTGGAGACATAGTTGAGATCACGCTCATCTACTTCAATCCCTATTTTAGTGGCTGTGTTAAGAACTAAGTGATATGGATTTTCGTTTAGGGATTCTGTAATACCTAGAATTTCTATCTCTGATCGCATAGATTTATGAGCCTGCTTATGAAATTGATTCTGTAGGGCTAGGACTTGTGCTTTCAGAGTTATATTTTCCTTTTCCTTGACTTCTAAATCCCTTATTCCCTTATTATATATTGTAATATTTCCAAAAACTGTCCAGTTTTCGTATAATATGTTAGTCTATATCTACAGCGTCTAAACAAATGTGTGTGTGTACATGAACAAAATGTGTATGTATGTATGTATGTTTTAATGTTTGAGTTCGCATATCTCCGGAACTACAAGTCCTATTTAATTTTTTTGTTGTACTAGGTATTGTTCATTGAAATGAAGGGAATACAGCAGTCAGCAAGTTCAATCAAAATCGGTTCAGTAGTTTTGCAGGGAAAATTCATCGATGATAGAAAATGATCGACATTTTGCATTCCAAACAGCTTTGTAATCATGGTAGCAATCATCATTATCTTCCATTGCACAGCGTGGAGAAGAATATTTACAAGGACGCATTAACATTATTTGATTCTAGTGTCTCTGAAAGGACTGATCATCATCAAAAACAAGGGAAATGTGGAAGCGATAGTTAACCACCTCGGAGCACTGTGGAGAACTGATTCTCTTACTCCATCTCAAAGAGAGAGAAAAACTAGTTTCTTAAAACGCCTGAACGTTGTTCGAAAAGGTAAGATATAAATTTTTTGCCGATTGTCGTAATTCCGAAAATGAGAGCATTTTCATTTTACTTCGATAAAAGCCTATGTAGGGGCTACTGCTGCAGCCTGCCTTACACCAATATTATTTTAAAAGATGTGTGATAAAAATAAATGATAATTAAGGGAGAACGATTGAGGATGATAAAATTAAACCGCTCCCTTCGGTGGATAAATGATAACATATTAATTATGTACGGTTGGCAACAACCCGTACAGCCTATTTCCATTTTTAACTATTCTTAAATATACCCATACTAATGTAATAATAAGGAACTTCGTTCCAATAAATGCATAAGTGTCTGTATGTTCATATCTAATCAAATCGTTGAACCGGTTTTTCTAAAATTTTATGTTGAGATATTATGAATCCCGACAAAGGACATAGATTTAGGACTCCCACACATAACTGCGAATTCATACCAAAGTACCAGTAGGCCGACTTATAAGAGTTTTTGAGATTTATACGTTTGACGTAGTATGTCATATCGGCCGGGGCGCGCTTCGACAATTCGTTGCTCAGCCGTTCGTAGCATACTTATACAATATACATGTGGCGGACAGCAGCGGTACCCACGCTCATTCGTCAGTTTGTTTGAAGTCGGCCTACTGGTTGGTTTTATATATTATGGCAAAAATCATAGTAAAAATTAAAAGGTGATGCGATTTTTCGGGTAACTAATTGTTTTCAGGTTTCTACTGGTCCTGCTTAGGTACCGGGTGGCAGAACCTTATGACGCCTCTCTTCCTCACAGCTCTCCAGCACCAAGGGCTTCAGCTGCCCTTCGGTTATGTGATGCCCTTCCAACTGAACATTTGGACATACTTGGCAGTGTATATATTTCAGTGTTATACAAGTGAGATATATTTTTTTAATTACCCCTACCGTTCCAACTGAAGATTTGGACATACTTGGCAGTGTATATCTTTCAATGCTATACAAGTGAGATATTGTATTTTTGGAACAAAGGTCCTTATCGCGCGTTGCGAAAGGGGGCTAGACGGAAAAAATTAAGACCAAAAAGTTGTAACGACACTTTTTGCCACAGACATAGATTAAGATAGACACCAAATCAAATCAAATCAAAATTATTTTATTCAGAGTAATTTTTTTACAAAATTCTTTCCGAACGTCGATACTAAGGTGCCTACCACCGGTTCGGGAACTAACCCGGCGAGAAGAACCGGCGTAAGAAACTCGCACGGGGCCATCTTTTACTAAAAAGATGGAAAATTGCAATTTAAAACATTATATAACGATATTATGAATTAGAGCTATTTACAATATATAGGAAATATAAAAAATATTCTAGTAGCCTGTAAGAACCATCCTATTCCCAAGGTGTGTTGTCGTCGATGAAATCATTAATTTTATAATAAGCTTTAGCACACAAACGTTCTTTTACTACTTTTTTAAATTTATGGATAGAGAGATTTTGAACGTTTTCTGGGATTCTATTGTACAGGCGTATACACTGGCCTTTAAAAGATTTGCTGACTTTGCTAAGTCTGATCACTGGTATTTCTAATTTGTTCTTATTCCTAGTGTTAAAACAATGATTGTCGCTTTTCTTTTTGAAATTATTTAAGTTCTTTCTTACATACAGTACGTTATCCAAGACGTATTGAGATGCGACGGTCAGAATATTTATTTCCTTAAATTTTTCTCTTAAGGATTCACATGATGACATCTTATAAATAGAACGTATCGCTCGCTTCTGCAGCACGAATATTGCATTAATGTCCGCTGCATTTCCCCATAGAAGGATTCCATAGGACATAATGCTATGGAAGTAACTAAAGTAAACATGTCGCGCTGTTTCTACATCACTTATTTCTCAGATTTTTTTAACAGCATATGCTGCAGAACTGAGCCGCATGTGTATGTACTTCGCGGGACATGCGGTATCTATCTTGATCTATGTCTGTGTTTTTTTCTATAGTTGTAACTTGTAAGCTGTGCCCGTGCGGTAGCGCGTGTTTCTCTCTCTGTCTCTCTCTCTCTCTCTCTCTCTCTCTCTCTCTCTCTCTCTCTGCCTTTCTCTCTCATCTCTCTCTGTCTCTCTCTCTCTCTCTCATAATAACTTTATTCCATCCGGGTGTCCCTTGACACTAGTTGATACCTCTCAAGTTTTTTGTTTAATTACTCCTTTGCTAAAAGATCTACTATGCCTCTTACTTATGAAAATATAAACAGCGAATAACTTTCAAGGTTGACTGTGTGACTGTGTCTGGTATATACATACTAATATTTTTTATACGTGGGAGAGCCATGCTTCGGCACGAATGGGCCGGCTCGACCGGAGAAATACCACGTTCTCACAGAAAACCGGCGTGAAACAGCGCTTGCGCTGTGTTTCGCCGAGTGAGTGAGTTTACCGGAGGCCCAATCCCCTACCCTATTCCCTTCCTTTCCCTCCCCTATTCCCTTCTCTTCCCATCCCTAACCTCCCCTATTACCCTATTCCCTCTTAAAAGGCCGGCAACGCACCTGCAGCTCTTCTGATGCTGCGAGTGTCCATGGGCGACGGAAGTTGCTTTCCATCAGGTGACCCGTTTGCTCGTTTGCCCCCTTATATCATAAAAAAATAAAAATAAAAAAATTATAATTGCGAAAGTGTGTCTAATTTTATTAAAAATAATAATAATCTAGTAATTCATAAACAGCATTTGTAACATGCACAACGGGACACGTATCTGGATTCAAATGGCTCAAAACTATTTTATTTGTTATATCGAAACTATCGTATCTAACTCAATACCAAAATATGAATTATTCAATATTTTACGACAAACATTTGGTTTGGAGCTGGGAATTTTATAAATCCTTTACGAAATGACGACACTATTTTGTATGGATTTACGTGTTTCTGTGAAAAAATTATATCGTTGAAAAGGTATATGCAATGTCTTCAACTAACTCTTTTCTAAGTTATATTACGTTTCTTAGTCAATTTAATTGAAACTATCTTTTATAGAAATTTTAAATTACGAAAAAAAAAAACTACGAAATAAATAAATAAATAAATGTTTTTTCCCAAAAACTTGCCTAAAAAGATTTATAGAATGACCAGTTTAAACGTGACCCTCTTAGCATACTTTTAGTATGCTACGAGGGTCGCGCTTAAACTGGTTAAACCATAAACCTTTTTGTTAGCTGTATAACTAATTTTTCACTTCGACTCAAACGTGGTATAACTTATGAACAAATTTGTCTGTATGTATGTGTGTTGCTTTCTGACCGTGTACAGGTTTAATTAACACAGCTATTATGCTCTACCTACTAAAATATATCAATGCTTTAGTCACTTCTTAAAAGGAGGATTTTATGTTTAGTAGTACTAACTACACTTATATTTTTATTAAAAAAATTTAACTTGCTCTGTATGTATGTAAGTATGTGTGTTACGGTGGAATTTTGGAACTCAATTTTGAAGTAGATATATTTAACCGATTGAGCTGAAATTTTGCATACGCGTTTAGTTTGGATGACAATGCACGATATGGTATGTGACATCACTCTAAATCCAATATGGCCGACCATCTAAGATGGCGAAATAATTATTTTCTATGTAGTCCTACAATATGTGTATCAAATGAAAGGTCTTATTGAGAGTAAATCGGAAACGAATGTAATGTCATTCTATATCCAATATGGCAGCTTAGCCAAGATAGGGGAATAGTTTTTTTAAAGCACTTCTGCAATATGGGTATCAAATAAAAGGGCTCATTGAGAGTAAATTGAAAAGTAATAGTCAAGTCGTGTCGTGTCGTGTCATGTCGTGACGTGACGTGACGTGACGTGACGTGACGTGACGTGAAGTGACGATACGCGAAGTGACGTGTCGTGACGTGACGTTACGTGACGTGACGTGGCATGACTTGACATGACGGTACGTGTCGTGTCGTGTCGTGACTTTACGTGACGTCACGTGACGTGACGTGAAATGACGTGACGTGACTTCAAGTCAAATCCAGCTGGGTTTCAGAAAAAGCCCGGTTGAATTCGGTCACTTTTGTTAAATGAAATTTAACTTTTTAGTCATGCAGAAATAAACGGAATATAACAACTCGCTCAATATAGATTTTTCAATGCTCAAAGTCGAGTACGATTTCTTAAGGACTTAAGTTAATCAGGTTTTAATAAATTCTTGAAACAAAACAAATTACTATCAAACAGACTAAGAAATCTAGCCAGAGTTACTAAAAAATAAAAAATAAATTATAAACAAAACAACTTTTTGAAAAAAAGCTTTTATTTAAATAGTCTTAAAAGAAAAAAATAAATTTCTCCTTAAAATTTTTAACTATTAAGTTATAATCCTCAATATATTATACAATTTGCATGATAATAAAAGCTAGTCGCGCGATTTGTAAATAAACTAGTAAGTACCAATTTAATTGAGTAAATTGGTATTATATTTTAATTTTAATAAATTTATCAAGTACAGTCGCGACAAGCTTTTATTATCATGCAAATTGTATTTTATATTGAGGATTATAACTTAATAGTTAAAAATTTTAAGGAGAAATTTATTTTTTTCTTTTAAGACTTTTTAAATAAAAGCTTTTTTTCAAAAAGTTGTTTTGTTTATAATTTATTCTAATGTTACAATATAATATATTTTCAGTGTTCCGTCTCATCTATATATATCTTGGCACTGAGTTATTGAAGATAATTCTATGTGCATACCTCAGCATAGAATTTATGCTCTTACAAGAGGACCTTAAGTGTGTATCTCAAGGAAACACACCAGAAGAAGTGATGAAAACCATAAAAAAATTAGCCAGAAGACATCAACTGTTGTTAAAGTAAGATTTGTAGATGTTGCCCGCAATTTTGTTGCACCGTGTTCCGTTAATGATACAGGAACAGTACATTTTTCGGCATAAAAACCCGGACTCAAAATATGTCCATTCCTAATGAAATTTCGTTTAAGTATATTTAATTTTTTAAGATCTAAGTGATAAAAGACATATAATATATGTTAATTTAAATGTCTGTTATCACTTATATCGTTTATTATAATCAAAAATATCAATTTTCTTCTTATCGCTTAAAATGTACTTACAGTGCCCGTGAGATAATCGAACAAGCGCGAATGTAGTTGTGAGCAGCGGGGCTAAAATGGTCACATCATTCCTCTCAATCAATTTACAAAATGAATTGTCAAATTGTCAAAGTCACGAATGTCAAATTAGTACGAATTTAGACCAATTGAATTGGTCAAACTCACGAATGTCAAATTAATACGAATTTAGACCAATTGAATTGGTCTAAATTTGACATTCGTGAGTTTGACAGTTTTGACAATTCATTTTGTGAATTGATTGAGAGGAATTGCTATGCGACCATTTTAGCCCCGCAGGCCCGCAGCACCTGCTAAGTTGTATAATTTGTAACTTTGTAATCAAAGAACGATTTTAAAAAATCTTAAAGTAAACATTGTTTCAGCTTATCAGATTTACTGAACAATATTTTCAACCAAATGATATTCTTTGATCTGGTATGCGCTACGATGACGGGATGCTTTTTTGCGTTTGCAGCTACCGTAAGTATTAAATACAACTGTTTATGATCAACAAGCAAACCTACGTATTATGGCTGGTTTAACGCCTCCGTGGTCCAGTGGTTTAGAGTGTGGCTCTTGACTCGGAGGTTGCGGGTTCGATTTCCGCGTTTGAAACATGTTATTTCCATGTTTGGTTAGGACGATGCAGGCTGATCACCTGATTGTCTGACAAGTAAGATGATCCATGCGTCGGATGGGCATGTAAAAAGTCGGTCCTGCGCCTGATCTCTCGCCAGTCGTGTCGGTCTTCCGTCCCACTGGGTTATGAGAGTAAAGGAATAGAGAGTGCTCTTGTGTACTGCGCACACACTTGGGCACTATAAAATTACTCCTGTGTAACTGGCCTGGTTTCAATGAAACCGGCCGCCGTCACCGAAACCGGTGTGGGAGTTATTATATATTATATGGCTGGTTTACATTATTCCAATCCAGCGCTGGATTGCTACTGAAATAATGTAAATAGGTACTGGAATGAACTGAATTGCATTCCAGTGCCCATTTACATTTACCGCGCACAACTTGGAGGAAGCAATGCATGTCCCCGTGCACCCACTCCTCACTCTTAGTCCCATCCCATTAGAAAGATCTGTTTGCCGAACAATCTTTAATTTGTGTGCAGTCTATAAGACACAATGTGTATAAGATTTTGTAGACTACATACTATCATGCACTTATTAAATAATAATATCGTGTGTAATTTTTGTTAACTTAAGATAGCAGAGTTTTAATTTTTCATTATACAGTGTAGCCGCGACGCGACACTCGTGGCTAGTAACTTGACGGCTGTATCCGGTATACTGTTTCCGATTTATATATATTGTTACTACAGCGCTGTTCTGGGAGAAGAGGTAAGATTATTTTAAGAACTATAATATTATGTACATTAAGGTACATTTTTTATTTTTCTGTTAATAAGTTAAGACGTGTAATGTACCATCGAAGAAGTTGATTCCTAGGCAGTTCACGGACCTACGTCATGTGGTCGGCTTATGTCAATTCAATGTTAGCTGTGATTGGTCGGATGGGTTTGACGTAACGCGACCAAATTACTTAGGTCTGCCATCTGCATAGGAATCAACTTCTCTGATAGTACAATAACATGTACCATCGAGGAAATTGATTCCTACCCAAGTAGCATTTTAGGATCTATATCGTAAGTTTAACGGTTCACATGTACTCCAGGAGCATTATATCCGGATATAATGCTCTTCAACTACCAGTTTGGGCACAAGTTAGTCAGCCCTAAGTTCACTCTCGCATACAACAGCAGTATATTAGTAGTAAATCAGAAATATAAATAGTCACAACTGAACTTTAGGCTGTCTATTAGAGTAACAAGTGACTCATTGTACAGCCTTCTCAGTACAAGTTCAAGATGGCGGCGCGTGCATCGTTCGTGTGTCATTACGAAAATTATTTTAATCTCTGGCGGACATATTACTTTGGATTTAATTGTAATAAAACATGTTATGTGCCTGTTTTACTTTATAAATAGTGTTAGTGAATGGGGAATGCAAGTTTACTGTGAAATATATGCATATTTACTGCTAAAATATTCACGCGCCTCGGTAAAAACATTAAATTCATTTTAAAATATTTGTGATAAATATGAGGCGAAATATACAATTTGAAATTTTTGATATAATTAGGCATGAAAAAAGTTCTAAAAGTAGCATAATTAATTGTAACGTGTAACAAAAATTGCAAAACTACGTAGTTTTTTTATGATACAACTATTAAATAAATAATTTGATATATTAGGTTAGCAAACAAATATGGTGGAAATGTGATACGGCTATGTCAACCATTGTAACTTTAATTTAACGCAGTGATCTGTATAACTAGTAAACATGACAGCTTTCTTCTTTATAAATGTTCACCAGTGACCATTTAAGTTGCTAGTTCTATATTATAGAACAAGTGGAATGCTAAACATCTATTAGCTCACATCTACCCCTCTATAATGCTCTTAATCAGGCAGCTGACTAACGGAGTATTTTTAGTGTATTATATTTCCAATAGAAGTTTATATGTATCAAATTTACACTTATAAAAGACATTTAGACAGGTTTAGGTGAATTTATCGCAATAATACAGCATAAACATCGCGGATGATCTACAATAACACTACATTAATGCTAAAAGTACACGTGTAAACTAAATGTGAACTCTTAAATGGAGTAAAATGCTACTTGGGTATGCAGTTGACAGACCAACGTCATTTGGTCGGATCATGTCAATTCTATGTTAATTGTAATCTGTCGGCTGGGTTTGACGTAACGCGACCAAACTACGTAGGTCCCCCATCTGCCTAGGAATCAACTTCTCTGATAGTACATTACACGTCTTATCTTATAAACAGAAAAATAAAAAGGCTTCTCCTGCAACTGCACGATAATATTATCATTTTATAACGTAAATCTAATTTCAAAATCTATTTAATATTTTGAGTAAAACAACTTCCACACAAAACGCGTATTTTGATATTCTCAAAGAATTGGCCAGGTTATATTAATGGTCGCTGTTTTAGCAAAATTAGTCCCCTAACCCACAATTTTTTTTGTTGTTAAATTTTGAATGCAGTCTTGTTCTAAATCATCTAAAGAACATAACTACATACATAACTCAATACGTATTTTTTGTGGGTTAGTACACGAATGCTTAACAGCGTCCATTTAAGGACCCCCTTTTTTTCTCCCTAGCATTTGATGACGCACATGTGGAGTAGACCACAATAAATCGGCCAAGTGCGAGTTGGACTCGCGCACGAAGGGTTCCGTACCATAATTGAACAAAAATAAGCAAAAATTATGTTTTTTGTACAGGAGCCCCTCTTAATTATTTTATTAAAATTTTATTATTCATTTTAAAGTATAAATAAAATTGAGTATTTTGTGTTAGGTGTCTACCTGTTGCCTTCATTGATATCGAGCAAAAAATTGCAAAAAAATCACTTTTGTTGTATGGGAGCCTCCCTTAAAGTTTTATTTTATTTTGTTTTTAGTATTGTTGTTATAGCGGCAACAGAAATACACAATCTGTGAAAATTTCAACTTTCTAGCTATTACCGTTCTTGAGTTACAGTCTGGAGACAGACAGACGGACAGACAGACGGAAATACAGACGGACAGACATCGAAGTCTTAGTAATAGGGTCCCGTTTTTACCCTTTGGGTACGGAGCCCTAACAAAAAGACACGGGGTAGTTTTATGCCTATATATTACAGCGTGAAAATGCGCTTGTGCTACGTGGTTAATGTAATAATGTTGTCTATACGTTAGAGTTGGTTATAGTGTGGAAAAACTGTTGTCTATACGTTATAAAAAACAGCCGTAAATATTAATTAACTCACTTACAGAGCTCCGCCGTCGCAGATGCCGTGTATGAGGATTTATGGTACCAGAGTAACATGGATTACCAGAAAACAATTTGTTTTATCATTGCGAGGTAAAAGCGCTATAAATTTACCCATGACTATCAGCGTCTTTGTAAGCTTCTGACATCTCTGATACCCGAGTAAGCCACATTTAGAGACTTAGGGCCTGTTTCACCACTTCCTGATAAAGTGCCGGATAGGGTATCCACAACTTATTTGACTGATTCTCCATACTCTATCTGTCAAGTTAAGTGGTGGATTATCAGGAAGTGGTGAAACAGGCCCTAAGTGATGAATGATGATTAAACTTCAATTTAATGCAGAATTTGCCAGATATAAAGTACTAGACGTTCCGCGCGGCTTCGCCCGCGTAAATTAGATATTTCACAGACAAATCAGTCTACAAAAAATAGCCTATGATCCTTCACGTGGCCTACTTCTTATCTGACCCAAATAACAGAAAAATTGCTCTAGTAGTTCGTGAGATAAGCCCTTTCAAATGATTTCCCCCGTTTTTTTCCACATTTTCTTCTATTTGTTCGTATCTATTAGTCATAGCGTGATAAAATATAACCTATAGCCTTCCTCGATAAATGGACTATCTAACACTGAAAGAATTTTTCAAATCGGACCAGTAGTTCCTGAGATTAGCGCGTTCAAATAAGCTCTTTCAAATAATTTCCCCCCGTTTTTTCCGCATTTTCCTCTAATTCTTCGCTCCTATTAGTCTTAGCGTGATAAAATATAGCCTATAGCCTTCCTCGATAAATGGACTGTCTAACACTGAAAGAATTTTTCAAATCGGACCAGTAGTTCCTGAGATTAGCGCGTTCAAACAAACAAACAAACAAACAAACTCTTCCGCTTTATAATATTAGTATAGATTAGTACGGGAGCCCTACAACAAATTTTTTTGTGATTACTAACAAGCTAATTTTTTGTGAGTAGCTACGTTTTGATAAGACAAACAACATTTTTATTTTCGAAAAATCTCGAAAGTGGTAGCTAACAGCGATAGAAAGGATTTCATATTTTGACTTGATGGTCCTAAAATATGGATTGTTTTATTTGTAGGACAAGGTTAATCTTAAATTAAATAACTATTAACCTACAAATATACAAAAAATCTGCTGGTTAGGGTTCCGTTTTAGGGTACAGTAGTCAACCAAGTTTTGTTGATTACAGAACCCTAAAACCGAACTGTAACCAGCTGATTTTTTGTATATTTGTAGGTTAATAGTTATATATTAATTTAAGAGTAACCGTGTCCTACAAATAAAACAATCCATATTTTAGGACCATCAAGTCAAAGTATGAAATCCTTTCTATCGCTGTTAGCTACCACTTTCGAGATTTTTCGAAAATAAAAATGTTGTTTGTCTTATCAAAATGTAGCTACTCACAAAAATTAGCTTGTTAGTAATCACAAAAATTTTTGTTCTAGGGCTCCCTCACTATATGGGGCTTATGTCAAAATCGCCATTCTACAGTAAAGTAATTATTATTCGTCTCTGAGTGTGGCAGTTAGAATTTTACTTACCAAAAGTTTAGGCTTTCTGCTTTTGTTTAGAAGGGCAGTGGCTTGTAGAGAAGACTATTTACAAACGTATGGACGAAATTTCTTATAGGTATCGTGAGAACAAAAATAGAGTGCTATTGCATAGTTACTGAACTTTTTCTTAAAAAATTCTTAATGCCAAATATTTGCAGGCATTCTATATAAAGGTTTTTTTATCCTAAGAGGAATTCTATCATAAAATGCCTGTCCCGTTGTATGTATGTCTACCATAGCTTCTTAACTGTCGACCACTATTTAATATTATACCTTCTCTACTAATATTGTACATTTACTGTTGTAGATCTCAACACCCTTGCTACTTAAAGGCTCTGAAAAGTGTGCCGTTGACTGTAGTAACGTTTACAAGGGTAAGTAATTTTTCAACCCCCGCCCTTAAAAAATTGTCCATAGCTACAAAAAATATCATTCTGTATAGAATTAAAAAACAAAAGAGACAAAAGGGGTAAGAAGCCAGGATCTTTGACGCCTCTAACGTAATTAAAGAAATTACTACTATTACTAAAAAGGCCGGCAACGCACCTACAGCTCTTCTCACGTTGCGAGTGTCATCATTGCAAAATATTGCTAGCGACTTCGTGCGAGCAAAAAAAAAACAAACAGGAACGGTTAACTTGTCCTTAACTTCATCAAAATCAGTCCAGTACTTCCAGACAATTTATTTCATAGCTAAATCTCATGAAAAAGATCATAATGTATTTTTGTTTGGACTCGCCACACTGAGCTCATAAAAAGTAATGTGTCCACAATTCACATACATTACGGGCCATTAAGAGTTATTTTCGCTTGTAGTTACTGCAAAATGAGTCTTATGTGGACGGCATAAAGTTATTGTGAGAGGTGTAATGGCTCAATAATCTCGTGACTGCCTCAGGTTTGTCATTAGCGCTTGTTATTCTCTACTTATGTGATATTTTCTAGGGTTCACTAGTACAATAAAATTCTAAATTGGTTTTCTTAGGGATTGTTTCATAATCGCTTAGTAAGCGACAGATTTAAACTTCCGTGTCAACTATTTACTTTTTTATTTCTCACACGCCACGTCTCCAGTGACATAAAGCCGCCAATCCACCGCAGCGCACGGAGATACTACGCACGTGCGTCAAGCTTCGCTTTGTAAGAAAATATATGTGACTGTGTCCACTGCAACCCACGGACAGGCTACGCACGAATTGACACACGTGGCTTGCTCGAATAGCTCGCACACGTAGTTCAACGCTGGCCACGCTACGCATGCTGTGCACGGGATACACGTAAGCGTGTACATAGTATTCAAAACTGTGCTGCGCTACATTTGTACATAGTCGTGGCCGTGTGCATAGCGTGTGCTGCAGTGGAAACGTTGACCCACGTAGTCAAACTAATAAATCCGTGCGCCGCGTGGCCGTGCACAGCGTGCGCCGCGGTGGAATGGCGGCTTAAAGAAAAGCCTCGTTTCAAAAATCCTCGTGTCTACAAAAACTTATTAGATGTCTACGAAAACTGTGTAGATGTCTACGAAAACTGTACAGGTGTCTACGAAAACTGTGTAGATTTCTACGAAAATTGTACAGATGTCTACGAAAACTCTACATTTATATCTACGAAAATTGTAAAGGGATCTACGAAAATTGTATAGGTGTCTACGAAAACTACAGGGGTTTACAAAAACTGCGTAGATGTCTACGAAAACTGTAGGGCTAGTATAACAACAGTAGACATGGGAAAGAATCGACATACTGACAGATTTTATCGACAAAATGGCGGATTTCTATTGTCTAACTGTCACTTTTTCTTCTCTGTCACTTTGTCTATTCTTCTATAGAAAGAAACCGTTTCTATGGTGACCATGCTACACCTGCTTGTGTCTATAAAAACTGTACATAATAAATAAATAAATAATAAAGACACAAGTTCCTTTAAGTACCTTGAAATTTAAATACATAGAAACTACGTGAATGAAAATGTGAAAATGTTGTCTTCTACGGAGCCCTTGCCTAGTGCTCGACTCTATCTATCTTTACCATTATTTCACTGTTTCAGGTGGTCAGCACAACATGGTCATACCTATCATTAGCAATCAGCTTATACTCAGAATAAATGTGTCAGTAGGTATAGTAGGACATAAATAGGCTATAAAGTTTTCAATAAATAAAATAATCTAATATATAAAATTCTCGTGTCACGGTGTGCGTAATTGAACTCCTCTGAAACGGCTCGACCGATTTTCGTGAATCTTAGGGAGCATATCGGCTAAGGTTGAGAATCGGACAACATCTGCTTTTTATATTGATAAGTGCATTTGTTGAATAAATAATAGTAAATTATTGCAACTCGAGACCGACGGTGACCATTGTTTGTGCGACGGGATAGCGATGGACGTTTCCATGGTGACATACTTATTTAGTCACTTCAGTAAAATAATATGGGCGAATTACTTTATATGGCAAAACAACGTTTGCCAGGACAGCTAGTCTTAAATATATATAAAATTCTCGTGTCACAATGTTAGTTATCGTACTCCTCCGAAACGGCTTTATTGATTTTTTCCAAATTTTATATGCACATTCAGCAGGTCTGAGAATCGTCTACTGGCTACTTTTTATAATATTGTCAATATTATAAAAAGTAGCCAGTAATATAGGTAAAATATTTTATATGGCAAAACAACATTTGCCGGGACAGCTAGTATAAAATAAAAGTAATTGATTATTATAGTTCATGTATAAACCGCCGCCTACAAAACTTCGATAGCACGATGCAGTATGCACAAATGTTACCCTCAGCATTAAAATATCGCCAACTTATGTTTGAAAACACTCAGTTGGTAACACTTTCAATCCGATATATTAATACACTGCTTCGATTTAGTCCGATCCAGCAAAACCGTATTTTCATAAACAACAAACAACTGATTAATAGAGCTCTGAACAAACGCGTTTTGCTTTAATTTGACATATTAGTTTTCAGTAAGCCTACTTAATTGAATACCTAATTTATTAAATACTTATTTACGTCAAACGTGTTTTATTTATACATTACAACGTTCTCGTAGAAATAATTTTAAACTGTATAACACTGAACTCTAATGTTAGTTTTTCACAATTCAAATTTTATTAAAAGTTCGTAGTACGTCTAATGCTGCCGTTCAAAGGTTCCTTACAAAACCGCAGCAAAAATAGGCCGAACAAGGCCAAAAAAATCACTTTTGTTGAATGAAAGCCCTCCTAAAATAGTAATATTATTTTGTTTTTTAACCGACTTCCAAAAAGGAGGAGTTTATTTATTCGGCAGTTCTTGAGCTACAGCCTTAAGACAAACAGACAGATGGACAGTCAGCGAAGTCATAGTAATAGGGTCCCGTTTTTACCATTTGGGTACGGAATCCTAAAAATCAATAAAATAGGATGATAAAAATACAATAGAATAAGAACAAAGTGGTTCCCATAACTCAAAGTATTTCATGACTCCAGCCACAAATAATATTGAGTCCGTATCTATTTTACGGGTTAAGAAATAAAATTATTGAAGAAAATAAAATTCCATATTTCATCTATTCATCCCTATACATGAAGTAAAAGAATTTTATATCCTCTTGGTCACCCGAGCCAACGATACTAGTTTTACTGGATCAGGCTGTAACTTGTAAGGTTCGATTAATTTGCGTCCGCGTGAACGAGCTGTTTGGCCGCTGCAGACAGATCACAAGCCATTGGGTGGAAATAGCCGCGCGGCCGCGCCGCTATTTAAGTAAATCGTTACATAACAATTGCTTGTGATCTCGCGGTGTAGCGACTAAACCGCTCGTTCGGACTAAAGCATATAAATCGGCCCTAAGAAGATTCCAAGAAAATTCTCTTCCGTAGTGATCTTCTGAGAAACACAGTCTTTCTGGCTGTTTGCAATCTGCCTTAGATAAAGACTTGTAACTGTTCTTGTTTAAGCTACTAAACCGATTTTGTTGTGTTTATACCCGGAATAGAATATAAGGCAGTTTTTGTTACAGAAAATGTACGATAACTGAAAAACAATTTTTTGCGAGAAATAACTTGTAATAAGTAGGAATGATATTACCCAAAGTCTGCCAAGATTGGCATATAAGTGTACGTGAACGTGATTTAATTTATTAAATAGCATTTCGTAAAGCAGCCTTAACTCAGCATTCTTATTATCAAAATCCATACTAGTAGAAATGCGAAAGTTTATCTGTCTACCTTTCTGCCTGTCTGTCTGTTCTCTTCACGCCCAAACCGCTGAAATGATTCTACTGAAATTTGGTACGGAGATACTTTGAATCCCGGGAAAGGACAGAGGATACTTTTTTTACCGAAAAATGTACGCTTCTTCGCGATAAACGAATTTTGGCGCAAGGGAGTTGCGGGCGTCGCGGCGTCGCGGTCGGCTAGTAAAGACTGTTTTAGGTACCAACTGACAAAGGGAACTAGCACGTCTATAATTTCTAACTCATCGACCAATACAATATATGAAATTCCTTTTAGTGTAAGCAGACTCGAATTCCACTTATAGTTCTGTCTCTTTAGTTCGACATCACAAACTTCTACCGACTTATAAAAAGACCCACTATGTGTACAGATGTTTTAGAGTGTTTTGTTCATGTCCGACACGTTAGAAAAGTTTGACAGACAAGGACCAACTTTAAACTCCGCCAAAACCTCATTGAATATGGAATATTACGCAAAAGTTTTGTACGTGGGAGAGCCGTGCTTCGGCACGAATGGGCCGGCTCGACCGGATAAATACCACGGGCTCACAGAAAACCGGCGTGAAACAGCGCTTGCGCTGTATTTCGCCGAGTGAGTGAGTTTACCGGAGGCCCAATCCCCTACCCTATTCCCTTCCCTTCCCTCCCCTATTCCCTTCTCCTCCCATCCCTAACCTCCCCTATTACCCTATTTCCTCTTAAAAGGCCGGCAACGCACCTGCAGCTCTTCTGATGCTGCGAGTGTCCATGGGCGACGGAAGTTGCTTTCCATCAGGTGACCCGTTTGCTCGTTTGCAAAAAAACTCATTTAATATGGAATATTACGCAAAAGCAACGCAGAGGGCGCTACTGGCACATACAGTAAATAATCCGACGAAAATCCTACATGTTGCACACTTCATGTCAGAATAGCGACAGAAACGTTGTCAAACGTCGAACCGCTTTTAGTAAACCGTATGTGCTGGTGCTGCCTCTAGCGTGAAAACATTGCAGTAACATAATATCCTATTTGTGATCTTTTGTAAACATTTTAATATTTAGCAAACTATTTTGTAACTTCAATATTTATTTTATTTGTATCTTATGAAGTAACATCAACAAATGGAAAACATTTTTGCGGATAATTTTCGAAGGTATATGATATTCTACAAAGTACTTTCTGTGCGCATTTCCCTTCATAAATTTATTCACATGTAGGGTCCTCTATATAGTTCCTGTTAAAGGTTTTTTACGATGGGACTCACTGTTACTGAGCCAAATATGGTGACGTAAAAGTCCAACTTTTATATCTTGACCTAAAATTTCAATTACAAATGTCGGAAGATCATTTGTCTGTCGACCGAGTTTTATAACAAGGGACGTATTTCTGCGTGCAGGAATAATAAAACATTTAGTTTATACAATAAATTATGTTTAAATCTTAGAATATTTTAGTAACTAATAGCTTGTATAAACTTGGAAGAGTGTTGTTGCCTGATACGATGATTTGACGACCTCTGTGGCTCAGTTGGTGGGCTGTTGGTAGCTCAAGCCGGGGGTCGCGGGTTCGAATCCCGCCGACGGAACAAAAAGTTTTCAAAGTTCCTGGGTCATGGGTGTGTATTAAATATGTGTATCATATAATAAAAATCTTAAATATATGTATAGTATAAAAGTATTAAATATATTTCCGTTGTCTGGTACCTGTAACACAAGTCCATCAGGTACTTAGCACGGGGCCAGACTGACGTGGTGTGAAGCGTCCATAGATATTATTATTATTATACAGGCTATCAGCCTACTAGGCCGTAGGCGACTTCAAAATCAAACTCATAATTTTTTATTCAGAATAATTTTTTTCAAATATTCTTCATCGATTTTTGTTCTTAATTAATATGTATGTTTTAAGAAAAATAAATTTATTATTATTTATTATTATACTAATATACAACGTGTAAATGACTGATAATACTTTAGGCTGTGTATGTGTCGCTTTTTTCCAGGATAAAAGTATCCTAATTATGTTATTTTCAAAGGATTCAAAGTGTCTCCATACCAAACAGCAAAATCGATTCAGCGTTATGAGCGTGAAGAGGTAACAGACAGAGAGATAGACAGACACACTTTCGAATTTTATTAGTATTAATTACCGCCAAAAATTACCTTCAGACCCTTTTCAATAATATAGTAAATAGTAGGTATAAGTCCGTTTTCTTAATAGTAGGTAATTGATCAATTGACGTCATATGATAATAATAATCATAGTTTGATTACAATAGCAATTAATTATTTGCAATTAATACTGATTTCGTAGCTTTGATCTAATAGTCCTAGGCTGGTTTCAGTGTTCAGTGCTCAATGCTCATATTATAAGCATCTATAGCATTTATATATAAGCATATCTATACCGAGTACAGTGGCGAGACAGTGACGAGACAGTGATCTCGGCTAATTCTATTGGCCGAGAGCACTGTCTCACCACTCTACTCGGTAGGTGTAAACAAGCCCTTAGTTAAAGCCGTGTGGCAGGATACAAATAAAAGTGTCATCTCTCAAGACTTTATGGGCGCTTTTCTGCCATGCGTGTTATCGCCCGCGGGTGGATCGGATCCGCATGCGGGTGACATGCTCCTAGCCTCGCGTGCCCGCATGAAAGGAAAAACATCTATGAAATGAGATGCAGGTAACTTTCATGCCGACCAGATCCAGAAAAGCGCTATAAAATCAGAGTAGACAGAATTAAAGAGTACCTCGGCTACATACAAATCTACGCGAGTTGGGCGCGAGTACCACTTTTGACATGTTTCACAATGCTGAGTAACGCATTAAGTAAGGCGCGTGCCGGTCGATATGACAATATACTACGTTAAACGTATTCGAGATCTCTCCTGAGTCGGCCTACTCGTTCTATTAACTCTGACAAAGTCTTGAGACGTGACACTTTTATTTGTATCTTGCCACACGGTTTTAACTAAGGGCTTGTTTGCACCTACCGAGTAGAGTGGCAAGACAGTGCTCTCGGCCAATAGAATTAGCCGAGAGCACTGTTTCGTCACTCTACTCGGTAGGCCCTATAGATGCTTTCATGCGGACTGACATAACTGACTGAGCGGATGACACGCATAACAGGAAAGCGCCCTAACTATAGAGGTACTACACGTTGAGACATGATGAATACCGATCATTGGTGCAGTCTACAGTATGCACAATCGTCGATAATGGGCCTTAATTATGGCTCTCTACACTCGTGATCACATATTGCTGCTTAGGTGAAAACGCAGCCTTAATGTGACTTTCCAATCGTTGCCACAAACTACGTTTCATTTCGCTCTACACCACTACAAAGCAGCAGTGGCATGGGTCGGTAGATCAATGTTACTAGAAAATGAAACATATAGCCTAGGACCTTGGTCATAAAGTGGCATTTTACTTGAATTTTTGACGGTGACGTGACGTCCCGGTGACGGCGGCGGTGGACCGACATATTCTGCTTTGCATTACCGTATTACTAAGATATTTCCACACTGGCATCACAATTTCAAAAATAAATGGAAAAATAAATAAATTGACAAATTGTTTATCCCATCCGCTGGTGTGACATCACTAAAAATAGAAGAAATATATTGTTTTTCACATGGATAACGTGAATAAATAAAACCATTTGCTTAAGTGTTGCCATACATGTATTATAATTTATCTATGAGTGTTGCCATCATACGAAACATTTGGTGCCGATAGTTTGATCGATGTGTTTATGGGGACACTATTTGCATAATCGAAAGTCAGAAGATATCCCTTGGGCCACAAATATAATGTAATAAAACAAAGTGATAATAATACTTTTATTTCTTTTATTTCATTTTAATTAGTTTCGCTCGGGGTCTATTTTAAGAAATGAAATGTCTTTCGCGGTCCACACATTTTATAAATAAAATATTTTTCAAACAAAGGTAATTACGGAAATTACAAAGGTTTATTATTTATATATTTACATATCAATGAGAAAAGTGACAATTTTTGTAGCTAAATATCGCTCTGATATTTGGAGTGAATGAAATTGGTGCAAGCTATTGTTATATTAAATCCTGGAGATGTTTGTCAGTGTCGAGACCGAAATTTATTTTTAACGAAGTTCATTTTCGACAATGCTTGGTCCGTACACAATGGGTTGGCGGTCCGGTTGCGGACCGCGGTCCGCCATTTAGTGACCCCAGCTTTAGAGCGTGTATGTCCCTTATATGGAGCTTAGGTAGCAGCGCTGAAAGAGATATTTTTGTTTTTGTTATTTGTGTGGGCAAGCATTCCAGCCTCATGCCTCATTTGTCCATACGAAAATAAAATAGAAAAGTTACTCTTTTAGCGCTGCCACTTTCACTGTGAACTCTATACAGGGGACGCATACACACCCTAGTAATATCACTTTGTTGTGTTTCACCCTGAAAAATATAACATAATATAGTATACTAGCTGTACCCCGCGGTGTTACGCGCAGTTTAAGTGATGATGTGATGAAAATACTATGGAAAGTACCAATAATAGGATCAAAACGGGACGATACATGGTTCTATAATGGTTTATGGTAGTGATGATGAATATGATGAAAGTAATTTGCATAGTAGCATATGCTTTCCGTTCTTAAAACAACGTCGAAACTCCCAAACTTGTATCTATAAAGAGTCAGGCAGTTCTCTCAGCACCTTCCGAACCATGGTATACCTTGGTGCAAAATCTTACTTGTTGGTAGCATATACTTAGAATACTGCTCACGAAACCGAAGTCACCCCATGTTTTCATATAAATTTTGAGGAGTTCCCTCGATTTCTTATGGATCCCTATTCCTTTCATCAGGTCACCACTTATATGAATATGGTACCAAATTGGGATGATAACCTATACACCAAAAGAAAAATTTTGAAAATCGGTTCACAAACGGCGGAGTAATCGTTGAACATAAAAAAATCGGCCAAGTGCGAGTTTTACTCGCGCACGAAGGGTTCCGTACCACTACAAAGCAAAAATAGGCTAAACATTGAATTTTTTGTATGGGGCTCCCCCCCTCAATTATTTAATTTATTTAAATTTTATAATTAATTATTAAAGTACAAATACAATTAAGTATTTTGAGAACATTTCAATTGCCTATGTGTTGCCGTTATTGATTAAGAGCAAAAAATCACGTTTGTTGTATGGGAACCCCCCTTAAATATTTAATTTATTTTATTTTTAGTATTTGTTGTTATAGCGGCAACACATATACACAATCTGTAAAATTTCAGAAGTCTAGCTGTAGCGGTTCTTGAGTTACAGCCTGGTGACAGACAGACGGACAGACGAACAGACGGACAAACATCGAAGTCTTAGTAATAGGGTCCCGTTTTAACCCTTTGGGTACGGAACCCTAAAAACGAACATAACACCTCCTCCATTTTGAAAGTCGGTAAAAATTTTAGCCTATGTGTAATTCTGATGTATAAGCTATCTTATTGTAAAGTTTCATTAAAATCCGTTCAGTAGTTTTTGCGTGAAAGAGTAACAAACATCCATACTGTATACATCCAAACTTTCGCCTTTATAATATTATTATGATATTAGTAGGATAGTGTATATGATTATTCAAGTAAAGAAAAAGAAATACGAGTAGTTACGAATTAATTATTGCGGAAGGAACAATTTTCCGAGAAAGAAGGGACTCACCCTTTTGAAATTTCAAGAAATCGGTTCAGCAGTTTGAACACGCTTTTTCTTATATATAAAATTCTCGTGTCACAATGTTAGGCCGCGTACTCCTCCGAAACGGCTTTACTGATTTTAACCAAATTTTATATGCATATTCAGTGGGTCTGAGAATCGGCTACTGGGTACTTTTTATATTGATAAGTGCATTTGTTGAATAAATAATAGTAAATTATTACAACTCGAGACTGACGGCGACCATTGATTGTGCGACGGGACGGGACGTTACCATGGTAACATACTTATTTAGTCACTTCAATAAAAAATTAATATGCTCGAAATACTTTATATTATTATGGAAAAGCAACGTTTACCGGGACAGCTAGTAATGGTATAGAAATTAGTGAAAGTATTGCAAATCACAGGTAAGTATAATTGTTTTAAACTTCATAAAGGTGATAGATTCAACTGGCTACGAAAATTATTTATATATTCCCTACATTAAATAAATTCAAGGCAAAGTCTCAAGGTTAAGGGAACACAACGCACATGTATACATAATCCGGAATATCCCACAAAATTAAATACACCGCACACACTTTATTGTAGGAACGTGATTTTTCCCAAACAAACCGAGGTTCACAATTTTAATAATCCGTCTCCATAAAAAGCTGAATACCGAATAAGACTTCCAAATTTTCTTGGAATTGTAGACCTTAGGTTTATTAAACCTAAATGGAGTATAAAAGTGTTATGTCCCAAGCAAACATTTTTCTTTTCACCCGTGTTAATGAACACAAAAGATGTTTAGTTAAAAATCGAGCTCAATTTTAAAACTTAATTAAAATATTTACTGTTTTATTTGTGTGGCAATATGATGGCGCTTGTTCTCGAAATAATCACGCTATCCAATTTGATAAACTTTTGTATGTTATTATTTTAGAAAAAATTGAGGAACTATCACGTATACTTTTATTATTGTAAGATAGATATGTGTTTGAGCTTAGTAGATGAAATATCCATTAAGTAACGAAAATGATGATAATATAGACAAAGACAAAACAGAGGCAGAGAGGCCAATCGATAGTATTTATACTGGCACAGAGAGCGGTGCCAAAAGGCTAGGCTTATATGTAGTTCAATATCGCGCTGTACTCGAATAAATCATTTTATACGGCTGGGTTTAACTTGTCCTTTTTGATGCTATAAACTTGTGCTAGATTTTGAATCACTACAAAAGAGGGCGGTTAAAATTTCTAACGGCCGCACTCAGAGAGATTCAATGATGACCTTCAATTTTAGGAAGAATTTGACAGATAATGTGCTGGGCTTATTTAAAAATCTACATAATATTCATCTCTGAGTGCGGCAGTAAGGTTTAGTTGTTGATTTGAAAGTTTTGCTTTAATATGTTTATTCGTATGCTCATATTTCGCTGTTTTCCATGGACTTAACAGCAAATTTTGTTAAGTTATTGACAAAGTTGAATAACACAAAAGCGTTGGTGGAAACGTTTTATCTTGTGGGACCTTTTTTGGGGAAATGATTTCCGCATCCAGATGGCCCGGGCTACGTGAGACTAAACTACCCAGGCGCAGGGTATACCCACTAAACCCCTCACCTTCCGCCTTACACAGGTGCTCACCGGACACGGATGCTTCGGTGCGTACTTGTGTAAGGTCGCCAGGAGGGAGCCTACGCCAGCCTGCCATGAGTGCGGCGCTGCGGAGGACACGGCCCAGCACACCCTCGAGGTGTGCGATCGTTGGGCCGTGCAGCGCCACGATCTAGTGGCAGTGCTAGGTGGAGACCTCTCGCTCCCGAGCATGGGGCGCTGCATGCTTGAGAGCGATGAGGCCTGGCTGGCGGCGGTCTCTTTCTGTGAAACCGTCCTTTCGCAGAAAGAGGCCGCGGAGCGGAACAGAGAGGATGACCCATCCTCCGTTCCGCTCCGCCGGCGTAGGACGGGAGTGCGGTGGCGTCGCTATGCGAACCTCCAATAACTTCCGTCCCACGGGGCTCCGGGTCAGGATGGGAACCTGCCCAGCTTAGCTAGTCCCGGCGCCGAGGGGAACGCTTCAGTTTGCCTAAGCGTTCTCTTACTTTGGTGGTGGTGGAAGTCCGGTCCTTTATGAGGTAGACCGGCCGGTCGTGGAGGGAGTCCTGTGTTAGACAGATCCAGGACATCCTTCCGTATACGGCTGAAGGCAGACCGCAGGTGGTTTTAGTGGGTAAGAGTCCCACATACCCCCGGGGTGCTTCAGCTAACTGAGGCACATCCCCAACCCGGGGCACCCATGATGGGTTTCCCCTGCGCATCAAAAAAAAAAAAAAAGGGTATACCCACTAAAAACTCCCTGGTGCTCCACTCCCCGCATGGTGTTGTACAAATGGCGCGGGCCAATTCCTCAATCTGCGGCTTGAGACTCAGGCTGCGCTTATCCAGCCGACTGATTCATTAAATTAAAGAATATGACGAGTCCGCAGTTCGCCCGAACTCGCGGTTTGGCGGCTATAAGTCGAGATGACAAAAAAACGTTAAACAACAGCGCGACTGCGCCGCTATTTAAGGTGACGCCGCGTTAAAGTAAAAAACCGTGTTGGATATGTTGTAGATTGCTTGTTTTCTATGAGAAGCCGGCCCGGCCTCTCATAGAAAACAAGAAATGGTACAGCAAGAAATGGAAAGGGCGTAAGCGACAAAATGGTATTTGTCGCGTAATTTTAAAACCATAAATATATTTCATATAAGTTATGTGCAAATTAAAGTGTATGCTTGAACCAATCTATGTACAAATTTTGGAAGCTTAAATCACTCTCCTCTGTTGGCAAAATTAGAATTCCTTTTTTTACAGAGGTCTTTTTGATTGATCATTTTGAGTTATAAAAGTTGACTAATCGTGTTATGCTACGGGTAATTCAAAGACAAAGACATGATGAATACTGACAAATTAACTTTAATTTCTTAGCTTTAGTTATTGCTGAGAAAAATCGATATCGCTACAGGCAAATTATCAAGGCGTCGCCATAAATAAATTGTTACATACTTGTGATCTCGCGGTGTAGCGGCCAAATCGCAGGTTCGCGCGGACGCATATTAAATCCAGCCTAAAGTCATTCAAATTTCAATGACAATTCCTCACATTTTATACCGTGTACAGCTAATAGAAACAGTAAATAGTACGGTCAATTCTTCAATCTGCGGCTTAAGACCCAGCCTGCGCTGATCCAGCAGACTGCGCTACAAATGCTAGAACAATAAAGGGAGTTTATGGACAGTATTTTCATGTTCCGCGGGCGAACGACAACGTCGAGTGGATTTTCTCGCGTAAAAATAGGTGCACTTTGTACACTGCAAAAATGCTGTAACTACCCGGATTCTACTTTTAGTACAATATTAATACAGCTTAGTTTCCTTGTGAGATACAATTTGTTTCCTATTAAGATACAAAAGGTATTGTGATGAATATAATATTTCGTTGGTTTTGCGGTATTCTTGCTTATATCGTTTTTAAGGATTTCTCTTTTATGCATAACATAAGAAATTAAAGTGGCAACACGATATTTAAGCAACTTAACTTTAACGCACACTGGTGCAAATTGGCTTACAAAATGTATCGCCGAGACGAGCCAAGCGAAGCGCGAGGGCACTACCTACCTTTTCTCGAAGTGTTTCGTCGTTTTTTTGAACCCTCATAGAGTTGGTTTTCGATGTATCAGATAATTCATATTCTCAGGATATGATGTCAATAATAAACTAATTGAACATACAAAGTCTCAATTGAATAGCTCTAAAACTTTAGATTTTATTGATATCTAAGGCCGCCTCCCCACATAGGCAAGCGCACCGCCAGCGCGTTAGCCAAGGCGCTTGTGAGTAATCCACAGATTGGAAGGTCGTTCAGTATGCTTTGGATCGCGCCAATATGCGGATGGATTCAAAATGGATCTTGAGTCGCTAAGAGCTGCAGCTATACTGGATGACTGGTGAGACATGTGCAATACTTAAGGAGAGTACTCGGTACTCGATTCTCATTATAATTATGTAATAAAATTAGGTAACTACTTAATTTTTTACCAAATTTCCGTTTTCATAAATGAATCATGGACCCTAAGTGAATGACGCGGCTAGGCAAGTAGGCATACTATGCGGCCGGCGCGGCGGCGTGCGCCATCAAAGAAACACCGCGCCGCTACCCTTCCCGCGCGGGTTCCATGCGTTGGGTAAATAATTATTTAACTTTAAGCTACATTTACTCAGTAATCAATTGATATTATTTTTTTGCTCGGTAACAATAATGGCAACAGGTAGGCACTTGAAATGTTCACAAAGGCCTTAATTATATGTGTACTTTAATAATTAATAATAATCTATACATATAATAAAACTGTAGAAATGAAAATTCTGTACATTAAAGATATTCAAAAAATAATAAGTAAGTAGTAAAAAAACAACCACATTTTTGGCTTCTATAGCGATGTAGTAACACCCCCCGTGTTACTACATCGCTATAGAAGCCAAAAATGTGGTTGTTTTTTTGTCTGTCTGTCTGTCTGTCTGTCTGTATGTTTGTTCCACTATCACACGAAAACTACTGATCCGATTTGAATGCGGTTTTCGCAGATATATTTGTCTTCTTCCAACTTAACATCTGGTATATAAAAAAAATCCCCCCACCCCTCTAAAGGGACGAAAGAGGGGGTCAGATTTTGTATAAGACTTTTGCTTTAACACGAAAACTACTGATCCGATTTGCACACGGTTTTCGCAGATATATTTGTCTTCTTCCAACTTAAAATCTGGTGTATAAAAATCAACCCCCCCCCCCCCCCCCCCCACCCCTCTAAGGGGAGCAAAGAGGGGGTCAGATTTTGTATCAAACTTTTTTCTTTAATGGACTTACTTCATATTATTAACTGTTTTTTCCAACTTAACATCTGGTGAATAAAATTTTCCCCCCACCCCTAATAAATGGCAAGACAACGTTTGCCGGGACAGCTAGTATTTAAATAAAATAAAAATTTAAGGGGGGTTCCCATACAAAAAACTAAATTTTTGGCCTGTTTTTGCTCTATAACGGTACGGAACCTTTCGTGCGCGAGTCCAACTCGCACTTGGCTGATAATTTTAGCACTTTTGATTTGACTTTTTGGTTCCACAGGCAGTTTTTACTCTGATAGAGCTCAATAAATTTAAATGTTTTCTCTATACTCATATTATTCGCTATTTCGTCAAGTTAGATGTTAATTCGCCACAAGAAAGAAACATGCGTGATGCGCTCTTCATCGCTGCTCCAGGAAAACTGATCGCGCGACCAATGTGTGGATGGAGCGCAAGGCTTGCGACAAGTGTCCTTTAATGTTTCCGACACCGCGCGACAGCTCGCAAGCACGCCGGCCAGCGTCTAAATACCTACCGCCAATGCGCCAACGCCCGATCCACACATTGGGCCAGTGGCTGGGCCAGCGCACTCGCCAAGCAGTCGCGAGTTTACACGGGACTGTACTCTGTAGACAGTAACTAAAAAACCTTTAACTAAGTATTTACAAGAACCAACTTACAAAAAGAACTGAAATCCCACCAAAAACATTTCTTGTAAAATGTTACCGAGACGACCACATAAGGTTTATCCTGTGAAAAAGATATAAGATCTCATGTAGAGCTAAGCTTCTGAATCTACACGGCCTAACTCTACTGACCCTAACTTATTCAAATTCTACATAATATCAGTAAATATGTATGGCTCGGATGTTTCGTAACTAACTTCAGATCAGAAACTAAATATTCGCATCACCTCCGCGACGGTAGCGAAACGGCGAAACCATACATATTTACTGGTATGTAGAATTTGTTTAATTAAGTTAGGGTCAGTAGATTTAGGCCGTGTAGATTCAGAAGCTTGGTTCTACATGAGATCTCATGTCTTTTTCACAGGGTAAACCTTATGTCTCGGTATGGTCGTCTCGGCAACATTTTACAAGAAATGTTTTTGGTGGGATTACATAATTTAGACGCGTGTAATATTCTCAAAGTTTTAAAACACGTAAACTTTTCGACGGAGAGCTGGTGACCAAATCGGTCATGTGGCTTCAGCTGTATTAAAACTCCGTTAACTACTTCCCTGAACAACCTTTTCTGATAATCTGCGTGCTGGCAGGCCGTGGGCGGTGGGTTTGGGTGTAGTGGGGCGGGGAAAAAATGGGAAAAAATGTAGGTTCAGCGACTTTAATTTTTTTCCAAACAGTTGCTCTGTACTTCCTATACACCCAAAAAAAATTTAAATCGATCGGGTGGTGGGAAGAGGTTGCCAGCGTTAATTAAAAGTAGGAAAATTATTATTATTTTCATGTTGGTTCAGCTGTGTTGGCTTTTTTTCTGCTGCGAGATTAGTTAGTATGTAATCCCAAAAAAAAAAATAGCCAGACAAAAATATCGATGGGAAGGTACCGAAAACAATTGTTGAAATCAGTGAATTTTCGTAGAAATTCAACGTTTTCAAGAATTGTTTTCCGCCCACCGCCCATGGCCTGCCAGCACGAAAATTATGAGAAAAGGTTGTTCAGGGAAGTAGCTAACGGAGTTTTATTACAGCTGAAGCCACACGACCGAGTTGGTCGTCAGCTCTTAGTCGATTTGTTTCAATTAATTTTTCATCTAAATGTAAATAAAGCTCATTATGGACTATTATATAGCTATTAGATACCTTTTTTACATGACATGTATTAAAGGCACAATATTAGAAATACAAAGGCAAATAATTTGTTAAACTTTTAGATTTTTACTTTGCGATTTGCATTCAGCTTGAAAATAATAATTATTACTCGTGTACATAGACATGCGACGCCTTGCGGTCTGCAGTGCTTAAAAGGTTGTTCAAAAGTGACAAACACCCCAGTTCTTACTTTAATGTACACACACACAATGCCGATCCGCAACTCGAGGTGGAGCGCAGTGCAGTGACAGATCTTGAGTACAGTATACAGCTAGAATAAGCGCTTGTTATTTTATGAGGTGAAGGGGGCATCGTGTGGAAATCCGCCTCGCATTCGCAAGTCGTATCGAACATAAGTCGAGCCACTGTGGTCTGCGGCCTAAAACACGATAATGAAAGCAGTATTTCCGGACCAATACGACCTGCAAACCTTCAAGAAGAGAGCACGTATTCCTTTTAAAAAGGTCGGCACCACACCTGCAGCTCTTCTAATGTTGCGAGTGTCCATGGGCGACGGTAGTTGCATTCCATCAGGTAGCCCGCTCGTTTGCCCCCTTATTTTATAAATAAAAATTGAAACAAATACTACCCTTTTAAAGCTCTTTTTCGCGGTTCCCCCTCACTGCGGCTCCTCACAATGTGCGCGTGTAAAGTGACAAACACCCTAGACGTTCTTACCTTAATGTACACGCACGGTAACAATGTTAAAGAACACTTCGCACGCCAGACACACTCGCGTGATGACTTCAGATAATGAGATGGCTGCATGGCTAAGTGGTAAGTTGTTTTGGTTTTCGACGCCAAATCTTATTTATGCACTAAGGCAGTGTTTCCCAACCACGGACTCCTAGAAAATAAGACACAGTTTTCACGGACTCCTTAATAAAATAAACAGCAAAAATCTAATTATGTACGGTCCAGAGATGACAGCGCGGTCCCTCAGGGGTCTGCGGACCACAGGTTTGAAAATACTGCACTAAGGTTTTAAAGCGAAAGAAAAGGAGCATGTATGAAGTAATTATTATGGTCTGACCAATTTAAGCGCGACACTCGTAGCTAACTAAAAGTATGCTACGAGGGTCGCGCTTTAATTAGTCATGTGTTAGTAAATAGGAAACAAAACAATATTTACTCTGGAAGTTCCCTGACGCTTTGCTTTAAGTCATGGTCAGGAAACTAAATTATTATGTACCTAAGGTTTCTACAAAGAGGGTTTTTAAGTTGTTGTCATATGGCAGCTGTTTGACACGACAATTGGTAGGAAAAAGTCGGAAAATTCTTAGCTGATTTTGAAAACACGAGTCCAACAGTAGGCGCTTTGCGTAAAATAACGAAAACCGTCATTGATTTCACGAAATCTTATACAAACCAACCATTACAAACCAAACCTTGTCCAAGCCCTATATACAGGTTAAACGGTTTATGCGTGAACCTCAACAAGACAGACGAAAAAACACAGACACTTTTGCATTTACAACATTACAATTAACCATGGAAGTTTGGAACGGCCTCTTGCCTGTCTCCTAACCATTAGGAGCCAACAAATCAATACCACTGTGGCTGGTGGGCCGCGACGATGATTGTAATTTGTCTGAGGCGTCGGAAGTTAAGCCCGTTGTGTCACGCCCGTGTTCCACCGCGGCGATAAATTTTACCACAAACTTCGAGGTAATTATATAGAGCTGATAATAAGATATAGACAGAGATAGACATATAGAGCACACCTAGTTTACTAACTCTGCCGAACTGAAACGACGTTAGACGACTTAGACGATGCATGGCTTTTAACGCCGCACCGCTGTGCCGGTCGGAGGGGGGGTGTTAGGTTTATTTTCGTTAGGCTGGTTTTATCGTTAAGCGTTTCGGCAGCGCCTTTGGAGCGCCGCGCGTTCGAAGATGTCGCCCTTCGTCAATTCGTTCGTTACATCTTCGAACGCGCGCGCTCCAACGGCGCTGCCGAAACGCTTAACGATAAAACCAGCCCTAAAGGTACATTTCCGTGCATCGCGACCGTCGTAAGCCGCGCGCAGCCTACGACTGTCAAAATTATATGACACGGTCGCGCGGGGCCCGCGACAGACGCGCGCGGCCGACAGTGTTGCCAACTTAGCCCTTTCGGGGCTAGATCTAGCCCTTTTTCGGCTTATTTAGCCCTTAAAATTATGGTTTAGCCCCTAGCCCTATTTCTAGCCCCGAACCGTGTAAGAAAATTTTATATAAGCTAAGCGGGCAACACATAAATTCACGTCAAATCAGACTACCTGTCTCTTTTCCTCTTACATAAATCGTAGAGACACAGACAGGTGGTATTCCCCGAAAATCCAACTACGATTTTATCCTTGTCTTACATTAACAATTTTACAATTTGATATTTTATTTCTTTTTCGTACCGAAGTACTGAATTGCGAAGTCCATTACTTATTGTTTTGAATATAATATTAGTCAGTGATTCAGTGAGATTTCTTGCCTTTCTTGGTGATATTACGTGTGCAAATTGCAAAAATTGACGTTCCTTTAAAAAATAACTATTTTTTCCAATTTTAATTTTTTTTTGACCAAATCTAGGCTAAATTTGGCCAAAAAAATTATCTAGCCCCCATCTAGCCCTTTTTAGAACTCCATTTAGCCCCAAAACCTGACACCGAGTTGGCAACACTGGCGGCCGACGACAGTCGTAGGCTGCGCGCGGCCGTCAAGACACGTATTGAACTTCAAGACACGGCCGCGCGCGGCTCACGACAGTCGTCGGCCGCGCGCGTCTGTCGCGGGCCTCGGAAGCGGTGCCATACATTTTCATACACTGACTATTGTCGCGAGCGGCCGACGACAGTCGTAGGCCGCGCGCGGCCGCGATCGATCGCGATGCACGGAATTGTACCTTAAGGAAATTCTTGATTCGGTCGCGGCGCTCAAAACCTGCGACAAAAGCTATGCAATAGCTGAGTAAGATAAAGAAAGAAAGAGAAGAGAGAAAGATTGAGAATAAGATGTAGAAAGGAAAAGACAAAGACATAAAGTAACACGTAGCTGTTACCTGAGATGGAAAATATGGCTTAAAATTACGCTCAAACGTTGCGGCTTTTGATAGAACAGAACGGAAGCTAGGAATAAAAATAATTAAAAAAAGAGATAGATTTATAGAGGTTGTTGTAAGCAACAAAATCAGATAAAGATTTTTTTACTTAAATGGAATCATGTGAATCGGCTGACACAACAAAACTTAGATAAAGTGGAAAATCTGAGAGCTCTTTTAGTTACAACTGGAAATGAAAAATTTTCATGCTTAAAAGCAATATTTGATTTTTGAGCATGCTCTTATGGTGATAGTGCCTGTTAACATAATTCGAAATATTTGTATTATTCATAATATAAACTCGAATAATTTGTGACACTAGTCGTGTTATTCGAATAATAAATTATGTTAAATAGTAACATTCTCGACATTCTACCCCCCTTACTAATAAACGCTGTATAAGCTTTGAATAGTTATACAGCGTTTTGTCTTCTTCAATCCAATTAAAAATGTCACTTGTGTGACAGGAACAAAACACTGTATAACTATTCAAAGCTTATATAGCGTTTATTATTAAGGGGGTACAAGTATAGCATTAAAGTTAAACCATTTATTACTGTACGTTCCAAAGTATTTTCAGCTCTATAATTATACGCATACGATACAGCTATCCCTTGTAGACCGTAGACACCAAAGAGTGGGGTATTTAATTTGCGACGTTTAATAATATTAATTCCATGGATTTTTGGCCCGGGAGTTGGGACGCGCTGAGAAAAAGGATTATACAAAAGAATACAAACTTTATAACCTTTATACCACAGAAATAAATCAAGATAAAACGGTGACGCGCGTGCGTTGCTAAAGAATCGCTCGTGTCAATTTTTTCTTTGCTTTTAGTTAGAACAAATAACTTACCCGTGGAAAGAAATACCTTCTTTTGACCGATTCACTTTCGTACTTCTGTTTTTACAATTAGACACTGCACAATGAGGCATTTTTGCACAACCGCTCCGGTGTAATCTAGTCGAGACGTGCGCGCTGACTGAATGAACGTTCAACGAATCTTGCACACTTGTGCAAGATTGAAACACGCGTACTCCACCCGCTTAGCCGTTCTATCTTGATTTTTTTCTGTGCTTTATACACTGTTTTCGTTTTATTTTCGACAATATGTAGAGACCTTTTTAGTTTCAGTTATTATAATTGTAGGAAAAGTTTTATAGTATACACTATACATTAATAGATACATTATTCATATCATATTTAGGTTTTTAATAATTTATCACAAAAAGTTTTTCATGTTGTTGGTATGTTAAAGTAGTTCGTAATGGCAATATAAAAAAATTGCACAAATTTTTTCAGCCAATATTATACTCTTTGTGTCTATTTGTAAATTAATACGTTATTTTATAATTTCCAAATGCAATATTTAAGTCTAAAAAAATCTGTAAAAAAATACCAAATATGTACACAAAAAACCGCGTACACTATTATGGAGTTTTAAAATGATTTTAAATTTAAACTTTTAAACAATCGAAGCGAGCTTAATCGCGTCTGACATGTGGGTGGATCGGTTTTCGGGGTGATTGCTCTTACGTTTTTTACCCATATTAAATGGTAAAAGGGTAAAATGAAAGGAATAAAACAATTTATGCATTACTAGCTGTCCCGGCAAACGTTGTTTTACCATAAAAAGTATTTCGCCCATATTATTTTATTGAAGTGACTAAATAAGTATTGCACCATGGCAACGTCCATCGCTATCCCGTCGCACAAACAATGGTCGCCGTCAGTCTCGAGTTGTAATAATTTACTATTATTTATTCAACAAATGCACTTATCAATATAAAAAGTAGCCAGTAGCCGATTCTCAGACCCACTGAATATGCATATAAAATTTGGTAAAAATCAGTAAAGCCGTTTCGGAGGAATACGGTAACTAACATTGTGACACGAGAATTTTATATATAAGATATCATAGTTACTCAGTGACATAATTTAATGGTTTATTTAATAGGTTCTAATTTTGATAAAAATGTTTTTCCATCTGGTAAGACGTAACTCCTGGTGACTCTGTAAGCTTTAAAATATTGGTTGAGTGTTGTTTCAAGTCGTACTGCCGCACTCAGAGACGAACATTAATTACTTAAATGTCATTAATTAAAAATTTTGACATAAGTCCCATACATTATCTGTCAAACTCTTCAATAAATTGAAGATTAATCATGATTAAATGTCTCTGAGTGCGGCAGTTAGCCCTTAGATTTAAATACTAGTTAATTGAAGTGTCCTTAAAACTTTTAGCTATTAATTAAATTGTATTTTACTTTCATTTACTTTGTTATTTTTTATATATTATGTAGTACTTTTTAACTTTGATATTACTAGTTATTTATATACGTTTTAATGTCATTTTAAAAATGTAATAAAAATCATGGCTTGAAACAAATAACCTCCTTTTTCATTCAAGTTGCTTTAAAAATAAAAGGCTATATTTTTCAATTCAATAAATGATATAGAAATATTATAACAAAGTATCATTTTATTGCTCTTTCAGCAATAATATATTTCAATGCTTGTAAAGAGTACTTGGTGATTATGTTAAAAGCTTGTTAAGTACAACATAATGCTTTGTGTAATAAAATGTGCGAACACAAACAAATAAAAATACAATAAAACCAATGTTTTATTACAAAAACACGTTCGAAAAACTATTTACCAAACCAATATACTTACCTGTTGTTTAAGAACTTATTACACTATCCACCGTAAAATCTTAATAGTTTTTGGTCCCTAAGTAATAACGTATATTACATTCTTTCCTACGAATAATAAAAACTAAGGAAAAGTAACTCCGTCAAAAAACATGCTCTACAATACTTGTCAAAAATGTGTACCTTAGGTACACATTTCAATACATTTGCAATATTTAGGTGGCCTTGAGCGGTATCAGGCTGACGTTACATGACAGTTCGAAAGGAACCAAATTTAAAACGGTTAATAGTATGGGAGTTACGTTTCCTTAGTTTTTATGATTCGTAGATTCTTTCTCAAAAAAAATCTCTGTAACTTCTTACTAAACTGTACTCGGCGAAACATGGCGGTAGCGGTCATTGACTCCCTGTCAAAAACTTGTCTTTTTCTATACAAAGCCGCGATTGACAACATCTGACACTTCATTGTCAATCGCCGTTTATATAGAAAATGACAAGTTTTTGACAGGGAGTGAGTAACCGCTATCGCCATGTTTCGCCAAGTACAGTATAGATGACGCCCGCAACTCCGTTGCGCAAAAATTTGTTTACCGCACGGAAAGCGTACATTTTACCGCAATAAGAAACATCCTATATCCTTTCTCTGTTTAAGTGTGTTGTGTGAAGAGGTAACAGACAGACAGATAAACAGACACATTTTCGCATTTATAATATGGATATGGATTTAAGTGTTAAAATATTATGTAATCAATATTAAACATCATAACGTCTCATACAAATTGTTGTAACACATTCTTAATCCGCAACAAAACGATAGACAAAGATATAATACTGCAATGTTTTCTCGCTAAGCTGCAGCACCAGCACAGAGAGTAAACAAAAAGTTTTGTTCGACGTTTGACAACGTTTCTGTCAATATTCTAATTTGACGTGTGCATCAATTGGGATTGTGGTCGGATTATTTACTGTTGCGCCCTCTGCTCCGACCTTTGCGTATTTTTCCCTATTAATGCTCTATATAATTGCTAACGCGGTTCGCGGTATAGCACGCTGTATATTGGAGCGAAATCCGACAGCATCACCGCCGGAGGCTCACTCTCATTGCGATACTCTGAAGTCGCATCCACTAACGGTATATCATCCGTCCTTACCTCCCTAAATCCATACTTCCAACCGAAAAAAACTGAAGCGAAATATATAGCAACACCAATGAATATACCAGTCAACCACGTACTTAAAGTCTTTGCTGGTATATCTTCAATGACATCAACTTTAACCACATCTGTACATAAGTAACTAGAACCGAGTGTAGTTGTACAAATTTTAACTACGTATTTCTTAGCTTGAATCGTTTTTACCACTATATTGGTAACGTTACTAGCGACGCATGTCACTTGGGGCAGCGTACGGCTATAATTGTTAATCTTTATACCGGGATATATTTCTAAATTGTAACAAAGTATCGGTCCGTTTGTTATTTTCGGTGGTTCCCATTCTACTGTGACGTGGCCTAATGCATTTGCAGATGCAGATTTTATAGTTGCCACATCGACACTCTTAGTTCTTAGAGTCCGTACAAATTCTCTTACTGTACGACTACATAGCTCTTTGGTGCACGCTCTCAGCTCAAATCTATAATCTCTGAATGGTGCCAAACCACTGATTTGGGTGTTATTTAATGGCGCAGTCAAATTGAGAGACATGCTTTGTACAATACCACCTCTAGTTATATTATTTGGACGGTTAATATACTCGTTATCACCGCAGCCTTCAATCGCGCCGCAGACATCAAAATAATCTTCTACCATGGCTCCAACGGTAACCGTTGACAAGACTCCGCACATAGATTCGCAAGATTTCTCATATGTCCTAGGCGGTCTCCTGACTTTGGCGTGCCGAGTATAATCTATTTCTATCATGTTGTTATCGGTAAATAAACAGTTGCCCTTATAAATAACGTCCACGTCAGATATATCCACAATTCTCACGTCCAACTCGTAGTGGTCAATGAACGGTTTGAAATCCAGATGATTGACCCATCTAATCACAATAGCGTCGGAGAATGACGCCGTCAATTCCAAAATAAATGGAGGCTCCGGCTTACCGACGGGCGTCGAAAAGTTTACGACGGAACTTCTCGCGAGGAAACGGGACGATGACTCGTAAGTTTCTATACATGCCACGTACGTAGACGCAGGCAGCAGATTCATCAACTGCACCTTCACCAAGCTTTCCGTCGCAACGTTAACGCTGATAGCGTTCCATTCGAACTCGCTGCATGTTTCGGGAACTATACTCGCATTGATCCCGTGGAGCACCCTCACGTACAAAATGGTGTAGTTGGAATCGGCTTTCGCGTTGGGATAAAAAGTTGCGATGGCCGAAGTTTCGTTTGTCGCGCGTATTTTTAAGCCGAGAGACACTTCCTTGCAACTTCCGCTGTAGCCGTTCATGCCCTGGGGTACGTCCAGTTCGTCCGGTGTCTCGCGAAACGCGGCCCTCAACTTTTCTATTTGTTCCCTACAGAGCATCGGATTTCTATATAAGCGCAGAGTACCGTTTTCTATATTGAGGTTTTCCGTTACGTTCGATAGGAGGAGCGTCTGCAAATTATGCATATCGTGAACTACTACGCTGTATCTTTTTCCGTATAAGCGTATTCCCCTCACACGTCGTAGAGATGAAAGGAAATGTAAAGAGGTTAGGGTCATGGATCCGTATATGAGGATGTAGTCTGACACTTCGACGATATTTTTAAGATAGAATCGGAGCTCGTTCGCCACGTTGGGTATCGACCACACTCGGATAGTCAATGAACCGTTCACGTAGACACATTTCTCGGCGTCCTGAATCGACGCGAGGGTCTGAAGAGTTAAATTGCCGCAGGTCTGAAATAAAAATAAATTGGATTCTGTTTACAAATCTCAACTAAATAGTTAAAGTTTTTCATCCAACTTAAAAATTGTTACAGGTCTGGCAAAGTTTTGAACTAGTGCTCTACTTAAATACTGTAGCATTTTTTAGGACTTGCTGACGCCCGCAACTGTGTTGCGCCAAAATGCGTATATTGCGTGTACATTTTCCGGGATAAAAGTATCATATTTCATTTGGTATGGAAATACTCTGAGTCCCAGGAAAGGTCCTGGGACTCAAATATCTCCATACCAAATTTCAGCAAAATCTGTTCAGCGATTTGGGCATGAAAAGGTAACAGACAGACAGACACATCTTCGCATATAAGACTTCAATAGGCATTAATTATACATCATAATTAAAATATTATGATTATGATTTCACGACTACGGAAATTGTTTTGGCAGACTATGTTGAGGCCTAGTACTTTACCCGGATTCAAAATCGTCGGATAAAAGAATTACCTTTTTACAATCATCGCATCTCACACACGTGACTGTTCCCATATTATTCTTCTTGACGTAGTTCTCTGGGCAGTTTGAAACGCAGCGACCGTCCCAGGCAAACATGCCGAGAAACTCGCAGTCAGATTTGTTGATACAGTAGTTACTGACTGATAGGACAAGCCTGTAAAGGATTATTAGCTATCGTCATGAACACAGTTCTACAAGGTTATTTCGGCAAGTGGATAAGAACGCATGTCAGACATAATATTTCACCCATTCTATACTGTAAGGTCATCCAAGTAGAAATTTGCATGTAGTGGACGGTGGATGAAATACTGAGAATTCATCCAAAAGATCCGGCTTTATACTTTCCCATTTGATGCATAGATTATTTTTTGTCATACAAACAGGTAATCAGCTTGCATTCTGTAACCAAACTTGGATACAACATTTTTCACAACGCGGGAATCGAACCCACGACTTCCAAATCAAGAGCTACGCTCTAAACCTCTGGACCACGTAGCCAATACGTTACATAGATGACTCTCACTTGTTAGAAGGACAGTGCGGCACACAGGCATCCCCATCCGTATACTCCCGGCAGAGTGTGCAGCTGTTGGGGTTAGTTTTGCGGCAGCCAAGACACTGGTCGCTGCAGTGCTCACCGTCTGGACCATCGAGGAAGCGCTGGCATTTCCTGCGAAGAAGTTGACATGTTTTGGATGCATTAGTATAGTATCATGAGTATCCAGAATACGGGAAAAGATACACTTTTCGACCAATCTTATAAGAAGCTGTGCGGTGCGGTTTGGGTTTGGTAGGATCTTCGCTTACTCACTCCTTACAATCTACAGCAAGGATGGCGAACCAATGGCGCGCGTGCCACCAGTGGCACCTAGTCACAAAACTAGTATCGAAATTACTTTACCACCAATGAAGGTTGTAGATCCACCTCTGCATAGTTAGCACCAAATTAGGCAATTTTGGAAATACACACCGAATCAAAAAACAAATTGAATGGCACGTTTATGACTTCTTCTGGAAGATTTATTTAGAAAAAGGGCACGGTGATACGAAAAGGCTCGCCATTCTTGATAGACTACAACGATATTTGGTAGAATTGGTCTACTCACCTATTATTCCCGCAGCGGTTCGTCGCTAGGTTCGTAGAATAGGTGCACATAACGCTACAGGTGTTCTTATGCGGGGAACTGAGCACGTGGCGTGCGCGTGGTGCGATATAGCCCCAGTCTCAGTGAGGATGCTATGTTCGCTAGGGTCTTCGCCTACCCACGACTTATAATAGGATTGGTCTACTCACCTATTATTCCAGCAGCGATTAGTCGCCGGGTTCGTAGAGCAGGTGCACATAACGCTACAGGTGTTCTTGTCCGAAGAACTGAGCACGTGGCGGGCGCGTGGTGCGATGTGACTCCAGTCTATTGTGTCGACGTTGCAAGTAAGAGGTCCACCCCAGATAATGACCCCACCACGGTCGACCTTGAGAAGGTTGTAGAAACCTACCTGAAAATTGTGGGAATATGAGTGGAGGCCCCAAATGTAGATATTCTGACTAGGCGAGATGTTATGATCGGTTAGGCTGAAGCATGTTCAACGTGATGAGGCAATAAGATGCATCGCTGCGGAATAGAACGGAACGGAACACCGGATAATTCTCAAGAATTCCGCGGAAGAATCGCGTCCAATTTTTGGTTCATTATTTCATTTGTGTGTTCTACTGTAATTGATATAAAGTTCATTGTGCTATGTACAGTTTTGCTGCAAAAAGTTGCTTCCCTTCCATTTCGCGGCGGTGTAAATTGAGCCTTACTATTACTGTATACTGCCGGACTTCGAAAACTTCGATAGCGCGATGCAGTGTTGTGGGCTGTGGCGCTAATTGGTAATAATGCGTGACGTAGAATAACGTCATAAATTCTTGACCTCCTTTTTTTCTTCATGCTAACCGCTTCTTTATCATTCATTTTCACCAAACAAACTAATATTTTAATATTTTAAACAATAAAAACCCATAAAAATGTTGATTGAAAAATATGCCTTTTAAATGGCGCCGAAAACACTGTCCGGCATAGTGTGACGTCATATTTTTTGTATTTTATAGTAATTTCTTTATTGAAATTTTTTATGTGCTAAGCGTACGAGTCTAACAGTGCCAAAAATTTGTAAAGAATTTAGAAATCATTTGTAATGTTGAAACTTTTGGAGAAAAGTTTTGGCCATTTCATTTCTCAACTGCAATAAATGGAGATAATATATAAAACTGATGTTTTATTTGAATTATTCAAGAAAATATATTTTACAAATCTTTCTTGGCTTTTTCTTGTTATTTATGTACAAATAAACTTACATATAACGAGCACGATAAATAAAATATATTAAATTACTAGTGTGATGACGTCACATCCAAATCGGAAGTACCGCAAAAGCGTTTTCGTCAGTACAAATTAAAAAATATAAAATCATATTTTCAAATCGACTTTATTTATCAATCATAAGCTTTTATTTGATAATAAGGGTGAAATACGATTTCCTAGGCAAAGTTCTACTAGAAATATGCATTTGTTCAATGAAATTGAGTATAAGTCATGTAGCCTATTGGGGGCCCAATTCCTATCTCTCGAATCACAAATTCATTTCAAGGCTATCCTGAGACCAACAGGCAATCGAACAAACTTCGAAATGACGTAAATATGGTCATGGGCGTAGCCAGGATTCTATATAGGGGGGGAGGGGGGCATATTAAGAAAATCCTAGACTATATTGTTTTATTTGTGATTTTTAACATATTATGAATATCTCACAATAGTATTGGAGGTGAGGTAAAAATTAAAAACAAAATATGAGCGAGCGAACTGAGATTGAATGCCTCCCCTCTCACCCCGCAACTCTCTCCACGTTAAGGCCCTTCCACACCACGTATGTTTTGCGCACTGACGAAGCGCGTTTTTGATGCGCTCGTCTTCTGCGCGTTTTTATCGCTTTTTTTCAGATATAAAGTTTAAAATGTCTCGGCTTCCTTGCGTTTGCTGAGCGTTCAACTTGCGTTTGTATCGATACAAACGAGCGTAAAAAACGTCATGTGGAAAGGTCCTTAGGTATAAAACTCATGAGCATTAGCGACCGATCGCTCTTGTAGGGGGTGCTGCCTGGGCTCTGATAGTAAAATAAGTTTGTCATAACTTTTTATTGCAAATATTGTATTCAAAATGTTTTATTCATAATATTATAACTTTAGAACGTTACTTCATTAATTCACGCAGATGCCGTAGTATTCATTTGCGGAAAAGTACATAATTTCTTTTCCTGTGGTAGAGTAGAAATCTGTGCCAAATTTCATTGGAATCGGTCAAGTGGCGGCAAAGTCTTTTCAATGCCAATAAACCATTGATTTTTTTACTTTTGGCTTCGCTGTAATCTGGTAATTGAAGACATGAGTGGATGAAGTGGGTACATTTTACAATATAAGAGCAATTACTGATTTTTTCCCTTATAATTAGAACAAACCTTGTTAAAGTCAATTCAGACCGCAATGTGACGCGTAGATACATTTCTAAATTTGTATGGATTGGACAGATTTGCAAGACGTCTCACGCCATTGAAATCTCTCAATTCATTACAAATTTAAAAATGCATCTACGCGTCGCGTTGCAGTCTGATTTAACCCTAACGTACCTACTTCATTATCTAGCTAATATAATATCTACATTGTAGGTACCTATTATATATACACATTATTATATATACACATTATTATATATACACATTATATATACACATTCCTATACACAATAACGCTCCTAAAGCCTTCATTAATGCAAAAAACGATAGTCTTCAAATTGTTAGTTCATCCACTCATATCTTCAATTATGTATAAAACCATAGGCAGATCTCAGTTTAAAATAAAACGGAAAAAGGTCTGATAAAAATAGGATATCATAACATTAATGTTTCGGGAGATCAAACAGCGTTCACAGATCGCTAACTCTCAAGGAAGACATCAGTTAAGTCGCTCAGAAAACGCTTTGAACGTTATATTAAAGCCTCCGATTCAAACAGGAATACGCATCCGTCAGACTTCAATACGCTACAAATCATTGTTTAGAACAGGGGTCACCAAATGGCGGACCGCGGTCCGCATCCGGACCGCCGATCCATTGTGTGCGGACCAAGCATGTTCGAAGATGATCTTCATTCACCTTAGGACTTCAACATCTCCAGGATTTAATGTCAATATTTCACTCCAAACTTCAGAGAGATAATAATTAGCTACAAAAATGGTTACTTTTCTCATTGTTATCTAAATAAATACCTTTGTAATTTCCGTAATTAACTTTGTTTAATATTTTTTTTATAAAATGTTTGGACCGCGAAGGTCATTTCATGTCTTAAAACGGACCCCGAGCGAAACTAATTGGTGACCCCTGGTTTAGAACATTGTTAGGAAGAAACTTAAGCAATATTAAAATAAAATACGTGTGGCACTCGGTGACTGCCACGGTAAAGCTATTGCATAGCATTTTTTATCAACTTATGAAATTTTAATTTGTATCTTGTCTAAGTAATAGACGATGCACGGCAACACCGCACCGACCGGCATAGTAGAGCGGCAACGCCGCACCGCTGTATCGGTCGGAGTGGGAGGTGTTAGGTATTTTTCGTTACAGAATTTCTTGATTCGGTCGCCGCGCTCAAAGCCCGCGATAAAAGCTATGCAATAGCTTAAAAACAACGTGCTGCAGAGGTGAAAACAAAGCAGCAGGAACAGGCATATGTTTATAGATTTATACATATGCGGATTGCGGAAGTCTACTCTTTCTCCGTCTTATGAATTTTACGTCAGGTCACTTGACACGGATTCAATATTTTAACCAATCCAAGAAAGAGCACAAATCCACTAAATTGAATGTTGATCCGTCTAGCTGGTATGATCTATAGATTGTAGAGACTTTTTTTTGTTGATTCGCAGGGAAAACGCTCTATGTGGGTTGGACTGAAACACCCTGGGGGTATGTGGTATTAGCCAACCCACTTGAACTACCTGCGGTTTGCCATCAGCCGTTGAACCGAGGGTCCCGGATCTGCCTAACGCAGGACACCCTCCACGACCGGCTGGTCTACCTCATTTGGAAGATTGTGGAGACTGCTTTACAGGACTTCTATGTAGGCATCTGGTATCACTCACATAGAAACTCCAACGCACCTGCAGCTCTTCCTAATGTTGCGAGTGTCATAGGCGACGGTAGTTGCTTTCCATCAGGTGACCCGTTTGCTCGTTTGCCCCCTTAGTTTATAAAAAAGAACGTAAACTACTCATGAACGGCCTTACCTCTGTTAAATTCGGCAGATCATAGACTATAAGAGCGTAGTTATACAACAGGTGGGTCCCCCGTATCCGCGCCAGGTTTGGGAACATTCTCCCGAAGGTGTCCAACCCGGCCACTCGGTACACCACCATGAAACCCGTCACCTGTAATAAATAATTCATCCGATCAACAGGTAAGAAGTACGGGCCATCGGGCGGAGGTTTCAGGGTGACCACGATTATGAATTGTTATGTAGAGTTCCACTAATATTATAAACTGGTTGGTGCCCGCAACTCCGTTGCGCCAGAATTCGCTAATAGCGCGGGAACCGCACATTTTTCCGGGATGAAATGAAAATTATGCTGCCTTTTCCCGGGAGTCACGAATCTAGAATTTTATAGTTGTAGTTAATTTTATATTTATAGTAGTAGTTTTGTATTGTTGTAGTTTGATGTAAGTTCCAGGACAGAACTTAGAACAGTTTTTATCCAGCATCCTGCGCCTTCGATATAGTAACATTTCACGTGCAAAGTTCCCAAAGGTACACATTGATTTCTTTAATAAAAATTTCGTTTTTCCTCCTATGACTGATAGCGTCAAACTCTGAGGTGACTTACAAGCGATTCACGTACGGGCACCAAAACTCGTCATTGATAAGGATTCGAGCGTGAGCGGCTCACGAATCTCCAGATATTTGAAGACTTCTAAAATTTATAAATCCGACTCTTTGAGACGCGACGGACATACTGAAGCGTTTAGAAATGGCGAGGACGCTAAATGCTGTGCCTTGCAAGTTGCAACGCTAACTTAAAGGTAGCGTTTGTTTTATTGTAGAGTCGAAACCAGGGCCAGATTTTTGTTTTTTATGAGTATAGGCCAGTTTAATTTTGACGCCCCAATTAATACTGCCTATACATAAATTCAGAGCCAGTTCAAATTACTATGTTCCATTAAAAATAACAAGACACAGGGGCTGTTTCACCACTTCCTGATAAGTTCTTGATAGGCTATCCACAACTTATCTGACAGATACTAGATACTCCATCTCTTAGATAAGTTGTGAACAGCCTATCCGACACTTATCAGGAAGTGAAGAAAAAGGTCCACAGGATATTTTACAAATTTTGACATTTTGTATAAAGTTTTGCGCTTTGATTAAATGTTCAGAGTTCAGACATTTAGAATTTGTTTAAAATCCATTAAGTTATTATGAGTAAAGAATTAACTCACAATATTTCTACTTTACAATGTTAGTGTGATGTTACTTAAATTATTATAAAATACTATTTATGTACATATTTTTACCTCTTTCAATTTCGGGAAGCTGATATCAGTAAAATCCTTTGATTTAGCTCTTTCTAACAGTAGTATTTTTAGGTCTCCAACAATTATGGTGCAGTTTCTCAAGTTCCTTAGTTTTGTAATAGTATTACAATGCATTGTCGTGCAAAATCCGTTCTGTTCAAACTCCACTGTTTTGGTACTAGAACTTCTGCTCAAAAAAATAACGAACGTAAACCTAAAAAGAAAGTCTTTAGTTAATAATAATAACTCACACATCGGTTTCGGTGGCGGTGGCCGGTTTTATTGAAACCAAGGCCAGTTACGCAGGAGTAATTTTATAGTGCCCAAGTGTATGCGCAGTGTACAAGAGCACTCTCTATTCCTTTGCCTTCCACGCCCGTCTTCGTGACGGTAACCCGTTTCATTGAAACCAGGCTAGATATAATATTATATTATGTAATGTAGCTAGGTAGGTTAGGTAGATTGTAATTTTATAGTGCCCAAGTGTGCACGCAAACAAGAGCACTCCCTTAACTTTTACTCTCGTAACCTAATAGGGACGGACATGTCTATTGTCTAGTCTAGAAAAAACCTAGAATTTTGATAATTTAAGATTTTGTACACATTTTTCAAATTATTTTGTCTAGAGTCTAGACAAAAAAAAATCTTGTAATATGGTTACCCTAAAATACATATTATAGCTATTATTAGAAAAGTTAGTTATTCGATTATTTTTCGAGGATTTCATGAATTTGGACTTGACTAATTTCACCAACAATCAAATGTTATTAATTTATTATTTGGTTATTTATAGAGCTTTAATCAGAGTTCTACCCACTACTTTAATTAAAAATTAATCGTTTACACGTCTTCAACCCACTCTAGAATAAAATTAATTAGGAAATTGAAATCTGCGAATTGCGATACGAAATTCTAATACGAGTCAAGAATCAAAATAATGATTTAAGAGCCAGCGACAGCCAGTCCATAAAGTTAATATACCTAGCGGAATAGAGAAACAAAGAGCTGAGCAAGCGAGATGTCACTATCAGTAACACTGCGTGGTCGGTGGTAGAAAGAGATGCGTGATTTGAAGTGGCAGAACTCTTTTTTAAGGTTCCGTACCCAAAGGTAACGGGACCCTATTACTGAGACTTCGTTGTCTGTCCGTCTGTCCTCTGTCCGTCTGTCTGTCTGACTGTCTGTGTGTCGCCAGGCTGTATCTTAAGAACCGCTATAGCTAGACTTCTAAAATTTTTACAGATTGTGTATATCTGTTGCCGCTACAACAAATACTAAAAACAAAATAATATTCATATTTAAGGGGGGCTCCCATACAACAAACGTGATTTTTTTGGCCTTTTTTGCTCGATATCAATAATGGCAACAGGTAGACACTTGAAATTTTCACAAAGGCCTTAAATATATGTGTACTTTAATAATTAACAATAATATTTAAATAAAATAAAAAATTAAGGGGGGCTCCCATATAAAAACCACAATTTTCGGCCTATTTTTGGTCTATAACGCGTACGAAACCCTACGTGCGCGATACGACTCGCACTTGGCCGATTATATCATCTGTTTGACAGTCAGTCTGCACTTATCGGCACGTTGACAATTTGAGCTCTCAGAAAAATGTATGTAGGAACATCATTTACACGCACACGTAAACATACCTAATATTTGTACACACAGATGTAAATCAATTTTGGTTTCGTTTGACAGCTGGGGATGCTTCCTCTATTTCGCTAGGTATATTAACTTTATGAGATAGACTTTCGTCATGTTATTAAAGCTGAAAGTTTTCCTGTATTGGTGGTTAGCCAGGCCACCGCAAAGCCTTTAAGGGTGTCTGGCATTGGAAGCAACTGTCAAAAATCGAAGGTCAGGTAGACCTTAAGAACTGAAACTCCTAAAGTAACCCCGACCGAAACTCCATAGTTGCCGATCATTCTTAGTTTCTTACCTCTAATAGGGGTCGTAAATAGGAGAACTTTCAGCTTTTATAAAATGACGATAGTCTGGCTGTCACTGCCTCTTGGGTTATAATAATAATTATTATTGAACGGCTAAAATCACTGGAAGTTTACAACCTTTCATGACATAGGTAAACCCCAAATTTTATAGCACTAATCGGGCTGATGATGAACTGTAGTTAAGAACAGTCACTCGAAAAACACAGATCATGTCAGTTTTCAAACTAAAAAAAACTATATCGCAATCGGTCCACCCGTTGAGACGCTACGAATTACGATAGACTGACTGACACACACACTGACAGACAGACTGTCTGACACGTAAAACATATAAAACCCCTCTATTTTCGTCGGGGATCAAAAATTAAATCGTTCAATTTTTTTTAACCGAATCAAGTAAAATAAAATTGTGTTTTATAACAATAACATTAGTTTTAGCGCTTTAATCTTTTTGTCGCAGGCGGAAAACGGCGAAATGTTTCTGCAACATGTTCTAATTAAGTGCATAAATATGACGCCATTGTACTAATTAGCTGTAGGGTGACCACGCTCCACTATTATAGTAGTACTATGAAATCAAAATCCATACTAATAATATTATAAATGTGAAAGTGTGTCTGACTGTCTGTCTGTCTGTCTGTTACCTCTTCAGACCCAAACCGCTGAACCGATTTTGGTGAAATTTGGAGATACTTTGAATCCCGGGAAAGGGAATGTTTTATCCCGAATTCCAATTTTAGTTCAACGGAGTTGCAGGCGTCATCTACTCCTATAATATTATAAAATAATCCCTTTGTCAAAAAAGGTTTTATGATATGCACACCAAGGCGTACTTTATATTGTCGTACTCGGATCGATCATACAAATCATTCGGGTTCATCATCTATTTATAAAATTAAATAATATTAAAAAAAACTGTTAAAAATTATTGTAAAATGAAATTTAAAAAGCGACAGGTACTAGGTGTACTCGGGGAATAGAGATAGTATCGGTCATTGACTCCCTGTCAAAAAACTTGTCATTTTCTATATAAACCGCGATGGACATTGAAGTGTCAGATGTTCCTAGTCTAAGGGCGATATCGTATTTTACATACTCGATGTGAACTGAATATGAAGCATATCACTTCGGACTCATAAAAAGTTGGAGATTATCATTCTAAGAGTTACCGGTTTTCCGATGAATCTGTAATAGTCTGTGTCTTTATAAGAGGTCAATTTTATTCTTAAATATTCTAGATACAGAGACTAAAAAGGTCAATGACCGCTACCGCCTCGTTTCGCCTAGTACAGTATAATAACATAAATAATTATTGACATGTATTGAGCTGTTGAGGTTATTATCGTGATTTTAATATAAATTAAACATGTTTTTACATGTTTAATTTTTTCATATATACATATGATTATTATTAGAGCTCTCCGAAGTGTAAAAAATATTTGTGTCGGGCAAAATATCGGGTACGCCGTACGATAGCCTTGCAAAACCGATATTATACTCACCCTATTCGTTTCTTATGTTATGATTAGCTGTTGTATAAAATAAAATTATTTTATTACAAATTATTGCTCGTTCTAGTTCTTATGCAACGTAAAATATGGTTCCGGCTTACGACTAATAATAATTTTCTTGGAGCGTTTTATTTGCTAAGAAAGGACTACTCGAGGTTTTGATTTCACCAATGCCTCATTAAGTTAATCGTTGATTAGACATCTTTCGTTAAAAGAGAACTTTCTTAAAACTCTATCTTTAAATACGCTATAAAATTTGGACATCTAGACTTCTTTTTAAGGATCGCCAATGAAAGTGGTTCCTATAATGTGTTTTTTTTAAGCTAAAGTCCAGTCGCCGGATCAAAAATAATTCGTCCATTAATCTTTCTTGATACGCGAACTAGCCTGGAAACGATATACCAATGTTTTTGTACGCGTGTGAAAGAAACAAGCTATAGTTCAATGAACGAATTTCCTCTCTACAGAGATATTAATAATTAATTAATAATTATTAGATCGGTTGTCCACCGCCACTATCACCGACAAAATAGAAATAAAATACCACTTTATGACCTAGGCTTTAGGTTTCATTTTGCTCTACACCACTACACAGCAGCGACGGCATGGGTCACAAGACCCATAGACATAGATCAAGGTAGATAACGCATGTCGCTCCATTTGTATGAAAACGAGCGTGCCACTTTTTTACTACCTACTGTGACGTACCGATGATAAGAAACGTGTCCATTATCAAGGCCAGCGTTTCTATTTGGATTTCTACAGCTCAATACGGCACTTTTAGGCATTTAGGCATTTTTAAAATTCCGATTGATGTCCGATTCCGATAGCAGACTAAAGAAAAGACTTTCGAAAGACGAGCATTGCTCGTCGTTTGAGAACGCGATATGGCACTCGAAGTACATACACATGCGGTATCTATCATGATCTATGTCCGTGACAAGACCAATGTCGGTAGAAAATGAAACATTAATGAACCAAAATATATTATAAGTCATACTGCCGCACTATATATATATATATATATATATATATATATATATATATATATATATATATATATATATATATAATCTCTGACCTCCATTATACAAGTACGCTGGACTAATGATACCCTTTGAAATGACAGCTATTTTTTGTGCCTATTTGAAGCTGAATCAGCTCCCCCAATGTGAGTAATAGGAACTAAATTTGACGTAAAAACACAGAATACAAATTACTCATGGACGTAAAAATGACGTTTGAAAGTCGCCATATTGGCGCTGATAACAGTAGTGGGAGTATTTGGAACTAATACTAGCGATGACAACCAATAACGATTTAGCGGCCATTTGCAAGTTACGTCAAATTTAGTTCTCTTCCCTCTCACTCAGTCGGTCGTCCGTCCCACTGTGTTATGAGAGTATAGGAATAAAGAGTATTCCTGTGTACTGCGCACATACTTGGGCACTATAAAATGACTCCTGCGTACCTAACCTGGTTTCAATGAAGCCGGCCACCGTCACCGAAACCGGTGTGGGGGTATTATTATTACTACGTAATATTAATGTACAAAATATTTACAATATCACCGGGAGCGCCATGACACTTTCAGTTTCTTCTTATCGAACCGCTTGTACTTCTTCTGCTTCTTAACTTTCTTCTTTGATGTGAATCTTCTTAATAACTTAAAGCAGGCCCAGGAAAAGCTTATACACGTCATGATAGAGCATATCCGGTATTTCAGAAATTATTATCTGAAAAAAAATAGAGTTAGATGAAAACCTACGAATAATAAAAACTATTTAATTTTATTATTCGTAGATGAATACATATTATTATTTCAGCAGAATGAGACAGGACTAACTTATCCATATTGTGTCTCTATCAGAAAGCCATTGGGTATTATCTAGAATCTAGATAATGACATCCAAACTGATTATAATATTATTATTACTCCTGTCTTCTAGTACGTGTAAGCGCGCGTTCAGACGTGCGCGTTTTCTGCGCGTTTTTTGCTCGTGCGGATTCAGCACCGTTTAGAAAAATACGCGACACGCGCTGAATGATGAATCGGCGCGAGCAGAAAACGCGCATGTCTAAACGCGCGCTTAAGCTGCGCGTCCACTGGATCAGAATCGGAGCGTACGGAGCGGACGGAGCATCGTCATTTACGAAATGCCGATGGGGTGCGTGATGCGTCCACTGCAGTCTGCATTCGGATTCAGCATCGGCAATTTAGTTATTTTTAGAACGTCATAGCCTGTTAACGTGCATTTGCATTATGGAGGTTAGTGACGAGGATATTGTTGTAATTAGCCGTATTTTATCAGAACAACTTTAATTTATTATTTGCCCAATTTTATCCCAAATATTGTCTCTCCTCAGTTGGTTATGATAATGTTGATGTTTTAGATTCTAAAGTTCTTCATATTTTTTCACTACTTAAAGTCATTAAAATATCGTCATTCATCGTGAATAAGTATTTATGTATAGCCGTCGCGTCGTCGCAAACACGTCAGAACTTGAAACCTTCGGAATCCGAATGACGCGTTCACTGCGGATGACGTCATCGGCATAAATACCGGTCTCGCAGTACCAGACGCAGTACCATAGAAATCAATACAAAATAACAAATCCGTACGCTGCGTACGCTTCGATTCCGATCCAGTGGACGCGCAGCTTTATACATAATTTAAGCGCAACTCTCACGTTGTGAATGAGCCTTTGCATCAAAAGCGCGAGCGGGATAGACTGATAATTGAGCCAAAGTTTGGGACAGCACAGTTTCCGTGTACGATAAAAAATACAAACGCTTAATTAACAAACTATGGGTTTAAAGTTATCAGAGTGTGACCCAATACTATTGTTGGGAGGCCTTGGTTACTGGAACCATATAACTGTTTAAAAATACTAGTAACTAGTACCTACCTGTGTATGAACAAACTGTTAAAATATAAACAGAATGTAATGAAAAAATGGCATGTAAACATACATGTAAATTTTTTGTGATACTGCATTGGTTTGCTACTTCCGGGTACTAAATTTAAGTAACTATATTGCTTGCGCCTGATTCGGATGGTCTACCATATTTTTGCAAAATAAATGTTCTTATTCTTAAAACTATGATAAAGTTGCCAATAAAATAAATATTAAATTGAAAGATGCATAATAGCTGCAGCAAATAGCAATTTAATCGTGAATAGTTTAGAGACTTGCGCCAATCCAAATAGTAAAAGAATAGAATAATAATACAATAGAAAGTATGTCTGTCTGTCTGTCTGTCTGTTACCTCTTCATGCCTAAACCGCTGAACCGATATTTGCTCAAATTTGATATGGGAATACTTGAGAGCCCTGGGAAAGGACATAATAATATGATACTTTTTATCCCAGTAGGGCTAGCATAACAACAGTAGACATGGGAAAGAATCGACATACTGACAGATTTTATCGACAAAATGGCGGATTTCCATTGTCTAGCTGTCACTTTGTCTTCTCTAACTGTCACTTTGTCTATTCTTCCGTAGAAAGAAACCGTTTCTATGGTAGCCATGCTACGCCTGCAGAAAGATATACGGTTCCCGCGCGATAAACGAATTTTAGTGCAACAGAGTTGCTGGCGTCATCTAGTTTTGTAAAATAGTATAATATTGTTTCTCTGGTTCATCCCCCGAGCAAACGAAGTACTTTGGAAGCTAATATCATGAGTACTTATAATAAACAAAAATAGAAAATTTAAAACGGGGAAAGGAATGTTGATATACTGAAGATTATTGCTGTATTTTTATTATAACTTTGTAGCTTTAAAATTATGAGTATATAAGGCTCTAAATACGGTAAATTACGGAATCTCCGTAGGAAATACTGGATATTTTAACACAACTAACTTTAACATTGGTGCAAGGTAGAAACCTATCTAGAAGTAAGGTAATAAGTTTACGTAAGGTAACATTTTGTTAAGGCTTTTCGTGTTGGCTTTTGACATCTCATCAAAACGTATCCCGTAATAAAATTCGTCCGTGTTTTCGACATGTTATTTAAAGTAAAATATATTACAAAGCTGGTAAATAAATAACATTGAAATTTGAAACCAACATAAAGGTATAAAACCAATTTGCTCATAGTTTTTGGTTACTTTTGTACTTGTATTTACTGAAGTAAATAAAAAAAGTGTATAAAAAATGGAAATCGTAATCCATAACAATATTATAAATGTGAAAATGTGTCTGTTTGTCTGTCTGTGTGACACCTTTTTACACATAAACAGCTAAACCGATTTTGATGAAATAGTATGAAGATACTTTAATTTAATTTTGACGCAACGGAGATGCTCGCGTCATCTAGGATTTTATACGCTGAGTTTACCTCTACAAGAGTCAAGACTCTACCTGCGCGAGAATTAGAAATCTATAACAATAAATTACTACTGCGAAAGTATGCCTTGATGCTTGATCTGTATGTCTGTTACCTCACTGATTTGTATGAAACCAAAAAATATTGCTAATTACGACAAAATGTGCGATTACGGTAAGTAACAGCATAGTAAAATAGGCGAAATAAAAAATCATGAAAAAATCACACTATACCTTTTGCAATGCCAAAGCGTAGAATTTAAAAAAGACACCGTTTTTTGGCGAGAAAAAATTAAAAGAAAAAAACGCACAACACATAAAACAGAGGTGTTATCAAATTAGAGCAATCGCAATGACTGGCCAGCTACGGAGCTCGGCTGCAAATTATTTAATTATTCGATAGGATCTCAATTTAGGAGTTGACCTCAAAGAGGTCAGGTGTACAGGATGATCCAAATATCGTTTGTTATTTGACATTATTGTAAGTAGATGGTTTAGGGCCGTGGTCGTCAAATTGCGACAAAGTAAATTATTTGAATGTTCAACTATACTACACAATGTTTAAAATTACGCCATATTTAATGATAAACGTAACTAGCCAATTCTGGCCGGTTATCGTTAATGTTTAGTTAACAAATGCCAAAATAACCTAATCTAGTTGTTTTATGGTGTGAACTGGGCTTGATTACACCTATCGAGTAGAGTGGCGAGACAGTGTTCTCGACCAAAAAAATTTGCCGAGAGTACTATCTCGCCACTTTACTCGGTAGGTGTAAAAAAGGCATTAGTGTGGAACCGCTCTTGGAGCCTCTTGGAACCTTCACAGACACTGTGGCCCGGTGCTGGCACTCATATTGTCATGTGTGGCCCTTGGCCAGTAAAGTGTGACGACCGCTGGTTTAGGGCATAGAGTAAGGTTATGTAGCATAATGATCCTGTTAAAAATTTTAGCAGGATGACGACCTCTGTGGCTCAGTTGGTGGGCTGTTGGTAGCCCAAGCCGGGGGTCGCACGTTCGAATCCCGCCGACGGAACAAAAAATTTTCGAAGTTCCTGGGTCATGGATAAAAATCTTAAATATAATATGTATAGTATAAAAGTAAAAAAGTAAAACAAGTCCTTCAGGTACTTAGCACGGGGCGCCCACTCGCCACTTACGCTTCACATCCTCCCTCCGAGCCGAAGCTCTTGCGACTCCACTCTGACCGGCCGGTTAAGGCAAGGCAGAGGTAGGGCCTGATTCTCCGTCAGTGTTCACTCCGGCCGGCCAGTGAAGGCAAGCCGGAGATGGAGGACAGGGGCTTCCCTGGGAGCACTCGGGTACGTGGGGTCGCTACTCCCCAACAGCTCGCCACAAGCTGCCCTGCGGCCTTTATTATTATTATTATTATATTATTATGCTACATAAAACCTTACACATTTAATGATGTCATATTCTTAGACTAAAGAGACGTTAAATCTTCATATTTAATAGAGACAAAATTACTTTAAACGAACCATTCTGTCAGGAGCACTATAAATGTCCACATAATATTTAAAAACTTAGGCTAGGCTTTTATTTACTTATTTCGTTTTAAGTAATTTTGTTTTTGGTCTAAATATATTTTTATATAATACTAGCTGTCCCGGCAAACGTCGTTTTGCCGTATAAAGTATTTCGATTTTCGCCCATATTAATTTATTGAAGTGACTAAATAAGTATGTCACCATGGCAACGTCCACCGCTATCCCGTCACACAAACAATGGTCGCCGTCAGTCTCGAGTTGTAATAATTTACTATTATTTATTCAACAAATGCACTTATCAATATAAAAAGTAGATGTTGTCCGATTCTCAACCCTAGCCGATATGCTCGCTAAGATTCACGAAAATCGGTCGAGCCGTTTCGGAGGAGTTCAACCACGCACCCCGTGGGCCGTGAGCGTGACACGAGAATTTTATATATTTGATTCAGATTATTACGTAGCCAAACTAAATTTATGGAAAATTACGTCGTGAACGTTAATTTTAAACCTAAAACGTCAAAATAGCCCCAAAACAAGTCCAAAGTGGCGACACGCAATAAAACTAATATCTCTCCAGCGAAAATATCTATAAACAACCTTTCCAATTTTAAAAATGTTTATGCAACTCGTGTACATGTATTTCAAGTGATATTTTTATAAATCATGTCCCCACTGAATAACCAAAGTGCATTTTTCTGTAAAATTTTTGTTACTCGAGTTTTTAATTTTATATTTTTAAACTTAATCAAATTAGATGTGTCACCGGTTAGAAACGCGCAGCATCAAACCTGTAAAATCGCAAAAAAAACACTTTATATTTTTCTCTATTCAAAGATGTTATTTGTTAACAATATACTTAATGGAAATAATAATAACTTTTGTAACGAGATATTAGAAGTAGGTAATTAGTATAATTTTATAGTTACTTTTAATAAAATAAAAGTATTTTTATCATCCCAAAACTACGCCTCATTTTTCAATGCGTCCCAATTCCCAACTCTCAATTTTAAATTTTCAATTTCAATTTTTATTTTCAATGATATTAAAATTAAGTACTTAATTAAATATTTTTCGCAGCTGTAGAGCCAGAGCTAATTATAAGTAATTGATCGTTTTTCCCCACACAAGTTCAATCGCTTTCTCGGATTAATTTTAATATTATATTTTGAGTAGCTCTCTACTAAAAAGCCTGCTATAGAATTTCATAACAGTGAGTAGCAATAACAGCCTGTATAGTCGGGACCCCGGGTCAAGTGGTCTTAACAAGCAATATTGCATTTTGCCCCGTTATAAAGGGTACATAGATATTATATTGTAGAGATTTTACGTGACCTTCTCTAATATTATTTTAAACCTTATAAATTTTCATAATAATACTCAAGTGAAAGTAAAAGCTAGTGCAAGTTACGTTTCTTCAATAGCTTGAATTTTGCTCTTCGTCCTGTCCGATACCCGACAATTCGGACTCCCGAAGTCCCAACTATGCTAAGCATTTTATAGTCGGAACAAAGCTCGTGGTACAATGCAAGTACCATGAGATCCATGTAGTTCTTTAGACTTTATTTATTATCTAGCTTCTCATAACTATAAGGTGTTATAGGTTTACCAGAATCTGATGGAATTTTTGACAGCAGATTTTCAAAAAATATCCTTGATCATTGGATAAATTTCTATATTTGCATGTTTAACACACAGAATCAGCTGCTATAAGAAAAAAAAAAGGATCAAAATGTTTTATTCCAATGGGTTGTTTTCTTTTTTTTGATCTCCACCAGACGGCGCGACGATAGACACTTATAGATTTTCTATTGGTTCCCCAGTCCCCACCGATCTGAAATTATCTGCAGGTTGGCATCACTGATTACATATGGGTTGTGTTTCTAAAAAATCTCAGTGTCCTGTCAAGTGTGACATAGTTAAATCAAAATATCTTGAACCTAGTTTCCGTTAGCATAATATTAACATAAAACTGTATGTATTTATATATTTCTATATATTACTATAGGTCTACCAGAATCTGATGGCAATTTTTGACAGCAGATTTTCAAAAAATATCCTTGATCATTTGAAAAATTTTTATATTTGCATGTTTAACACACAGAATCAGCCGCTATAAGAAAAAATAAGGATCAAAAGGTTTTATTCCAATTACACCGGTATTGCTACAGTCAATTTATTTTCTCACTTTTTGCCATCAGATTCTGGTAGACCTATATGTTTTTTTGCTTCGTCCCTCTAGTTTAAATTTCACGAAGAACATACGCCTAAGCGATCATTGGCCTAAGCGATTAGGCCAGTATACTGGTAACAGTTTAGGAACACGCTGACATAATATAATACTTGTCAAACTGAAAACTGACAACTGAAAGAGTTTTGGCGGGCATATTACTTAGACACTTCTTCTACTTTTTATTGTTGGTGTGGTTTTTATTATTTTTTCCCAAATTGTGTTATTTGGGTTTTTGATGTTCATTATTGGTAAAATATTAGCCATTAAATATCCGTTACCTTGCACAAGTGCAGGTAAGATGTTATCAAAACCAAAATGTATAATTCCTGTAACATTTGGTGTGAATAACGGTAAATAGGGCTATTTTTTTCGTGAGTTTTAACTAAAACATCGTTTTAATAACTTTAGGGTGGGTTGCACCAACTTACTTTAACTTTAACTGTAACTTTAACTTTAACTTTAACTACAATGTTAAATGTCAAATCTTTGGTTAAAGCTAAAAATGGACGCCATCAAGACGCCATATTTAACCATAACCATAGAGCTCGACAAGGTTTTAAATGCATGTGGCGAAAAAAGGATTTAACGCTGTCATCATACAAAAACGCCATTTTTGACAGTTCTCCTTTACCAGCAGCGTCCCCGCCCACGTTCATTTATAACCTTGTTGGACCAGCTGTCATCTGTCAATTTCTCCGGTCAAAGTTAAGGTTAAGGTTAAAGTTAAAGTTAAATTTACCCTTAATTATAACCATAACTTTAACTTTAACTTTAACCACGCCTCTGGTGCAACCCACCCTTATTATCCTATTCGTCGGAATATTAATGCGTCCTTTTCAAATTGAAATGTATCAAGTTTTACATTGTTTTGCCCAGTTTTGTAGCAATTAATGATGGTATTACCGATAGTTGTCTACCCATACGCCATCTAGTTACTAAAATGAAAACTGTTTGACAATCAAATTAAAAAAATAAGAAAATGCCTCATTACCCCGGTATTGCTAGAGTCAATTTATTTTCTCACTTTTTGCCATCAGATTCTGGTAGACCTATAGTTTTGGAATCAATCAAGTCAAAGAGGTAAAAATAATAAATCTGTGTCAGTTTTTCCAACATTTTAAAAATAAGTTTAGTCAATGTCATGCCGCTCATGCGTCAAAAATCATTCGACCGGGACGAACATAAAAAAAACAAAAATCATCTGATGGCGTCAACTGTCAAAAACTGTGTAAAGAAGAAGGAAATTGCCGAAATCCACTAATTTAACTGTTTACTAACATTTTATTATTATTTTGGTATGTTTTTAATAAACTTAGATAGTATTATTTTGCACAAGAATAACTTAGTAACAAGAAAGACACATGAGCAAGCGAAATCGTTATTTAACTCCGTAAGTATTTTTCTCGACAGTCTGCTACAAGAAGTTACTTATACAGTGTGTAAAGTGGCACCAAAAATGTATTTGCCAGCAATTTTAATGTCAACTCATAATTTTAAGCGCTTAGCCATCGTTAAACAGTTATTATTTAGGTTGCAAAATGAAATAATCAAGTGTAACTATCAAATAATCCATCTTGGTAATTCAGAAACTTTTATCATTCTTTAGAGCAGCGGTCGGCAACACGCGGCCCGCGGGCCGCATGCGGCCCGCGAACGGGAACTTGCGGCCCGTGAACATTTTGTGAATAAGTTATAAAATATATCAAAAACAATGTTTTCTAATATTGCCAGTAGTTATCGCAACTTAAAAACGTAGCTGTTTCTGTCTGTCTGTCTCCAGGCTGTATCTCAAGAACCTGTAATAGCTAGACTTCTATAATTTTCACAGATTATGTATTTCTGTTGCCGCTATAACAACACATACTAAAAACAAAATAAAATTAATATTGAAGGGGCTCCCATACAACAATCATTTTTTTTGGCATTTTTTGCTCGTAGTCAATAATGGCAACAGCTAGGCACTTGAAATTTTAACAGCATCCTTAACTATATTTGTACTTTAATAATTAATAATAAAATTAAAATAAAATAAATATTTAAGAGGGGCTCCCATACAAAAAACACATTTTTTTCCTACTTTCGATCTGTGACGGTACGGAACCCTTCGTGGGCGAGTTCGACTCGCACTTGGCCGGTTTTTTTAAATTGTGGTCTAGAAAAGCCCTCATTATGCTTAGGTATATTGGGCTTCTAGGGTTAATACGAGTAGGCCTGCGGCCCGCCTTTAGTTTGTTTTGCCACCTTGTGGCCCTTGCCTGCCAAAAGGTTACCGACCGCTGCTTTAGAGCCTTGCTAGATTTATGTAAGAGATAAAAGTATTAATTGTGCAGTTCAAGGACGTTTAAAATGTGCAGTTTATATAGGTTTAAATAATCATGTTCTTACAGTTTAGTGGGAAAACCACTTGTAAAACCCAGTGAAAAGAAACCTCAAGGTTTTTTGTTACCAAAATACCATAATTATGATGTTAACCGAGAATTCGTATTAGTGTCACATGAAGATGGATGTGCTGTGTATGTAGAAAAAAAAACACTTGAAAAAGGGTTAGTTTATTAAATTTTAACAATTATTTCATAGTAAAAATTCAATAAAGAAAAGATGGATTAATTTTCTTTCAGGTGAGTAGCTAGTAAATATCTTATCCCGTCTGCTACTTCTAAGATATTTTCTAAAGCTGATCGCACATTTCTCGGTACTGTATGCACCATACGCGTCAAACACGCGACAAATGTGTGAGGTTTCACATCATTTCATACAACGAATTCTAAAATGCAGCGCGTTTTGCGGCTTGGCGCGTGCGTGCTGATAAATGTGCGATCACCTTAAGGGACATAATTATTATATTGCCAGTTATTCCTATCTTTTCCCTCTTTCTCTCCTTTGAAGATAAAATCTGTTGTGAAGAAAATTATTTATGTAGAGGTTATTATAATATTAATACTAATACATATTTTATTTGTTATTCACCTGCTAAGATGATAAAGACGAAGTTATCTTTCTTTAAAGCTTTCTTAACTAATGTCTGTTGTAATTATTATCCACTTGCCACAAACAATCAGTAAAAAACAAATAAACCAGTATTTGTTTTTACTGATATAATATTTTTATCATTTTGGACCCTAGCAGCTCTGTAGGGTTATTTTATAGTGTTAATAATATTTTTACAGAAAGCAAAACCCAGTTATAAATCAGGCTGTATCATTTGAAGCTGCTGAAGGGCCCAACTTAGAGGAAGCTGCACAACCGGCCATGCATCCATCAAACTCATATCCTAGGAAATCCCTACAAATTAATCTTTGTAAGTATGACTGACCGTTGGGCAAAGGTCACCACAGAGTGGGTACCAGAAGACGGACAATGTTGCCGTGGACGGCCTCAAAAAAGATGGCGAGATGAACTGGATGCCTACAAGCCAGGCTGGCCTGCGGTTTCGTTAGAGCGAAACGATGGATGACCTTGGGGGAGGCCTTTGCCCAGCAGTGGGATAGTATAGGCTTTTTAAAAAAGTCTGACTACTGCTGCCAATCCATATTTTTGCCAATATTAATTGTACACTGTAAATTCAATAATGTAAAGAGTACAATGATCCTACTAATATTATAAAGGCGAAAGTTTGGATGTATGTATGTATGTATGGATGTATGGATGTTTGTTACTCTTTCACGCAAAAACTACTGAACGGATTTTAATGAAACTTTACAATAATATAGCTTATACATCAGAATAACACATAGGCTACAATTTTAACCAACTTTCAAAATGGAGCAGGTGTTATGTTCGTTTTTTTATGCTCAACGATTCGCCATTTGTGACCCGATTTTCAATTTTTTTCTTTTGGTGTATAGATAGGGTATCATCCCAATTTGGTACCATGTTCACAAAAGTGGTGACTTGATGAAGGGATCCTTAAGTAATCAAGGGAACTCCTCAAAATTTATATGGAAACATGTGGTGACTTCGGTTTGGTGAGCAGTTTTCTAAGCATATGCTACCAACAAGTAAGATTTTACACCAAGGTATACCATGGTTCGGAAGGTGCTGAGAGAACTCCTGACTCTTTAAAGATACAAGTTTGGAAGTTTCGACGTTGTTTTAAGAACGGAAAGCATATGCTACTATGCAAATTACATTAATAATCGTCATCATCACTACCATAATTAACCATTATAGAACCATGTATCGTCCCGTTTTGACCCAATTATTGGTACTTTTCATAGTCTTTTATTATATATCACTTAAACCGCGGGTTACACCGCGGGGCACAGCTAGTATTGACATAATTATCTTCGGAAAAAATCCTTACATAAAATATATATGTAGATATATTTAAAAAATAGTATTTCTACAACTTTGCATTAAAATTAATGATTTTTACTTTATATTTTCAGTAAATAGACCCAATGAGGTGGAAAAAACAGTTGAGAAAGGTATGTAGATTGTAGATCCTATGATTGTGGTGCTAGGATAACATTGGTATGGCCATATTATGTAAAAGATGCTGTTATAGATCACAATTCACTAATAAGTAATAATAATACAGGGAGTAACTAACTGATAAAACTTTAATATGTATGGGTGTGTATAGGTCCCCTATATAGAGTTAACTTTTTTTTCACCTTGGTATGGAAAAATTTTGCCCATACAAATCACAAAAAAAAATTGCTCTTTCAGCGCTGCTACTTTCACAGTAAATCTATATAAGGGACACACCCTAAACTGCCCTAAAGTATTATCATCACTTAGTTTTATATCTTACTAGATGACACAAAATTGGTTTGTTGCGCGGGAACCGTACATTTTTTCCGGTATAGCCTTTTCCGGGACTCAAAGTATCTTTACACCTTTCAGCAAAATCGGTTCAGCGGTTTGTGCGTGAAGAGGTAACAGACAGGCACACTTACGCATTTATAATAATAGTATGGATTTTCTGCAGTCTAAAGTATCTTTATACTAAATTTCAGCAAAATCGGTTCAGCTGTTTGGGCGTGAATAGGTAATAGACAGACAAACTTTCGCATTTATAATAATAGTATTTTCTGCAGAATCTGGCACAGTCTTCAACCGTTTGGAGCCTCGGCAAGTCGTGAACACACCGACCAACGTGCCGCTAAGCGTCGCGGTAGATGGCGCTAGTAGCTCACAGTTGTATTCCCCTACGGAAATATGCATGGAGAATGAAGGTAAACCGCCTTAACATAACTAAGGGGCTTTTTCACTTCCTGATAGGTGCTGGATAGGTTATCCACAACTAGACAGATAGAGTATGGGGTATCTGTCAGATAAGTTGTGGATAGCCTATGCGGCACTTATCAGGTAGTGGTGATACAGGCCCTTAGTAATAATACTTTAGGGTGTATATGTGTTCCCTGTGAAAGTAGCAGCGCTGAAAGAGCAATTTTTTTTGTGATTTGTATGGGAAAATTTATAACGCTGGTGCGCTTGCTCTAACTTGATAAGAAAAAGTAACGTTGCTTTCTTTATTTTAAAAGTGGTTAAAGCCAATGACAACTACATAATATTAATCTCTTTCGTTCGCAAGATTAACATTCGTCATCTTTGTTCATTTTCCATATATTGGTAAACTATAATGATTGTTAAATGTTAGTGTAGTGTTTCATGTATTGTAAAGATACATTTCAGCAAGTTTAATATTTAATTCGCATAAATAAACATTATATTCCTGGAAATAATTATTGATTGATTGATTTAACGTTTCAGATGACGAATTCGACGTGGATTCTCTACACGGCAAGCGACAGAGCGCATTCGATAGACTCGGCCCGCTGACTGAATCGAAGAAACCCAAGCTGACTATTAATTTGAACCTGACTAAAGAGCAAAGGTAATATCAGAGATTCATAGGCATATGGCGTGCCAATATCATTTGGTCGGGGTATGTCAATTTAGTGGTTGTGAATTGTGAGTTGTGACAGTCGGTTGGATTTTATAGGTCTACCAAATTATATAGGTCTGCCATCTGCCTATGAATCAACTTCTCTGATAGTACAAACTATAGTAGTCCTCTCAGTATGCTGATTACGAGTTTTTTTAATGATAAGACAATTCCGTAATCCGTACTATACTGTACTCGGCGAAACATGGCGGTAGCGGTCATTGACTCCCTGTCAAAAACTTGTAATTTTCTATATAAACCGCGATTGACAATGAAGTATCATATGTTGTTAATCGCGGCTTTGTATCATAAAGTTAATATACCTAGCGGAATAGAGAAACAAAGGCCTGAGCAAGCGAGATGTCACTATCAGTAACACTGCGTGGTAAAAAGAGACGTGTGATACATGACAGCAGCACTCTTTTTTTGACGTCCAGTCGGCACGTGCCGCAACGTTGACAATTTAATCTCATAGAAATCATGTTCAATCATGCTTGTGTAAGTGTATACGTACACATATTTTTACACACAGATGAAACCAATTTCGGTTTCGTTTGACAGCTCGAGATTGTTGCTCTATTCCGCTAGGTATATTAACTTTATGCTTTGTATAGAAAATGACAAGTTTTTGACAGTCAATGACCGCTACCGCCATGTTTTGCCGAGTACAGTATAAATGACGCCCGGAACTCCGTTGCGCCAAAATTCATTTATCGCGCGGTGACCGTACATTTTTCCGGGTTGAAAAGTGTCCTATGTCCTTTCCCGCTTTCCCGGGACTCAAAGTATCTCCATACCAAATTTAAGCAAAATCGGTTTAGCGGTTTGTGCGTGTAGAGGTTACATACAGACAGACACACTTTCGCATTTATAATATTAGTATGGATAAAAATGACCATGATTGCCAACTTGATTGCAAAGCTGTCTACAGAAGCACAATCGACGTAGATCATAGACAATCATAGAGAAATATGGCCCTCTACACATTCAAAATCATTTTTATTGATCCATCACGGTACAAAGTTAAAAGTCCGCATAAAAATGTATGTGCTTGATTTCTTCGTTTTACTTCGAAACTAAATAAAAATCGGCCAAGTGCGAGTTGGACTCGCCCAGACGAAGGGTTCCGTACCGTTATAGAGCAAGAATACACCAAAATTTGTGTTTTTTGTAGCCCCCCTTAATTTTTTTATGTTATTTTAATATTATTATTAATTATTAAAGTACTCATATAAGTAAGGACTTTGTGAAAATTTCAAGTGCCTAACTGTTGCCATTATTGACATCGAGCAAAAAAGGCCAAAAAAATCACGTTTGTTGTATGGGAGGCGTCTTATATTTAATTTATTTTGTTTTTAGTATTTATTGTTATAGCGGCAACAGAAATACATAATCTGTGAAAATTTCAACTCTCTAGCTATCACTGTTCTTGAGTCAGCCTGGAGATGGACAGACATCGAAGTCTCAGTAATAGGGTCCCGTTTTTATCATTTGGGTACGGAACCCTAAAAACGTGTCTCATGCTATTTTCAGGCAAGTAGTCCAAGAAGAGCCCTACATTCCTACGTGTAAGCGCCCAGAGCTGGTGAACAGCACAAATGATATAGTACGCCGGTACCTACCTATCTGGCCCTGGAACTACACGGTTACAGCCAAGAAGTCTTTCACCGCTAGAGTTTCTAAGGTATTTCGAAGTTTCCTATTCAAATCTACTGCAAGCTCAAACAGAATCCCGCGAAAATCGTACTATGAACAAGTTGATTTATAGGCAGATGGCGGAGTTACGTCATTTCAAATTTGGTCGGGCTATGACAAGTCAGTGTCAGTCGTAAGAGCCAGTCACTGACCTCCATTATACATGTACGCTGGACTTATGATACCCACCTGCTTTTTGTGCCTATTTGAAGCGAAATCAGCGCCCCCAATGCGGGGGAAGAGAACTAAATTTGACGTAACCACAACCAATAACAGTTGTCATCACAACTATTAGTTCCAAGATGGTTCCAAGGACTCTCACTACTGCTATCAGCGACAATATGGCGACTTTCAAACGTCATTATTACGTCAGATTTAGTTCTCTTCCCCCGCGTTGGGGGCGCTGATTTCGCTTCAATTAGGCACAAAAAATAGCTGTCATTTCAAAGGGTATCATAAGTCCAGCGTACTTGTATAATGGAGGTCAGTGGAGCCAATCCACACGGCGCGTTGCATCAGCGTTGCGTCGACGCAGCGCTGCCGTTTGACGCATAGCTGGCCACGCGGGCGCTGCGTCATCGCAGCGTTATTACGAAGCAGTCTTAACGTCAACACCCCCTCCCGCTTTGTCTCGGGGGCTGCTGTCCGTCATGTGTGTGTTGCGCGCTGCTATCACGACGCAGCGTGCCGTGTGAGCACCTTGGTTATTTGTATGTAAAACAAAAAACGTCGACGCAACGTGGACGCAACGCGCCGTGTGGACTGGCTCTAACTCGTAACTCGTGATCGAAGTGTGACATAACGCGACCAAATCACGTCGGCCTATGCATCAGCTTTTTTGATAGTATAAGTATTTTCGGTAAGTATGTAATATCATCCCCCGTTATATTGTCTATGTCTGTGTCAAATTTTATCAAAATCGGCCGGGTAGATTCAGAGCGTATTAGATGCAAACATAGATCCAGTGTAATATTTTTGTTTCAGTCTGTCATGCTTATGGAGAAAGAACAAGTCGATGAAATATATGGAAGGGAAAACAGTATGATGCAAGTTTCCGTAAGTATTTTTTTTTTAATAAGGGGGAAAACTAGCAAACGGGTCACCTGACGGAAGGCAACTTCCATCGCTCATGGACACTCGCAACATGAGAAGAGCTGAAGATGCGTTGCCGGCCTTTTAAGGCGGGCTGAAACCCCATTTTGTTATTTCTTGATACCTGATTTACCTAGTTCCAATATAATAACGAAATGTAAAAAAATATGAGATATAGAGCACAATATTTAAAAGGGCTTAAATCAAAAACATTTTAATAAAAAATAATACTTTCCCTGTAATTAATTTACAAACTCACCTCCGACAAAACTCTTTCTCATCGAAATATAAGTATTAACAAGAATAACATATTTTATTTTAATAAATTGTTAATTAATGTATTTTAAAAAGGTCTGAACCGAACAATCTCTCTCAAAACCGAATTTTCTTAATATTTATTTAGAAAGATATTTAAAAAACACATGAAAAATACAGAATATCCGCCCCTAGAAACTACAATTTTATGCTAAGCTAAAATGAATGTTATTGCGATGCGTACACGCTTGGTCTTTGGTTGTGTGCATATCGTTTTGGAATAATTGAGATAAGTCCTCGCCTTATGAGGGAATATGCTTTCTTTGTGAATGTTTGCAGGTCGTATTGGTCCTGAAATACTACTGGCGACATGATTCTTATAATATGGTCGCTCTTAAGCATTTGTGTACTAACCCACAAACATTTTTTTTTTTGTTCAATTATGAATGCAATCTTGTTCCAAATGATCTAGAGAACATATTAACTTCATTATACGTAATTTTTTGTGGGATGGTACACAAATGCTTAACAGCGTCCAATTAGAATGGATATTTTGTGAAATAGACCAGAAATAAAAGTAATCAGGCAATATGATTTCGTTTCTTTTGAGAGGTAATTAAGGTTATATAAATGTATGGGACTAGATAAAAGTTACAACGCATCGCTAAGTGACATGGCGCTTAAAGATGATCGTACATTTATCAGCACGCACGCACCGAACGCCGCATTTTAGAATTATTCGCTGTATGAAATGATGTGAAACCTCGCACATTCGTCCGCAAAGTACGCGCCGCATTTCGTATACGGTGGCCGGTGCGGTGCGTACGGTTCTGACAAATGTGCGTAAAGTTCGACAAGGCTTTATATGAACGTGGCGAGAAAAGGAACTAAACGCTTCTATCATACAAAAACGTCATTTTTGACATGTGTTTGACAGTTCTCCTTTACCAGCAGCGCTCCCGTCAATGTCACCCACGTTCATTTAAAGCCTTGTCGAGCGGTACAGCTTGACGCATAAAGGTGCTCCCACACAGCAGTTATGTAACGTTATAAAACATATTTGTGTAACACGATAACATTTTATAACAGCGTGTAACATACGCTACAACATGTGAAAAATTAAACGTGTCTTTTGTTATAACTTGTATAAAAAGTTAGACAAAAATGTTATCTAACGTTATGTAACTGCTGTGTTGGAGCACCTTAACGCAAATCCAATTTTTTTATTTATTTATTACTTCGCTGTCGAAATCATTGAATATAAGTTATCTAGGTACTTAAACAAGTTGACAGATCGCCTGATGATAAGCTATTTCTGAATAATTATCCTCTGGTGTTACAAACATAAAGTTAATATACCTAGCGGAACAGAGCAACAATCTCGAGCTGTCAAACGAAACCGAAATTGATTTACATCTGTGTGTGAAAATATGTGTACGTATACACTTACACAAGCATCTTTCTATGAGAATAAAATGTCAACGTGCCGATAAGTGCCGACTGGACGTCAAACAGATGAAAAAAATTGGTTCTGCTGTCATGTATCACACGTCTCTTTTTACCACGCAGTGTTACTGATAGTGACATCTCGCTTGCTCAGGTCTTTGTTTCTCTATTCCGCTAGGTGTATTAACTTTATGGTTACAAACTAGCGTCTTTAAAAATCCCTGGAATGTGAATGTAGAATGTGAAGTCTGTGGAATGTTAATTTTTTGTTTTGTGTTATAGATCAAAGGATTTCCAAAAACATGGACCAAAGAAGATATTTTGGATGTTCTGTTAGAAAACTTAAAAGGAAAAAGTTTCATACCGTGTTTTATTGAGGTAACTAAAGTAGATTTCAGTTAAAATGTTTGGTACAGGTATGTGGGATGAACTTCCTAATGCTGGCACTTCACATGGCTATTTGTATTTGCTATTGGCTATTTGTTGTATTTGGCAACATTATTGACGAATGCGCAAACAAGCAAATAAAGGCAAATACGACCTTCCACACATGGCCGTCAAATAGCAAACTTACAAACATTCGATTCAGAATTTTTAAATCAGGTTTGTGTTCACCAATACAATGTCGGATGTTAGTTATAGACTTTATTACAAAAAATTGGACCACTAATCTACAAAAAGTATACAACATGTTGTTTTCCGCTGTTTTCCGCTCACGATACAACACTGAAAATGACTGAAAAATTGCTGAAAATCACCTGAAATTTGAAAATATACCGTATGTTGTCAAGTTGACTGCACCGGTTTATTTGTGTACTTGCCTATTTGACTCTTTTGATGTGCGTCAAAAACCGACAAAGGTACGGATACGTGTATTTGGTATTAATGTCAAACATACCGTCTACACATGGTGATTGTTTGGCGAATACATCAAATACGCAAATACAAATAGCCATGTGAAGTGCCAGCATAACATACTAGAGCTCAATAGGCTATTTGACAGTAAGAAATGTTTTGTGATTATTTGCTTTAGATGCATAAATTAATGATGATTCTTTATGTGATTTACATAAGTTTTAATAAAAATAATAACAATTAATATATACAAAAACACAAAAATATGTTTGGCTTTTTGTTCCTCGCGCCACTTATTCGAAAACGATCCGGATTGGCTAATGTCATGATGACATTAGCCATTCCGGATGAGTCGTATTCGTTTCGTTTTTCAACACATTGCGCATGCGCTAAGTTGAAAATTAGTGTCAGTGTCAGGATCATGTGCCAAAATCTGACAGACATTGATGATAATTTCTATTATTGCGCATGTGTGAAAGCTGCACATTCGCAGTTGAAAAATGAAACGAATACGACTATTGGTTTACACGATATTGACGTCACTCACAAAGCGCGACGCCATATTGCTGAATAAAGCGTTTCGGCGACTTATTTGAATTTTTAATTTTTATTTACATGTTTCTTACGAAATACGTATTTTAAAATAAAAAAAATACTTTCGATGAACTTCTTAATCGCAACCAAGTAATTCAAGATAGAAATTAAAAATCTGTCAAATACCTTATTAAAAAGAAAGCTTTATTATCCTGCTAATAGCGTTCGACAAAATTATACTTAGAAATGACATCAGGCAATTTCCATACAATGTTGGTCTAAAAAAAAGCTGCGCGGCCAGACCTAGGATTATTTACAATAGCTAGGCCATATTAGGAACTTCAAAAGAATATATGGACTTAACCCTGTAATTGTATTTTCTGAGTAATTATTTAGTTAGGAAAAAATATCTATAAATAAAAAATATCAGGTCTTACTGGGAAAAGGGGTCGTACTGGAAATGGCATCGTACTAGGAAAGAGGTAATATGGGGTCATTTCCCAGTAAGACCCCTTTAAATGTAATGCTTCAAATTTTTTTTTCCTTACTAAATAATTACTCAGAAAATGCAGTTACAGGGTTAAGTCCATATATTTTTTTAAGTTCTTAATATGGCCTAGCTATTGGAAATATTCTTAGTTCTGGCCGCGCATTATTTTTTTTAGACCAGAATGCCTGATGTCATTTGTACCGTATCGCATCATGATCAGAAGTCACACTGTGATTATATTATTGATTTTTCGTTACAAAAACATTTTCATATTCTGTGGGAATATGCGTAGAGGCCGCAAAGGAAGATCTTCCGACCGAGCAAGGTGGTATGCTCGATCAGGCCGGAGCCCACGTGATACATTTCAGCTGTCGTATATATACCGACGCGCTTAGAAAACTTCGATAGCGCGATGCAGTAATGTGGCGGTAATTGTGGGTACCGCCACAATTCAAACTTTTCCGAGCTTCAAAGTGTCTACATACCGAATCGAAATCTATAAATACAGCAGCTAAAGAGTTTACATACAGGCGCACATTCCCATCTATTTACTAATATTATAAAGCGGAAGAGTTTGTTTGTTTGTTTGAACGCGCTAATCTCAGGAACTACTGGTCCGATTTGAAAAATTCTTTCAGTGTTAGATAGCCATTTATCGAGGAAGGCTATAGGCTATATTTTATCACGCTAAGACTAATAGGAGCGAAGAAATAGAGGAAAATGTGGAAAAAACGGGGGAAAATATTTGAAGGAGCGTATCTCACGAACTACTGGAGCAATTTTTATGTTATTTGGCACAGATAAGAAGTAGACCACGTGAAGGATCATAGGCTATTTTCGTGGACTAATTTGTCTGTGAAATATCTAATTTACGCGGGCGAAGCCGCGCGCGCGGAACGTCTAGTTATCTATAATACTTATATTTTCCAGCTCACGAAAGAAGAATGTAAGTTTCTCGTCAACAAATGTAAAGGGGCATTGCTTGAAATACATGGATTTGGATTCTTCATACGCCAATACGATATAGAGTTGGCTTTAACTATTTCGATAGTGCATCTCACTGCTACCCAGTTGGATTTCAGACCGAGAGAAATAATACAGGATTTAGTGAAATCTAATTACAAAGATGGGACTTTGAATTTGAAGTCTTTTACGTTGCAGAAAGGTGAGTATTTTACCCAACTGTGAAGGCCGAAGGGTTTATGTTTTTCGAAGACAATATATATACATCTATGACTGAATGTCTTGATAGATTTCAACTTGAGAAATAACCAAATGTATACACTGTATACAAAATTCAGTCAACGAGGACTTGTTGATTATAGAACCCTAAAACGGAACCCTAAGCAGCTGACTTTTTGTATATTGATAGGTTATTATAATATTTTATATAATTTAAGAGTAACATTATCCTACAAATAGAACAATACATATTTAAGGACCATCAAATCGAAATATTTAATCCTTTCTATCTCTGTCAACTACCACTTTCGAGAATTTTCGCAGAGGAAATTGTTGTTTGTCTTATCAAAATGAAGCTACTCACGAAAAATTTGCTTGATAGTAATCAAGAATCAAGTAAAAAAAATGTTCTAGGGAACCTGTACTATTTATTCAGTATTAAAAAAAATCTTTCTCTCAACAAAATCCGTCATCTTACGTCATCCATCAGGGGGCGTCGCAAAATATATCTTGCCCACATCAAATTTCGGTCTTGCCCCGCCACTGCTTTTGACACGTTGTACACGTCACCGTAAAGAAGCAGCGCTGCTCTTTTAGAGCAAATTTTTTTTGTAATTTGTATGGGTGAGCGTCCGCGCGTTCGCTCGTGGTTGCAATGTGGTCGGTATCACACAAGTGGTCGACAACGACTGCAAAATGTGGTACGTGTGAATGGTCCAGTTCATTTACAATACGAAATATACGCCCAACCACGTGGTGTGGTTGTGGTACGTGTGGGTTGGCATAATGTATACAAAACAATTTATCTTTCAGATCTCAGCTACTTCATATATTACCCAATGAACAGGACTTACAATCAGCGAGAGATGATACAACAGATGAATTTTGTGAACTGGCGACGTTTGACTGAACTGAATCTATCGCATAATAGGCTCACGTAAGTTGTTGTAATTTCTATATCTCATAGGATATAAGATCTATGTATACAAGTGTAACAAAACTAAACACAAATAAAACACAATATTACTTGCACTTTTTCCACTATATTCATTAATTTTTCGAAACCGGTCGTATTTAAGTAAAAATTGTAGTAATTAATGAATATAGTGGAAAAAGTGCAAGTAATATTGTGTTTTATTTGTGTTTAAAATGAATTTCCACCAAGAACCGACAGTACAATCAATTACATATAACAAAACTAAGGCCCGTATAAATAGTCAGTACTTAAGATGCGACCCGGTCTCAAGACGCGGTTCGGCTCTGTGATTGGTCCAAATTTTGACAGCCAACCAATCACAGAGCCTGAACCGTGTCTTGAGACCGAGATGCATCTTGAGTACTGACCAAAAATACGGGCCTAAGTGATAATACTTTATGGTGTGTATTAGTCCCCTATATAGAGTTCACTGTGAAAGTAGCAGCGCTGAAAGAGTAACTTTTTTATATTTGTATGGAAACAATCAAGACGCGCGGGGCCTTGTCCATACCACAGAATACATATTAGTACAAGTACCCATACAAATCACAAAATAAAGTTTGCTCTTTCAGCGCTGCTACTTTCACAGTGAACTCTATATATAAGGAACACACACACAACCTAAAGCATTGTCACTTAGTTTTGTTACACCTTGTAGTATATTATGAAATAAGTTCAAATTTTTTTATTTTTTTTTTATTAATTACAGATCTCTGGACGGTTTCCATTTACCAACATACACTCCGCGTCTACGATCTTTGGATTTATCATACAACCACATACCATCTCTACCTACATTACTAACATGTCGGGGATTACCCCTGAAGAAGTTGTGGTTAGAGGGGAATCCCCTATGTCTAGACGTGAACGCGAATACATATGTTGAGTGCCTGCGCATGATGTTCAGTGGTTTGAGGGAATTGGTGAGTTTTGATTGTGTATTAAGCTATTACATAGCTTTTATCGCGGGTTTTGAGCACGGCGAGCGAACCAAGAAATTCCGTAACGAAAAAAACCTAACACCCCCACTCCGATCGGCACAGCGGCAATTATTTGCGCTGGCTATAATAATAATTATTCAAATTTCGCTGCCTTTTGTTTGTCATGTGATATTCCAATATGTCCTTGTTTAGTTATTCGCTGTGTAGATATTTTTATTAGTTAGAAGGTAAATATTCGACCTGTGTTTTTTTTTTTTTTGTCCAAATAAAGTTTTCTTTTTTTTCAGGATGGTGAACCAATACATTTGAAAGGAGAAATGCCAAAGTTCAACAAAAACTACTGCCCCGAAGACGTGTATTCTATCGTAGAGAAATATCTAGAAACTTTCTATACTCTCATAGACTCTGAGAAGAAAGAACTTGTCGAAAGTATGTACGACAAAAATGCGGTTTTGACGATTACAGCTAGAAGTAAATTGCGTGAGTGTTTTTACAGTAAGTTTGTGAGGGTACTTGGACTAGTTGCATTCGATTTCGAGAGCTACATTAGAAATCAATTATCTGGAAGGAATAGACGAAATGTTTCGTCAACAACAACATTTTTTTTTTATAAAATCTTGAGGCAAACGAGCAAACGGGCCACCTGATGGAAAGCCACTACGACGGTTGCTTTCCATCAGGCGACCCGTTTGCTTCCGATGTTGCGAGTGTGGGCGACGCGACGGCCCATGGACACTCGCAACATCAGAAGAGTTGCAAATGCGTTGCCGGCCTTTGAAAAAACCTCAGAAGCATAGAGCCTTGAATTAAATAATTATACACTTTCCTTGCATTTTTCCACTTTATTATATTAGATTTCTTACAAGAAAGAAAGAAAGTAAGAAATCTAAAATAATAAAGTTGAAAAGTGCAAGGAAAGTGTTAAATTATTTAATTGAACATGAATTTCCACCAAGAAGTTACAGTACATTCTATTCTATTCTATGGACGCTTCACACCACGTCAGTCTGTCCCCGAGCTAAGTACCTGAAAGACTTGTGTTACAGGTACCAGACAACGGAAATATATTTAATACTTTTATACTATACATATATTTAGGACTTTTATTATATGATACACATATTTAATACACATCCATGACCCAGGAAGTTTTGAAAACTTTTTGTTCCGTTGGCGGGATTCGAACCCGCGACCCCCCGGCTTGAGCTACCAACGGCCCACCAACTGAGCCACAGAGGTCGTCAATATCATATCACATTCAATATCATATAGAGCCTTGAGTCCATGGAGAATTTTCAATCAATCAATCATTTATTTGCTCTTAAATTGTATAGGTCTACCAGAATCTGATGGCAATTTTTGACAGCAGATTTTCATAAAATATCCTTGATCATTGGATAAATTTTTATAATTGCATGTTTAACACACAGAATCAGCCGCTATAAGAAAAGAAAAAGGATCAAAATGTTTTATTCCAATTACCCCGGTATTGCTAGAGTCAATTTATTTTCTCACTTTTTGCCATCAGATTCTGGTAGACCTATAATACCTAAAATAATGTTTTTCTTTCCTAGGTCACGATTTCGACGCTTTTCGCTACCTACGTCCGTTGTTCCAAAAATGTCGAGTTATACAGCAAAAAGTGTTCGATAGTGTGCGAGGCCCGACCAACATTAAAAACATTATCACGGCATGGCCCAAAATTATGCACGATCCGACAACCTTTACTACGGATGTGATGCATTATACCGTAAGTCAAATGCCGCGTAGGTATAAGATCGCTTAACAAAATGGCGGGACGATTTTTAAATTTTCATAACGAGATAAGTGACGATATGGATGTTTATTCGTCAATTGCTATGAGGCGGTCGTTGATTGGTAAATATTCTAAGATATTGTAAACACAAATAAAACACAATATTTGTGTTTTATTTGTGTTTAAAATGAATTTCCATTTTCCACCAAGAACCGACAGTACAATCAATTACATCTATACTAATATTATAAAGCGGAAGAGTTTGTTAGTTTGTTTGTTTGAACGCGCTAATCTCAGGAACTACTGGTCCGATTTTAAAAATTCTTTCAGTGTTAGATAGTCCATTTATCGAGGAAGGCTATAGGCTATATTTTATCACGCTAAGACTAATAGGAGCGAAGAAATAGAAGAAAATGTGGAAAAAACGGGGGAAATTATTTGAAAGGGCTTATCTCACGAACTACTAGAGCAATTTTTCTGTTATTTGGGTCAGATAAGAAGTAGACCACGTTAAGGATCATAGGCTATTTTTTGTAGACTGATTTGTCTGTGAAATATCTAATTTACGCGGGCGAAGCTGCGCGGAACGTCTAGTAAATAAATAAAACTTTATTTCAGACTAATTTTGTCCATAGATTTGTTAGTGACAGTAACAATTAGCTTATATAAGTTTGTTAGTAGTGTCAGTAGTAATCAGCATAAAATTATTATTTTACGACATCAAGCCTATCCCTATCTCCATCCAGTGTTTTTGAATGGGACAGTCTAATTTAGAGGCAATGACCTTCAGAATGCTATTTTTTTTTATGAAATAAGGGGGCAAACGAGCAAATGGGTCACCTGATGGAAAGCAACTTCCGTCGCCCATGGACGCAGCATCAGAAGAGCTGCAGGTGCATTGCCGGCCTTTTAAGAGGGAATAGGCTAATAGGGGATGGTAGGGATGGGAAGAGAAGGGATTAGGGGAGGGAAGGGAAGGGAATAGGGTAGGGGATTGGGCCTCCGGTAAACTCACTCACTCAGCGAAACACAGCGCAAGCGCTGTTTCACGCCGGTTTTCTCTGAGAACGTGGTATTTCTCCGGTCGAGCCGGCCCATTCGTGCCGAAGCATGGCTCTCCCACGTATAGTTTTCACTGCTACGAAGTCTCTGCAATAACGAGGCTACTTTTTTGACGCACTGCAGCGTCATGGCAGCCCAAGCAGCAGCTTTACTAGGTATGCTAGCCCGCAATGAACTTGACAACCGAACTTTCTAAGAAATTCATTCTTTTGTTTACAAATTGGGATTGCTTGCACGTGTAGACTGTTTTTGAACATAAAAAGTATCTAAACGTCATCTATTCTCAGTTGTTCATAAACTTCCAAACAGTAAATACGGTTAGCGAAAAAAAAATCACTGTATATTGAAATTCTTTGATTTTACTTCTCTCCATTTAACGAAAACTCTCTATAACGTCATAAAATGCACGGTCCATTCAGTGACTTTGTAATATAGAGTTTACACTGTATCACTTTAAAATATACAGGATGTAACAAAACAAAGTGATCATACTATGTGTATGTGAAATAAACAGTTCACAGTGAATTTTTTTTTTTTTTTGTTATTTGTATGGGCAAGCGCCCGAACGTCACAAATGTTCGCATCTAACACTGATACTTTCACACACCCAACACCCCCATCGTGGGTATCGCAGACACAATAGATTTTCAATTGTTATGCGGCAGCCGGCGGCCGCTTGGGGATTGATGGGTTAAAGTTATCACTTAGTTTTGTCACTGTATAATTAGGTATGTCACAATATTATAAAGACACTTTACATCTAACATCACATTTTATAATCTAGACGGACACAGTGGTGCTTAAAGTAGCCGGGGTGATGAAAGTGGTCGCAGCTAGCTTGGCTGAGGATGAGCATGTATTGGCCTTCACTAGGACAGTAGTGCTACATACTAGAGACTACAACGAGTATAAGGTAACTAATGAGATGCTGTATTGGGACGAGCCCACCAGGGAATATGCGGATGCTGCTTTCAAATTGATCAGGGTAAGTTTATTGTCCATACTTATATTATAAATGTAAAAGTGTTTCAGTTTGTCTGGTACCTCTTCACGCCCAAACCGCTGAACCGATTTTGCTGGGTATGGAGACACTTTGAAACCCGGGAAAAGACAAAGGATACTATTTATCCCGTAAAAATGTACGGTTCCCGCGCGATAAACGAATTTTGGCGCGATTAAAGAATTGGCGTAACGGAGTTGCGGGCGTCATAAAGTTTATTATTATTAGCAGCCTACAGTGTCCCACTGTAGGCTGCTTATTAATTTATAATTATTTTTTTTTACTTTTACCACAGTTCAATGTTTAGTAGTGGTAGACAATAAAACAATTTATACTTAAAAATAATCTTTAATTTGGAAAATTCCAATGTGCATTATCTACCTTACATACACAAACTAGTTACTTGAAAAGTACATTTTACTTGTATTTTTGCATTAAGAAATTAAAAATAGAAGAATTATCATTTACCACAATTCAAATAAAGAGTGTCCGTTTTTTCCTAATTATTATTATTAGGGCGTCTTACAATAGCAAGTTTATAGCTTAAAAATAAAAATAGTTATAATACTTGATCATAATATACTACTGGTTATGGAATAAGGCAGGCAGATGAGCACACAGATTGCCTGATGAAATTGTATATTATAGCCCTCTCATTGATAGAATATTTCATTGTAATTTTATGTCAATCGTAAACATTATCTTCTATTAATATTAATAATTAAACAAACAATGAAGAAATTCAGTTATTCCTATTATGTTATTGCAGTATGTATGCTTTTCATAAGTTTACCAAATCATGTTTGCTGCGATTAAATTTTGTTAGTACTTCTGTGTAGCATCTCAAAAGCCAAAACCCCAAAGATAGCATTCTGCTTTTGTACGCTTGTGGGCCAATGTGTACTAATTAATGCTGTTGCTATGTTTCTTAAACCTTATTTTGTAGGTTAATAAAGATTTGAATTTATGGTAATGAACACAATAATTCATTCTGAGTTACATTATAAACTTAATATACTGAAATCAGGTTTTTTGAGATGTTATAACTGTATAAATGACTTAAAATATACTATTGTAATTATTATATTTTGCACTGTTGCTTTGAAATACACTTGTTGGGATGCAATACATATTCTGTCTATAGACATTTCGAAAATAATTCTCACACAGTATCCATGGATTCTTCATTTGTTGGTTCAGTCTCCATTTCCATTTCTTTGTCATCCACACCACCTGCATACTTCAATCTTAATTTCTCGTAATGTAACTGTTCCTTGGTGGACACAGATGGCTTGGATTTGGACAGAGCCGCTCTGAAATCTTCGTATGTCACAAATAGCTCGCCTTCTAAGGTTCCATTAGATATATGGTTTGTGAGAGAATTAGTTGCTGCTATTCTAACTAGGCCTGACAAATCTGCACCAGTGTAGCCTTCAGTGTGGTTGGCAATTATCTGCAGATCTACATCAGGTCCAAGGTGAGGTTTCGTGCCGTTCTTGGTAAGCTTCTGTAGGATATCATACCTATCTTCGGTGCCTGGCATACCGACATACATGATCCTATCGAGACGCCCAGGTCTCAGGATGGCCGGATCAATGATGTCGGGACGGTTAGATGCAGCAAGAACGAAAACACCCTCCCGAGTTTCTATTCCATCCATTTCAGTGAGCAGCTGGTTGACTACTCTAGCTGCACCGTTATTGTCGTGCGAACTACGTCTTGGACATAAAGCATCAAATTCATCAAAGAAAATTACACATGGAGCAGAATTCCTGGCTCTGCGGAAGCAGGTGCGTACTGCACGCTCACTTTCACCAACATACATGTTCAGCAGCTCTGGTCCTTTGACAGATATGAAGTTTACACCTGCCTCGTTAGCTACAGCTTTGGCTAGTAATGTTTTACCACACCCTGGAGGTCCACACAGGAGCACTCCACTCGGTGCTGACAAACCGAGCCTCTTCATTTGTTCAGGATACTTCACAGGTGCTAGTACAGCTAATTGCAGATCTTTTCGAACTTGACTCAACGAGCCAACATCATCCCAAGTAACGTCAGGTACAGTTACAATTCCTTCTCGGACAGCACAGGGCTTTGTCGTTTTTAAAGCTTTCAGAAAATCTTCTTGTCTTATTGCTAATCCATTTAACTGATCCTTACGGTAGGGCATATTATCTTCCAGGAGACTCATCACTTCTTCAATTGGATCTACAGGTTCTACTGCTACAGTGGGCTGGGGAATAATTTCTTCTGTAACTTTCTCCGGTTCTTGTGGCTGTTCTTCTGAAGCATTATTTTGGGCTCCCTCTTCTGAAGTAGTTGATTCTACCTGGTCATTGGTTTCCTTATCATCCTTAGGTTCGTCTACTGTATCACCATTGGGAATGGTCACAGCTTCTACCGGTTTTACAACTTCATTGACCTGTTTTTTCTCTTTCGACCTTATTTCTGTAAATATTCTTTTTACAGCATAAGTGCTAGCTTTATTGACAAGCGCTTGCAAATCTGCTCCTACAAACCCAGGTGTGATTTGAGCTAGCAAATTCATGTCTATATCTTCATATAGCACTAAATTCTTACATAAGATAGACAGTATTTCTTTTCTAGCCTTCAATGATGGGATTCCTAGAGTAATCTCTTGCTCCAGTCTCCCCGCTCTTCTCAATGCAGGGTCCAAAGTGTCTGGGTTGTTTGTTGCAGCTAAAACTAAAACTGAGGCACTGTTTTCTGATAGGCTATCTAAACTCGCTAGTAGTTGAGCCACCATCCTTTTTTCCATGTCCTTTTGGGCATGTATTCTGTTACTGCATACGGCATCTATCTCGTCTATGAAAAGTACACAAGGCTCAATGCTGGCAGCCCTCTCAAACAATTCTCTTATTCTTTCCTCGGATTCTCCTGAGACTCCTCCCACAAGCTCTGTACCAGTAACAGTAATAAGGGGCAATTGTAGTTTCCCAGCGATTGCATATGCTAATAATGTTTTACCAGTACCAGGGGGCCCGTGGAGCAGGGCGCCTCTCGGTGATTTAATACCCAACTGTTGATACACCTCTGGGTGCTTCATGTGTAATATAAGGTCACAGATCTGTGTTACAATATCAGATATACCACCGATGTCCTCAAAACCGACCTTGACATTTTTAATTGTGAATTCTGTCTTTTTCCGTGACACTGTACTTTTTACTTCCTGCTTTTTCTTCTTGTCCGTTTGGTTAGGTTGTATTTTAGCTGAGCTTTCGATGGTCGTGCTGTTGTTATTCCGAGATGGGATGTGGGGAGTGATTGTTATTTGATCATTGATTTTTGGTAGTTTCGGGGCAGCACCGCCATCCTCGTCGCTGCTCAGTATATCGATGGGTTCACCCGATTTAGAAGTGGTCCTACGGGTGGTGGCCGGTCGTTTCTTGTCCTGTATTTTGTACATGGCCAGTAATTGATCGTTGAGTGAGCTGTTGTTCTCTTCGAGCATTTCTAAGTCCGACTCCTCTGAGCCCTCCGATGTAGTCGTTCCGTCGAGTCCGTAACTCTGTAGAACGATTTTGTAAGCATTCTCTACCATTTGGCAAAACGCGCTGTCGCTCCTATTACTGTATTCACGATACCGCTCCTTCAACGAACGCGCCATTTGGCTAACATCGACGAATGTTTTATCGACATTTTCGGCGAGATAGTTTTTTACCCTCGACACGATTACTGGGTCGTTGGTCGTTCTTTGCCTTGGTTGATTTTTCTTCATGATTGTTTCAATTATATTTATTTATAGTTCCAAATAAAAATTTTAACCACAACTTGACAAACGCAATGTTTGACAAGAAAATTTTGACAGCACGCACGACACCCCGCGTTGCGATGGCGGATCAATCGAATTGTTGCCAAGCTAAAAATATATTTTTAAAATCTAGTTTATGGACCTCGAACTACGAAGTATAAAAAAATGATTTTACCTTGATTTTACTCGACTAGCGTTTTACAACTAGGTTTTTTACATTCGTTCGGTTAAAATGGTTAAACTGAATGGAATAAAATTTTAAGTTTTTCATCATTAACCTCTCAATCCCCAACCGGTCGCATGCGACCGGACCAAATATTCCGTCAAACCCCAAGCGGTCGCATGCGACCGCTCTCTTTCATTCGATCGAGTTACGTATTTCGTCGACTTAGAGACTACTTTTGTATGAAGAAGTTTGGTTAGTTACGATCTATGATACATTTGCCACATTCTGAATGCAAAATATTATACAATCTGTGGTCGACGAATATTTTTCAGTCATTAGAAATTCGTGAATTTTTTCGTGTGTGTTCTGCCATTTTGTGTGATTTGTTTGGAATAATTGATGGATTTAACGAATGTAAGTAGTAAAATAGTTTAATTTACTAATATTAAGAACATTTAGATAATCATTTGCAAGAAATACATCGTAATGATTTCTAGGTTACACTCGAAAAGTTGTGTATGATTTATGTCGTTTGAACGCAATTTGCTTCATATATTTGTAAATTAATTACGTAAAACGCTTAAAGAAGTTATTACACAACGTCTACAAGACGATTTATATCGATAGTATGCATTACGTTACTAAACAATTGAGATAAAAGTGCGCAGGTAACGACTATATTCTGCCGGCCGCGGCCATTTTGAACTTTATTTGTAAAGCCCTAATGACGAAGTTTGCTTGTGGGTAATACGAAACCCATTTTTTTTCGGGTAATATTTATGACCTGTTTTTATAAACATCTCAAGTTGTTACAATGAATTGTATTTCTGTGGGTCTGCACTAGGGTTCCGTCGTGTAGATTATAACAAAATATTAACTTATTTCATGTGAAACAGTCAGAAAAATATTTTTCAAAATATATACTTGTGAAAAGAATATTAAATCAGACTAAATACTATATTATGATGCCTTGATAGATAGAAAATTTAACATAGCTGTTAATGTTTTTCACACAAACATAAAATATGGTTTGGATGTAAAAATATTATATTATTTGTAAAAAGGGGGTAAGGCCGGGCGCCATTTTTTTTTTTTGCTTGTGTTGGATTACTATTTTTGACAGATGTCGTCACGGTCCACGTCCATTATATTAAAATATAATATTATTATTATAACTTTAGGTATATAGACGATGTCTTCTACTGTATAATATTCGTGCTTAAATAAATATTACTTCCATTTAATCTTACTTATCACGACGTAACAAGTTACAGGATATCCATTTCAAATGAACCTTGTAATATTTGTAATATTAAATTCACGAATTTTATTTCAGATACGAAACAAAAAGGTAGAATTGAAATTCGAATCCACACCAGATGAAAATGTGCAGGTGGAACTAATACGGGCATTTATGAAAATAACTCAATTAGAAGCGACCCCAAGTCGAAGGTAAAATAAAATTAATAGTAATAACCGGCCAAGTGCGAGTTGGACTCGCCCATGAAGGGTTCCGCAGCAGCACTAAAAACTACTTGCTAGATTTCGTTCAAACCAATTTTCGTTACCAACGTTACTTTTTACGTTTTTTTTAGACTTATCATTCCCCTACTTTAGAAGTTAGGGGGGGGGGGGGGGGACATTTTAGCACTTTGGAAGAATCTCTCTCGCGAACTATTCAGGTTAGAAAAAGATGATATTAGAAACCTCAATATGATTTTTGAAGACCTATCCATAGATACCCCACACGCATAGGTTAGATGAAAAAAATTTTTTTTTATTTAGTTGTACCATAGACAAATAAAAATATTGTACCCCTAAAATTTTTAATAATTTTTCCATTATTGTATCAAAATCTTAATGCGGTTCACAGACTACATCTACTTACCAAATTTTAATAGTATAGCTCTTATAGTTTCGGAGAAAAGTGGCTGTGACATACGGACGGACAGACAGACATGACGAATCTATAAGGGTTCCGTTTGTTGCCATTTGGCTACGGAAACCTAAAAATTAAAAAATTACCGTCCACGGGACATATCAGACAGAGCAGTAATGCGGTCGAATGGTCAGTTTTGCGTTCTTTGTGTTGTATAACGTTATATAGAGATACTCACACAGGGGACGCTCTGACCGCGTCAGTTTTCCTCCTGTGAGACAGACCGCTCGAACGCAGAACGCCGGAACGCGTGACCGCTCTCTGTCTGATAGGTCCCTTATACTGAAACTATGCTTGTCAATGATATTATAATATGTTACTAACGTAACTAGATAGTAAATTGGCAGTTTACGGCAGCAACGCTTTGCCACTTCTTAGATGCCTGCAGGCCACTGACCTCCATTATACAAGTACGCTGGACTAATGATACCCTTTGAACAGCTATTTTTGTGCCTATTTAAAGCGGAATCAGCTCCCCGATGGGAGGGATAGGAACTAAATTTGACCAAATATATTTGTCTATGATTTGACGTAAAAATGACGTTTGAAAGTCGCCATATTGGCGCTGATAGCAGTAGTGGGAGTATTTGGAACTAATACTAGTGATGACAACCAATAACGATTAAGCGGCCATTTGCAAGTTACGTCAAATTTAGTTCTCTTTCCGCTCACTGGGGGCGCTGATTGCGCTTCAAATAGGCACAAAAAAAGTGGGTATCATAGGTCCAGCGTACTTGTATAATGGATGGGTCAGTGCTGCAGGCATATCAGACTTCAGTTGCCTGCTTGACATTTAGTAAGCGTTTAGTATTTAGCAAGTGCCAGAAATGTATTCTCACTTCAGCGGTAATTAGTTAATGAGTGGAAGGAACGAGACAAATATAATTTACTTTGGCATAATGTATCGATTTCAAAGCTACGTCTTTTGAACTATCAAGTGGTTACGCATTTCTGAGAATCGTTTGTATGACGTTGCTACTCTAGTATTTTATAAGCTCATTGATGCTTGTACTAAAGTTTGGTTATCCATGTCCATTTACTCAGTACCTACCTTTCTAAATTTGAAACTTCTCTAGCTTAATTTTTAATACAAAAGACCTTTAAAACCTTTTTTTTTTCAGATGCCTAGAGGAGAAAGATTGGCATTTTAAACATGCGCTGGAATACTATGTGAAGCTTTTGAAACTTGATAATACTAGTTCATTGTATTCCTAAACAACAAATATGAATAAATACTTTAAATTGGAAACTGATAGTTTATTTTATCAAAATTATAAATAGCTAATTAAGTGAATTTAAGCAGGAAAGAGATTCAATAATAGCTTGATCTAAAAAATGTATTTCTTCACAATCTTTAAAAGAAAATTATTATTTTTAAGAATCTCTTATATATTTTTTACCATTACAATAATATTAATAAAAAGTTACACAATCATTTCAAGATGCTTGGCATATTCAATAGTCTGTTCGGCCAGTTCTGAAGATGGGAAAATACCGGCTGCAGCAGCGCAGGTTTCCTCTGCAGCGTTGAAATGGTAGCAGTTGTCAGCACCGAGTATCCAATTTCTCTGTGGGGCACAAATTGGTTGTTATAATATCAAGTTATTACTAACTAAACTAAGCATTTTGAGTGACACATCTAAAAGAAGGTTTACAATTATGTACTCACAATACTTCATCCATTCATGTCTTCACATGAATGGATGAAGCATGTAACAATTTGAAAACTGTTTTTTTTCATAAATGGAGGCTTTAGGGCTGGAAAAATGGTTTGAAATAAAAAAAAAAAAACTGTGCATGTTGTGTAGCCAGATATATTAGCCAGGTGATAAAGTAAATAAGTTTAAAGGTTTGTTCAAATTATAAGGGAAAATAAAGAGTAATTGCTCTTATGTTGTAAAATTTTAGTTACCTAAATTATTAAGGGTGGGTTGCACTAGAGGCGTGGTTAAAGTTAAAGTTATGGTTATAGTTAAATCAAACTTAACTTTAACTTTAACCTTAACCTTAACTTTGACCGGAGAAATTGACAGACGACAGCTGGTCCAACAAGGTTATAAATGAACATGGGCAGGGGCGCTGCTGGTAAAGGAGAACTGTCAAAAATGGCGTTTTTGTATGACAGCGTTAGTTCCTTTTTTCGCCACATGCATTTAAAACCTTGTCGAGCTCTATGGTTATGGTTAAATATGGCGTCTTGATGGCATCCATTTTTAACTTTAACCAAAGATTTGACATTTGGCATTGTAGTTAAAGTTAAAGTTACAGTTAAAGTTAAAGTAAGCTGGTGCAACCCACCCTATAAGTTGTATTGAACAACAATAATAATTTATACACTTTTATGATAGGTCCATTTTATTAACCATACCTTTTTTCCATACTCTAGTACTGCCTGCTGTGACGGCAAGTTCAAACGTCTCGCTGCTTCCGTGCATGATATACATAAGTATGCCTTCTCAATACAAGCGGCTATCTCCCCACGCACAGTATCCAAGAGTGTATCCATAAACAAGGTGTAACTCTCAGCTGGTACATTATCCTGAAAAATATGGATGAAAAATTATTAAAATACTAGATGACGCCCACAACTCCTTTGTGACCATTCATTTTTCAACCATACATTTTTCCGGGATAAAAATGTCCTTTCCCAGGACTTAAAGTATCTCTGTACCAAATTTCAGCAAAATCGGTTCACCAGTTTGGGTGTGAGAGGTAACAGACAGACACACTTATGCATTTATGATATTAGTATGGAATGTATTAAAGATTGCTACTCCCTTGAAGAAAGAGAAGTGTAAGTAAACTTATTTCTTACTATTTGCATCTAAACATACAACTAAGCAATTAATTTAAAAAGCACATAAGTTTTACCTTAGCAAGGAATATCTTATTATAGCTGCCCTCCATGAGGTACTGTTCAAGGGCTAAGGGATGCCTTACATAAGGGTCTGCTCGTATCACATCAACTGAGAGTCTCTCAAGCTCGGTGTGGAACTCCGCAACACGGTTTTGAGATAGGAGGAAGAGCAGGTTCAAACCGAGAAGCTGGTACATAAAAGCAGACTCTGGAAGGTGGTCCCTGAAATAGACAAATACATTATATTGATCTTTTATTGTGTGGAAAATTGAGTAATACAAAATTGATATGTTAAATGCTGTTGTTTTTCAAATAATTTTTTTATTGAGGCTTTTGATGCACTTGGCATCTAATGTACATTTAGCTTGTCAAAAAAAGAGTAAATGCTGTACACAATTTTGAAATCACATAAAAAGGATGCAAGGTGATAATATTTAAAGTGTATAAGCGTTCTCTGTGGACATACAAAGAGAAAAAATCAACCTATAAAATTCACAAAAACAAAAATTAAAATGACTCACTTGTAATCAAAATAATAGCATTTCAATTGGGACATGTATCTCTCAAAGGATTTGACATCCTTAGTTGCCACCGCCCATTGTGCTCCGATCTCCAGCACATCACGAGCCAGAATCAACTCTTTCTGGTTTGCCGTAGTGTTATTACTAGGTAAGAAGGTTAGTTGAGTGAATGCAATCTGAAAGACAAGTAATGAATTTATTTTATGAATTTGTAAATTTCAACTTTTTTATAATAATATACTGAGATCGTATAAGGCAATTCCTAACTCGAAATTTGTAGTTTAGGGGTGATAAAAATCTTTGTTTCACCATCCAACTTTTTTTATGTATTACAAACGCAGGAACAATTTTTCGGGCGTTTCACAAACCTACATGTGAAATAAATTTAAAACTAAGTGAATAAATGCTAAATCCAATAACAAGAACAACAAAAATTAGTTTCCAAATATGACAAGTCATGATGCTAGTTTACGTACCTTAATTTTATTTAAAAGTTCCCCGCATTTATCGAGCTTACGTGGTTTTTTGGCCCACTCGGTCTTTAAATTTTGGTAAAGAGTAGCTAAATCTTTAATTGAAGCCATACCTAATTATTTCTCAATTAAGAATTTACACAAAAAGTTCACATTCACGATTTGCCTCACAAACACAATATATATTTTTTACTTTATTTGTCATATGTCAATCTGTCACAACTGAATGCATTTTTTTTTTTTCTTATTATGGCACTTCGGCTATAAAACCATGGCCACTGTCAAGTAATGGCGGGAAAACACTTGTTTATAATTCTCGGCATCGTTTTTCTATTTCGTCAGGTCCAAAGTCTAGTCAAAGTCTTAGTAAAAGTCAAAACAGTCAAGAAGTCAAGTCGGTCGATTCAGTAAAGTGGTAGACGCTTTACTGAAACTTTCGATGGAGTTTTGGAGGGAACACAAAATAGCATGTTTCTGGATGTTGCATCACTTTCCTACACTTGTGCATAATAACGAATATCTAATGGTTAATATCCTACCAATATTACACATTAAAAACCCACTTAACACAATTTTAGGAAAATAATACAAAAACACAACAGCACTCTTTCACATTCCCGGCAAAACTCCCAAACTGAATGCAAGCTATTGAGCTTGGCAAAAGAAAAAGAACTCTAAAGTCTAAAGGAGTGAGCACACTGAGACGGGCCGTGCCGGGGCTCAGCGTGCCGGGGCACAGAATATATTATATTAGTAGTACCAACAGAATTCCCACTCGCGAAACCCGTTTAAAGAAATAACGACTCATGAGTCATGCTACGATACTATAAATTCAAATTCCGACCGCGCAGTGCTAGGTGCCTACAATTATATTTACCTACATGTGCGCTCTCTTTCTATCGTGTAAGTGGTACCCTTTCTAACGAAATCAAGATTATCACCTTTTAGAAAATAAAATAATCTTCTTTTATTTACTATAGCTACTAATATAGGTCTACCAGAATCTGATGGCAAAAAGTGAGAAAATAAATTGACTTTAGCAGTACGGGGGTAATTGGAATAAAACATTTTGATCCTTTTTTTTCTTATAGCGGCTGATTCTGTGTGTTAAACATGCAAATATAAAAATTTATCCAATGATCAAGGATATTTTTTAAAAATCTGCTGTCAAAAATTGCCATCAGATTCTGGTAGACCTATAGTAAACTTTTTTATAGTAATAATCAAATTTTAGTAACCCAACCTATATTTTATAATAGTTTTGTATTCGATTATAGTGCAGGAGCTTGGTCTGGAATTTTTTACAACTTAAACATAGTAACTTGTGTTTATTTCTGTGTAGTATGTGGTTTGTTTGTAACAAATTGGTTTATTTGCTATGTTTTTGTATTTTTTTATCTTTTTTTTTGTATTTTAAAGTCTTAAATTACCTTATAGAAATATTTCTTTGACCTTTTTTCAATTGTTCATATTTATCAGATTGTGGGGATATGTACGTGGCGGCCAAAGGAAGATCTTCCGACCGAGCGAGGTGGTATGCTCGGTCAGGCCGGAGCCCACGTGATACATTTCAGCTGTCGTATATATACCGACGCGCTCAGAAAACTTCGATAGCGCGATGCAGGAATGTTAGGCGAATTGTGGGTACCGCCACATCACTCCCCCCCGAAGACCGGAGGTCGAATCTTGAAGTCTTGTCGCTTGAGTCGCCAGTGCCAGAGAGTTCCAGTGAGTCGGAACTGTTGCAGTGAAGTCCCAGTGAGTCGGAACTGTGAAGCTGCTGCACGGGATCCAGTGAGTCGGATAGCTGCCGTGCGGGGCCGATGCTACGTGCTGACCAGGAGAGATGTGCTCTGCTTGCTGACCGGTTGGTGTAGTGAGAAAGCCCGATGATGCCGATGCGGAGTCCGCCCAGGCCGCGGTACATTGCGGCTAGTGGACGAGGTACCCGATGAGGCGATGCTGGCTGGCGCGGTGCGGAGGGGCGGGGAGTGATGATGATGAAGGAGGCGTGTTCTGTCGAGGGTCACCAATGTGGGATATATGTGGCCGCCACAAAGGAAGATCTTCCGACCAAGCGAGGTGTTATGCTCGGTCAGGCCGGAGCCCACGTGATACATTTCAGCTGTCGTATATATACCGACGCGCTCAGAAAACTTCGATAGCGCGATGCAGGAATGTTAGGCGAATTGTGGGTACCGCCACAAGATTAAAACGTTTTCTCCAAGTTTTCTCAAAGAGGCACAAATTACGAAATGCCTAATCTTCTGTCTTATGCTGAGACCAAAAAAAAATTTTACGTCAATATACAATATTGGCGGCAAAATCAATTTCTTTGTTCTTTTGAAAAAAGTTGTTCCAAATAGCATAAAACTTAATTAATTTCAAGTACAAAATAAATAAATTATATCAATTAATGTTCTTATTAAAAATATCACATTCATGAATACTAACAATCTGTAAACATTGTAATAAATGTAGCGCAAATTCGTTATTCAATGCAATCTTCAAATTCAGTTTTGTGGTTTGTGGATGTGTTATATTTATGGACCCTATGGGATATAGCCTGCTGTAGCCGTTAACACAAGAAAATGGTAATAATGTTTAATATATTTTAAATACCTAAAGTATATCAAGATTGTCATAGAAATCCAACTTTAATGAAGTACATTCTCCAAGTAGTTAGTAGTTACGCCCTCTGGGTACAAAGTCCTCTAATATTAATATTTTAACTACATATGACTTATTTTCAGAGTAAAAAACGTCGGATCAACTTAAGACAAACTGCTCGTGTAAACTATTATGAACCAGAAGAGCCGAACTTGGATGAGTATGTTTGTAAGTACACTGATCTTTCAGTAGCACATTCTAGCTGGAAAATCAGAGATAGGGCCCCTATTCCCGTATTGTTACAAGTTAAAGGCGAAGGTTTCAGAAATCTGTTAATTTCGGAAATATAATTGTTATGGCACTGAGAACTCGGGGTTCTCTTTTAGTCTAAACTCTTAACTCTTCTGACTTCAAAGTAGCATTGTAATGAGGTCAAGAAAACATAACATTAAATTTAAAGATATATTTTTTGTTACAGTTTGCTCTGAATGTGGCGATTTTGTTTATGAATATTGCTCCATTCATGGTCCGCTGCTCGTGATTCCTGATGATAAGGTGAGAAAAAGTGGTTTTGAATAAGAAAAATTTTTCAGCTATTATTGTTACAATCAAAAGGAATGGTAATTACTAATAATATAATATAATAATAATATATAATATACTAATGACTTTATTAGTCTATATAATATCTGTACATATAATATAAGAACATGTAAATTTTATGCTTACAATTTTGTTTATAGGTACCTATAAACCCTGATGTTCCATCCTTCGTCCCTCGTGCTGCCCTCACCATTCCTCATGTATTCCTCCACCTCAACTATTCCAGTATACCAGGTTCTGATAAAATCAACATCTTACTATACTCCAATCTGATGCCTAAAATACCATCAATATTGAAACAGTAAAGAAATTAAAATAAAAGCATTACCCAACCTAACAAATTTATTGATGTGTTGCAGCTAACTGGTTAAATAATAATAATAATCTTTATTTCAGACTTGTGTGTACACCGATGATACAAAGTACAAAGTTATCCATATTAGAGTTTACACAAAATATTATAAAAAGAAAAAAGAACAAATCCATCCATCCATTAAAATCTATTGAGATATAAGTACTTACCACAGACATAGATCAAGATAGATACCGCATGTGTAATTACTTCGCGTGCCATATCACGTTACCAAAGGACGAGCAATGCATGTCTTTCGAAAGTCTGTTCTTTAGTCTGCTATCGGAATCGCACGTCAATCGGAATTTTAAAAATGCCTAAATGCCTAAAAGTGCTGTATTGAGCTGTAGAAATTCAAATAGAAACGTTGGCCTTGATAATGGACACGTTTCTTATCATCGGTACTTCACAGTGGTAGGAAAAAAGTGGCACGCTCGTTTTCATACAAAAGGAGCGACATGCGGTATCTATCTTGATCTATATCTGTGGTACTTTCCTACTTATATCTCAACGTTAAAATCATTCTGTACATAAGAGTAATGTATATAAGAGGCTATTTTTACATCAATACTACTGTATTGATGCATCACTGATATCTGTGATGGCATATTTTGCAATAATTTCGTTGTTTACGCATATCAATATTATTATTGGTCTTTGTGGCAGCCATAGATTTATAAATAGGTCATATAGGCCACGACCTAGGGGCGGCAGATTTCATAAAATTGGCAATTAAGGCAAGTGAGTGTACAAATGTTGGATTGGTCATTGGACAGAACTAAGAGTTTTTATTTATGACAACACTACATTACTTGTCAACTCTAGTATATATTGTGTCAAAAGCGAAGCGTAGGGTTGCCTGTATTTAAAGAAAAGCGCCCTCATTTAATCCACACTCTTCTTTGCCAAGCTGCAGTACATGTTTGCATTATTACAGTGATGACCAAAATCCAGTCATATCAATGTTACTCAGTCTCCCTAACTATTTATTATCTTACCACAAATCAATAAATGGGTGCTATGTAGTTTTATTGAATTATTTTTAGGTGCCGGTCTTGGTGTCTTCACAACCTTAACGCTGCCGCGCGGCGTCCGGTTTGGTCCCTACAGGGGAAGCAAGAGTGACCAAATTAAGTCTTCGTATTGTTGGCAGGTAAACTATTCTCCCACAACAGTAGGGGGACCTAACATAGTTATATACTTAAGCAAGTTAAAGATTTAGGTTTTTGTAGGTAAGGTAATACTGTAAAAGGAGGAAAATAATGGTTTAGTATTCGACTGGTAAGACAGAATGAGAGGCTATAGATATGCACAGTCAAGACAATCCATATTATGTCTCTACAGGCTTATATAACTTACATTAGGGACCATCCATAAAGTATGTCACACGGTTTTTATGATTTTTAGCCGTCACAAATTTGCAATTTTACATCCAAAAATTAAAACCACCTCAATAATAAAAATTTCGCTATTTAATTTATTAAATTTAAAATGTTATGTCACATAACTTAGGACCCTCCCCCCCTCCTTGTCACACCATGTCAGACTTTGTCGACCCACTCCCTCCCCCTTTAGGTGTGACATACTTTATGGATGAGCCCTTAAGACCGGGCTGCCAAATTTTGTTGTGTTTTCTAATGCCGTGGCCGCATATGCGTAGTGCTTCGTGCTTAAAACGATACCATTGGACGATCTGCGTGTATCGTCCAATGGTATCGTCTCATAGCACGAGGCTTCGTACGATAGACGCATGTGCGGCCGCGGCATAATAAGTATTACGATCCTGGAAGACGATTGACTTAAATAAAATTGAGATTTATTTAATCATTGTATATTTATCTGATATTTGCCTAACGGAAAACACGATTCACTTATTTTGACTCGACAGTTATATTTTTCGAAATTATGAATCCTTCTGGGCTTTTCAACAAATATCTGTTACACTTATTGAGTTACTATCATTAAATAACTTGCACTACTACAATCACACACTTTATAAAATAATGGCTAAAGGAAATATTAGTATTGTATTTAATTTTTAAGTAATCATCAAAAACATTTTTGGGACTTACGACCTTTACTTTCGTGCTATAATGCGGGAACCGTTGTTACGCGATATTGTTCACTATTAGCTGCAGCACAATTCTAGGTGGCACGATTCATGGAATCATTATATCACTATTGGAGGATAGATAGATATCGGGTGTGTAGGCGGGGCTAGCGAGCTTTGATATTTCTGACAGCAGGCTCTTAATTTAATCGTCATTCGTCAGTGCTTTGTGAGTGTGATACATAGCGTCGGAGACTCGTGTTTCTGCAGTGTAGTGACGCGAAGTGCGGCAGCCACAGACATAGATCAAGATATATACCGCATGTGTATGTACTTCGCGTACCATATCGCGTTCCCAAACGACGCGACGCGACGAGCAATGCTCGTCTTTCGAAAGTCTGTTCTTTAGACCCAGTTTCATCAAGCAATGTTAAATAAATAATGGCTTGTTAACGGCCTGTTAGAGCTATCGAGCGTTCCACCATGCGCTAATGTCATGTCAAATCACCTAACACGGTGTTAAATTTAATTCCTGCTGTGGAGGTCCGTTAAATATTTAACAGGCCGTTATATTAGTCAAAACAACAAATGTCAAAGACAATATCCAATATCAATAAAATAATCTGTTTTGACTTTTGAGTGTTTCCGCCACATCCTTACATATTATTTATTATTTTTCATAATGATGAATAATTATTTATTTTCATTTTGTCAAAAATTCAGCCCTCGGATTTTCCTTGACATTGCAAATACACTAACTTGTATCAAAATTACCAAACCGAATTCGGTTGAAATGTAAATAAAAGTTTGTATTATGATTCATGTTTTCAGCTTTGACAGATAATAATTATTAACCTGGTAAATTAAAAAGAACTATTGTAGCGTAACAAATGTATGCGATCAGTGATATTTTAATTTGGTCGCATTATCTACCAGATGACGTATTATACGAATAAGGAAGAAAATGACACATTGCAGCAAACATGTCGTATTAAACTTGTACATTGCAATTTCGTCGCCTTATCACAAGAACGAACGAATTGATAGTTCACTCGTTGTTCAATTAACATTGCAAATACTAATCCGCTGTTAAATTGGGTCTTTAGACCCAATTTAACAGCGGACCCAACCTATTTGTTAAATCCTAACAAGGCATTACATAGCGGACATTAGAAAATTAAACAGACTGTCAAAATACTTAATATGTCCCACAGTAAAAATTTAACAGCGGATGAAAATAAATAATTATTCATCACTATGAAAAATAATAAATAATATGTAAGGATGTGGCGGAAACACTCAAAAGTCAAAACAGATTCTTTTATTGATATTGGATATTGTCTTGGACAGTTGTTGTTTTGACTAATATAACGGCCTGTTAAATATTTAACGGACCTCCACAGCAGGAATTAAATTTAACACCGCGTTAGGTGATTTGACATGACATTAGCGCATGGTGGAACGCTCGATGGCTCTAACAGGCCGTTAACTGATTTAACAAGCCATTATTTATTTAACGTTGCTTTATGAAACTGGGTCTTAGTCTGCTATCGGAATCGGACGTCAATCGGAATTTTAAAAATGCCTAAATGACTAATTATGCCGTATTGAGCTGTAGAAATTCGAATAGAAACGTTGGCCTAGATAATGGACACGTTTCTAATCATCGGTACGTCACAGTGGGTAGGAAAAAAGTGGCACACTCGTTTTCATACAAATGGAGGGACATGCGGTATCTATCTTGATCTATGTCTGTGGCGGCAGCTCTGTATTTATATAAAGGCAGTATAATACTGCAGTATACTGGCCTATAGGCCATGGCCTATGGGCGGCGGCGTCCTATGGCGTCCTAGGTTGGCGGCAGAGTTCGTACATAGCTTAGGGGCGGCAAAATTAAAGTGGCCTTTATTCTCATAAAAAATATAAATCCGGCCCTGAAGTGCGGCTTCACTTTATTAAATTGTCATGCGGAGTTTAAGATCCGGGATGCCAACAACCGGCCATGCCACGTCGTGGACGCTTCGGACGCCAACAACTCCAATTGGATGCGTTATGTCAACTGCTCCAGACATTGGTTCGAGCAGAACCTTGTTGCATACCAGTACAGAGGACAGATATACTACAGGTGATTATTGTTTTGTATGGGGAAAAGATCAGAAATAATAATCTATACTTATCCTTACCGCGAGAACAATAGATTTTCAAGAATCCGCGATCGAAGGATTACGAGGATACGCTAACACTGATTTTCCATACAAACGTATTCCCCAATTTACTCCCAGGACAATGCGTCTAGACAAATGATTTTTTATGCAATATTGGGATCTGTTAAAACTATGCCTCTACGTTCGATTTTTTCTAAATTTACTAATATAATATAAAAAAATATGACCCTTAAAAATCGCAAAAAATGAATGCCTCGAGTACCCCGCCAATCCACCGACCATAAAACAATTTTGAAAGATCTTTAAGATAAAATAAAAACGTAGAGGCATAGACTCACTCTTCCTGAAAATATTAAAAAAAAATAATAATTAGATAGGCTCTGTTTTGAAGGAGGAATCAGAGGAATACGTAACCTCGATTTACTGTATCTGTCTCTATCACAATACACGTGCCGGCGCAGGGTGAAGCGTGATGGCAATAGTTTCTTCGTTTAAATTCTACTTTACCCGCGTTCCCTCTTAATAAAAAAATTCATTATCCATACATGGGCGTACCCAGGATTTTAGCTAGGGGGGGCAGCATACCTGTTTCGAGAAGATGGTCGGTCTGGTATATTGAAACAAAAATCATGAAAATTGACTTTTATAAATCTGACTGAAAATATTCTATTTTGTTTCCAACACTTCATTTTGCGCAGAGTAGGTAACACGTTTTTAATTAATAATAATAATATCTGTGGACGCTTCACACCACGTCAGTCTGGCCCCGTGCTAAGTACCTGAAGGACTTGTGTTACAGGTACCAGACAACGGAAATATATTTAATACTTTTATACTATACATATATTTAAGATTTTTATTATATTATACACATATTTAATACACATCCATGACCCAGGAACTTTGAAAACTTTTTGTTTCGTCGGCGGGATTCGAACCCGCGACCCTCGGCTTGAGCTACCAAGAGCCCACCAACTGAGCCACAGAGGTCCACCACCACCAGGGAGATTACCATTTGCCAGAAAAATTGACGTTTATTTTATCTTCTAGGGGGGAGTGCAGCTGCCCCCCCCCCCCCCTGGTCCCCCCCCCTGCGTACGCCCATGTATCCATACTTCCATAGTCCATACTTAATATTATAATTATTCGAAAGTGTGTCGATCGCTGGAGTAAACTTACTCTGGAATGGAGACCAAGGCTAGGAAATCGGGGTGTAGGTCGACCTCCAACTAGGTGGGACGACGATCTCCGTTTAGTTGCGGGTCCATGTTGGATGCGAGTAGCAGGAGATCGGTCATCTTGGCGTTCATTGAGAGAGGCCTATGTCCAGCAGTGGACGAATATAGGCTGATATGATGATATGATGTGTCTGTCTGTCTGTTACCTCTTCACGCTCAAACCGCTGAACCGATTTGGCTGAAATTTGGCATGGGGATACTTTGAGTCCCGGGAAAGGACATAGGATACGTCTTTTTATCCCGGAAAAATGTACGGTTCCCGCGCGATAAGCGAATTTTGGCGCAACGGAGTTGCGGGCGTCATCTAGTCCAGTATAAGTATTTATAAGGTCGACGAGAAAGTAGTGAGAACTCAGAGGAGCTAACAAATAACTCATATGTATAAAAGAGACAAGTCTCTGTTTTTTCAGAGTTGTATCGTTAACTTAAACTTATAAACTGCTATTTTTTTAATTATATTCTTTAGAAAATACAAATTAATAAGATGCTATTTCATTTCAGAACGATCAAAATTATACCTCGATTCACTGAGTTAATGATATTTTACGGCAGCGAATTTGCTTGTGAGCTGGGTATAGATCTGAAGAAATACAATGCTCCTAGCACCTATGCCCAGAAATTAGGTACTGTGGACATCCATTTATTTTTCGAATATTAAAAGAAAAACCCATAAAAGTGGCAGAGAAAGAAATTTGTTTTCCCGTTTGCATTTTCTTAAGGTTGTCCCGGACTCCAATGACTTTGGGACGTAAACAAGGCAAGCGAGATTTAGTCTATAAAAGTTCCTTTTTGTCATTTCGGACCCCAAAAACTAACAGTTTTTGGGGTCCGAAATGACAAAAAGGAACTTATGTTAGCGAAAGTTATTTTTAAGTGTTTGACGGAAAAAAATTCTAACTCAAATAGCAAACAGTAACTTAAATTATAGCAATATATAAAGTATTTTAAATAATTTCAGGGACGCAAAAAACAACACAAGATGACGTGAAAAATACGACAGCTATCTCTGTAAATAGTACAAAAGTAGAAGCGACAAAGAAAGACTGCTCAGTAATAGGTAATAATAATCTATTATTATAATATTGTCTTAACTCTAAGGGTAAGAGCACACAGTTCGAAATCAAGAACTTTTAATTCGAAATAATAAAAAAACTCTGTGCAAATTCAGTAACGGAATTTGTACTATCAGAGAAGTTGATTCATAGGCTGATGGCCATGATGATTGATGAAACTTCAATTTAATGAAGAGTTTGACAAATAATGCGCTCAGAGGCGCGCGGCAGTAGATTAGAAACGAAAATATCGAGGTATGACTCAATATATAATTTCATCTTTATTATTTACAGAGAAGTCAAAACATATAGACAGAAAAACGCAAGAAAATACAGTGGACCTAACACATGAGGAAAAAGAAAAAGTGGACCTTGCAAAAACACGTAATGTAGAGCAAATTGACAAACTGAAGAAAGATTCAGTAAAAACTGACATAAAATCTGTTAATAACATAGGCAATGCTAATTTAGATTCGTCACAACTCGTTGATAAAATGGATACTTCAACTGTAGAAAGTTCTAAAACAGCTAATGATCTAAACAACAATCTTTCTAGAAGTGTTAATATTGAATCAGTTAATACAGAAAGTAATTTAAGTAAGAGTAATATGAAAAAAAAAAAGTATTTTAACCGCACAATAATAACAAAATATTCATGCGATATCTGTTCGTTTATCACATATAAGAAGATTAGTTTAGAAAATCATTTATTATTACATGCAAATGTTAAAGGTGTAAAAATTTTCAAGTGCAAATACTGTTTGCATGTTTGTAGAAACGAAAGGAACATTAAATTGCATGAATTATCTCATACAGGCGAGAAACCGTATACCTGTGATGTATGTCAACGTAAATTCACTCAAAATAGTAATTTAGCAAAACATAAAAGGACTCATACAGGCGAGAAACCGTACACCTGTGATGTATGTCAACGTAGTTTCACTGTAAGTAGTAATTTAGCGACACATAAAAGGACTCATACGCGCGAGAAACCGTACACCTGTGATGTATGTCAACAAAACTTTTCTCAAAGTAGTTCTTTAGCAAGACATAAAAGGACTCATACAGGCGAGAAACCGTACACCTGTGATGTATGTCAACGTAGTTTCACTGTAAGTAGTCATTTAGCGACACATAAAAGGATTCATACAGGCGAGAAACCGTACACCTGTGATGTATGTCAACAAAACTTTTCTCAAAGTAGTTCTTTAGCAAGACATAAAAGGACTCATACAGGCGAGAAACCGTACACCTGTGATGTATGTCAACGTAGTTTCACTGTAAGTAGTCATTTAGCGACACATAAAAGGATTCATACAGGCGAGAAACCGTACACCTGTGATGTATGTCAACAAAACTTTTCTCAAAGTAGTTCTTTAGCAAGACATAAAAGGACTCATACAGGCGAGAAACCGTACACCTGTGATGTATGTCAACGTAGTTTCACTGTAAGTAGTCATTTAGCGACACATAAAAGGATTCATACAGGCGAGAAACCGTACACCTGTGATGTATGTCAACGTAGTTTCACTCGAAGATGTAATTTAGCAGAACATAAAAGGACTCATACGGGCGAGAAACCGTACACCTGTGATGTATGTCAACAAAACTTTTCTCATAGTGGTTCTTTAACAACACATAAAAGGACTCATACGCGCGAGAAACCGTACACCTGTGATGTATGTCAACAAAACTTTTCTCAAAGTGGTTCTTTAACAACACATAAAAGGACTCATACGCGCGAGAAACCGTACACCTGTGATGTATGTCAACAAAACTTTTCTCATAGTGGTTCTTTAACAACACATAAAAGGACTCATACGCGCGAGAAACCGTACACCTGTGATGTATGTCAACGTAGTTTCGCTCTAAGATGTAATTTAGCAGAACATAAAAGGACTCATATGGGCGAGAAACCGTACACATGTGATGTGTCACAACCAAACTTTTCTCAAAATAGTGCTTTAGCAAGACATAAAACGACCCATACAGGCGAGAAGCCATGCCTTTGATTTATATTTTAAGTTAACCTAAATAATTTTCCCGTAGGTAGTACTTATGTAAAATATTTAACAACGCAAAATGTAAAACGGCTATACTTGATTGTGTTAACTTCTCGCCATAACTCATAATAATATTATAAAAGACAATATACTTACTCTTTACTTACTCAGTACCAATTCGCTGGATCATATGCGTCTGCGCGAACGAACTGTTTGGCCGCAATAATATTTTATATTAATTATATGTAACAATTTATTTTTATAGCGGCGCGGTCGCGTCTGGCGCTGTATTTACATCTATCTGTACTACCCTTACTTCCATACTAATATAATAAATGTATCTGTCTGTCTGACTGTCTGTCTGTCTGTTACCTCTTCACGCCCAAACCGCTGAACCGATTTTGCTGGGTATGGAGATACTTTGAGTCCCGGGAAAGGACATACTATATATACTTTTTATGCCAGAAAAATTTACGGTTCCCGCGCGATAAACGAATTTTGGCGCAACGAAGTTGCGTGCGTCATCTAGTAATGTTATAAAGCTGCAGAGTTTGTTTGTTTGAACGCGCTAATCTCAGGAACTACTGGTCCGATTTGAAAAATTCTTTCAGTGTTAGATAGCTCATTAATTATCGAGGAAGACTATAGGCTATATTATCACGCTAAGACTAACAGGAGCGAAGAAACAGAGGAAAATGTGGCAAAAACGGGGAAAATTATTTGTAAGGGCTTATCTCACGAACTACTGGAGCAATTTTATGTTATTTATGGTACAGATAAAAAGTAGACCACGTGAAGGATCATAGGCTATATTTTGTGGGCTAATTTGTCTGTGAAATTCCTAATTTACGCGGGCGAATCCGCGCGGAACGTCTAGTTTTACATATTGCTTGTGATCTCGCGCTGTAGCCGCCAAGCCGCGTGTTCGGGAGGAGCCAAGTCTCCATTATTATAATTTTCATTGAAATGTTGTCGACGCTTCGCCAATGTCACTAAATATGTATGGACTACAAGCCCATGGAAAAAACCTGTGAAATAAACCAACGTTTATTCGTGAAGTATTCCCAAGATAATTTAATTTTATGTTTCTTAATTAATATAAAATATAACTTATTTCCCGACTTTTCTGATGTTGCGAGTAATGAGTGTCCATGGGCGACGGTAGTTGGTTTTCATCAGGTGACCCATTTCTTCTTGGGCAGTTATTACAGGTGGAGACATAGTTAATCTATTTACTAAATTATTGTTTTATTTGTTTAAAAATGTAGAAGTTAGGATGTCTTGTACTACATTTTTTATTATTTAATATTAGCAAGGGCGTCCCCGAGAGGTTGAGTAGAGGAGCAGTTTGAGGGGCGTGCTGCATGTATAATAATTATTATATTCATGGCAAATATTTTTTGTGATTAAATAGTTTTGTTAAAGTTATTTGTTTTATTGAAAAACCTGACTGTATTGTTCTTGGAGGTAATTCTGAGAAATATTGCTGGGGTAAATCAATGGGTAAATCTCGATCATGCGACATGTCTGTGTAACCAAAATAGAAGACCAATAAAACCACATCGTCTGTATCTTAGAAGATACATAGATAACGAAGTGCATTAATTATAATTTATAGCACAACTAGCTGTGCCCCGCGGTGTTACCCGTGAAGTTAGGAGTTCTTTCAGCACCTTCGGGACCATGATAATACCTTAGTGCAAAATCTTACTTTGGTAGCATATACGTAGAATACTTCTAAAACTAAAATCACCATGAGTTTCCATATACATTTTGAGAAGTTACCTACATACCTCATGGATCCCATGATCAAATTGTCACCTTGGTAACTCGTAGCACCAAGTTTAAATAATCTATATCATTATATAAAAGGCTTTGTCCTGAATGACATGAAAATGGAATCACGCTACGGCCTAAAACCCTGGTCGTAGATACTTGAAATTTGGAGGGAGTGTTTTTCGTATGACGCCCGTCAAACTGCACATCAGTTTGTCGGCGGGCTTCGCGCTCATTATAGTACAAATACTTAGTATATTTTCCTTAGTCTATGCTTAGATACTATGTTATTACAATTTACAATAATAATTATACTTATTCTATTATACGCACTTTACTCAAGCAAATACTCTTTAGATAAATATATAATTTTATGTCTATTATATCTTTGAACAATACTAGTCATTGGCTAGGTATATTAACTTTATGCTTTAAACTCGACCTAACAATGACAGTCTTGTGTAGTAATTGCGAGGACAGAGACTAAAGCTTGACCGCTGTAAAGTCGACCCTCGTAGCATACTCGTAGCATAATAAATGTATGCTACGAGTATGCTACGAGGGTCGACTTTACAGCGGTCAAGCTATAACAACTGCATAAACATTACATTGTAACATTATATATAGGTACACTGTAAAGATGAATATTTTCAGTGGTACATTGCACATAAGAATAATGTTCATAATATTATGTATTTTGCTTTACATTATAACTCTCTTCACTAGGACATTGCTTATGCGGATGGACTTCAGTAGGATATTGCTTATGCGGTATGCCCTGCTAAAAATGTTTAAGTCTACCAAAGTCCAAAACCAAATATCCGTAATAATATTACAAATGCGAAAGTGTGTCTGTGTCTATCTGTCTGTCTGTCTGTTACCTCTTCACGCTCAACCCAAATCGATTTTCGCTATTTACCGCCTAGAGTTTAGACTTTAGGGGGTAATAACTACCGTTATGCTAAGAGCATAGCATGTACGGTTCCCGCGCGATAAATGAATTTTGGCGCAACGGAGTTGCGTCATAGTATTTTCTGGCTTTACTTTTGTGGCGGTACCCACAATTCGCCTAACATTTCTGCATCGCGCTATCGAAGTTTTCTGAGCGCGTCGGTATTACGGATGTAAAGCGGTAAAATTACTTTCGTAAAATTCGGTAAATTACGATATTTTACGTAAAATATTATATTTTACGGTAAATTACGGTAAAATTGGGTAAAAAAAGATTTGATTTCGTGGCATAATTTTCATTAAGAATGTGGATATAAACAATTAAACAGGTTACTTAATGCAAGTCTAGACTGCAGTAAGTCAAAACAACATAATAGCCAGCCTGCCGGCTTGCTGTATGCTCTGTCGAGTGTCGTCAACTGTCAACAAGTCGCAACAGCGCAAAATATTATGGCAAACAGCACTAATCGGCAACGTCACAACTCACACCGTGCGACGCGCACGCAGTACACAAATTACAACTTGCAACACGCTCGCCCCGCCCGCCGTCATACCACCATTCTGCATACATACGTAGCCGGTAATTTTACCGTAATTTATATAAATTACCGTAAAATACGCGTATTTTACCAGCGTTTCCGGTAAAATTACGTAATTTTGCAACCCTAGTCGGTATATATTACGACAGCTGAAATGTATCACGTGGGCTCCGGCCTGACCGAGCATAACACCTCGCTCGGTCGGAAGATCTTCTCTTTGTGGCCACTCATTATTCCCACATTGGTGGCCCCGAGAGAACACGCCTCCTTCATCACTTCCAACTTCCAACCTTCATCATCATCACTCCCCGCCCCTCCGCACCGCGCCAGCCAGCATCGCCTCGTCCACTAGCCGCAATGTACCGCGGCCTGGGCGACTCCGCATCGGCATCATCGGGCTTTCTCACTACACCGGACCGGTCAGCAAGCAGAGCACATCTCTCCTGGTCAGCACGGTAGCATCGGCCCCGCACGGCAGCTATCCGACTCACTGGATTCCGTGCAGTAGCTTCACAGTTCCGACTCACTGGGACTCACTGCGACAGTTCCGACTCACTGGAACTCTCTGGCACTGGCGACTCAAGCGACAAGACTTCAAGATTCGACCTCCGGTCTTCGGGGGGGAGTGATGTGGCGGTACCCACAATTCGCCTAACATTCCTGCATCGCGCTATCGAAGTTTTCTGAGCGCGTCGGTATATATACGACAGCTGAAATGTATCACGTGGGCTCAGGCCTGACCGAGCATAACACCTCGCTCGGTCGGAAGATCTTCTCTTTGAGGCCTCCACGTTTACCCCACACTTTTTTATTTTTTTAATGATTTCGCCCCGTATCGCCATTCGCCATTAAAAAATTCAACTGGAGTTTTGCCGGGAATGTGAAAGAGTGATGTTGTGTTTTTGTATTATTTTCCTAAAATTGTGTTAATTGGGTTTTTAATGACGTGTAATATTGGTAGGATATTAACCATTAGATATTCATTATCGTGCACAAGTGTAGGAAAGTGATACAATATCCAGAAACGTGCTATTTTGTATTCCCTCCAAAACTCCATCGAAAGTTTCAATAAAGCGTCTACCACTTTACTGAATCGACTGACTTGACTTCTTGACTGTATTGACTGTATTGACTTTTACTTAGACTTTGACTAGACTTTCGACCTGACAATATAGAAAAACGAAGCTGAAAATTGTATTATAGAATATTGTTTTCCCGCCATATTTATACTCGACACTGGCCATGGTTAAATAGCCGAAGTGCCATAATAAGAAAAAAAAATTCAACTGTTAAACTCAAACTGTCAATTGTCAAAGAAGAGGGAATTGGATTAAAACATGAGAAATGGCTTCGGCCTGATGAAAAAACTTATTTCATATTATTAATATCAAAGAATTGGCTTCGGCCTGATGAAAACTCTATTTCAGATGGTTAATATAAAAGAATTGGCTTCGGCCTTCACTATCATTCATTAAATAGAGAAAACATAGAAATGGCTGTATGGGCAACGCTCTCTTTGCCTGTCCCGACCGGGACGAATTAACAAAAAAAAAAAAAGGATTTGGATTATCCCTCGTCCTTCTGATTTCCGTTCCCTTTTATCCTTAGTTCATACTCCTTTTGTAGATATTCTATGTAATTTTATTAACAATAATAATATTAAATTGTAGAATTGTGTGTGTTATACTAATAAACTAATTTTTGCATGTTTTGTATTGTTTCAGATTTATTATAATAAGGAAACTGATTCATTAATCACGAGTTGAACTTGTATCCGGTTTTTAACGTTTTTTTTTCTTCTACCTTGTACTTTCACAAACGCCAGTAATATAGTGCAAAGTTTTCACCATCGACAAGTGACAACAATAGTCTTTTTTTTTTTTTGTTAATTCGTCCCGGTCGGGACAGGCAAAGGGAGCGTTGCCCATACAGCCATTTCTATGTTTTCTCTATTTAATGAATGATAGTGAAGGCCGAAGCCAATTCTTTTATATTAACCATCTGAAATAGAGTTTTCATCAGGCCGAAGCCAATTCTTTGATATCAATAATATGAAATAAGTTTTTTCATCAGGCCGAAGCCATTTCTCATGTTTTGATAGTATTTTACTGTCCACAACAATAGTCTCTCTTTTTACGTCACCAATTTACTGACATTGGCTATTCCTCAAGGGAGGCCATTTATAAAGAAGAAGAAGAAGAAGATTTTGGGATTTAGGTTTGGTTGGTAATTTTTAATATGATTTTAATTATTGTAGAATACTGTAATAATTTATCATTAATTGATTTAATACAATGGCAGGGACAAACAGAAATGTAAAAAAACAATTGGCTATAATCAATCAATGTTTTAAAAAATGAACTGAAAAAAGATATAGGTAATCATGAGTTCTCCCTCAGTCGTGGTTTGTCGAGAAATATTTGATGAAAACAGTCAACCCTCTGCAGAAGGTAAGAAAAAATATATTATTTGTGATAATAATTAATATTTGACAAAAAATAAGTTTGGTCTTAGCAGCTGAGAACCATGTACATAAGTAAAGTGTAAACTGAATGATGTTTTATAAAGTTCATATTCTGCTACCAACTATATAATCTTTTTCTGAAACCTAAAACAGGGAAATAACTAGCATAATTCTATTGCATTTATGTCTGTACATGTAAGACAATGTTTTAAAACAGTTCAAATTTTTATTCTTTAGTTGATAGGCATTATTAAAATCATGAATAGGCTAATAATTCATTTATGAATCGATACTTAAGATCATGAATAAAAAACATCCAATATTGCTCCATTCCAAATAGTGCCACCAAGTATTAAATTCTGGAAAGTATGTGAGACAACAATAAGAAAAAATGCGCAATTAATTCTTCCTCGTTTTCACCATATGTTACATACCCAAAGGGATCACAATTGTTACCAGACCCTTTCATTTCCTAGAATTTAGCATTTTTCCTACTGCCCCTGTAAATATTATACAATGAAAAGGGTTATAATTTCTTAAGTATCTGACTGGGAGCAAAGAAGTTTAGGAATTTATTTTTGCTAGAAATCTCCTCTATCTTTTCAACATAAAAAATAACTTTTGTAAGTATGTTTGTATTTTTTTCATAAACTTTTGTTTTCCTGTTTTCCACAAAAATTTAAACATTTTGTCTGTGCAATTGTAGTACTTATATATATATATATATATATATATATATATATATATATATATATATATATATATATATATATATATATTGTGTTTAGCTATCAAATAAGACCTTTGTTGTGAGAGCCAATTTGTCGACTAAAAATCTCGGACACTGGTGTCAGGACACATTGTATATATATATAATAAATAGAACAAAACCAATATTTATTTTTAATGCTTTTACAATAATACCAAATTATGGTGTACTTATATATATATATATACCTATTATTTTATTAAAATCAGGTCTTTTCTGTTTTTAAATATTTTCTTACCATAATATTATGTCTCATTGTTTCCCAGTTTCACTCAACAAAGGATGTTCTTAAGTTTTTTAGCTCGTTAAAGAATAGACAGATTTTGATATTACTTTTGTTTTAACAGAAATATCAGACTATGCATGCCAGCTCGGCATTGATCCTGACAGTGAGAGCCATCTCCTACCCCTCGCTCGAGATGGACTCATGCAAGCTTTACCAGCTCCGTGGAAAGCTTAGTAAGTGTTCTATTTTTTTAACCGACTTCAAAAAAGGAGGTTATCAATTCGACGAGTATGTATGTAATATTTCCAGAACTGCCCATTTTTCGTATATTTTAGTCTGAATAAATGTACCAAATTTCAAAAGTGTATGTATGTATGTATACAGTATGTATGTATTTAAGTATGTATAATGTATGTATGTTTTTATGTTTGTGTTTGGATATCTCTGGAATTACCATTCCGATTTCAGTAATTCTTTTATGTTGTACTAGGTATTGTTTAACTTAGGGAATAGTCCAAGTTTCATCAAAAGCGGTTCTTCTTCATCTTTTTAAAATACAGTTATTAAACCTCTGATCTACGAATTTACGATGGTCGATCTAGCTGTCCTGAAGAGGGTTTATGACTTTTAACCAACTCCAAAAAGTATAAGATGCTAAATAAGTGTGAAAACATCTTGGATCAAAAATTCGTAGTACAGAAGCGTCCTACGAATGTAGCGTGTAGGAGAGGAATTGATGCTCCCCTCCCCCTCTTTTTCTATCGTGCGTAGATTCAACTACGCTAAGCTCTGTTGGGTAAGAAAGTGGGCAGCGTGAGAATGATAGTCACTCGCGCTGCCACTCGTCATGCCGCTGCCCGACGCGACAAGTGAGTAGAAGGCTTAGTGTAAACCAGGGGTTCCCAAAAAGTGGCGGCGCAAGACCTAAATTTTATGTGGGCAAAATATATTTTGCGAGGCCCCCTGATGGATGATGCAAGAAAACGGATTTTGTTGAAAGATTTTTTGATACTCGTATATCCTAAAAAAAGCGCTGTCCAAGGGGCGCGAGGCCCCTAGGGCGGTCGCCCAAACCGCCCACGCCTTACGCCGCCTCTGTTCCCAAACTTATTTTGTCTACTGGCCACTGAGAACAAATTATGTTCTAGCGCCCCCCATTGTTTCAATTTAAAATGCATCTAGATGAAATGAAATTACAAATCACCCCCCAAGCCTCTACACAACGCCCCCATTTTTTTCTGGTTCCCACACCGCCCTTTAGACCTACAGCGCCCACAAGGGGGCGTTATTGCCTACTTTGGGAAAGGCTGGTGTAAACACTCGCGTCGAGCGTCGTTACTTCCGCAGAAGTATTCAGGGAAATATACTCAGCACTGGCTGAGTGTAAACGGTCCTTATTAGTGTCTAGATGACGCCCGTTACTCCGTTGCGCCTAAAATAGTTCATTTTTCGTGTATAAAAAGTATCTTATCTTCTTTCCCGGGACTCAAAGTATGTTCGTGTATGAAGATACTTTGAGTCCCGGGAAATACCAACCTCAGCATAATCGATTCAGCGGTTTTGGCGTGAAGAGGTAACAGACAGACACACAGACACCTTTTCACATTTATAATATTAGTTTGGATATAAAAGTTTTTCGTTACATTAAAACACCGTTTTAATAAATTTTTATCGAAATGTTACTTTAAAATTTAAAGACAAACAAAAAAGTTTTTGCATTTCTTTCTTGTGCAGTAGCCAGTTATTACGTGACAATTAATTAATTAGTATCGTTATAGCCGTTCATACTGACCTTACCTTAAGAAGCTTTATTATTTTTTTTTTTTATTCAAAATTATTTTGACGAGGCTTAAAAATGCACTTGGCATCTATGCCAGCCTCATAGTATTATTCAAAGTTAATTAAACATTAATAAATTAAACTATGCGACCCTTCATTGATAATAAATAGAACCTTATTAAAGTACGGGCCTCTTGCGAAAGAGGCGACGCCAAAATAATATTAATTTGCCCCCCAAACAAATTTCTTGGGAACAACTGGCTTCTGAGGTCACGATTTTGTCCACAATCCACCAACAAGTACATTAAGTTATCTGTAACCCTACAGTGAATACAATGAGGGGACTCTTTCTTTCCAATCATATAATTAAACTTGTTGAGTGGAACGTGTCCTGATCGCATCCTCATAGCCGCAACCAAGCTAGTCCTAGAAATATTAGCGCCTTCAAACCATGGGCTCAAGCAAGGTTCACAATTCAATGTCCTGTACCAGATACCTTTGGAGGAAGAACAATCAATAAAAAATTTCCTCCACTTATCAATACAAATTTGCTTAGCTCTATGAAAAAATTCTGTGTAGTATGGCTGTATATGAGAAGACATATCCCGACCATCACAGACAGCCTCTTTTGCCAGTTGGTCAGCCATCTCGTTGCCTAGTAAACCTATATGGGAGGGTATCCATTGTAGTCTAATGCAAGATGTTTCATTGAAGTCATTTAATATTTTAAGAATATCGTATGCAATAGGTACTCCTCTAGCTCCCGAGACGCAACGAATAAGGTGCTGAAGTGCAGACATTGAATCTGATAAAATAACAACCCGACATAAACCATTATTCTGAGCATATCGAAGTGCTTCTAGAATTGCAATAAGTTCAGCTCTCATGATAGAAATGTTTCCTCCAAGTTTTAATTTGGATGAAACATTCCTTTGTACATCAATGAATGCGGCACCAACACCCTCATCATTTCTAGACCCATCAGTAAACAACCTGTGATAACCGGGATATGTGACATGTAAATCATTTACAGTGAGAGATCTTAATGATGAAATATTAAAATTACGTTTAGAGTGGGTTAAAGTAGTTGGGAGACTTGGGAGTAAAGAAGCTTTAGGAGCATTTCTGTGGATAAACAATGTTTTCCGTGTGAGGATTTATTTATAAAATAGTTTCTACTGTACAATGTGTGGGTCTTATGCGATGAACAATTAATGTCCGTTCCGGGAAGATATAATATAGTAAAAGTTTATAAGGTCTTCAATTTTATACTAAAATTCCATTTTACAGCTTCGACGAAAAACTACAAAGCCATTACTACTACAATGAGGATACAAAGAAAACACAATGGGAACACCCCCTAGATCACATATACAGGGAGCTAGTGAAAAAAGCCAGAGATGTCTCCATGCAGGATGATACTTGTGCCTCTGTGCAGGTATGTGGTAGCATAATAGCTATGTATTCGTAACATTCGCAAATAAAATGCATGAGAATGTGAGGGCACTTTTTATGTTCCTTGGTGTGAAAAACGAGGTGGGGCATAAATAATGTCCTGAAATAATATTTTTATTTTTACTAATAATAATGCTTACTAGATAGCTGACACAATCTAAAACTATAAAGTGATAATGAGAATAAAATTTATCTATAAATAATTAATTAACATTTTATATTTCTCTTTTAGGAATTGCTTACATCCGAAGAATATACAAAGAATCTAGAGCGAGCCGAAACCAAAGTTGAAAGCGATGATGAAGACCTAACTATAGACAGTGAGCAACAACCATCAGACAGAAACCAAACCGTCAGAAAACTGGCACCATTAGGAAAACCACCAATTTCAAGAATAGATAAAAAGCTTATTGATATGCGAATATCGCCTCTAAGAAGGGCCGAAGGTCCGAAGCCGCTAGTAAGGAATGCATCGGATAAAGATATACTGCAAAGAACGTTTGAAAGACCTAAAACACTGTTTAAACAACAGTCGGAGATTATTGACCTCAAAATGCATGTTCAGAGTCCGGAAGAGGAAAATTTTGTTCCTCTCATTACAGCTAATAAGTATGATAAGGGATTGCCGTTTTCTTGTAAGTCAATATTATTTTTTATGACATAATTTTGTGCTAAAGTCTTATGAGCTCTAATATAACAGGGTGTAACAAAACTAAGTAATAATACTTTAGGGTGTGTATTTGTCCCTTAAATAGCGTTCACTGAGAAAGTAGCAGCTCTGAAAGAGTACTTCTTTCACCTTTATATGGAAAAATTAAGGACGCGCGGGCGCTTGCCCATACAAATCACAAAAAAAAAAAATGTTCTTTCAGCGCTGCTATTCTCACAGTGAACTATATAATAAAAGGAACACATTATCACTTATAGTTTTGTTACACCTTGTATACAATATAAAACTTCGAAATTACTCGATATTATTATAGGGGGCAAAGAGTCACCAATGATTGTGAGATACCAATAATGTTCCTCTGACCACTGATTTATACTGACTAATTTCAGGCAAAGGCAACATGTTTCTCAAGATATCTCGTTCAAATCTACCCAGTCCGGATACAGATAAGTCCCTTCCTTTAGATTCGGTGACTAAGAGTGACCCCCCAAGAGGTATATTGAGAGAGAAAACTTCGGAATCCATACAGAGGAGAATTGATAGTATGCTGACAGGGAAAACGAAACAAGCGTCCAGTTTTGAAGACGATAAGAAAAGTGTTAGGTGAGTGTACTTACAATAAATGTTATATTAGATTACGCCCTCAAGAGTGCGCCTAAAATCGTTTATCGCGCGGGAACCGTGCATTTTTCTGGGATGAAAAGTATCCTATGTCCTTTCCCGGGACTCAAAGTATCTCCATGCCAAGTTTCAGCCAAATCGGTTCAGTGGTTTGGGTGTGAAGAGGTAACAGACAGACAGACAGACAGACAGACAGAGACACAATTACGCATTTCTAATATTAGTATGGATGTATGAAATAATGTGAAACTTTACATTCGTCCGCACCGTACGCGCCGCATTTCGTGTACTATGCGGTGCGACGTGTACCGTGTACGGCGCGTGCGGTGCTGACAAATGTGCGATCAGCTTTAAATTAATGTACTTTTTTTTTATATTTACGTACATTACTTGGTATTCTTTACAGATTCAAGCTAGAGAACTTACCAGATCCAACCATCAGCCCTGGCTCAAACAGTTCATCAGAACAAAACGAAGCCCACTCCATAATAAGTGCTGTAGCTTCGACTATCCCATCCCCAGTCCCAAACCCCCTATCTCCCATCACACAACTTTCCCCCATAGCCCATCCGCAGAACCCCATTCTATCTCCACTAGTGGGCAGGCCTCCACTCCCACCACGGTTCCTGGATAGTCCGAGAGAGTTGAAAACTTTACCGGGTGATTCTTTAGGTAAGATTTATATTTAAAAAGATATATAGTCTGTAGTTACAGCAGGGCTAGCTCGTAAGTTTTCCGTTGCTCAGCGTGCTATGGAGCGCGCTATGCTCGGAGTTTCTTTGGCGGATAAGCTTCGAAATGAAACAATTCGTCAAAGAACTAAAGTTACCGACATAGTGCAGAGAATCAGTACGCTGAAGTGGAACTAGGCTGGTCACGTAGCTCGAAGAACAGACGATCGCTGGAGTAAACTTACTCTGGAATGGAGACCAAGGCTAGGAAATCGGGGTGTAGGTCGACCTCCAACTAGGTGGGACGACGATCTCCGTTTAGTTGCGGGTCCATGTTGGATGCGAGTAGCAGGAGATCGGTCATCTTGGCGTTCATTGAGAGAGGCCTATGTCCAGCAGTGGACGAATATAGGCTGATATGATGATGATGATATAGTCTGTATAACATTATAGTTGTACCCCCATACCAATAAAATTTTCCACATAGAGAATAGGAACAGCTTCATTTTTTCAATTACATTGGTAAAGTAAATTGAAGACAATTCTATAGTTGTACAGTATAACTTTATTATTGGTGCCATGCACATACATAGATCAAGATAGATACCGCATGTGTATGTACTTCGCGTGCCATATCGCGTTCCCAAACGACGAGCAATGCTCGTCTTTCGAAAGTCTGTTCTTTAGTCTGCTATCGGAATCGCACGTCAATCGGAATTTTAAAAATACCTAAATGCCTTAAAGTGCCGTATTGAGCTGTAGAAATTCAAATAGAAACGTTGGCCTTGATAATGGACACGTTTCTTATCATCGGTACGTCACAGTGGTAGGAAAAAAGTGACACGCTCGTTTTCATACAAAAGGAGCGACATGCGGTATCTATCTTGATCTATGTCTGTGGTGCCATGCTAGAGTCATAAATTGTAATTGTAATGCTTTATAAAAGAATTTACATATTTAGGTAACTAGTGTTATGCATGTTGGAATGAGTTTCATGAAAGTTGTTGCAGCACAATTAAAACTACTTTCATTAAAGTAGCTTCTGAGATTAGCGCGTTCAAAAAAACAAACTTCGCTTTATAATATTAGTATAGATTAGTATAAGTAGATGTTTTTGATATAATATTTAAGATTTTTGACGTGACAACGTCTAATAACTCGTTACTACGGGCTGCATACACGTCGTTGTCCCGTTCCGCAAGCGAGAGCGCGGCACGAACGAGAGAGATGAGCCGATCATGCGGCTCGAGCGAACTGGGCTGAGTTCGTAGTTGTCACGTCAAACTAGCGTCCGTAAACCGACTTTTCAAACTACCCATTTTTTTTTCGGCATTACAGATGATCGCACATCACCCCGACGTCGGCTTGTCAAGCCTCCACCGGGTGACTACATCAAGCCGGACCTCTTTCAGAAATCTTTCAGCAAGATATCTGACATCGTCCGCCGAGCGGGCGAACCCGCGGTCACGCTCACCGAACCCGCCGATAAGGAGAATAGACCGAGGTGGGTTGACTATTCACAGACAATATACCCAATACTTGCTGTATTGGAGTTTTTCGTTGTTCTAGAATCTAGATTATTACAGGTTTATTGTTACTAATATGAACAGCATTAGTATAAAATAAATATTTATTTATAACTTTTACCTAAAGAATAAATATCACACTTTGTCATTTTTTTTCATATAAAATCTGTCAAAACGCCAAATTTATTCCAATGATAAAATTTATCTGACGATTGAAAAATCAGCCCTTAGATCATTACAGAAGAGGGGCTTGTGTCATGATCTAAAATCAAGCCTGTGTAAAGAACTGAGAAATTGATTCATAGTTGAATGGCGAACCTACGTTATTTAATTGGGTTGTGTCGACAACCTACCTTATTTAGTTGGGTTGTGTCGACAACCTACCTTATTTAGTTGGGTTGTGTCGACAAGTCAATGTTTTTTTTTTTTCGTAATCTCTCGGCTGGGTTTCACATAATGCAACTGAAATATGTAGGTCCACCATCTGCCTTTTAATCAATTATTCTAAATCATGTATTAGATAAATGAGTATTGATGTAACAATAATATATTTCAGATCACCAATGATACCTCCACAAAACAAAATATCTATTAACCTAATGGAAAGTATAGAATCAGAAACCTCCATTGATTCACCTGACAGAGAATTCGCCAACTTAGATCTTAACGATTTGGATATATCGAACGAAAACAAAGACGATAACAATGAAGACAAAAACGATAAAACCGACGATACAAAAGTAACAGACGGAAAACCAAAAGACATTCTAATACCTCAAATAAAAGTTCCTAAATTAAATCTTATAACGAAACATTCCGATTCAGATGAATCTAAGAATAGAGATGATGAGAAAAGTACTGGTAGATCTAACAGCATAGAATTACCCCGAGATCCGAAGCAATTTAAACTCTCTCCGACTCCCAGTTTGGGCTCTGAAAGATCACCAAAGCTAGAATTTATGAAGAATTGGTCGAGTCCACTCTCAACATTCAAACCGTTAAAATCAGTCAGCCCATTAAAATCAGATTCTGCATCAAGCCTAGGGAAAAGTTTGACTAGTCCAAGACTAGACGGAGTCATTTTGTCTCAAGGTAAATCTAGCTCGGACAATGTAGTAGTGGTGTACCAATTTGAGACCCAAGATGAAGCCCCCAAACCCAAATCCCCTCTTATACCAGATATGGGTGCTAGGGAGTTATTAGAGAGAACCAAAACAGACGAACGAAGGAGATTAGAGTTATCAATGCAGAAGGAGTTGGAGATAATAAGAGTTGAGTGGACGGCGAAAGAGAGAAAAATGAGAGCGGAGTTACAGGAAGAAATACAAGAGGCTGAGGACAAGTTTTTGAGAGAGAAAAGAATGAGACTGAACGAACAAGCGGAGAGGCATAGACGTGAGATTGAGGAGGTAAGTAATTTGTCTTGTTTTATATCTATTATAAACTAGATAATGCCCGCAAATCCGTTACGCCAATATTTGTTTATCGCGTGGGAACCGTACATTTTTCGGGATAAAAAGAATCCTATGTCCTTTCCCGGGACCCAAAGTATCTACATACCAAATTTCAGCAAAATTGGTTCAGCGGTTTCTATTTGGTACTATTTTGTCGTAAATAAAACTGAGTACATAAAATATAGTTAACCACCTAAAATTCAATTTTATAAAGAGTTAATTATAATTAAATAAAAACTCGTATTTTTGTTTTTATTGCCAAATGCATTATAGGAGTTGATTCATACAGCTGACAGAACTCAGTTATCAAGTTACAATAATTAGTATTAGAATTTTATTAATAACAACAATTTTTAGGCCATTGCAACAACAGAAAGAAAACATCAGCAAGGCTTAAGCGATAAACTAAAAGAGTTAGAAGAAAAATATAACAACGACGTAGAAGCGGCAGAGAATCAACATAAGAAGAATATGAGCAAACTGAGAGAAGATTTGAATAGACAACTGAACGAGATGAGAGAAGAATTGGAAATCGGTATGTACATACATTTGCTCTTCTCAGAGGCAGATTTTTTTCACCTACGTCAAAAATGAAGGTTATTTACTAGTGTTTTGTATGTTGAACGTTAGTCTGTAATTTTAATACACATTAGTTAGTTTATTTTTAAATAAAGGTAGATTTTATCTCGCCCTGGAAATGTTAGTTTCTCTTAGTGTGTTTCAAGAATAGGCTACTTGATCTATATTTAATTTCATTGAACTAATGCATATTTCTAGTAGAACTTGGCCTAGGAAACGTATTTCACCCTTATTTCAAATAAAAGCTTATGATTGATAAATAAAGTCGATTTGAAAATATGATTTTATGAAAATATGATTTGTACTGACGAAAACGCTTTTGCGGTACTTCCGATTTGGATGTGACGTCTTCACATTCGTAATTTAATATCTTTTATTTATCGCGCTCGTTATATGTAAGTTTATTTGTACATAAATAATAAGAATAAGCCTAGAAAGATTTGTAAAATATATTTTCTTGAATAGTTCAAGTAAATCATCAGTTTTATATATTATCTCCATTTATTGTAGTTGGGAAATGAAATGGCCAAAACTTTTCTCCAAAAGTGTTCAACATTGCAAATGATTTTTAAATTCTTTTCTAATTTTTTGGCACTGTTAGACTCGAACGCTTAGCACATAAAACTTTTTTCAATAAAGAAAGTATAAAAATACAAAAAACATGACGTCACACTATGGCCGCACAATGGCGGGCAGTGTTTTCGGCGCCATATAAAAGGCATATTTTTGAATCAAGATTTTTATGGGTTTCTACTGTTTAAAATATTAAAATATTAGTTTTTTTGGTGAAAATGAATGATTAAGAAGCGTTTAGAATGAAGAAAAAAAGTAGGTCAAGTAGCCTATTGGGGTTAAATTTCGAAGGGACTGAGAGGAACGGAAAAACGTTCTAGTCCATATTAAAAAAACCGGCCAAGTGCGTGTCGGGCCACGCGCAATATAGGATTCCGTTATAGTACCGCTAGTTTTTGATAATTTTTGTATAGTTAATGAATGCACATTTATAACGTGTTTTACACTACTAACAACATCATCTCAGTTACATTCAAAGGAATTTGAACGAAAATTTCCTTTATACTTCTCCGAATACAATTTATTTAGTTGATCGACTATTACTCAATAACTTATGAAGTCTTCTTAGCCGTGATGGTTTTCCTTTATATTTTATATTTCCTACCCCCGTGAATTTTTTCACATTTCCAGAAGCAACCGTTTAGCTGGTAGGAGGGGGGGACACTGGACTCTAAGGATTTTTTTCACTTTAAAACTTCATATTTCACAAATGGATCCCTTAATCGGAAAATGGTCTTTGAATACTCATAATATTTTTAAAAAACCTATCCAACGACACCCCACATGGTGGGGTGGACGAGGAAAAAATAAATCACCCCCGCTTGATGTGTATGGGAGGTACCATAAAAATTAGTCATTAAGATGTATATTAATGCTGAATTACAGCTTTGTAGGCCTTATAGTCTCTGAGAAAAACCGTGGACAGACATTAGGACAGACAGATGGACAGACAGACGGACAGACAGACGGACAGACAGACGGACAGACAGACGGACGGACAGACCGAAACTATAAGGGTTCCTTGTTGACTACGAAACCCTAAAAAGGAAAACGGAGAAAATGTGAAACGTGAAGATTATTTTCGAAAGGCACTAATAAGGTATAGAAAATCTTGAAAATAGGCTGGTCTTATTGTATAAGGCCCACATTCGGTATAATGGAGAGTTTTGTCCATAATTTGTCCGGTGTACAGGTATGTCAAAAGGTTTTCAATTTCGAATACGGCTGCCCGGTCGAGGAACTGATAAATTTATCTTATTTAGAAGTGGGGTGCTGTCTAAATACCCGTTAATTAATTTATGCAAAAAAAAAAAAAAAAAAAACAATATCGGAGACGCGACGTCTATGCTCCAGTGAAACTAGATTGAAGTGTGCTAATTTAGCTTCATTTGATTGTTTATAAAAAAAGCTGTCCAACAACTGGACGTTTATGGCATTAATATTGTCGCTTTCAAAAATTGACCCGCATTTTCTCCGTTTCTCTCAGACTTTTTCTAAAATGGACTCCTATTTTCTCCGTTAGACCCACATATTCTCCTTGTTTTTTTGTTCGCTTTTAGGCTTCCCCCACATTAGGCGTGCGCGTTTCTCGGGCGTATGAGCGACGCGAGCGCACTGCATAAGCGTCGCGCCCGCGACGCACACGCGGCGTTCTCTCTCTCACACGCCAGAGGAACGCGCGCGCCTAAAGTGAGAGAAGCCTTAGTGTCTAAACACACTAGGCCGAAAATACGCGGCCGAAGTTCGGCATGATTACGCCAACAATGCAATACGCATACAATATAACGTGACTAAATTTTGGCATGGTGAGTCATCAGTAATTTAAAATACATTGCAGGCGTAATCATGCTGAATTTCGGCCGCGTTTTTTCGCCTAGTGTGTTTAGACACTTATAGTTGGACTACAATGTTCTCTATCTATCCTAATATTCCAGACAACGAGCGCGCTATATCAGAGCTGAGATCGCAGTTGAGTGCGGCGCTGAGCCGCGAGCGCACGCGCCTGGCGGACGACAACCGCGCCGCGCTCGACGCGCTGCGGGCCGAGCACGCCGCGCGCGTGTCAGACCTGCGACACGACTACAGGGCCGAGGTCGGTGCTACTATAATGCTAAGTACTCACATACGGTTTTACTCGATCGAGCAATCACGTCGAGCAAAACCCGCGGCTTGGGCTTTCGTCCACACATTCAGCATTACTTTATCGAGTATGCTCGCCGACCGCCGTTCAGTATTCACCGAACCGTTCGAGCCAAAAGATGTCTGTTCAACTAAGGAGCAGGTCGACTCGCGCCACTCGAAGTCACGTCCACACGCTTGAGTAAAGCTCGACGGCTCGCGTCGAGTAAGTTCGAAGGTAAGATCGAGCCGGCCCGATGCGAGCCTTCGAGCTGTGAGTTTTGCGGTCCACACGGTGGTTTTTGCTCGATTTGGAGTAAAACTATCGAGTAAAACCGTATGTGAGTACTTAGCATAAGAGAAGTTGATTCATAGGCAGATGGCGGACCTACGTAGTTTGGTCGCGATGTGTCAAACCCAGCCGACAGATCACAGGCAACAGCTTACATTGAATTGACATAATCCGACCAAATGACGTAGTTCCGTCAACTAGCTGCCTTTGAATAAATTTTTTCGATGGTACGTCATCATTATCAATCATCGTTATAATGCGTTTATATTCAGCCCTGTTGGGCAGGGTAGGGAAGTGGTCAGGGTATTGAGCAGGGAAATGTAATTAGTCTCGTGCCGCGCCGCTCCGACCCCGCTCCCGCCCCGCTGACGGTGGTTTCGAGACTTCAGCCTAAGCGACGATATGTGATTTAATCTGTTTAAAATCAGGTGGAGCGTTTGCGTGCTCAACAAGCGTGTCATCTGGAAGAGTTGCGTTCGCGTCGCCCCGTCATAGAACAAGACCGCGCGCTAGCTGACAAGTATCGATGTTTAAAGGAGAAGTACGCACGACTGAAGCATGATGTCAAGGTAATGTCGCGAGCCAGGTCTATAACTAAGTGCTTGTTCAGACAAGCGGGAACCGCGCGGTTCCCGTGCAGAAACCGAGCGGTTAAGTGTGAACGCTGTGAGCTGTCATACAATGTCATAATAATAAACTGCGAGTGGTTTAACCGCTCGGTTCCTGCTGTGTCTGAACAAGCACTAAATCCAAAACGACCATAACGAGATATTAAATGATTATTTTACCCTCATTTAATGAAGATTATTGATGATTGATGAACGTTATGACGAATATTAAATTAGTTTTTTAAGTAATTTTTTACAGTAGATTAAGAGAAAATGTTATCTTGGTACGTGACAAAATTATATAAAAGAGACAAACAAAGGATATGGGCGACTGGCCCATAGACGACCCTAATATTAAATTAAAGAAGTTATCATTAAATATTTCTGAGATCGACCGCAAGTCTATACTGAAGTTGAGTACACCGTGCACAGCTTTAAGATCGTTCAGCAAAATTGGAAGTGTAAAGCCCAGAAATCAATTTTTAGGCCTTTCGAATCGAACACTGTGCCTTCCCCTTCCACTTTTGTAGAGCGATTAACATATTAGGCTATTATAAATTTAATAAACTAGCTCCTTAGTAATAAAAAAATCTAGTTTATAAATGTAAATATTTTGCCCTTGTTTGCTACTTTTGTGAAACTACTTTTCTAATCTACTTTTTCTAATGTGTACGCAGTCGTTATCGACTGTATACACAATAGATCTTTTTAAGCGCCGTATTTTAGAATTCGTTGTATGAAATGATGTGAATCCTCGCACATTCGTCCGCACCGTACGCGCCGCATTTTGTGTACTATGCGGTGCGTTCGGCGCGTACGGCGCGAACGGTGCTGACAAATGTGCGATCAGCTTTAATACCAAGAAGGTAAACAAAAAACTCTCAGATTTAATAGGTTTTTTTTTAATGTGTTGTTTCTTATTTATTTAAACACTCACATTCTTCATGTGAATTACAGATATCTATAGAGAGGCGCAATAAACGCCGAGAGATGAGTATGACGACGGGCTCTGAAACAGAAAAATCCAATTCACACAAAGCTAACCAGTCATTGGAAAGGTAAAAATTTAAATTCATATTAGAAAGTTTAAAAAATTGCGTTTATTGATAATTGAACATGAATTCAAACTAATATTATAAAATGTGAAAGAGACTGTTACATCAGAACGTTTAATATGCTGAACCGATTGTAATAAAATTTGATATGAAGATAATTTAATCTCAACAAAGGATCTTGAACAGTTTAATCAAAAAAAGGCACAGTTCCACGTGATAAATGAATTTCGGCACAACGAACTTTGGCAGCATCTAGTACTCAAAATAATTGGAATTAACATTTAACATGTCAATACTGCTCTGATAAGTTATAAAGAGCTTGGTAACATATATTATAATGTCGGGTTGTAGAAACTATTGATTATTCTTTCAAAATGTACAGTTTCTCTGTAAAGTCATGTTTTTACAGATGCAAGGAACTGAACGAGACTTCAGTGAGTGTGGTCATAGAAGCTGAACCGAAAAGAACTAACAACAACTTGACCGTCAAATCTAATGATAACGAAACATCATATTCGGACAACGCGCCCAAGTCTTTAGATAATAATAATGACGATTGGAAGAGGAGGGATAATGTAAGTTAAGATGTTAACTAGCATAGAATATCAGAATATCTTCAAGAAATAATAATGTAGAAAAATAGAGTAATCCGTGAAATAGGAAAGTCAGTCCTCAAAACCTATCCTAATATTGAAATCGCGAGTGGTAGGTGGTCAAAGTTTTCGGTAGTTACTCCGCCATATCCATACTAATATTATAAATGCGAAAGTCAGTTCAAGCTTAGTCAAAGAGACCAAACGGGTCACCTGATGGAAAGCAATTTTTCATTCGAATAGAACACAATAATGAAATATTTTGTGTTATTTCAGACGCTACAGTCGGATTCGTCGCACGGGCGCGAGCGGCGGCGCACGGCGGTGGCCTTTAGAGAACCACCGCGCAGACACAGGCATAGAGGAGATGGTAAACACCTTTCATATAATAATTTATAATCAAAGGGCTAGCACGTTTTATTTATCGCTTCTTTATAGAATCGTCGATCAAAAATTAAAGGAAACGTGTCGGTTAGGGGCTCAGGATTTTTATTTTCTTGCTCCTGTTAGCACACCGATGCCACGAAGCTCGAGGCAACATTTCTGTTATAATAATATTTTGATAATATGTTTTCAGGAACAACAACTGATTGCCAAGACTCGTCCGACGCAACCACTGCTGACGAGAAGCCGAAAGACGCTATAAATGGTAAGAAATATATAAGATCGGCAAATTGGTTTGCCATTTACAGCTTGCTTGAGAGCCAATTGAGCGAGTATGCAATATCTTTTTAACCGACTTCAAAAACGGTTTATTGTTTGGGAGCCCCCCTTAAATATTAACTTTACTTTGTTTTTAGTATTTGTTGTTATAGCGGCCACAGCTGATAAATTAATAAATAAACTTTTATTTGGCACAATAGGACTTTACACTATTCTACAATACAAAGTGAAATACAAAATACTATAAACATTACAATAAAATACAAAATTAATAATAGATAATTTAATAAGACAAAACAATCTGTCAAAATTTCAGAAGCCAGACAGACGGGCAGACGGACAGACGGACAGACATCGAAGTCTTGGCAATAGGGTCCCGTTTTTACCCTTTGGGTACGGAACCCTAAAAACGATGATTGTCATTTCCAGGGCACGGCAGGCGGCGTTGCTTCACGCGTCTGAAGTCAGCGTCAACGTCCCGTTTAAACTACTCACCCAAGTATGTGTGACACTATACGTATTTGTAAGTCGCATTTGTTTTTATTTGCACGCTTCTCTAATCTAATATCGCTACGTTGGACTATGATAGAGCGATACAGGCAATTGCGAATAAGGGAATATTGGGCTCTTAGGGACCTTTCAGACAGAGAGAGGTCACGCCACTGACCTCCATTATACAAGTACGCTGGACTTATGATACCCTTTGAAATGACAGCTGTTTATTGTGCCTATTTGAAGCGGAATCAGCGCCCCCAATGCGGGGGAAGAGAACTAAATTTGACGTAACTTGCAAATGGCCGCTTAATCGTTATTGGTTGTCATCACTAGTATTAGTTCCAAGTACTCTCACTACTGCTATCAGCGCAAATATGGCGACTTTCAAACGTCTTGGTTACGTCAGATTTAGTTCTCTTCCACCGCATTGGGGGCGCTGATTCCGCTTCAAATAGGCACAATAAACAGCTGGGTATCATAAGTCCGCCATTCAAGTGTTCTGCGTTCGCATTTAACATTCGAGCTGTCAATCACACAGAAGCAATTCTGACGCGGTGAGAACGATCCTTGTGTGAGTATATTTATCTAAGGCAGCCCCTAAACCTACAATAATATTGAACTATATTTTATTGCAATAGAATTTATTTTGCATGGATACAAGGCTCGTCAATGTTCAATATTAACCCTATACGGTCAATAATTTTATTTTATTTATTTAGGAAAACTTACAGCTAGATTAACAAGTAGTTTTAAAATAGCACAGGAAGGCCAATTACAAGTTTTCACACAAATAAAATACACTAGAAAAGTTAAACAAAGAAACAAACAGCAAACAAAGAATAGAACATTATCAGATTTACAAGTACATAATATTATATATGATATTAATTTATTTAAAAAAGGGGTCTTCTTAAGTCTACCAATACTGGTACAGAATAAGTCTAGTTCTGTGGTCCGAGTCACCTCATTGTACGCTCTACTGGATCTAAAAACATAGGAGTTTCGACGATAGTTTATTCATACTGGGGGAACGTACAGAGTTGATGACGTCTAAGTGATGCTGATGGAACACTGATACTAAGGCCCGTATTTTTGGTCAGTACTTAAGATGCGACCCGGTCTCAAGACGCGGTTCGGCTCTGTGATTGGTCCAAATTTTGACAGCCAACCAATCACAGAGCCGAACCGCGTCTCGAGACCGGGTCGCATTTTAAGTACTGACTATTTATACGGGCCTAAATTTTTCAACGAGTTCGGGACAATCTATGATGCCGTTGAGAAGTTGTAGCAGTATGTAATATTGCACAATACGTGATATTGCGCAATAAAATTCGTCTAGGGGCCCGCTAACGTAAGTCGTAACTCGTAATACAACACAAAAAACGTAAAACTGACCGCTTGAAAGCTTGACCGCGTGACCGCTCTCTGTCTAATAGGTGTACACTATAGACACTGTAGACAGTCTCGTAATCATGATGGCAATCATAGTTATACAAACGTACCGAGGGTTCTTAATAACTCGTTTTATTTTACTAAACAACGTTTCACGCTACTGCAAGCCGCGAAAAAGTGTCAGAGCGAGATGCAACGTAATTGTTGTTTCTGCTTGATACAGCTGCTATACAGGGTGCAATTAAACCTTCCTGTCCGATATATTGATCCTTGTTAAAAAAAAATACACGTATTTTTTCTTTTATAATCACTCAGTACTAAAATGTTGAGAAATAGCATCCAAAAGTTATCCTAAAAAACACCACAATTAATGGACACTACGCGTCGCGTGACGTGCCCCCCGCGCGCGCCTCTCCCTGGCAAAAAAATATTCGAAAGCGAAAAATCATCAATCCAAAGATAAAAAAAATCACGTCAACTAATTTACAAATACGTGGTAAGTCTTCAAAGAACTATGCACAAGCTCTTTGACAACCAACCGCGGGGCAAGACTGACGTTTTATGACTTACACACAGTCTTATTATTATAGTCAATAAATTAACCTCCTTGCTAATACAAAAAATAATAATGAAAAATGGTAATTCCAGGCGCGGCGAGGGCTGGTCCAGCCCGCTGGAGTCTCTACGCCAGCAGCTGCGGAAGTTGGACGACCTGGAAGACCAGTTCCCCGACCTGGCCTGCCAGCCCGCCTACAGCTTGAGATATCCCTTCGCTGAACTAGGTAAGCGCACACGGCACAACCATAGTCCGTGACAGGTGTAAAATCAAATCGAGGGCGTCGTTATCGCTATTATATATATATATATATATTATATATATATATATATATATATATATATATATATATATATATATATATATATATATATATATATATATATATATATATATATATATATATATATATATATATATATATATATATATATATATATATATATATATATATATATATATATATATATATATATATATATATATATATATATATATATATATATATATATATATATATATATATATAGAGAGAGAGAGAGAGAGAGGTCCGCCTGCTGGAGTAGCATAATAATATTATCAGGGCGAGCGAAGCGAGCGAGATTATACCGGAAGTGCAAAGGTCATTCGGGACAAGTGGACTCTCATAGCATACTACAATATGTCTCCGTACTGGGAAGGATTCACCGCAGCAGAAAAGTTCATTAATTATACTGGTATAATATGTAGTTATATTCCCGACTATGACTATTGTTCAACAATTACGCTCCAATTACAGCACGAGTTCGAGGAACTGGATCACTACAATCGTTTGTTATTAAATCAGCGTTTTAAGGCGCGTGCGAGGAAGCGCCGGGCGCTTATCAATGGTGTCGGTTACGCCGCCAACTATCTGTTCGGAGTATTAGACGAGAGATTCGCGGAACAGTATAGGAACGACATTGAGCTTATCAGACATAATGAGCATCACCTTAGCAACTTGATACAGAATCAAACATCAGTCGTCGAGGCACAATACAATTTACTAAAACGCACAGAACAATCGATTCAACTTCAGCATAAATCGATAAATAACCATCTTGAAGATTTGTATAATTTTACTAATTCTCTCAGGTCGGAACATATTCAGATTTCGGACGTTCAACATTTTTTATTGTCGTCATTCACGGCGATGAACTTATTTCAAAACCTGAAAAGAATTCAAGACACAGTTTTAGATACCATCACAGATATTTCACATGGCAAGTTTAATATGCATTTATTAACTCCGGAACAAATTAAAAGCGAATTACAATTTATAGGGAGTCAGTTGACAAAGGATATCACGTTACCCATTGACAACATACAATCAGACTTACGGAACGTTTACAGTTTACTTAGAATTAAAGCAAGAATGTTAAAGGATTATTTTATATTCGAAATATCGTTTCCATTAACTAATAGAGAAGCATACAACATTTACAAAATTATTTCGATTCCTAAACAGATAGCAGGAAATGCGATCACTGTCCTCCCAGTAGATGATTACGTAGCAATCAATTTAGGAAAGGATTCCTATTTTACCCTTTCCACATTTGAGCTTCAATTATGCTTCAATAATGAGCAAACTTATTTATGCCATCTTAGCAAGCCCATACATTATCTCCCACCAGATGAGAGGTTCTGTAAGATCGACGTCAGAACAAAGCAATGTCTCGTCAGCAAATCAGCATGCAGAGATCAGTGGATTCAGTTGAATGATGAGTCCCAATATTTTTATTTTTGCTGCAATACATATCGAGTCAGAATCATATGTTCAGATCGTGTTAGCACAGATCAGCTGAATGGGGCTGGAATATTGAGCATCGAGCCTAACTGCATTATAAAGGGGCGAGACTTCACTATGTACTCTCAAACCAACTCCAGGAATGAGATCTATTCGGATTTGGGCGTTATTGCTCCCAAATTTCATAATATTAATCATATGATCAACCAATCACATTTGGAATATTCGGACATCCTTGACAATAGCGAAATTGAGATAAACAACTCCATCAGTGATTTAGGCAAGCAAGTTGAAGAGTTGAAAGTCGCCACTAAAGATTTAAAGACATCAGACAGTCAGATATCAGGTCACGACGTTCATCAATACAGCATCTCGTACAGCCTGCTCGCTGTCGTGGTCTTAGCGGCGACATTTGTACTGTGGAAGAAGTATAGAAAAAGATTCAGCAGTGTCTCCCCCCGAGAAGAACCTAGTGTAGTGTTTAGTGCGCGAAAGCAGAGTACGGCTGACCGTCAGCCGAGTGAAGTGTGTAGTGTAAATACGAGGGACATAGCGACCTCCCCTATATTTACGAGATGTCATTTTCCTTCAAAATCATCCTAATTTTTGTATCTTTTCGGCTCGGGAGTATGTACGGTGTCATAAATCACACCGTAGCATTTTTCACTTTACAATGCATTTTACAGTCAGTACGCGTCCATAATCAGTAAGCACCGCGCGTGCTCCCTAGCACCTTTATATCATATATCAATCTTATGTGGGACAATTAATAAAATCTTATGTTCGGGAACACATTTGGTTTCATTAGCCAAACCCCCACACCTAGTATATCCCACAACCTGTACATTTTGTGGTACACTTTACGGAAAAACTATCACGCCTATTGATTTGTGCTTTAACATAGTAATTTTTATTTATATGTAGATGTGTCATCATCAGTCAGTCAAGCCGAGCTTTGTGACGACGCGAGCCCTCACAAAGCTCGGCTTTTAGCTAGTATTATTGAATAATAAAAATGAAACATCTTTCAGGTCCAGTAGCGAAAGCGGACACGCCCGAATTGGAGTTCGTGAGACATCGTGCGCTGGTAGAACGGGAGGGGATGCGGCGAGCCCGCGCGGTGCTCAAGCGGCGCCGGGCCGCGCTGCGCGAGTCGAGGGCGTCGTTGTCGCCGCATAGGGCGCCGTCGGTATGTAGAGAAAGAGGGAGAGAGAGAGAAAGTGAGTTCGTGCGACATCGTGCGCTGGTAGAACGGGAGGGGATGCGGTGAGCGCGCGCCGTGCTAAAGCGGTGCCGGGCCGCGCTGCGCGAGTCGAGGGCGTCGTCGCCGCATAGGGCGCCGTCGGTATGTAGAGAGTGAGTGAGGCAGAGAGAGTTCGTGTGACATCGTGCGCTGGTAGAACGGGAGGGGATGCGGCGAGCGCGTGCGGTGTTCAACGGCGCCGGGCCGCGCTGCGGGAATGTAGAGCGTCATTGTCGCCGCCTAGGACGCCGTCGGTATGTAGAGAGAGACAGAGAGAGAGTTCGTGCGATATCGTGCGCTGGTCGAATGGGTGGGGATGCGGCGAGCGCGCGCCGAGCTTAAGCGGCGCCGGGCAGCGCTGCGGGAGTCGAGGGCGTCGTCGCCGCATAGAGCGCCGTCGGTATGTAGAGAGTGAGGGAGAGAGATATATATTATGGTAGAGCATCGGTATATAGAGAGAGAGAGAGTAAGAGGGAGAGAGGGATAAAAGTCGTAATAACTATTAATATTACTCGACGAAACTGTAGGACACAATCGGCGCTTGTGTACTGTCAGAGAATTTGAATCATTATAGTAGAGACAGACCAGCTCTTACTGCCGCACTCAGAGATGAACATTAATTATTATACATTATCTGTCAAACTCTTCATTAAATTGAAGTTTAATCAATAAAATGTCTGAGTACGGCCGTTAGATTTATAATATAAAAGATGGATTCAAATTCAAATTCTTTATTAAGCATACAATAATATACAATAGTATAAAAGCGTCATAGTATTGACGACCTCTGTGGCTTAGTTGGTGGGCTGTTGGTAGCTCAAGCCGGGGGTCGCGGGTTCGAATCCCGTCGACGGAACAAAAGTTTTCAAAGTTCCTGGGTCATGGATGTGTATTAAATATGTGTATAATATAATAAAAATCTTAAATATATGTATAATATAAAAGTATTAAATATATTTCCGTTGTCTGGTACCTGTAACACAAGTCCATCAGGTACTTACCACGGGGCCAGACTGACGTGGTGTGAAGCGTCCATAGATAGCGTACATCACGTCGTCTAATCTCATGCTAAGTAAAAACTTGTGTTATGGCAATCAGACAACGGATGCACGCCGAACAATTTTATCCTAATATATATTATTTACACATTCACACACACAATCACACTACACTTTATCACGTAAAGTCTCATTCGGCGACGTGATGCGCGCTTCGTTCGGGAGCCACCCCCGGAACCTCCGGTAAACTACACCGGCGGGTCAGAACTCCTCCACCTCGAAGATGGATAAAACTTGAGTCGGCACTCTCACCACAAAGGAACTGAAATTCACTTTGTGGCGAGAGTGCAGACGCTCCACCCTCAAGGTGTAGGTGGTCTTCTCGCGGATGTAGTATGATGGATATAATAACGGACATCTATAATGAATTGTGACATAAAATAATACCACAGAATATATATTAGTAGTACCAACAGAATTCCCACTCGCGAAACCCGTTTAAAGAAATAAAGACTCATACTACGATACTATAAAGTTCAAATTCCGACCGCGCAGTGCTCGGTGCCTACAATTATATTTACCTACATGTGCGCTCTCTTTCTATCGCGTAAGAGGTACCCTTTCTGACGAAATCAAGATTGTCACCTTTTAGAAAATAAAATAATCTTCTTTTAATATAGCTACTAATAGCAATTAGAAAACTTTTTTATAGTAATAATCAAATTTTAGTAACCCAACCTATATTTTATAATAGTTTTATATTCGATTATAGTGCAGGAGCTGGTCAGGAATTTTTTACAACTTAAACATAGTAACTTGTGTTTATTTCTGTGTAGTATGTGGTTTGTTTGTAACAAATTGGTTTATTTGCTATGTTTGTGTATTCTTTTATCTTTTTTTTTGTATTTTAAAGTCTTAAATTACCTTATTGAAACATTTCTTTGACCTTTTTTCAATTGTTCATATTTATCAGATTAATAACGATTATGTCACAGCGGTTAAATCAGTACGTAGATATATGCGACGAAAAAATCTTGCGCGTGCGTCACCGCTCGCTTGTGAGTCCCTAGTGATTTGCCACCCGCGGACGGTACTAACAGTTCGATACCTACACGCGCGAGTGGGACAGGCCTGATAATACTGCAACATTTGTACGCATATGCGGACGCAACTGCGTGACCAAACCGCATAATAACACGCCCTAATCATTGTATGTAAGGGATTTAGATGTAAGTTTTTTGTAATCATTACTGTTTTAAGGCCGACTTAATTTTACGATGTAAGGCCTTTAAATATGCAAAAAAATACAGGAGGAGCGTGAGACAACGGAACTTGAGGTGGCGCTACACCGGGCGCGCGCTTTACTCGGCGAGAAGGAGATAAGGTTGCGGCACATTGAGCGCGCGCTTCGGCGTTTAGCTGAATCGCAGCCGCCGCCGTTGATACAGGTGTTTAGGCTTGGCTGATAAATGGCACTTTTGTAGCATGGCCTCTGTGAATAACGCCATCCTCTTTCCAAAACATAGGCTTGGCTACTTTTAGGTCACTTTTCTGTTTAATAGCTTGTTTATTTCATGAATAATGCCATCCTCTTTGGAAAATAGAGGTTTGGACTTTTATAGATGACACTTTTCTGTTATGTAGCTTGCCCTCTTTGTGGATGTTGTAATTTTCCATCGCAAAATACATTTTATAGATGTCACCTTTTTAAATGTAAAACAGAGGGAGGGTAGCTACTTTTTTTAGAGGCACTTTTCTTTTCTGTTTTTATAGAGGCACTTTTCTGTTCGTAGCTTGGTCTTTTTTATCCCCTTTCGTGTCGACAAACCGGATTCCGGACGCGATCAATTATACACTAAACAGTCGAGGATCATAACGCCTTTGTTTTCAATGATTTATGAATAACGCCATCCTCATTCGAGAGCAGAGGTTTGGGTTTTTATACCTCAGGACAATTTTCTGTTTCACACTTTTCTTTTTGAGAGAGGCTTGGCTACTTTTATCTAAAAAACACTATTTTGTTATGCTTGTCCCTTTTATGAATAACGCTATCCTCATAGGAGACATACTCGGTCCTTTAATACTTGGTTCTGTTGCTTTAATCAGTATCATAGTGCCACTTTTTTAGGGTTCCGTAGCCAAATGGCAAAAAACGGAACCCTTATAGATTCGTCATGTCTGTTTGTCTGTCTGTCCGTCCGTATGTCACAGCCACTTTTCTCCGAAACTATAAGACTGCCTTCACATTATGTCGCGGGTACCGCCGCTGCAGCGCGGCTGTGGCGGTACCCGCGACATAATGTGAAGGCAGCCTAAGAGCTATATTTGTTTGTCATCTAGCTGTTTTGTACGTGGGAGAGCCATGCTTCGGCACGAATGGGCCGGCTCGACCGGAGAAATACCACGTTCTCACATAAAACTGGCGTGAAACAGCGCTTGCGCTGTGTTTCGCCGAGTGAGTGAGTTTACCGGAGGCCCAATCCCCTACCCTATTCCCTTCCTTTCCCTCCCCTATTCCCTTCTCTTCCCATCCCTACCCTCCCCTATTACCCTATTCCCTCTTAAAAGGCCGGCAACGCACCTGCAGCTCTTCTGATGCTGCGAGTGTCCATGGGCGACGGAAGTTGCTTTCCATCAGATGACCCGTTTGCTCGTTTGCCCCCTTATTTCATAAAAAAAAAAAAATAAGTTTCTGATTTATTTTCCAGGTTTTTTGATTCGCAATATGTTCAGTTTCAAAAAATTATATAACATCATTTTATTTATCTTTATTATGTGTGTAGTTTCAGTCGTATGTCACATTTATTTGTTTCGAGACAGCAGAAATTTTTTGTAACAGCTGATTCTTTAAAAGTTCCTCCTACCACGGACAAAGTTCCTCCTATTAAATAAGAGTGCATTCTGCAGTCTTGAAACGGGATTAATGCTTGCTTACCTGTATATTGCGCTGTAAGATTTGTTGGATTAATTTAATTATATAATAAGGTCTAGTTTCTCCATTTGATAAAAGATGGTCATGGATTGACAATGTATAGGTCTAGCAGCGGAAGATATTTCTTATAGTAGTTTATTGTACTCTATTTGAGAATAAATGGCGCTGTTAGGCGTTTACATACGACATCTGTTTAGCATGAATCAACTAGGTTTTTTGCTCATTCTCACACTGGTTTATATATTATAACGTCAAAGAAATCTACTTCCCAGGATGACCCATCTGACGGAATTGGATCAGTGTAAGGCAGTATCAGACGTTTGAAGTTTGTAAATGGTTCTCCAAGCCGGATTAGGGTGTCAAATTTATAGCAAATTCGCTCTGGGTTATGTCCAAACGTAAAACGAAACTAGGCCTTTGCATCCGTTGTGGATGATTTATACAGTATTTTCAGAGCGAAGTAACCACTCCTCAAATACTGTTGTACCTGGGACAAGGTTTAAATGTCCGTATGGTTGCCCAAGCACATACGACATTCTCGCAACGTAGTCGGCCTAGTCCAGAGGAAAGAACTAGTCAATACGTCTGGGACCAACTATGTGCGGGTTTCCTCACGATGTTTTCCTTCACCGTACGAGCGTCCGTATTATGTACTTGAGATCAGAAAATGTCTCATTGGTACACGCCTCCACCCGGGATCGAACTTGCACCCTTTACGAGTGCGAACCAAAGGTCTACCCGTTAGGCCACGGGCGCTCGTCAAACGTAAAACACAATATTTATAATTATTGTAAACAACATAATTTCAGGAGGCGTCAACCAGCGACGCGTCATCAGGCAGCTCGCGCGCGGTGGCGGGCGGCGCGGTGCTGCGCTCTTTGCGCGCGCTGCACGCCGACGTGCGCGATATATGGCGCGCGTTGGACGCCCGCCGCGCCGCCACCGGTGCGTACGACGTGCGAGAGAGAGAAAGAGAGGGTGAGAGAGAGAGAGAGCAGTGAGAAAGAGAAGGGGGGGGGAGGGGTAGCTCGCGCGCTGCATGCCGACGTGCGCGACATATGACGCGCGCTGGACATTCGCCGCGCCGCCACTGGTACGTACGACGAGAGAGAGATAGAGAAGGGCTGGGAGGGGGGGAGATAGGTAGAGAGAAAGTTGAGAATGGGTATGGGCGAGAGAAAGGAAAGAGAGAGACAGGGAACGAGAGAAAGGAGGGAGTCAAAGACATAATACTTGTGTTCCTTTTTTTAAAATTCAAAAGCGTTTTCTGTCAATTTTCCAGCGTCTCCGGAGACCAGTTCGTGTAACGTGCCCACCACCTCGCAGACCAGACTGACCATGTCCGCGGTGAGTATTTGGCTCATGTTAATATTGCAGAAAGACGTGGAAATAAAGATATCCAAAGAATGATATTATAAGGCTTAAACACTTATCGATTTTATCGCGGGGCACTTTTGTTAATCCCGACGTTTCGGCTGCTTTCCAGCGGCCGTGGTCACGGGTGGACTGAGGTGACAGGCGTCCAATTCATTGAAGTTGTTCTGGCCTGGTGTAGGATCTTTGCGTCCTATCAATACATACAATCCTTCATTTGATCAATTGTACGACTTAGTCTGTTGATAGACGTTACTTCTGATTTCTGCCATGCCAAAATATCGTCGGTTCAAAGTCTAAATATGTTTTTCAATAAAATTGTCCGTGATTATTCACCTGCGTACTTTTATTGATATATCGTATTTCGTATAGTTTAAAGCATACTACAAGACTTATATACTTTTTTATGTTTCAGCCGGAACCAGTAACAGTAGAAAATGACAGCGTTGCCGAGAGAGCCAAAGGGCTGCGCGCTTGGCTGCAAACCGCGCCGTGAATACGTAATATTCACACTTATGCGTAAGAGAATAGAGACCAGAATACTATATCGGGATTTTGCTGGTAATAAAAATATAACATTATGCTAAATATAGTCAAAATGGCGTCGTAATTGAAGACGTAAGTGGATGAAGTGGTTAACTGACAATTTGAAAATTTAAACTTATTATTCGGGACTTAACGCGAAATTATAATGCAACGCGAAAGTTTAAATGTTCATAAAAGTTCATAATTTGAAAATGTTCTGTTTGCATTAATGGAGGATTTAAAACCGGGAAAACGATTTGTAATCAAGAAAATGTGGATTTTATGTATAGCCAGATATTTTAGCCACATGATGAAGGTATATTTTAGCCACGTAAGTTACAAGGTTTGTCTAAATTATAAGGGAAAAAATCGGCCAAGTGCGATTTGGACTCGCGCACGAAGGGTTCCGTACCATTACATAACAAAAATAGGTAAAAATTGTGTTTTTTTGTATGGGAGCCCCTCTTAATTATTTATTTTATTTAAATTTTATTATTAATTATTAAAATATAAATAGAACTGAGTATGTTGTGAGCATTCAAGTGCCTCCCTATTGCCATTATTGATATCGAGCAAAAAATAGCAAAAAAATTACGTTCGTTGTATGGGAGCCCCCCTTAAATATTTAATTTATTTTGTTTTTAGTATTTGTTGTTATAGCGGCAACAGATATACACAATCTGTGAAAGTTTCAGAAATCTAGCTATAGCGGTTATTGAGATACAGACAGACGGACAGACAGACAGACGGACAGACAGACGGACAGACAGACATCGAAGTCTTAGTAATAGGGTCCCGTTTTTACACTTTGGGTACGGAACCCTAAAAATTATTAATTTCCCGTATGTTATAAAATGTAAGTTATCCATTTTATCCACTTACATCTTCGGTTGTTAAAAATACACGTAAAAAACGTACTATATTCTATACAAACATTTAGATGGCGCTTGAGTCGCACAGTTTTTCTGGTCTTTATCCTCTTGAGGGTTTTCATGGGTATTGGAAAATATTGTATTACTTTCCACCAAAAGCACGACTGCTGAAGCTGGTACATATTTCTAAATATTTTCTTTATAAGTTGTTTTAAAACTTAAAAGACATCTATTTACCAAGAAAAAAAAAAAACTAAACATTTGTAAATTATTAATTGTACTGTTTTCAAACTGCTCTTCATTAATAATTATTTAAAAAAAATTTGTCTGTAATTTAAGGATTTTTTTGCACTTCGTTGTTATTTTCCAGTGCCCATGTAATGTAACCTTTTACCATCTAAGTCAATCGACTGATTTCTTAATCGATGTTTCTAGATTAAATATGCTAGTCATTTGTGATTATCTAGTGTAATAGTAGGAAACTAGGGAAAATTTCAATTATTTATATCATTTTAATAATAATAATATCTGAACGCTGTTAAATATAATATTTAGGGAATACAGGAAGACTGCAAGGATGGAAAAGGAAGCATTTATAAGATACAGGGCCTAGTTAATGTAAGGAAAGATATCCGCCATTTTGTAGAGCCATATCAGATACAAAATGTCGAGAGTGGCAACTTTGTAAAGATATAAAATGAAATACAGAATAGCCCCCTTACTAGTAAATATTTTTCAGTATACGCCAGACAAAGACAGCCAACTCAATTATTTTTATTAGTAAGGGCGTAGGTAAATAAATGAAATGTAGTAGAATATAGAATGTATGGTTTTTGAGAGAATAGAATGTATAAAATGAAAGAGAAACGATTCGTAAGAGATTCGATGAATGATTTTGGGATATAAATATTTTATGGATGCTTCCTATTTGAAATTATAAACGCTACACAGGTTGTTTACACATTTGTAACACATCTTTGTAGCACCCTGTGTGTATAAAGATTTAAGATTGTAAACAAGATAATTTTCTTTGTATATTCATTTCGAATGAGTTGTGGCATTTACTTTTGGTTTTGTCACTTCTTAGCCAAATTTTAAATAATTTCTTTGGCTTTTAGAGGGATATAAGCCTCCTAACAAAGATAAAATTACACAAGAGTATAACTATACAGGGTCTGCTGTATTTGTTTGTGACGTGAGAATTATTCTAAAGTCGATGCAAACGATCAAATTTGTTTGACAAACATGTTTGATGTAGTTTACGTTTTCATCAAACAGCAGCGCAGACGATCAAACGTGCATCAAACAAGTTAGTCAAACAATTAGCTAGAATCGGTTTGAGATATTGTTTGAGATCATGAGATCTTGTTTGACAAATACAGCGGAACACGTTCAAACACGTTTGTCAAACGCTACGCAAATTCAAATTGTCTTCAAACAGGTCAAACACGTAGTTTGTTTGACAAACGCTTCAAACAAAGCTGTACACTATCAAACTGTTTGACAAACACGTAAAATTTGACAAACAATTTGATCGTTTGCGGGGTACTTAACATGGCAGACAAAAACAAGCAAACCTTTTATTATAAGTTGCGTAAATTTTTTGTAAGTAAGAAGGTAGGCAAAACCAAAACAAAATTTTACTAAAATTGTCTTTAATAAGATTTTTTACATTCCGCCAAGCTTTAATATGCACATCGTTATTTTACTGTACTTACATTATTACTACGCTTATTATTTTTATCAAATATGCAAAAAGTATTCACTTTCAAAAATACTGCGTAAATTTACAGATTAATTAAAATATTGTATATTTATATCTAAATTTGTGATTATTATACGAAAATTATATAAAAATTAAATGCTTTGGTATTACACAATAAGTTACATTTATAACAATTATAAAATACAACTTTAAAACTATTTATTATATTATGTATGGTAAATATCAAAGTTCATTTTAAATACTTTAAAGAAGTAATAAGTCCAGAAAATAGGAACTTAAAATACGTATCTAAAATATAATTACGGGTATTGAAAGTATATTATTATGCTTTAAATAAATATTATTTATTAGGTATAAATATCTGACATGAGTGTTAAAGAATCGAGCATTTAAAAAACGCACAAAATTGTAGTAGTAAGACCTTTTGAATGAAATTTGTGAGAGAAAAAAGTTGGTAGGAATATTCTAGACTAACTAATTTCTAGACGCTTTAGCGAGGTTCTAAACCTTTGTTAAAAATATTGGCCAAAGAGTTGGCCTAAACTTTATAATATTATTTCTAGTCCTTATATTTTAGACTGAATCAATGTATGTCAAATACATTTTGACGAAAAAAAAGTTTGACCACTTCTAAAGGACATGTTATGTCTATAGATATGTATCTGCTTTACTATGTTTTAGCAATCATTTATTTCATAGTATCCAAAAAAGACTCACCATCTCTAGATTTTTTTTAAAGATTATTGTAACGGTCAGAACACATGAAAATGCGACGCAAATTAAAACGCGAAGCGGTAAAACTTGTATTGACGTATAGTGAATATATGTACTATCAGAGAAGTTGATTTATAAGCAGATTGCGGACCCACGTAAATTGGTCGCGTTTTGTCAAACCCAGTCAACAGATCATTGACATAATCGGAACGAATGACGTAGGTCAACTGCCTATGAATCAATTTCTTCGATGGTACTTTGAATGACTACCTTTACAAGGCTGGGACATGTCGCGTCATCTTCGGTGTGAACTAATCCTTACTTGAGGTCTTGTTACACATATCGAGTAAAGTGGCGAGACAGTGCTATCGGCCAATCAAATTGTGTGTTTGCACTGTCTCGCCACTCTACTCGGTAAGTGTAGTAAGGTAAGAGCATGGTATATGGGTGGCGTATACCGGAAGCGTCAATGATTGTTGTAAAGGTAAAATCACAGATTTGAAAAACTGTAACCTCTTTTTTTCAAAATTGAAACCAACCGTCCTTATTTGGTATTTTTTTCTTGTGATATCTGTTTTGTTTCAATTTATTTTAAAATGAATATGTATTTTAAAGTGGCAGTAAATTTATTTGTTTTCACATTTAATTGAATAAGGAACATTTGACATGTATTTTTCAAATCTGTGATTCTGTGAACTCTGTGATAATACATAATAATGTAGCGTCATTACCTCATCTCTCCCTAGAAAATGTACTGAGTTCAAATATAAACATTGTAATAGTATATTTTAATTTGTTTACAAACAAATGCTATTTCGCATTTCTGATGTTGGTATACTATTTCATACTAATATATTATTTTAATTAATGTTAAGACCGGGCTGCCAAAAATATCAAAACACGCTAGCCCCGCCTACACACCCTGCTATCCTCCAATCGTGATATAATGATTCCATGAATCGTGCCCGCATGAATTGTACTTTGGAACAACGGTTCCCGCATTATAGCATGAAAGTAAAGGTCGTAAGTCCCAAAAATGTTTTTGATGATTACTTAAAAATTAAATACAATACTAATATTTCCTTTAGCCATTATTTTATAAAGTGTGTGATTGTAGTAGTGCAAGTTATTTAATGATAGTAACCCAATAAGTGTAACATATATTTGTTGAAAAGCCCAGAAATATTCATAATTGCGAAAAATATAACTACCGAGTCAAAATAAGTGAATCGTGTTTTCCGTTAGGCAAATATCAGATAAATATACAATGATTAAATAAATCTCAATTTCATTTAAGTCAATCGTCTTCCGGGATCGTAATACTTATTAGAAAACACAGCAAAATTTGGCAGCCCGGTCTTAAAGTGTGTCATTCTGTGTGTTTGTTATTTTTTTTACACTGAACCGATTACAATGAAATTCTGAAATGTTTTTGCCGGGTCGTGGTAGTTAGTAAATGCTTATTTGAACTTTTTCTTAGTTACGAATCATTTTTAAGGTTCTTTATAGCTTCCTTTCTTAATCCTTATATTTGTTCTCAGTAAATTTTCTGTCCATTTTCACTCTACGTAAGTAGTTTTAATAGATGTAATCAATTATGTCCTTAATCAATTATATCAATTGAAATTTTACCTTAGTATTATGTAATTAGAACACAAAATCCCATGCATTGTGTTTCGGAATTCTTCTTAGAAAACTTATACTTGTTCTAATTCTTTGTCTCTTTCTGTTACAACTGGAAGGCTCTTGTAAGAAAGAGATAGAATGCAGGATTATGCTCGAAAATGTCAGTAATTATAGTTTAATTAAATAAAAGACCAAAGCGTATAGAATAATTAATTTCTTATTAAACTTGAATTTAAAAAATATACATAAAACTTTAAAATAAAAACATTTGATGTTCCTTAAAGTATAAAATTTACTTAAACGTAATTATATTTACATTATTTAGTATTAATGTTAATTTATAGATCATTTTGTTGTTAAAAATATAAGACGATAATAATTATTTTAATAGCCTTGACAATAAACTTTGTTCTTTACATATTATTTCGGGAATGATATTTCATAACAATGTGGGAAAACTTATCATTTTGTTGTAATTTACATTGTGCACAGAATATAGTTGAGTCAATTATTTGTAACTTAAGGCCCAATTCAGACCCATGATGGATTCCTATGATTGTTTCGTTCAATGAGCTTATAAAATACTAGAGTAGCAACGTCTTACAAACGATTCTCAGAAATGCATAACCACTTGATAGTTCAAAAGACGATGTCAAGTCATTATGTCATTATGTAAGTCAGATATGCCTGCAGGCATCTTCGAAGTGGCAACGCGTTGCTGCCGTAAACTGCCAATCTAGTTACGTTAGTTAACATCATTGGTTTCGTTGTAAATATTATTATATTTTTAACAAGAAAATTGATCTCGAACTTAAATTTCGTCCAATAATTTTACAAGCGTTCATCTTGAAATGTTTACGGTTATATTTGAGTGCGCACATTACAAATTATATTATTAAGTTATTGCTAATAGAGATGTAATCAAAAAAGGCCTCTATATAACTAAGTTACAATTTTATTTAACCTCAAGATAAAGCGGTAAATATAGGTCATGATAACCATTTTATTTTTATTATTGCATATTATCTTTTTTTTAATACTTTTATACTATCATCAAGGATGCAAGAAATATATTTCCTAATTTATTGTGATTTCTTAGAAAATACTTTTCGAAGAACTAAAGAAAGTTTTAGCAACGCTTTTTTAACAAGACTACAAATTTGACCTGCTTTAAAAAACTAATATATTTTTAATTTTTACGTTTTATAGTCATGTAGAGGCCAGTAAAATTTCTATGAGTATGGAGTTACAAAAATACGTATATAAATGAAGTTTTTGATGTTATGCTCCGGTCGCAGGACAGAGAGAAACGCGTCCATTTACCTATTTCTGTCTCAATCATACACTAAATATTGTTATCTCCTTCACGCACACATTATGCGAGCAACGTTCTACTATATTTGTGTGCGTGTAAAAGAGACAAGCAGATATAGGTCAATGGACGAATTTCTTTATCCGGTGACCAGACTACAACATAATTTATATTGTATTGTATAAATTATCAAATTCATTTTGTCCGAATTGTATGTCAAAGAAATTAGCTCAATAGAATAAAACAATAACATTATTCTATAGTAATATTATGTACAGATCAGTTTTTTCAGCAAATCATTTTGTATCCATGTTTATTTTTGTATATTCTGTATAATATAATATGTGCCAACAATAGAAATTGTAGCTCCTACTTGGTAAAATACAATAAACTGATATTACGAATTATTTTGTCGTTTTATTGTTTGTAATGTGATTGCATGGCAAGGTGGGAAGGAAATTTAATAAACCTTTTAACGAACAGTATTCATTGTTTGTTAAGTAACATAACACTTAAGTAACAAAACAGTCAAAATAATCATACAATATTTTATATTAACATCCTGGTCAGTTAAAGAAATTCAAAATCGTGGAATTTGCTTATTACAGTACGATCGCTGCACTTATAAAAATTAGCACAATAATTCCTTGTGCTCTGCGACCAAACTATACAGGGTGAAATTAAACCTTCCTGCCAAATTTTTTTCAGGGCTTAGGTATCACTAGGAGAGTCCATTTACCCAAAAAAAATTGGGTGTTATTTTTTTTAAAAGACATATTTTATCCTATTTAAAATCGTTGCAGAACGGTCACTTGCGGCGCGGGGGAATGAGAGGGGGTAACGCGGGGGGAGGCGCGCGCGCGGGGTCACATCACGCGCAGGCGACGCGTCGTGTCCAAATTAATTGTAGTGTTTTTTAGGATAACTTTCGGAAGCTATTTCTCAACATTTTAGTACTGAGAGATTATAAAAGAAAAATACGTGTATTTTTATTCTTAACAAGGATCAATATATCAAAATTTGGCAGGAAGGTTTAATTGCACCCTGTATAAGTATCTGTCATTATCTTTTACCTTTGAGCAGTTAAGTTGTTTGATCACCGCATTAGTAGAGGCATGGCACTGCAAATTATATACAGAAGTGTACCTGAAAAATAAAAGCCACTATATTGTCTACTTTGCAAATGGCTTTACCTAGAAATCCATAGTGATATTATAATTAATGGAAATGTGTTAGTCTGTCTGTCAGTTTTATATCGTTGTCTGTCAAGGGGCCGGGTGCCATCGAAGTTTTCAAACCATCACCAAAATCATTTTCTCATACGAAAATATTTAACATTTTTGAGTTATTTTTCAGCTTAAAATAGTAATTACCTAGGTTCCTGCATAAAAATTTACTACAAAATATTTAAACAAAAAAAATATTAGTGTTTAAATATTTTGTAGTACTTTTTCCTACTAAATATTGAAACACTAAATAATATAGTAAAACAATAAAAATATATAAATTAATAGTAAATTTACTACAAAATATTTAAACTTTAAAAAATATTTTTAGTATTAAATAATTTTGTAGTAAATTAAACTATTTATTTATATATATTTTAGTGTTTTACTATATTTTTAGTGGTTAAATATTTAGTAGTAAATTTACTACAACATATTTAAACACTAAAAATTTTTTTTTTGTGTTTAAATATTTTGTAGTAAATTTTTGTGTAGGAACCTAGGTAATTACTGTTTTAAGCTGAAAAATAACTCAATCATGTTAAATATTTTCGTATGAGAAAATGATTTTGGTATTACGTATGTATGAAAATTTCGTTGGCACCCGGCCTCTTAAGTTATAAATCAGGCTTGAGCTTGACCGACAAGGATAAAACACGTAACTATAACGTTTGCACACGAACTTTTAAATTATGTCCTTACACAGGGTGTAACAAAACTAAGTGATAATAATTTAGGGTGTGTATGAGTTCCCTATATATACAGTTTACTGTAAAAGTAGTAGCGCTGAAAGAGATTTTTTTTGTGATTTGTGTGGGCATGAGCCCGAGCGCCATGATTTTTCCATACAAAAGTAAAAAAAAAAAACTCTTTCAGCGCTGCTACTTTTACAGCAAACTCTATAATATAGGAGTCCACACACCGTAAAGTAATATCACTTGCTTTACACCTACCAACTACTCGCCCAGCACTATTATACTCGGCGGAAACACCGACCACCGAATTCTCGGGTGTGCACGTAACGGCCGAGTTGTCTACGCGCGTGTAGGAGAAGGAAGACCACACGTCCCACAGCTTGGACGTGACATTCCATTTGCGTTCTGTAAAGTCTGCTTGTACCTGGAATAGAGATCTTATTAGTGTCTTCAAAAATGTTCGGGCGATTATCCATAATGTGTATACCTAAATGTTAGGGCCAGAACTCGAAGTGTAGCTACGTCTAGTTTTTTGATTTAGTAAACATGAGAAGAAATACCAGATGTCCGAATCGGGCACACGCTTAGGTCACGTTGTTTGCTCATGTCTTTGTTTTAGCCGTTTAGCGAGTTTTATTTCTAGGACTGGGTGATACAATCTTTCATCCCCTATTTTATCCCCTTAGGGATAGAATTTATCAAAATCCTTTCTTAGCGAATGCCTTCGTCATAACATCTACCTGCATGCCAAATTTCAGCCCGATCCGTCTCCGTGGTTTGGGCTGTGCGTTGGTAGATCACTATGTCAGTCAGTCAGTCACCTTTGAGTTATATATATTTAGATACTAGGTATCATAATTATATACTGTCTTCTATGGCGGTTTCAGTGATGGTGGCGAGTTTTTAATTTGTTCTGGTTACATTTTCTGCATTGTCCTATCAGCTAACCAAAATAGGAAACATCATTAAACTCCAAAGTCAAGAGCTACGCTCTACCTGACTGGACCACGAAGGCGATATGCAAATATATTATCGTCGTTGCATAAAAAATCTTTTACCTTTGTTTTTCCTACAGTCCACTGTATCCCCGGCGCGGGTAGCCCCGCTGAGGTACAGTTGAGAGTCACATGTGCTGGCGTCTGTACGGTTGCAGTCAGCTGCGCAGGAGTAGGCGGCACTGGAAGTTAAACGTTAGAAACTAACGGTCAACGGCTAACCTATTACCTAAATATTTACCTATGGGTATGTAATAATAATAATAATTATCTACTACAGTTTACTAAAGTATTGAATTAGACGAAAACCTATTAAACTTATACTTAAAAAGACAAATAATATTATAACTTCTTGAAGATCCTTAACATATTTCCCTCACAAGTCACACTTCAGAAATCACAAACCGTGTATAGTCAGGGGCGTCTTTCCCTTAGGTGCAGGGTGTGCGTTGCATACGGGCGCCGCGGTCCTAGGGGCGCCGAGCACTGCTCGCAACGGAGCCCCACTCGGCGCGCGCCCGCGTTGGCCAGCCGCCGCGCTTTAATGACCAACGTAAAAAGAATTCCTTTGCATACATTTTGTGTAGCATCTGGAGCTCTTCTTATATTTGTCGAATTACAGCAAAGCAAGACGCGCCACGAGCGGCTCGGCTTTTGCAATATAAATATAAACTTTATTTTTCAACGTGACATGAACCTTAAAACAAATAAAATATGAAGATTATATTTGTCGTCAAGATGGGTGCCAAAATGAGAGCCGTGCGACTCACGTCAGGCTGGATTTATATACGTCCGTGCGTAAGCGCGGTTTCGCCGCTAAATCACAAGATCACAAGCAAATGTACTCTTGACGGCGCCCTTGCGGTTGCACCGGGCGCCGTGCAGCCTACGCCCTCCGTGCCTCCTTTTCATGGGATATGCATATAATAATATATAATTTGTTTCCCGCTCTCTTTATGAAGCCTCCGTTTGCGACATAACAGTTTCGCAGAGGGTATAATAAGCTACTGCCTCCCAACAAATAGTAAGGTTCAATCCAACAACGGCGCAAAACTCAGCCCGTTGCTCAGCCCAGGCAGAGCGTTAAATGAACGTATACTGCGCCGTATCGTCTTTCTCAGGCTGTGGTGGCACCTAGGCGATGGTTTCCTCCTGTCCGTCCTCCTGTCGGTCCAGGTAATGACCGAAGGTAAGGGCGCCCCTTGAATATGCCATCCACTGTTGTAGTATCGACCAGATCGCTTTCACAGTTCGGCGGCTGGCAGTTGGGGACACCATCTGGTCTTGCCAGGTGCGTATTGTAATGACATGCGCCTGGTGGCGCCATCGGGTTGTCAGGTCTGGTAGCACTCGCTCTCCTCGCTTTTGAAACTCGGCTGTGTGTTAATACACCCTCCGACAACACTCGAGCCTCCAGATCCCACGGAGAGGACCCTGTCAGCGCCAACACCGCTTCGCTAGCTAACGGTTCGATAGCAGCGTAGTATCCGCAGCGCTAAAGCATGCTGCGGGCTTCTGAGCAGCTATTCTGGGCGCTTATGTGTTCCGCCCAAACAGGACTACAATACCGCTGTATAAAGCCGTCTGCAGGTGGGCCCTGGACCACAGATTTTGTCAGAAGGCGATTCAGAGCCATGGCCATCTTCTTCAGTTTTAGTGCCAATCGACGAAAATGAGTAGTAACGATCCATTCAAAATCCATGACCAAACCCAAGTACTGCATTTCAGCGCCGATCGGCACACTTTCCTCCACATCTCTGCGATGCGCAGTGATACTTCCGCAGGGGCGGTGCTTCCAGGGCCCATAGAAAAACATGGCCTACGTCTTTTTGACTGCGACTCTCAGCCCCAACGCTTCTATAAGCGCCACATCCTGAGACTCACCCACTCTCGCCAGGTGTATTGTCTCCTCAAACATGTCTCTGTGGGCTAGCATGTATGTGTCGTCTGGATAGCAGACCAAACGTAGCCCTCAGAGATAGGCCGCTCGCAGGATGCGATGGTAGCCGAAGTTCTACAGAAGAAGGCCAAGAACAGACCCCTACCAGATCAGACCATTTATTAACTTTTAGGCAGTTTAAGGTTCTTACGGCTCACCTCATATTTATTCCGGTCACAGACAGGTCATAGATGGCATTCATTATATTATTATCTATGCTAGAGAGTTGAAATTCTCAGATTATGTATTTCTGTTGCCTCTTTAATAAAAAATACTAAAAACAAAATAAATTAAATATTTAAGGATACAATTCCATACAAGAAATGTAATTTTTTTGGCCATTAAGTATATCAATAACGGCTACAAGTTATAGGCAATTGAGATATTCACAAAATACTTAATGTAAATAAACATTTAAAGGGCTCCCACAAAAAACATATTTTTTTGCCTATCTTTGCTTTATAATCATACAGAATCGTGCGCGAATCCAACTCGCACTTGACCGATTTTTTTTTATTTAGAAGGGCGCCACTTTTGGTTTTCGCACCACCTGAAAATGACTAGGACCAGAACTGGTCCTCACCCTTAAGCGGCCGGACAAACTGTACTAATTATTGTACTCTGTACCCATTTCATTTTGACCGCGCGCTTGCTAGGGGGCGCTAGGGTAATATTTGCACACGGGCGCCACATGGGATAGAGACGGCCCTGTGTATAGTATGTAGGTACTCTAATCATCTAGCCAAAACTCACCCAAAACCTTAACCGTATAATCCTTCTTCCCGATCCTAAACATAGGCCTTTCTCCGGACACCTCACAGGTATACGTGAACTCAGCTGTGGGGGGTTGGTAGGGCTCCAATATGAGGACACAGCGACCCGCTCGACCACGTTCCATGGTGGTCTCGCAGTTGATGATCATAGCACGATCTGGCGCACGGAAGACTTCGGAGCGGGATGGACCATGTTTCTGGAAAAAAATATGAAACTTATTATAACTTTCTCCTTTTTGGTTGACAATAGTAAGAACAATATATATTTTTAAGACGTTAGTGGATGAAGCAGGTAAATGACAGTTAAAAAATTCCGCGTTTTTGCAAAAATGGAGGCTTTAGGGCTGGGACTTGAAATCAAAAAACTGTGGATTTTATATGTAGCCAGATATATTAACCAAATAATGAACTAAGTGACGAGGTTTGTTTAAATTATAAGGGAAAAACATGACTACTTAATTATTGTCCTTATCTTATAAAATGTTTAGAGTTTGAAAAATTCTTTCAGTGTTAGATAACCCATTTATCGAGGAAGGCTATATTTCATCACGCTAAGACTAATAGGAGCGAAGAAATAGAAGAAAATGTGGAAAAAAACGGGGGAAATTATTTGAAAGGGCTTATTTCACGAACTACTAGAGCATTTTTTCTGTTATTTGGGTCAAATAAGAAGTAGACCACGTGAAGGATCATAGGCTATTTTTTGTGGACTGATTTGTCTGTCAAATATCTAATTTACGCGGGCGAAGCCGCGCGGATCGTCTAGTACTGTATAAATCATCCACAACGGATGCAAAGGCCTTCTTATTATAAAATGTTAGTTATCTGGTTCATCCACTTACGACGTCTTTAACTATTCTTCAAAAGAACATAATTCTGGAAGATAATAATTATGGACGCCCGAAAGTCCATTACGCCAAAAATCGAAAACTAAATTTTCGTTGAAATCGGTTCAGCTGCTTGAAGAGATAACAGACAAACAACAAACATTTTTGCATTTAAGTCGTTTACGATTGAAGTCATTACAAATGATGCGATTACTTTTCGCTCTTCAAAGTTCTTTTAGTTCATAATCTTGTGAGTCACCACTTAAGTCCAGAGTCGCTGTCATCCGTTTCCTCTGGCTGATATGCTGATGAGCTTAACGGGACTACCGGTTAAAGATAATCGTCAATTATTATTATCTCTCTTTTTGGCGTTTTGTATGCTCAAAACTAAGACGGCCATAAAATACTTTTTTAAGATTCTAAATTGAACTTATTAAGATTGTAAATTAACTTTTGCGATTATCATAATCACACGCAATTGCAGAACTATGTGCGTTTTTAGACCATTCATAACTATCGCAACGCATGAAGATAAATTCAAAGAAAAAGCTACCATCAGCTCAAACAAGCTAGCAGTGCCGGATTTATATTTTCTATGAGTGTAGGCCATTTTATTTCCGCCGGCCCATGTACGAAATCAGCCGCCACCGTAGGAAGCTGCTGTTACCCATAGGACACTGCCGCTCCCCCTAGGACGCTGCGGCCCCTAGGCCACGGCCTTTACGGTCTATTTATAAATCCAGGGCTGCAAGCCAGCATCTACTAACAGCTCATCCAACATACCTCTGGTCTATAAATCATGAACTGCTGTCCATTATTATAAAGCCTCACGGACTGCAAGGTATCGTTGTCTAATGTCCGCCATGCGCAAGTCACCTCCCAACCCAGGTCCGTCTTCCACTCGCTGTGGACATCCACGTTGATGGAGAAGACGGGGGATACTAGAAATTGGGAAATAAAAAAACTATAACCCGACTACAAAATACCTACTAAATTATGAAAAAAATAGGTACATAGTTTAAAAAAACTAAAAAAAAAACACGTTTTTATTTTTTATTTAGAAAAAAACGGGGAAAATTATATGAAATTGCTTATTATCTTAAGAACTACTGGAGGAATTTTTATGTTTTTTGGCACACATGATGAGTAGACCACATGAAGGGACATAGGCTATTTTTTGCGGAAAAATGTACGGTTTCCTTGAAATTCCTAAATTACGCGGGCGAAGCCGCGCGGAACATGTAGTCATTAATACGCCTCCTTTTGGATTCGCCGTAGACGGGCAAAAATACAAAGTGTATCATAAAAAAGTGATAACACCTCCGGGTGTGTACTGTGTATATTATTTCCTATGTAAAGAGTTCACTGTTAAATAGTTCACTGTTATATAATTAAATAAAGTTGACAACGGGAAAGGACATAATACATTCATTATGTCCTTTCCCGTTGTCAACTTTATATCTGCACCAGACATCAAAATCGGCCAAAAACTTTTGAAGTCTATTCGATGATTTAAACATTTCTTTTTTATAATACCTAATAATAACGATAAATCAGTATATATTTTGATTTCAATATCTAGAATCTAGAATACATTAACACAACAGAAAAGCACAAAATTATGGTCTCGAATATCTAAATAATGTATGAGCATTGAGAAAGGATAACTAACAACAGTGTGGTCGAAAATTACTTATTCACATAATATCCTAAAAGGGATCTTTATTAATTATAATAAATAATTAATATGTAATCTTAAACAGCTCCCGTAAATAATATATTAACGGTCGTCCCGTCGGACACACAAAGTATTAATAGCTTATGAAACTAAAATTTGGCCCTAAAAATTCATTCTAGTCATGTATCGTTAGGCTTAGATCATAAGTCAACCCCCAAAAGTGTTTGTTTAAAAGTGAAACTAAAAAGTTACAAAATGTCTCTTACAGCGTTTTCGGCGACGGCGGCTGGTTTCATTGATGCCAGCTATGCAGGAGTTGTAGTGCCCAAGTGTGTGCGCCGTTCACAAGAGCAACCTACTTATAACTCGTAACTTAATAAAATATTTCCACAGCGAATGTTTGTATGGCATTTGGCATAGTTAAATACGCTGCGTTAACATTTTTAAACAGTTTTAGTAACAACTTCAAACAATAATAATAAGCTACAACTTAAGTTTATAAAACCTTCAACAATTTGTGAAGTTATTTGCTAATAGTCTAATTCATACGCCGAATACCATTGACATAGTGGTCGTAATCGTTAAAAATGAATGATATAAAGGTACAATTCCGTGCATCGCGACAGTCGTAAGCCGCGCGCGGCCTGTGACTGTCGTCGGCCGCTCGCGACAATAGTCATTGTATGAAAATGTATGGCACTGCTTCCGAGGCCCGCTACAGACGCGCGCGGCCGACGAATGTCGTGAGCCGCGCGCGGCCGTGTCATATAATTTTGACACGGTCGCGCGGGGCCCGCGACAGACGCGCGCGGCCGACGACAATCGTAGGCTGCGCGCGGCCGTCAAGACTCAAGACACGTATTGAACTTCAAGACACGGCCGCGCGCGGCTTTAACGACAGTCGTCGCGCGTCTGTCGCGGGCCTCGGAAGCGGTGCCATACAATTTCATACAATGACTATTACGACGACAGTCGTAGGCCGCGCGCGGCTTACGACGGTCGCGATGCACGGAATTGTACCTTAATTGATAACGCAACAAATACAAATTAGACTTTGTACTTACATAATTACTACGACTGCGGTAGGTATTGGAAGTTAGACTTGAAACATTACAAAATCCTTATTCCTGGCTGTTGTTAATTTCCACTGACGGGTAATAGTTTAATTTCGACCCTCCTTCTGTAGGGATCGAGTGAATATTTCAGTGATAAAATGATTAAGATTTAAAAAAGACTGTATTTTAAAAAGATATAAAACCGACTTCAAATTTGTACGTAATTGAGAATTAAAACTCCCTATCTCCAAAACTTTTGATGAAAAATTTTGATGAAACTTGCACTATTCCCTAAGTTGAACAATACCTAGTACAACAAAAAAAGAATTACTGAAATCGGAATGGTAGTTCCAGAGATATGCGAACGCAAACATAAAAACATACATACATACATATACATATATACATACATACACTTTTGAAATTTGGCACATTTGTTCAGACGCTGATATAGACTAACATATACAAAAATTGGACAGTTCTGGAAATATTACATACATACGCGTCGAATTGATAACCTCCTTTTTTGAAGTCGGTTAAAAATATATAATTCACAAACATATATGCATGATAAAAAAGCACGGGGATCAAATCATAAAAAAGGTTAAAAAACACTGATTAACCATGTAAAAGTAAAACCGCGACAAGTTAGTGAAGTTCATTATAATGGTGTCCATTCACGGTATAGGTCCATCCATCCATTTCTGACACTTTAATTATCAAATAATTGCGCAAAAATAAAAATAACGATGAATGGATGGAAAAATCATGTCAAAAAAATGGATGGCTGGACTCTGGAAGTACGGCCAATACTCTGCAAGGGCCATTCATTATATTGATCCAGTATCTACTATAACTGGCGCTTATTACTGTATCAATATAAACGAATTACATAATAGAACGATTCTCTGTAGTACTGTGTCAGCTGAGTGATGTTAACACAATTTAGCCAAATTCGCAATAGAAATAAATATACGCGGCTTGTAGGTCTATTTACATGAGCTAACGCGCAGACTAGCCACCGTTAGCACGCTTTTAGGGATTCTCACTCAAAAGATGATGTGCATTTTAAGGGGCTCCTTATTTTTTAGTTTTCCCTCCATTAGTCTACATACGCCCAGATTCTGAGTTTGTTTTGACAGGAGTTTATCTATTCACTGTCGATTTTTATTGGCTAAAAATTAACCAAGATCGCGAGATGAACTGGATGCCTATAGGTCTACCAGAATCTGATGGCAATTTTTGACAGCAGATTTTCAAAAAATATCCTTGATCATTGGATAAATTTTTATATTTGCATGTTTAACACACAGAATCAGGCGCTATAAGAAAAAAAAGGATCAAAATCTTTTATTCCAATTACCCCGGTATTGCTAGAGTCAATTTATTTTCTCACTTTTTGCCATCAGATTCTGGTAGACCTATACAAGCCAGGCTGGCTTGCAGTGGCGTTGGAGCGAGACAGATGGAAGACCTTGGAGGAGGCCTTTGCCAAGCAGTGGCATAGTATAGGCTCGTAAAAAAAAAAAACAATCAACAACGCTAGTAAAAAGATAAACTCCTGTCAAAACACCTCAGAACCTCTTTTTTAGCTGAGTTTACTGTCTTCTTATGGAAATCGGATCAGTAGTTTAGATTTACAATGAAACAAATATACATTGAAAGTGTTAAAACATACATACATTCAAAAACATTAACCTCCCTTATAGTTTCGTCGTATTAAAAATATCCCGTCTGCACTGACACCGACTTATTTACATAAGTAAATCGTACTGCGGAGTGGATTAAACAATTAATTATGCAAATACAAAGGTATGAACACCGCTTAAGGGTGGGGCCATTTGATCACACTTTCCAAATGAAATACTGTATGATAGAAAAATAAGGAGGGGTACGTCATTATTAATGATGAGCGTTTTATAGATAACATGTACCCGCAACTTCTTTTGTCACGCTAAATTGTACATCTTTCTGGAATAACGAATTTTTCGATCTAACTTAGTTTAACTAAATTTTAGCGGTCTACGAAAAGCGTAGAAATGCTACGCTTTTCGTAGACCGCTACGTATTGAGTAAGAGGTAAGTGTGAGGTAGTAAGTAAGAGGTGAAAAATTTCGCCCACGTTTCAACTTTCACCTATAAGCTCTCCCTTAGGGCTTGTGACCTTGTACCAAGTATACTGGCAAGTTGTACCGAGTACAGTGACTAGACAAAGCCCTCGGCCGAGCCCACGCATAATAAACATAGCCAAGAGCACTTACACTCTACTGCTACAACTACTAAATATAATTATATTTGTTCCTTGTTCGCTCTTCTATTAAAAGAGCTTTACCATGGTCAAATAAAATGGCCCACGGCAGTCAATAATGTTTTCAAAATGTCCAAATCACTTTGTCCCATAAACCCCAAAGTCGTAAAAATGAACATGAGAACCTACCACTTAACGTCCCCCGGTTGGATTTTATTTTCTAAATTAGACAAATTACCAAACAGAGGGTCCGTCATATCTTATTAGGTTTAATATCTGCTTAAGTGAGTATATTGTTTATATAAATAAAATACAATAGGTAGTTACACCCTTTAAGATTTATGTTTGAGAATGTTTTTATGAACGAAAAAATTACGTTGTGCTCCGAGCATAACTTTGTTTTTATTTACCCTATTAAACTTTATTTATTTTTACGAATGTTTTCAACAGTATAAAACTAAATCTTTTTTACAAGTACTTTAAATAATGTAATACTTTAAAAAGTAGCTCTTTAAATTGGTTAATTTTATTATTATGATTGGGTAATGGGTACGTAAATTTTCTCTCAAAAAAAAGTAATGAATTTCCTTCCCCGTGGTCTACTCTACATATCTATGGTAAATTGCAAAAAAAGTCTAGCAACACATTTAATTAGCGCGCTCAAACAAACATCATTTTCAGATTTTGATATAAAGTATAGAATTATTTCCATACTGTATCTGTCAAGTTAAGTGGTGGATAGCCTATCAGGCACTTATCAGGAAGTGGTGATAATGAAATCTCGTTGCTGATACAGTATGACATCTACGGTATAATTATAGTTTCACAACTTTTTTATTTTTGTTCACAATTAATTAATCCATACTTCCATACTAATATTATAAATTCGAAAGTCTGTCTGTTACCTCTTCAAGCCTAAACGACTGAACTGATTTCGCTGAATTTTGGCAGGGAGATACTTTGAGTCCCGGGAAAGGACCTAGGATACTTTTTATCCTGGAAAAATGTACGGTTCCCGCGCGATAAACGAATTTTGGCGCAACGTCATCTAGTTGTTACATAATTAGGAGACAATTAATTTATGGTTAGCAGTTCCCGCGCTCATTGTAGTCTATGGTACAATTACAGCGCGCTATTTCTATTAAACATGAGACAGAGATCAAAGAACAAACGAATGGAGTGACTGCGTGACTCAAAACTATGAGCATGAATTAGGGTCTTGTCACACATAGAGAGGGAAAATGTCAGTACCTACAGTCTGTCAAATTTTCTAAACGTAATCACGCTCAAAAGGTGGTTTTTTTCTCAGTGTATTTCCACAGAGAACGCTCACACACTTTAAATATTTATCACCTTGCACATTTTTATCTCGATTTAATAAGGTTTTCATATTTTTTATGGGATTTCAAAATTATGTACAACGTCTACTCTTTTTTCGCAAGCTATACTCGAAGTTCTTTAACATTTCCAAAACTATTATTTTTGTCAATCTCTAGATACCTCACTTACTGCCACACTCAGAAACGAATAGTAATTACTTAATTGTAACTAACCCATCAATCCCCAAGCGACAGCCGGCTGCCGCATAACAATTGAAAATCTATTGTGTCTGTAAATTCTGTCAACCTTTTTGTTGAATTGAAGTTTAAACTGAATCTCTGAATACGACCCTATAATACAAACGCTATATCTTATATTTTTAAAACATTGGGTAAAATGTAGATTAGATTATATTCGTAGTTCAGTAAATAAAGAAAAACTGCACACTCAGAAATAAAATAAAATTCCTACAGAATATTATTAGTTATAACTTATAAGACGCGTCTATTTCACATCACGGACAGTTATTTCGTATTTTAAAACTGTGACGCCTAGTATGTTTCAAGCCTAAACTCCTTAATGCGCTCAATTGGTGCCGCGGGTTGATGCTTTAATAAACAATATTTAGGACAAGACACCCATACGACTACAAAACAACGCAGAATAGTCCTCCTAAATACGATGCATTTATTAACGAAGTGTCTTTAATCATTTACTCATCATTAATGTAATGGAGATTTTTGATAAGATCGCGATTAAAGGAAAGTAAGGTCATAATGCGTTAGAGTGTGGTAGTAAGCGTACGAATAATTTTTGGGTCCATTGAACATGTCTTATTAAAATTCATATTTCGCAACAAAATTTCATTTAAAACACATAATATAAACTAGATAACAATATACTATATTTTCTAGTTGATAAAATATTAAGTCTCTACAAAGATAGAGTTTATAAGTCTACTAACTGTCCGTGCTGAAATGAAATAATATTATGTTATAAAATACTAGAAATGATAGTGATACTAAATAGCATTTTATTCCCGGAAAATCATATTAAATTCTTACTTTTATCTTAAAACATTATTGGAAAAGAATGTTTTGGTCTAGTCTGTCTGTCCGTCTGTAAAACTGACTACCCGATATTCTTTAACCGTGATAAGATGAATATTAGGATTGAGATTACAATAGAATTACCTACGATGTGTCATTATAGTTCTAACTACTAAAAAAGTAGTAAAGTGCTACATTTAATTAATGTACTGTAATTTTAATGTAATAATGTAATTATTTATTTAATGTATCTAATGTTATGGGTCTAAGGAGCCCGAAATAAATGTTTTTATTTTATTTTATTAATCTTTGCCGTTGCTAAATTAGTAACGTGACCTAAAATTGGTCAGCAGGTTTAGCATGAGTATTGCAGAAATGCAATCGAATAGAAAAGCTGACGGATTTTAGGGGCAACTTGCCAATACAGATCACAAAAAAATTGCTCTTTCAGCGCTGCTACTTTCACAGTCAACTTTATACAAGGGATACATACACACACTAACTAAAGTATTATCACTTTTGGTACGTCTTGCTGCTTGTTTATACCTAGCCCTGATCTTCCTATATTTTTCAGAATTCTGAGTTCGACTCACACTTGGCCGGTTTTAGTTAAATGCAAACGACTGCTTAACGGCCATTTTGTGATTGCCAACATTGCAGATGTCTTTAATTATGCCCAATTGAAGTCAATTACGCCATATTACGATGAAGGGACACAATTGCAATGATGGCGGTCATAAAAATGACATTACACAAAACAGTTTTGAATTAGGTTTTATGGCTTTGAATGGAATTAATAAAGAATATTAATTCATTAAGATGTCCGCAAAAAGGACTTTCTGAAGGTTGTCTTGTATGATTATTGACTGATAACTTCGTCGTCAAATATTTTTTACCTGGGGAATAAAGAAAGGTATTTTTAATGATATGTAATAATTATTTAAAAAAGTCAATTTAACTTTATTACTCAGATAAAAGTTATGATTGAAAGGTTTGCCCTAATATTTATTTTGTTTCAGAATTAACCAAATAAAATCTTATTTGGTTAATTTAGGTATTTGTTACATTTTAATATTCGCTTATATAAAAGTAAAACATGTTTGTGAAGTTGACCAAATAACCTTAGAGATAAAAAGTTTATGTTAATATTTTTAAATAAACAGTCCAAATTCTAGATATCTAGACAATCGATACAATTTTATTAAATATAAAAGCGAGCGATTCCTACACAGTAAAGGCGAAGACATCTGCCAATTCGACATCTTTGTGCAGTTTTCTAGACGTATGCATTTCATTGATTGGCACAAAAAAAATATATGTGATTTTTGATTATATTTAGAAAAGCTTGTCTAATTTAAATAATAAAATAATGTACTCCTACTGGATGAAAAAAATACCAAAGTGACATCTTTCAGGAACTTTAAACAGTTCTAACTAAAGTAATAATACAATCTATGCTTTAAAAATTTGTTTATTTGATACCTTTTACAAAAATCCAAAGATTGCCAGATTTAATTCTCGGTTCTGACATCTAGATTTCCCATAATATTTATTTTTTCCTCTAACAAACGAAAAATGTATCCACGCTACCGAGTGAACACACATCACATCTCTGTCTCTCTGGCATGAAAATCGACAGTGGTGCGAGAGTGATGTGAGATCAAGGTTTAAGCCTTTAGAAAAATCGGCTAAGTGCGAGTCGGACTCGCGCACGAAGGGTTCCATACCGTTATAAAGCAAAAATAGGTCAAAAATTATTGTGCTATAGGTAAAATAACAGACATGCTTGATTGACAAAAATAATGCATTACCGAATAATAGACACATTAGAATCCTCATTGTAACGGTCACAGACACTGCACATGAATAAAGTATACCCTATTATACACGGGAATAATATAATTATACACAGGTATAGTATACACTAATATACACACGACTACTTCATACAGTAGTTTTGAATTAACTGACAGTAAGGAGCGGCGCGCGCGCCGAGTTATGATGGTTCTAATGGTTATACGAATGATTAGGGTGCGAGTTTTAGGTCCAATTTCACCAACGTCTGTTAGTGTTAACAGTTTGTTAAATGTTATGTCTTCTCTTTCATTCATATGAAAAGCGAAAGAGGAAACGTGATACTAATTCGAGCATTAATTTTAACAGTCGTTGATGAAATTGGCCCCTAACTTCGTTCACATTCATTTTGATCTAATTGGAAACATTAAAGAGACAACGAATTGCACTCCGGGAGTGCCGCTAGAAGTGAAAATCTCAACATTAAGTTTAATTTTTTGACATTTTGAAAAGACAATAATTTCGCACTTCATAATCAAAATCACTTATTAGTATAAAAGTATACCATTTATATTTTAAATAATCGGCCAAGTGCGAGTCTGACTCGCGCACGGGCAAGGGTTCCGTACCGTTATAGAGAAAAAATAGGCCAAAAATGTTTTTTTTGGATGGGAGCCCCCCTTAATTTTTTATGTTATTTTAATATTATTATTAATTATTGAAGTACACATCTAAATAAGGCTTTTGTGAAAATTTCAAGTGCCTACCTGTTGCCATTATTGATATCGAACACGTTTGTTTTATGGGAAAAAAAATCACGTTTGTTGTATGGGAGCCCCCCTTAAATATTTAATTTATTTTATTTTTAGTATTTGTTGTTATAGCGGCAACACATATACACAATCTGTGAAAATTTCAGAAGTCTAGCTATAGCGGTTCTTGAGTTACAGCCTGGTGACAGACAGACGGACAGACGGACAGACATCGAAGTCTTAGTAATAGGGTCCAGTTTTTACCCTTTGGGTACGGAACCCTAAAAACGCTATTGTACACAAACATGACAATCTGGACAAGCGCAAGGGCACTACCTACCTTTTCTCGAAGTGTTTCGTCGTTTTTTTGAACCCTCATAGAGTTGGTTTCCGATGTACCAGATAGTTCATATTCTCAGAATATGATGTCAATAGTAGAATAATTAAACATAAAAAGTCTCAATTCAATAGCTGTAATACTTTAGATTTTATTGATATCTAAAATACACCGATTCATACTCTACACTCATACACTGACACACTGATGATCATTAAAATGTTTGGCTACTTCCTGAAGTGCTAGAAAGCTGAAATTTGGTATGTAATCCCAGTTTAGTATACAACCAACAAAAAATTCGTAAACTTGTAACTTTCGCCCCCATCCCCTAAAATGGGGGTGGAGGTTTATATTAGACTTTCACCAATTTTATGAATTAGGATATAAGAGTTTACACAGGATTGCAGACAGTAACTAAAAAACCCTTTAAATAAGTACAGTTTACAAGAACCAACTTACAAAAAGAACTGAAATCCCACCAAAAACATTTCTTGTAAAATGTTGCCGAGATGACTACATATTTACCCAGTGAAAAAGATATGAGATCTTATGTAGAGCCAAGCTTCTGAATCTACATGGCCTAACTCTACTGACCCTAACTTAAACAAATTCTACATATCAGTAAATATGTATGGCTCGGCTGTTTCGTTACTAACTTCAGATCAGAAACTAAATAATTGCATAACTTCCGCGACGGTAGCGAAACGGCGATGCCATACATATTTACTGGTATGTAGAATTTGTTTAAGTTAAGGTCAGAAGAGTTAGGTCGTGTGGATTCAGAAGCTTGGCTCTACATGAGATCTCATATCTTTTTCACAGGGAAACCTTATGTGGTCGACTCGGCAATATTTTACAAGAAATGTTTTTGGTGGGATTTATATTTCAAGGAAAGGTTATAATATGAAAAAAAAATAACTTTCTTTTAGGTGTGTAAAAGTTTTAGTGTATGATTTTGTTAAATATTATAATTAAGTTTATAAGTTAAAATATAACACGCAAATAAAAACTTTAGCATTATGTTTTTACGTTGAAAGAGGTTAATCAAAATCTTTTTTGGAAAAGCTTATTTTGGAACTTGAACAATATTTAAATTGTTTTACACCGAAAATGTAATTACGAACACAATTTGTATGCATCACAATAACCGCCGTTTTAATTATAGGCTCATACGCCTCGCTGGCTTCATATCGTCTTGTGTTTTAAAATTAACTTTTAAAGTTAATCTGCATTTAAATGTTTTTTAAATTAGGGTTCTTTTAATCGTGACATACGACGGTTGTTTGATAAGACATATATTGATAAGAAAGGGTACAATCTCTTTCTTGTATTATACTTTGATATATTTTAGGAACACACCCGTAGCAATAACGGGTGTGTTCCGAAATATGACACAGTATATAGGCGTAGGCTACGTAGGTGTGTAGTGTACTGTGTATGTCACACTTATCTCGGAAACTAAGATATCACGGTTTAGGACTTTTTGGTAGTGAAATTTCATTTTAGCAGCTTTTACGTAAATAAGCTGTACAAAAATACAGCATGAAGGTGAGACATGTTCAACACTCGAGGACGTGATATTTGGATATTATATAAGACGAAAAAAAAATATATAAAAAAATAATATCAATTTATCTCTGAATAAATGTAGGTTAAATAATTATTTACCCAACGCATGGACACCGCGCGCGGGAAGAGTAGCCGCGCGGTGTTGATGGCGCACGCCGCCGCGCCGCGCCGGCCACATAGCTTGCCTACTTGCCTAGCCGCGTAATTTGCTTAGTGTCCATGATTCATTTATTTAAAGGGAAATTTTCATCACACCTTAGTGTAGATTTTTCAGTTCATAACACAGTATAATAACAATAGACCATGTAATAACCTGATTGTGATAACTAGAAGTGATTACTGATAACTTGAAGTAGCATTTTTTTGAGTACTTGAATTTGTCAGGAATCAATTCTGAAAATTTTCAAACACACTTACTTATTTAATACACAAAAATTTTAAATTGCATTAACATTCTATAATAATATACAAAATATAATGTCCAAAATTGCTGTCGAATAAGTTCTTTAAATTATTCTAAGATTCAATCAATTTCGCCATTTTAGATTTGCTGGTCTGCGTGGAGTTTTATTTTAAGAACAAGCTAAGTTATTCTACTGTATAAAATTTATGTTGTGGTTTTAAACACAACTCGCGCCATTTTGCATGAATGGGCAATTCCCATTCAAAACGACATTTAAATTTATAAACCTTCCCCGATGAACTTAATAAAAATTTCACTGCGCTCTCTAATTTAAGTGGTAGTGAAATAAAATCGGTAGCGTTAGATCGTAACGATATATCGTAAGCGATTATCGATTATCAGTAAGAGAGAAATTAATAAAGAATTTTAAAACCCATTGAAATCCTTAATCCTGTGGCAGTTTTTCTGCCATCTAGGCAATGCAAGAGTCTTTATCCCTTTGATTTATTTATTTTTTTATTTATATTTTATTTATTTACAGTATATTGTACACAAAAACAATTAAGTATAAATTAGAAGAAAAATGATACAAGACAGGTACTGCTCTAAAAGGCACGTTAGTTTAAAACATCTTATTTTTTAAAGAAGAAAAGTTGCTGATAATTAGGTGTGTAGGTCGTATTCATTCTGCAAAGACGGAAAACGAAAAAAAAATCTCATCGTACTACCTTCAGTTTTCAAAACAACGCCCTATAATTTGTCGAATGTACTGTAATGAAAGGGGGCGGTCAAAATGATTTTAATGCTAAATGGTGATAGATATCATTCATAGCATTGTTGTGATCATAGTTATTATTATAATTATTGTTAAATGTTGCTATTGATACTATAAACATTATGAGCATGAGACTTTCGGAAGAGACGTTTCTTTAGTATATTCTTTTACTGTCTGACGAGTGACGACGAATGAAAAATAGTTTAGTATTGGTATTCCTACTGTACCTACTCCTGTTAATTTTATTCTGTCTGCTTAAGACGCTTGTTTTGTCTTAATTCTTAACTATATAGAATAATATACACGACATAACATTATACAACGGACTGTTTTGTTACTTATTGCGCTCATAAGTATCCATGAAGATGGTTATACGTATTGGGGATGTTCTGAAACATACATCAGTGCATTGACGTATATGACTTAGCGTGGGTTGCACCAACTTACTTTAACTCTTTAACTATAGGTCTACCAGAATCTGATGGCAATTTTTGACAGCAGATTTTCAAAAAATATCCTTGATCATTGGATAAATTTTTATATTTGCATGCTTAACACACATAATCAGCCGCTATAAGAAAAAAAAGGATCAAAATGTTTTATTCCAATTACCCCGGTATTGCTAGAGTCAATTTATTTTCTCACTTTTTGCCATCAGATTCTGGTAGACCTATATAACTTTAACTATAACTACAATGCAAGATGTCAAATCTTTGGTTAAAGTCAAAAATGGACGCCATATTTAACCATAATCATAGAGCTCGACAAGGCTTTAAATGAACGTGGCGAAAAAAGGAACTAACGCTGTCATCATACAAAAACGCCATTTTTGACAGTTCTCCTTTACCAGCAGCGCCCCCGCCCACGTTCATTTAAAGCCTTGTCGGACCAGCAACAGACATCTGTCAAATTCTGTAGTTAAAGTTAGCCTTAGCCATAACCATAACTTTGACCATAACTGTAACTTTAACCACGCCTCTGGTGCAACCCACCCTTAGTTAGGATCTCATTAAAATACGAAACACACCAGTACAATATTACTTCTCGTCGGATACAGTATGATGTCATGCACTGGTCAATACAATGGGTTTTATTTCGGAACCTACTTGTATTGTAATTCAACAGGTTTAATCACCCTTGTAAGATTACAGTGATTAAAATAGTTGAAAGTTTAAAGTGCAGTAATATTAATCTAGTATTCGGTAATCCGCAAATTTTAAGTGCGAAAAAGAATTAAGTGTGCCATTATAGGGACCGCTCAAAGTTGCAATTTGTCTTCATTAAAAGTACGTCGTCCGCATTTATCACTTCTTCGGCCATTACTGCTCCAATTACTAGCCAGGGGAGGACAACCATTGGTCACGAGATGGACACAGGTCACGTGATGAAAATTTGGCTATGAAGCGGCATCAAAAATTCTGTTTTTCGGGCAAATGACTTATATATAAAATTTAAAATCTATGGACAAACAGATGTAATAAAATGAATACGAACGTTTATAGGGGCATAATTATATTAGTATCTTTGCAATCATTTTTACCTACGATGGCCGTCACGTAAAAAATATCTTAGCTTCATATCAGCTTCTGGCTTACAAACGATTTTATGATCGTTAATTAATAATTAATCAAAATATATCGGCAAATTTGAAGGCAACATGCTCATTGAGCTAGTGAAATATTACGATAACTTAACTAAAATAATATAAGGGTGATTCAAATTATACTTTTTAAATGTCATAATATAACAAAACTATTCCTTATAGAATTTCGCAATTAAAAAAAAATCGATCCTTATTTTAATCAACGTAAAATTTTCTCGAACGCAGAACATACTTTTTACATTATTCCGAGCAATTTTCTCTCTAGAATATCCCACAATATTTTCATTTGCGCCAGGCGACAATGACAAACTGTAGTGTGAAACCTAATTATTTCAAAAAGGTTTCGGACCGCTGACTCTGCGGATATTTTAATTTTCCCTCGTCTTGAGGTAATGCGTGCTAAAATTCGTCGCTAATGTATCTATTATTACGCTATTAAGGACCATTTTTGCGTAACTAAGTTCGAAAAGTGATTACACTTTTGCGGAGACTTAACTGGACTTAAAATTGACTACTTATGGGATTCGTAATACATTTTAGCTTCATTTCATAAGCTTCGGCTGTTGAGAGCTTTGGAGCTTTAAACTTTTGTACATAGTACATACATAGCATACGATAAAAGTATGTCAGAAAAAATGGTAAAAGTAACAATAATCTCGTTTTACAATAATTTCATTTACATTCTACAGTGTAAAATTTACTAAGTATATAACACCTAAATTTTTCTGATTTACTTACAAAGTTATAAAAAGTATAAATAATAATTAAGAATTTACAAAACATTTCGAAATTTTCTGATATGATGTGGTGAGCGTATACTCTTTTTTTTTTTTTTATGAAATAAAGGGGGCAAACGAGCAAACGGGTCACCTGATGGAAAGCAACTTCCGTCGCCCATGGACACTCGCAGCATCAGAAGAGCTGCAAGTGCGTTGCCGGCCTTTTTAAGAGGTAATAGGGGAGGGTGGAGATGGGAAGAGAAGGGGATAGGGGAGGGTAGGGAAGGGAATAGGGTAAGGGATTGGGCCTCCGGTAAACTCACTCACTCGGCGAAACACAGCGCAAGCGCTGTTTCACGCCGGTTTTCTGTGAGAACGTGGTATTTCTCCGGTCGAACCGGCCCATTCGTGCCGAAGCATGGCTCTCCCACGTATGTTCTTTAAAAAATTTCAACAAAAAACTAGATCAAAATCGGCTTATTCGCTGAGAAGCTATGACGCCACGGATAAACATACACGCACCCACAGACATACAAATCAGACCACCTACTCTCTGTTTTTATCGGACGTTAAAATGGATCAACATAATAATAGATTGAAAGCTACTTGAAAGTAAATAATTTTATTAGTTTTATTTTTATAGTTTCCCCTCTCATTTTCATTAGTTCGAGTTCAATTTCGCCGAGCCAATAATTTCTAATCACATTTCCATCGCAATTCGCATATTAATTAATTTCTAGAAATTACCTCTGTCAAAGCACTTTTGATTCGATAATTGCCTACTATTTCGACGACTAATTTGTCTGTCTGTACATAATAAGTATAGTTTCCATTGGCTTCCTAATTTATATAGGGACATAAAGAATATTGTATGATATGAGTAATGAAAATGTTAAAGATTTTGCCTCATTTCAACTAAATATTCTGTTTTATAAAACTTTATGGCAATTTTTTATGGCCATCAAAAAGTTCATGTTTTTTTTTTCTGGAACAAAGAAATCTAGGAAAAGTTTTATTTTTATTAGAGACCATAAAATAACCTATCATTCTTCCATTTATAGCGTTAAAAAATTCCTGACAGATTAGATAAAGTAGTCAATATCCCCAGCCAAGACGTTGATGTGTGTATCAAAGATATGTATCTCTATTCTATGAAAAGTTAAAGAAAAAAAAGTCCTATACTTCACCAATTTATACATAAACTATCACATATTTTTAATATTAAAGTAGTTACCTAAATATATTATGTTGGAAATCGTTAAAAAAAAACAAACTTAAAAATAAGTAATCACACGTATTATTATACAAAATTAGTTACTTACTTTTTATTCAAAGTGTCTACAATCTACAATCTAAATTCTATACTATTTTCTATAAAACCGCGTAATTATCTAGCCAATATCGATATTATGTGGTTAGATGTGACGTCACAGTCTGGGCCGTGACGTCACAAGGGAGATTGGTCCTTCGAGACGCATTGTTCTAGGTGGAAATCAGTTTAGGGAAAGTGTGGACTCATTTTGTTAGCGTACCGGAAACCTACTTCGTAGAATTTTTATGGTGATATGATAATATACTGTCTACATTGAACTAAAGGGTTCCACACATTAACAGTCCGCCTGCAGGCTCTGATCGGCAGGCTGCCTGACAGATGACAGTCATTGACCGTCGATACAAAATCTACAAAATCGTCAGGGGAACTGTGAGTCTGTGATCTTTTCCGATTAACTGCCAGGCGGCGGCCTGCCGGCGAACTGTTAATGTGTGGGGCCCTTTAGGCTGGATTTATATGTGTCCGCCGGAACGCGCGGTTTGGCGGTCATATAAGCAATTGTAAGTAAATGACAGCGCGACCGCGCCGCTATTTAAGAGGGAACGCTAACACTGTTTTTCCATACAAACGTATTCCCCAATTTACTCCCTGGACAATGCGTCTAGACAGATGATTTTTTAAAACAATATTGGGATCTGTTAAAGCTATACCTCTACGTCCGATTTTTTCTAAACTTACCAATAAATAAAAAAAATATGACCCTTCAAAAATCGCAAAAAATGACTGCCCCGTACCCCGCCAATCCACCGACCATTAAAAAAAATTCGGAAGATCTCTAAGATAAAATAAAAACGTAGAGGCATAGACTTATTTTTCCTGAAGATATTTAAAAAAAAGTTTAATTACATAGGCTCTATTTTGAAGGAGGAATCAGAGGTCTACGTTACCTCGATTTACTGTATCTGTCTCTATCACAATACACGTGCCGGCGCAGGGTGATGCGTGATGGCAATAGTTTCTTCGTTTAAATTACTGCACCCGCGTTTCCTCTTAAATAATTCGTTACATACTATTGCTTATCATCTCGCGTTGTAGCGGCCAAACCGCTCGTTCGCGCGGACGCATGCTATAAATCGAGTCCAAGTGTTGCTGTTGAGCCTACATTTGTTTATCCCGTAGTAGCCGTACATTTTTCCATACATAGCCGTTCCATACATAGTGGCCGTATATTTTTCGAGACTGCAGTCGGCTGCCGTCGACAAACCTATCTAAAGTTGATCAAAAACGACTATAAATTGATCAAAACTCCAAATTGATATCGATTGTTGATCGGGACTGGATCAAAGCTATATGTTTCTATGTATTTCTATGCAAGTGTCGCTAGCTTCGTGTCGCTAGCTGCGCAGGGTATTTCATACAAATACATAGAAACAAGTAGTGTCGCGACGACACTTCGTCTGCTGTCGCTTAATGTAGCCGGCTTCCAACTTATACCTTAAAACAACATAATCAAGGCGTTTCAAAATATATTTTTACGTAGCTATCAGCCTCAAATCCCTCTGGCGGATTAAACTAACAACTTCGCTGAGCCCACCTGTCGGCAGGCACAATTTTTTCAAACGTATATTTACCCAAATTTTTGAAGTTTACCATGATTACTTTCTACGGTGGCTCTCAGATCTAAATTGGGCTTGGGCCTCTAATATGAGCTTTTAATACTTGTCCCGTTGAGCCATCCCGCCAATAAAATACTTGAAGAAGTTATCTTTAGTTCTTTGAGTTTCTATCATTGCAATTTTGTGCCTTCTCCTGCTTTGTTTAGGTTAGGGAAGAAAATTATTGCAATACTTCTCCTATGCTTCAATATTGCTAATGATTTAATATGTATCAAAATTGGAATAGCCCATCACAGCGGACGCGGCGGCAAGTCTGTCAGAACAATGTGTATCTTCTTTTGTAGTTTTAAAATTTATCGCATCGCCTTGTCACGTAGCAATGTGAACTAACCCTTATTGCCATCACTCATCGATGTTACAATCCCATTCGCTTTTGTTTTATAACTTTGTCGTGGAAATTGCGACAGTCAACTTCGTTCGCCTCTTGCATAAAATATCAGAAGCATTTTCACTATTTGTCGAAATTAACAAGTCACAAAAGTTTATGTTTTATATTAATAGTTAGATTAGAACATAAAATTTTCAGCTTAACAAGTTAGCAAAAGCGACCGACACTGTTAATTACAAAGTTTGGATAAGATTAAACACGAAAACTATTCAGGTTGGAGTTAGTGATGTAAGAGACCCTTTACAATGGTGTGATGCACTGTTTTGTATGTGCTAGCCAGTTCACACGGCGCGTTGCGTCGACGCAGCACTGCCGTTTGACGCATAGCCGGTCACACAGGCGCTGCGTCATCCCAGCGTTATTACGAAGCAGTCTTAACGTCAACACCCCTTCCCGCTTCGTCTCGGGGTCTGCTGTCCGTCATGTGTGCGTTGCGCGCTGCTGTCACGACGCAGCGCGCCGTGTGAACACCTTGGTTATTTGTATGCAAATAACGCAACGGCAGCGCTGCGTCGACGCAACGCTGACAGCAACAACTATTTATTGCTTTAAAACATTGCTTATGCAGAATATCGATTAAAAAAAAACTATGCCTTCGCAGTCCAGTGGCTTAGAGCGTGGCTCGTGAGTCGTGACTCGGTGGTCATAGATTTGATTCTAGTGTTAGACAAACGTTCTTTCCAATAAGTTTAGGACAACACAGGCTGATAAGTGATCAGCCTGATTGTCTCACAAGTAAGATAATCCGTGCGTCGGATGGGCATGTAAAAAGTCAGTCCTGGGTGTGATCTCTCGCCAGTCGTGTCGGTCATTTATCCCACAGGGCTTTAGTTATCTCTCTTATAATATTACTAGATGACGCCCGCAACTCCGTTGCGCCAAAACTCGTGTATCGCGCGGGAACCGTACATTTTTCCGGGACAAAAAGCATCCTATGTCCTTTCCCGGGACTCAAAGGATCTCCATGCCGAATTTCAGCAAAATCGGTTCAGCGGTTTGGGCGTGAAGAGGTAACAGACAGACAGACAGACAGACAGACAGACAGACAGACAGACAGACAGACAGAAAGACAGATAGACAGACAGACAGACACACTTTCGCATTTATAATATTGGATTGGATTGTATGGATATAAGTTATAACACTCGAGCTTCGCGCACTGCGCACACATTTGAAAAATAAAATCACTTCTGTGTAGCTGGCCTAAGCGCGGCGGATGTTTTTTGGATTAGATGGGATTGACTATTTTGGATTAGATGGTGATGATGATTTTCCACGTGTTCTCGAAGTACAATATGTAAAACCCGCCATGTTCTTTTGTTACTTATTCAAAGAAATGTGTCCAATTTTAGCCGGGCAGAGACTAAAACGACGGCAAAATAAAATATTCCGTATTTGTTACTTATTCGTCGGGGTAGGCATAATCAAGGGACTAAATTATTTCTTTCACAAAATAATAGTACGGCTCCTTGTCCTAACAAAAATCAATTTTATGGTACCATCCTGAAGAAAGCATGAAACTTGGCATGAATGTAGCTGTCATGTATGTGCTTCAATGTAGATATGGAAGCACGTCCAGAAATAATGTTTTCCCCCCCCCCCCCCCTCCCCCCCTTTTTATCTCCCTCATTCCGGTTTTTTGAATTTTCTACGAAAACGATAAGACTGAGGAGTTTACTCTTCAGAGAACAAATTATCGTCGATAAATTACAAAAATATAAATATAATTCATAATCACCACTCTTGTCGTTTTCCTATAAATGGAGCAAGAAAAAAAAAGTTAGCCTGTTTTTACAATTTCATAATACGTTAGTGTCTGTAAACAGAAATATATTAATCTTACCACTATATAATGTAGTATCGTTTTGTAGGTAATTTATCGACGATGATTTGTTCTCTGAAGAGTAAACTCCTCAGTCTTATCGTTTTCGTAGAAAATTCGAAAAACCGGAATGAGGGAAAAAAGGGGGGGGGGGGGGAGGAGGGGGGGAAAATATTATTTCTGGACGTGCTTCCATATCTACATTGAAGCACATACATGACAGCTACATTCATGCCAAGTTTCATGCTTTCTTCAGGATGGGACCGTATTTTAAGTTAAGGACTCCTACTATAAATCCTCGACGACGAATACGTTTGTGGCTCAGAGGTTGAGCGCGTGGTAGGTCAAGGTTCGAATCCCGCCGACGGAACTAAAAGTTTTCAATGTTCCTGGGTCATAGAATGGAACCAGAATGGAATGGAATGGGATTTTTAAACTTTCTAATTTTCCACGTAATTTTTGATTGTTTTCGCCCCGTAACAACCATTCTAAGATATTGGCAAACACAACCAAAAAAAAATTGCGAAATCGGTTCAGCCGTTCTCGAGATTAGAGCTCACACACAGCGATTCATTTTTAAGCTATTGAATAGCTTTAATCGCGGGCTTTGAGCGTGGCGACCGAATCAAAATTTCTGTAACGATAATAAACCTAACACTAGTCTAACGTAGTTCCAGTACGGCATACTTCGGCACGGTGTTTGTGTGCGTGCGACTAGACGTATGCGTGTAGACTAGCTGCTAACTGCAATAGCTTTACCGCGGCAGTCCCCGAGCGCCACATGTATTTTTTATGTTACAGATATTCGCAGCACTGTGATATAATGATGAACTCCGAAGTCTATCGACACAAATAATTCCTTTTAAATGAAGTATGAGGCAAACATCGCAGAACTCTTTTGTAAGCGGGAGGCATGTGCCTTTGTGAAATTTCATCAGTTCGCGGCCCGCCTGTTGTTTGCTTCTTAAGATTCACGGCCCGTAACATTGTTGAGGCTACAAAGAGATTTTAGCGGTAGAGCACACTGTAGGCGGAATATTTTGTGTCACTTTTTAAGTGAAGAGTTCTTTCATCGTTGTTATTTTAGGCTCGATTTATATTATATGCGCCCGCCCGAATGAGGGTTGTATGGCGCTATGCCGTCAGGTCTATAGTGTCAATTGTCGTGTCAAACAGCTGTCATATGTTACGAATCACGAAATATCTTCCACATGTCACGATATGCTGCTGTCTTATGTCTGTCTGACGCGACATTTGACACGATAGACTTGACGGCTACATAGCGCCATACAACCCTCATTGCTTGTGATCTCGAGGTGTAGCGGTCAAAACGCTCGTTCGCGCGGACGCATACAATATCCAGCCTTACGCACTTTTAAGTTGGGTTATGGAACACGTGATATGATCGAGAATTCGTAGGTAGATTAGGCCGCCGGCGCAGCATAGGAGAGGAAGTATGTATTGAAACAAGACGAGACAAGATACCAAATTGATATGTCAAGCATGGCCTGTTTACATTATTCAAATCTGGAATCACAAAATTCAAGTGCATTCCAGCACCCGTTTACATTATTCCAGTATACAGGGTGCAATTAAACCTTCCTGCCAAATTTTTTCCAGGGCTTAGGTTATCATTAGGAGAGTCCATTTAACCAAAAAAAAAATTGGGTGTTATTTTTTTTCAATGACATATTTTATCCCATTTAAAATCGTTGCAGAACGGTCACTCGCGGCGCGGGGGAATGAGAGGGGGTGACGCCGGGATGAGGCGCGCGCGCAGGGGCACGTCACACGCGGCCGACGCATCGTGTCCATTTATTGTAGTGTTTTTTGGGATAACTTTCGGAAACTATTTCTCAATAATTTAGTACTGAGTGACTATAAAAGAAAAAATACGTGTATATTTATTTTTAACAAGGATCAATATATCAAAATTTGGCAGGAAGGTTTAATTGCACTCTGTATATATGGAATAACATAAACCGGCCACTACGCTATATGCAGAGTAGACAGAACTATGGAGTACCTCGACTTCAAGCAAACGGGCGAATATACGCGAGTTGGGCGCGACTGTCACTTTCAACATGTTTCACAATGCTGAGTAACGCATTTGTACTGCGCGCGCCGGCCGATATGACATACTACGTCAAACGTATAGAGATCTCTTCTCAGTCGGCCTACTCGTTAGTTCTCTTTACTCTGCTATATGCCGTTTCAAGTTTGTTATATATTTATATACAGGGTGCAATTAAACCTTCCTGCCAATTTTTTTCCAGGGCTTAGGTATCATTAGGAGAGTCCATTTAACCAAAAAAAAAATTGGGTGTTTTTGTGTTATTTTTTTGCAATGACATATTTTATCCCATTTAAAATTGTTGCAGAACGGTCACTCGCGGCGCGGGGGAATGAGAGGGGGTGACGCGGGGATGAGGCGCGCGCGCGGGGGCACGTCACGCGCGGCCGACGCATCGTGTCCATTAATTGTAGTGTTTTTTAGGATAACTTTCGGTAGCTATAAATTCTCAATAATTTAGTACTAAGTGACTATAAAAGAAAAAATACGTGTATTTTTATTTTTAAAAAGGATCAGTATATCAAAATTTGGCAGGAAGGTTTAATTGCACCCTGTATAATAAGGCTTTAAAATAAATTCAACCTTTACTATTATATTCATTTTCACAATTTCTTCAAATTACTAGACATTGTTAACTAAACTAAGACACTAATAAGATTAGATTTTGATTGACTTAATAGGTATTAAAGTGTTAACTGTTAACTCATAATTACTGTAAAGTAACAAGAATAAGATTTGTTTAATCTCCTTAGTCAAACTAAAATGCTTTACAGACAGAATTTTTGAATATAGAATTAGCTTAGTGCCAGCCAGTATTATAATATTGTAAAGGTTTTAAGATAGAAACAAAATATGTAAATCAGATATTTAGATGTAATACTTACATAATGTAATACTTTAGACCGTGTAAAACTAAAAGGTCGCTGGAAAAAATGAAAGGGGAAGGCGCAATTTTTAATTTAAGGTCTCTTTGGTTGAGCTATTGTTGGATCGGTGACTATAGTCAAAATGGATTAAGATGGTACAAGCGGTCATTGATCTTTGCATTCTAGGAGCGATGAGAGAAATGCTAGCACTGTATTCTCTTAACTTAAAAACAAAAATTTACCTCCTATAAAGACACAGACTAATAGAGATTCATCAGAAAACCTTTTGGTAGCTCTTACAATGATTATCTCCTACTTTTTATGAGTTCAAAGCAATTTATGTATTGCATACTGAATTCTAAGCGAGTATGCAATATGCGATATCTCCCTTAGACCAGAAACATCTAAGTTACTTAAATGTCAATCACAGCTTGTATAGTCTGTATAGATAACATTAATATAATAATCCCCGCGTTCCATTTAGCGTTAAAAATTATCAAAATGCTCAAAATGCCTCCTATTTTGAGCGTTTTGATCGTTTTTAACGCTAAATGGAACGCGGGGAATATGACGAGTTTTATGACAGGGGGTTGGCATTACGAGAATAGACGAATCATGGTTGGTAAAAAGCGAGTAGACAGTAACACGCTATTGGTAAGCCTCAATGTTACTAACTCCTTCTATGTTACTAACGTAACTAGATTGGCAGTTTACGGCAGCAACGCGTTGCCACTTCGAAGATGCCTGCAGGCCACTGACCTCCATTATACAAGTACGCTGGACTAATGATACCCTTTGAAATGACAGCTATTTTTTGTGCCTATTTGAAGCGGAATCAGCTCCCCCAATGTGAGTGATAGGAACTAAATTTGACGTAAAAATGACGTTTGAAAGTCGCCATATTGGCGCTGATAGCAGTAGTGGGAGTATTTAAAACTAATACTAGTGATGACATCCAATAACGATTAAGCGGCCATTTGCAAGTTACGTCAAATTTAGTTCTCTTCCCTCTTACTAGGGCGCTGATTCCGCTTCAAATAGGCACAAAAAAAAGTGAGTATCATAGGTCCAGCGTACTTGTATAATGGAGGTCAGTGCTGCAGGCATATCTGACTTACATAATGACATAATGCCATAATGACTTGACATCGTCTTTTGAACTATCAAGTGGTTACGCATTTCTGAGAATCGTTAGTCTAGTATTTTAGAAACTCATTGGTAAACCTATCAACCCTAAGCGATCTTAAACTTGTGCGCAGTCTTTATAAATAATTTTAACCGAAAACCGATTGAGAAGCGAATGTCAAATCCATAACTACATTTAAAATTTAACGTCAATAAGCCGAATATTTCATTAAAATTTTTCATCAGGTTTTATTAATTTTATTTCAATATTATGAAAGCCGCAATATTTAATGTATTTCAATATAATGGTTGATTCCGAGTAACGTATTTAAACTATTACTGACATTATTTTAATAATTCTATTCAATTTATGGATAATACGTTAAAACATGAAGGGGAACATTTTATTACATTTTACCATTAGCTCTGGTATCCATAGTGATATAATTATTGAATGCGAAAGTGTATCTAAATGTCAGTTACCACTTCACATTTTGCTTGAATTTAGTATGGAGATACTTTGAGTCCCGGGAAAGGACATAGCGACTTCCAAAAAGGAGGAGGTTATATGTTCGGCTGTGGATATTTTTTTTTATTTTTTTTTTTTATTTTTATTTTTTTTTGTATGTTCAACGATTACTCCGCCGTTTGTGAACCAATTTTCAAAATTTTTGTTTTGTTCTATTAGGTTTCCCTCCAATTTGGTCCCATTTTCACAAAAGTGGTGATCTGATGATGGGATCCATGAGTAATCGAGGGAACTCCTCAAAATTTATATGAAAACATATGGTGATTTTGGTTTTATGAGAAGTATCCTAAGCATATGCTACCAAAACGCAAGATTTTGCACCAAGGTATACTATGGTTCCGAAGATACTAAGAGAACTCCGGATTCCTTATAGATACAAGTTTGGGGGTTTAGGCGCTGTTTTAAGAACTGAAAGCATATGCTACTATGCAAATTACATTCATCATCATCATCATCATCATCATTACCACGTCAGGGTCACCAGTGTCACATGGTTGTATATGGATACAATATGCCCCCACAACACCATAATTATATCATCACGTTATGTCCTTATAATAATTGGTGGTACTTTTCATAGCGATTTTAATAAATATATAATGTTGTTTCAAAATAAATGATTCAAGTTCTAAGCGACTTATGTACCACAAAATTGAACATAACAAAATCAACCTTAACTCCAGAGCGTAAGGCACACATTTAACATTACTTTTGAGATTCGAAAGAAAAAAGAGAAGTAAGTTGCTTCGATAGGTACTACACTAGTTTAACTATTAACCCATCAAGCCCAAGCGGCACCCGGCTGCCGCATAACAATTAAAAATCTATTGTGTCTGCGATTCCCACGATCGAGGTTATAAATTGAACCCTTAGTACGAAAATACTTACATAGGAAAACAATCTACATCGTAATAGGAATAAGATACACAATCGCATTGAGTGTGACTCTTAACAAATTGTAATAAGATACGTAGAATATACCTACGCGATGGTTTACTAGGTAACTAAAAAGAGTGAAATTATTATTTTTAACAAAAAATTAAAACCGACTTCCAAGGTAAAAACAATAATAAAATCCTTATAATATGAACTAAAAAGTATTAAATAATGTTTCCTATCTAATAGTGCCTTTTTCCGAATTCGGCTAAACCTCAACTATTTCTGTACTCAATCTTCATAATTTTGGAGTCGGTGCCAGTTCCAAAAGTTTCAAAGAACTGAAGATTCAGCTATATCTGGTACCGACTTCAAAATGATGAAGATTGAGTACAGAAATAGTTGAGGTTTAGCCGAATTCGGAAAAAGGCACTATTAGATAGGAAACATTATTTAATACTTTTTAGTTCATATTATAAGGATTTTTTAATTGTTTTTACCTTGGAAGTCGGTTTTAATTTTTTGTTAAAAATAATATCAAGGAGGAATGTATGGTTTTTGGCGCAAAGGAGTTGTGGGCGTAATTTAGTAAAATTTATTTATTTGAAACGCCTTATACATAATAATATGTGTTAATCCAGTACCTAATCTACTAACATAGCAAATATTATTATCAAAATCTGTTAAGGGTTTGCGTGAAAAAGTTACAAACGCTTGTTTTGATACAATTGCGTGTTAATTTTTTGCAGGCGCTGCAAGATTTATGTCACCGGAAAATTCCTCAATTTTTACTCGATTACGACGAAGCCAAAAGAATGGGTAATGAATTAATGATTTTAGCAGTCTATGTATGTGGCCTCGTAGTGGCTAAACTAGTGAAAAATTTAACATAATATAAGGTATCAATATTATTAATGTTGCCGCGTGTAACGTATCGTAGGTTATTGTTTTCAATATTTTTTTTACGTAGTCGGGTTAAAGTTTTATAAACTCATTCCTTTTCAAAGTTGCTAGCGTGTGTTGGGCCTAGGCATAAGTATTACATATTATGTATGTAGTATAACAAGTAACTGACTAACCCCGAGCTATGAGGAATTGTCATTTTATTTTCAAATAGACTTCCGCTGACCTCATATCCAATATGAATTAAGCAATAGTTGTCGTTAAGGCCAGGTAGTCCCTAAAATTAGCAGGTCGATGTCTGTCAGTACGAATATCGACGTAATGCACATTAAAATAACATTCATAATATCAGCGCGCCTTGTACAGTGGCGGTTACGACGCTCGCCGCGTCCTTGATTTTTTTTAAAATGAAATAAGGGTGCAAACGAGCAAAGGGGTCACCTGATGGAAAGCAACTTCCGTCGCCCATGGACACTCGCAGCATCAGGAGAGCTGCAGGTGCGTAGGTAATAGGGAAGGGAATAGGGGAGGGTAGGGAAGGAAATAGGGGAGGGTAGAGAAGGGAAAAGGGTAGGGGATTGGGTCGAGCCAGCCCATTTGTGCCGAAGCATGGCTCTCCCACGTCAAGATATACGTTGATAGGGCGAAATAGGAGAAAATTATACTTTTCACTTAGATAAAGACCAAAATGAAAATGTTACTAGGAGCTTTTCGTAAATATGATTTTTGAAAGTAAAACTATCATAAGCTTCATGAAAAATAAGAAAAATATCACAAAATATTCGAATTTAGCCTCCTCTTCGGAGTTATTTTTGATCGAGTGAAGTTTTCAATATATATATTTCGAACCACAAATTGTCAAAGTACATTCAGTAAACAACAATGTGTATTTTTTATGGCTTTTAAGTCACTATTTGTTTGTTTATTATTGATTCAAAGTCATGTAAATTAGGGACTACCTGGCCTTAAATCCTTACGGCCGCACTCAGAGACATTTAAAATGATGATTAAAATTGAATTTAATAAAGAGTTTGACAGATCATTAATATAATATGGGGTCTATTTAGAAATCTTCATATTACAGTTAAGTAATTAATATTCGTCCCTAAGTACGGCAGATAATTAATTATCAAATGTAAAACGTAGCAAAAGCTGTTGAGATCGAGCTGATTCAATTCTCGTTTCGATTCTGATTCTGTCGGGAGTGAGGCAGCTGGTTTCCTCAACCTTTTAATATTTCTTTATTTAATCCTTCATTACATCTACACTTTGGACTTTGGCTTAGAAATTGGCCCTGCCCTACTCGGTCGTGGATTCGACCCCCGAATTGGAAAATTAATGCTGTTTCTAAGTTTAGTTTTCGCAATGCACGCTGTTCAAGTAGTTGTCTGATAAGAAACATGATCCATGCGTTGGATTATAAATAAGAAGAAAGTGTGCTTACATTTGGGCACTATAAAATATTAAATAACTTCTGCTTAGCAGGCCTCGTTTCAATGAAACCGGGTACCGTCACCGAAACTGGGATTATTTAACAAACGTACAGGTGCATTGTGTAAGCTCTAAGTAGTAGTGGAACGTAATTCGGAGAATCGATTCGATGTCGGGAATCGGATGCTGTGGAATTATTTCCGTGATTTGGTTAGGATAAGTACATAGTAGTGTGTAGTTATCCTTAGATCTAAGAAACTGTAGGTTTAAAAAATATTAAAATCAAATAAAACTCAACACAACATTAATACGACTGTCTATACCTATGCCTATATTTGTGTTTATTTGCCTGTAGCGGCAAGGATAAAGGGAAGTTTTCATTAAAAAAAAATGTACGGTTGCATATCAATGACCGAAGTTGCTGACAAAATATAGTCAATTTTATTATAATTCAAAGCCTTAAAATCTTTCAAACCGTACGAAAATAGCATTTTCTTCATATACAGGGTGTAACAAAACTAAGTGATAATATTTTAGGGTGTGTACGTGTTCCTCGTAGAGAGTTCACTGTGAAAGTAGCAGCGCTGAAAGACCAATATTTTTTTCACTTTTGTATGGAGAAACTCGTGACGCTGGGGCGCTTGCCCATACAAAAGTGAAAAAAAATTGGTCTTTCAGCGCTGCTACTTTCACATTAAACTCTCTACAAGGAACACATACACACCCTAAAGTATACTTAGTTTTGTTACATCCTGTATACTAAATACTAGTATCTGCGAAATGAAATTACGAAAAAAATGAAAAATATTTCGTGTGCAGTAAAAATTTTTCATTTCGCAGCGTAATTCCCTTCCCAGTATCACGCCAATATGCAAATACTTATAACAGGAGCCATTTTTATGCAAGCTATAAAGTAAGCTATTTAATATGCCACTTGTGCTGTTACCGCTACCTATCCGGACGTCCGATTTGGATGTCCTATAATCTATACTATAATATTATAAAGCGGAAGAGTTTGTTAGTTTGTTTGTTTGTTTGCGCTAATCTCAGGAACTACTGGTCCGATTTGAAAAATTATTTCAGTGTTAGATAGTCCATTTATCGAGGAAGGCTATAGGCTATATTTTATCACGCTAAGACTAATAGGAGCGAAGAAATAGAGGAAAATGTGGAAAAAACGGGGGGAAATTATGTGAAAGGGCTTATTTGAACGCGCTAATCTCAGGAACTACTGGTCCGATTTGAAAAATTCTTTCAGTGTTAGATAGCCCATTTATCTAGAAAGACTATAGGCTATATTTTATCACGCTAAGACTAATAGGAGCGAAGAAATAGAAGAAAATGTGGATAAAACGGGGGAAATTATTTGAAAGGGCTTATCTCACGAACTACTAGAGCAATTTTTCTGTTATTTGGGTCAGATAAGAAGTAGACCACGTGAAGGATCATAGGCTATTTTTGTAGACTGATTTGTCTGTGAAATATCTAATTTACGCGGGCGAAGCCGCGCGAAACGTCTAGTCTTATAAATATATACGAAAGGGTGTCTGTCTGTCTGTTACCTCTTCACGCTCCAAACAAACGCTGAACCAATTTTGCTATGGTACGGAGATACTTTTCGGGAAAGGACATAGGATACTTTTTATCCAGGAAAAATGTACGGTTACGGAGTTGCGGGCGTCGTATAGCATTTTATAAATATTAGTTAGTAACTTGATTAGGAACTAAAAACTTACATTTACAAGATGGCGGCGTTAGCTATTTGGGCATGCATCAAAAAAGCCTTGTAGCACTGTCACATCCCGTTTTTTGTTTTCGAGCTTTGCCATCGTAATTTAGGCAAGGCTGAGGCTTAAGTTTTTCGAAATGTCAACCTACTTCATAACATAACTTGGCGTCCATTACGCCATTTTTAAACCTAAGTTCTCAAAGAGCTCCGTACGGCATCTGATAAAATTTAAATTCAGTCCCCAATCTCGCACTCGATTGTCAAAGACTTACCCCTAAGCTGCTTACTAGAATAAGGAGATTTCGCCTGCCGCTCGTCCGGATCCGTCCGTTGCAACTTTGTACACTTAAATTTTAAATATCATCGCGTATTGACGATTATCGTCACAATTTTAGTTAGGAACATGGTTTTGAAAGCTTAATGAGGGTTTTTGATATTCTATTTGTCACCAGGTGCCGCTATGTAGCCTTAAGGTCTATCGTGTCAAATTGGCATACTATCGTGACACATGACACCTATATCGTGACATATGACAGCAGATTGACACCATAGACCCTAAGGCTACATCCGATTGGAATCAGTAGAAAATACATTAACACGTTCGCTTTTTTCCGAATGAAAATTCGGAAAAAAGCGAACGTGTTAAGGTATTTTCTTGAAACGTACGAAACGTTTCAAGCGCAAGCCGACCCGTTTCCGCGTGAAAAACGAATGTTTGCACAAGTCTCACGGAATTCCAAATTAGAGAATCAAATACGGAAAACGTGCGTATGCGACCACCCTCATGGTTGTAATCAAAATCACTAACTTTATTAAACAGGCTTGGGCTTCTAAAGAAGCATCTACGTCAACGAAAATTCAGCATAGGCGATACACAAAAATCCATAGATAAAAATGCTCTGCCACATTTATGCCGCAATTTCTGGGTAAATTCCGTACAAAAACCAAAAGAATACTTTTAATTACGCAAAGAATTTGTGGAACTTGAGATTTTATTTGGGAATATAAATATTCGCTTCGGGCATTGCTGGCACGACCCTTATGGTGAAGACTTAAAGGTGATTTTTAGAGGTTTCGAGGTAGAATAATTCGGAATGTTGTACAATAGACTTCGATAGAAGTGGGATTCTGTGGCTGTCGATGAGACGGATGCTTTTAATTATCCGGTCTTGATCGTCAAGAAAAAAATCTCTTTCCCTCATCCGTTCTGTTTCGAAGAATTTCGCTCCTCTAATTGGCCAATTTTTTGCTCGCACACGCCTATGATGCCTTTGAAGTTTTTCAAGTTATGTTTCAAAAGGTTGGTAATGACCGGATTGATTCAATATCTTACAATATCAACAGTAATATTATAAATGCTAAAACGTGTGACTGTCTGTTACGTCTTTCACGCCGAAGCCGCAGAACCGATTTTTTAGGGTTCCGTACCCAAAGGGTAAAAACGGTACCCTATTACTAAGACTTCGTTGTCTGTCCGTCTGTCTGTAGACTTTTGAAAATTTCACAGATTGTGAATATATGCCGCTATAGTAACAAATACTAAAAATAAAATAAATTAAATATTTAAGGGGGGCTTCCATACAACAAACGTGATTTTTTTTGGTATTTTTTGCTCTTAATCAATAACGGCAACACATAGGCAATTGAAATGTTCTCAAAATACTCAATTGTATTTGTACTTTAATAATTAATTATAAAATTTAAATAAATTAAATAATCGAGGGGGGCTCCCATACAAAAAATTCAATTTTTAGCCTATTTTTGCTCTGTAGTGGTACGGAACCCTTCGTGCGCGAGTACAACTCGCACTTGGCCGATTTTTTTTGCTCTATAACGGTACGGGTACGGAACCCTTCGTGCGCGAGTCCGACTCGCACTTGGCCGATTTTCTGAATATTGGTTTGGAGATACTTTGAATCCCGAGAAAGGACATAGGATACTTTTCATCCCTGAAAAAAATACGATTTCCGCGCGATAACCGAATTTTGGCACAAGGGAGTTGCAGGCGTCATCTAGTATAGAATTAATATAAAAAAATATAAGAGATGCTACTTTAGGGAGTCTATAATATGTCCACTGTATAAAGTTTAGTATAAAAATAGCAGCGATGAAAGTTACTTTTGGCTTCTATGTTTCTATGACAAATGCCTCAACGTCATGAATTTTTAACATACAATAAAAAAGTACCTATATCAGCGTTGCTACTATCACAGTAAACTCTATAGGGACTCATAATATACACCTAAAATAAGTAATATTCTATTTAGTAGTAGTCTAGTTTTGTACAGCCAGTATTTTAAAAGCAAGTTGTTTTAATTACGTACTATTTTAACTTAAAGACACAACAGACTAGTAGCTTGCGTTTCAAACTCTTATTTTTATACGTGACTGAAAATATTAATTCATTATAATGTTAAAATATTGTACTCCATCATAAATAAATTACAGTAAAACGATTGTATAAAGAGGGGAAGTAAGTTATCTTCATACAAACGCACCGCGCGCGGCTTGTATGTGTGCACCATAGTATCTATGCGTCGCCGCACGCACACTTAACAAAATCTCAACACGTTTCTCAGTGCGCCAGTTGGGACTAACACTGCACGAGGTTCGCGCGTCACGGCTTTTCGGCACCGCTAAGTGAATCAAAAATGTCTGATAATCACAGGAGAAACTATTGCTGTGTATTTGGGTGTCTTATTAATTCATCAATTCCAGAATTGCCGCCGCCGCCGGTCGGTTTATTTTATCTTTTTTAGGGTTCTGTACCCAAAGGGTAAAAACGGGACCCTATTACTGAGACTTCGATGTCTCTCCATCTGTCTGTCCGTCTGTCTGTCCGTCAGGCTGTAACTCAAGAACCGCTATAGCTAGACTTCTGAAATTTTCACAGATTATGTATTTATGGTGCCGCTATAACAACAAATACTAAAAACAAAATAAAGTTAAGGGGGCTTCCATACAACAAACGTTATTTTGTTGGTCTTTTTGGCTCGTAATCCATAATGGCAATATGTAGACACTTGAAATTTTCACAAAATCCTTAATTATGTGAGTATTTAATGATACAATTAAAATAAAATAAATAATTAAGGGGGGGGGGGGGGTACCATACAAAAAAACAGAATTTTTCCCTATTTTCGCTCTATAATAGTACGGAACCCTTCGTGCCCGAATCCGACTCGCACTTGGCCATTTTTTATATAAATAATGCTGCTCTGTATCTTGAATATATTTATATATTTGATAGGAAAACCATTGTTGAACTTTATTGACTAATAAGAGATGTGTTATATTGCTAAAATTGACAACCCTTAGACTAGGCAATTAAATCGTGGATTGGGCCGGAGATAACCTACTTTATTTATACTATGGTAAAACGAATATGGATTATTGAAACCCGAATTCGGATTAAAATGTACACGGTGTTTCTTTAAATTTATCCGTAAACGAAAATCTGGCTCAAATGGAAACTTAATCCATAAAGCAGGACCATTAAAAATACCAAATTATATATTCCGGTAAAAGACTGGACGTAGCGCCGAACGAGTTGAAAATAAGTGAGAGAGTATTTATTTATGAATTACTAAAGGCAAGTGATATTTGTGTGTTAAATTGTCTACAGTACGAATGCCCCATTGGGGCCAAACATTGGTGATCGATTTCAGCATACCAAAAATGGTGATCACTTCTCCGTAAAATTTAACTAATTAGAAATAAACTATAACTGGACTTTATTTTGCATGTGCTAAAAATTGATAATGCTTTTTCAGTTTGCGTATTTTGCAAATGGTTGCAGGATGTCACAATGGCGCGAAAGGCAGCATGTGTATGCAGAACCTGTAAGGCAACATTCAAGTCATGATAATAGGCCCTTAAAATATTCGCTCCTGGAGCGAAAGTTTTTAATGCATCATAATATTCTATGGCTTGTATATGAAATCGAAGGCTTTTAGCAACAGACAACAAATTATATAAGTTCAAGTAAGAAATCTAGCCTATCCTTACTTTCGCAATCTATCTATCCTTCTATAACGGTGACATCTCTTTACTAGCTTATTTATTTTTAATTAATTTTAAATATCTGAGCGACAGAGCTCGATAGCACTTATTTCCTTTTAAAAAGTCCATTTTACTCAGTCAAATGGCGCATTTATTTTGGTCAAAACCCAATTTTATACAGTTGAGACGTTGCCAAATAAATAATAATTAATGATCAAACTATTATTACAATGGGAGAAAAATAGTTAAGTAGTAAGGTATGGGATGTACCACACATTCTTACCACATCAGTCAGCAAACCATATTATCTAAATAATATATCCGTCTAAAGTCTAAACAGTTATCTATACATATTATAGTATTGACATCGTTGATTATAATAAAATCGTAGGAAAGTCAATTATGCACATTGAATATTTTTGAAAAACAATACTTGGGACGTGATCTACAATCGACGACGACCGACGTTTGACGACCTCTGTGGCTCAATTGGTTGAGTGTGTGGCAACTCAAGCCGGGGGTCGCGGGTTCGAATCCCGCCGACGGAACAAAAAGTTTTCAATGTTCCCGGGTCTGGATGTGTATTAAATGTGTATGAAATAATAAAAATCTTTAATATATGTATAGTATAAAAGTATTAAACATATTTCCGTTGTCTGGTACCTGTAACACAAGTCCTTCAGGTACTTAGCACGGGGCCAGACTGACGTGGTGTGAAGCGTCCATAGACATTATTAGACATTAATCGATATGGAAGCCAAAAATATAGTTTTTGGAATTTTTGTCTGTTTGTCTGTATGTATGTCCGGGATAAACTCAGAAAGTACTGAATGGATTTACTTCAAATTTTGCACGAATATTACTTAGAGGTCGGGTCAACACATAGGCTGTATATTATAACGATATCACCTAGTGTGGGGGGAGGGGCTCAAGTTTCGATATTTTTAGTTTCTTGTTCATATCGCTAAAACCGTGCGTTGTAGAGAAAAAATGTCCTGTAAATAATGAAAGCTCATAAAATTTCCTACAAATTTGTCTTTTACACTTTGTATCTATCTTCACTCCTTGCCTTGCTATGAGCTTTTATCTATCTTATCTGTACAGATTTCGAGTGTTGTTTGATTAATATGCGGGGAGCTTTGGCACCGGTAATTTTTGGGGGGGCTACGCCCCCCCCCCTAACCCCCTTCTCCTGAAAATTTTGCTTAAAACAAAACGGCGTCGCGGCGTTATATTTCTCCTTTTTTAAGAACAAAGTGAAAAACTAAACTAAACATACGGTTTCCCCCCCCCCCTCATGAAACTGTTGCTTATAACGAAATGATGTCGTGGCGTTTGTATTGCGTCTTATTTCTCCTTTTTAGGAACAAACTAAGTCATCTATCTATCCATATAATAAAATCGTAGGAAAGTCAATCCTGTGCATTGAATATTTTTGAAGAATAATACTCGGACGTGATCTACTATGCTAATTGGTAACGCGGACGAAGTCGCGGGCAACAGCTAGTATTATACAAAAATGTTTTTTTATCAGTGTACATAAAATATTTACCACGTCGACAATACGCCCCAACAAAATCACGAAAAAATACTGCTTTTAATTTTGAAACGTTATACAACAGAGGCTAATTATATCCGCTCAAAAGCTTATATTTAACGTATAAAATGAAACAATTAACAATCATTAACTGTACAAGCGAGCGAACTCAACAAATTGCTAGTTTAAAAAGCTATGTTAGCACTTCACATCAGAATTGGTGAAGTTTCATTGTTAACCTTGCTGCGGATTGTATAGGCGCTGTTCACACGGTGCGACAGAAAATGGCTTTAGAAATTTTAGCCTACTGTAATCCTTTTTTTAATTCTTTGTTTTAGGCCATACATCATAAAAATTAAGCCGGCTTTAACTTAAACTTAACGTAAAAAAATACCTTGATTGTTTATACGAGGTAGAGATTTCTTTGTTTGCATTGAATGTGATTAAATCTAGAGGACAGACAGGACACGTAGTAAAATTAAAGAAAACATTATATCACTGAAAATTTCCACGATATTGTATTTTGCGCGAACGAACTTAGGAAAAATATAGATATAATTATTATGTTATATATATTTTTTTTTATGAAATAAGGGGGCAAACGAGCAAACGGGTCACCTGATGGAAAGCAACTTCCGTCGCCCATGGACACTCGCAGCATCAGAAGAGCTGCAGGTGCGTTGCCGGCCTTTTAAGAGGGAATAGGGTAATAGGGGAGGGTAGGGATGGGAAGAGAAGGGAATAGGGGAGGGAAATGAAGGGAATAGGGTAGGGGATTGGGCCTCCGGTAAACTCACTCGCTCGGCGAAACACAGCGCAAGCGCTGTTTCACGCCGGTCTTCTGTGAGAACGTGGTATTTCTCCGGTCGAGCCGGCCCATTCGTGCCGAAGCATGGCTCTCCCACGTATATTTATTTTTTGTGACGTTTTCTTTGCAGGCGGATGTTTAATTGTTTTACTGCAAGTATACAGCCGTACTAGGCCAAATTATATTACATACAAGTTAAAAGAGACTACAAAAATATTTTAAACTGTTGTGCTTTTGTATTTTGGTATTAAAAAGACGTGATATATTTAAAGTGATCGTATTACCAAACATTACTAAGACTTGCTACGGTCAGACGAAACTTTATTTACTGGTGTGAGAAATTAAACGCTCCAATCGCATTGTGCAATCAAAGCCTTATAAGACGAAGCTAACGAGTCAAGATCTCATTAGGGAGCTTTGTTATGTGAGCGCTGCTCAAGTTTGAGTGTAGCCGCTACCTTACCTACCTGTATACCTCAGGTATACCTCCGACTTAATGGAGATTGGAATCTCGGAGTGGTTTTAAACTTGGGCAAGTTACACGGTAAATGATTTGTTTTATTTCTAATGGCTGTTTGGACTTGTATTTCGGAAACTATGTTTCGATAACAAGACGTATACATTGTCATCATTAGTTGTAGTAGCTTGTTTGTTGCTGATATATTTGTTAAAAAAAGGAAGATTTGATAGTTTCTACGTTTTTTTGTACCGCTATTTCTCTGCGCTATTTTTGCTGGATATCAGTAAATGGTAGGGAACTCGTGCTTAAATCCGACTCAAGCTAGGCGAACTGTTATGCCTTGTTGCACAGATGCCATCCCGCATGACCCAAGAGGGGCCTTAATTACATAATAGACTTCTAAAAGCCCACAAGTATACAAGGCCAAACACGTCTTTACATTAAAGTTTAGGCTGTTCATTTGGGCCCCTTAATTTATAATTAGGACAAGATTTGAGTTCGTGACAATGAACATTACAGTACTCACGTCCTTAGTTGCGGAGTTTACAGTAAAATAATGAAAATGTTACCACGGATAACGTCGGTAGCGTTGGCAGAGGAATGTATAGTTTTCTGTGGTCTGCAGAGAAATTAGTTTTTTTTTTATATTTTATTTTAAACTGGCTTTATCACGTCGGCTTGGTCCGCGTGTATTAAGATTCCTGGGAAGCAATTTTGTCCCTATTTTACCCCTTAGTACCTAAACACACTAAGTCGAAAATACGCGACCGAAGTTCTGCAGGATTACGCCTGCAATGCGCTACGCATACGCTATAACGTGACGTAATTTCGGCATGGTGTGTCATCAGTAATTTAAGTATCTAAACACACTAGGCAGAAATTACGCGACTGAAATTCCGTGGCCGATTTTACGTTCCGACGCAGTCGGCTGATATGACACACGATAAGAGCCGAAATTACGCCGCAGGAATTCAGTTGCGTAACTTTGTGTGAGTATTCGATGTCTCGAGCGCTGTCGTGGCGTATCTGCCTCCCCCCCGGATCTCGTCGACAATCGAACCGAACTTCGGTTGCGTGTAATGTGTTGTTACACAAAACATTGCCGCCGAATCGCTGCCAAACTTACGCCAGACCGAAGTTCGGCTGTACGTTGTAACGCGAAGTAATTTTGGCATGGTGTGTCATCAGTAATTTAAAATACATTGCAGGCGTAATCATGCCGAACTTCGGCCGCGTATTTTCGGCATTGTGTGTTTAGACACTTAGGGCTTAGGGGTGTAATTTATAAAACATCCACAGTCGTGGATGCCATCATATTTTAATATAGATTGCTCCAAAATTATATGAATAAAATTTCACCGTTATAAGCTGATAATATGAGATATAATAATAATAATTATCATAAGCGAATAAAATAAATCAACAGTTAATCACAGTTAATCTGATGACAACCCAGATGAGATAAAATAAAACATAATTTTTCCTCATCTGGATCAATAGTTAGCAGTTTTTTTGTCAACCATACACATCTCTGCGGTGAAAGCGCCAATTAAAAGGTTTTCGCCTAGAAAACATTAAAATACTAAAGTACAACTTTATACAGGTGGCTTTGAGTTAGCTTTGAAAGTTGCATATCCAAAATGTCTAAAACTTTGTCATTTTTACTGTACGAAAAAAGTGACCAGCAACTTTTATTAAATATACCATAAATGTCACTTAGTTAAAAAACTAAAGATTTTATATTGTGACGGAACTGGTATAGTGCTGGTAAAACAGCAAAGTCTAAAATATGTGCGTCTAGACGTGACGTGATCGGTACACGTCACTAGACGTATCGTAAACTTAAATTTTCAAAGGCAAAAAACGTGCAGCACCCTGTATAACGTTTACAAAATTTTATTGATCGTATTTCATGCTGTATTCCATGTTCATAAACACTAAAATGCTAGTTGAGCGGCGCATAAAAAATATTTTAATGGTCGTAATAAATCGGCAACAAAGTACGGTCGTAAAAAATTAAGTAATATTGTGATTTGCTTGAATTAGGTTTAGGCAAAACTTTGGCTATGTCCACACTGTGCCTTTTTTGTTCATCAAGGGCATGCGTTATAGCGCAGTCAACAGCGCACGTGAGACATGCCCGCGACGCATGCGCTCTGACCGTATCCAAAACTTTCGCTTTGTTCTTTTTTTCTGGAATTTCTTATGACCAAATAAGCTGCACATATTCCACCCAGTAAAATATTCTCGTCGCACATGTTACAATAAGCTGACAGACACTGCAACTGAACAAAAATGACAATGTTGGCGTTGCGTTCGTTGACGAATTCAATTATTATTGAATGAGCCAAAACGAAAGTTGAATGAAAGAAGATGATGAAAATTGAAGATGAAAGTGCATAGTGTGGACATAGCTAAAGGTGGCTTTTCGATCTTTGCCGCAAGCGACTGCGACCGACATAAATTCAAATAAAATGCCGCTTTATGAACTAGGCTTTAGGTTTCATTTTGCTCTACGCCACTACAAAGCAGCGACGGCATGGGTTGCTAGACCAGTGTCGATAAATATTAAAGTCATAAAGTGGCATTTTATTTAATTTTTGTTGGTCGTGATCGTATATGTGACATCAAATGACGCACAAAGACTCGATTTTTTTTTAATTCACAAACTGGCTGTATCAATAAAACAATTTTATAAAATAATGCAGTATGTTAGTCGAATATTACTGAGTGTACAACCTTCTATAGTGAACACAGCATAAATGTATTAAATTACGCTCTTTATTTACTAATAAGAAACAATAATTAAGAAAACTATTGTCTTCATACAAAGCCACGTCTATATTTAGTCTAAACGACTAGAATCTAGATCACGTATCAAGCACTAAATGACTAAACGTCTAGGCAATGAAACACTAATTTCCCCTCGGACTCATAATTACTAGGACATAAACGACAATACTAATGTCCCTTATAATTAACTTTTACTACTAGTTTAATGTCTTTTCTATGCCCGTCTTTTTAAATTAAGTAGTGATTTTATCTTGCGTCGGTCATCACAACTTATAGTAGGGCTTGATTTATAAGCATTTGCGTGAACGAGCGGTTTGGCCGCTACATCACGAGATCACAAGCAATTGTATGTAACGATTAATTTAATAAAATTGTTTATTATACGGCTTATCACGGTGTAGCAACCGAACCGCTCATTCGCGCGGACGCTTCAAAATCGAGCCAGTTTTCATTATAGAGCCCTCGAATCGGGCGTATTTTTTTCAACTGAGACAAAAAGTTGACTGAAAAACAGTCCTGTCACCGAAATTCATACGGATGACAGGGGGTCTCAGAAGGTCTACAAAAATTTTAGAGCACAATGTAAAATGCATTAGTTTTTAAAAAAAGGGGTCAAAAATCGGCAAACACGTCTCGCATAATATAATATTATGGACCTCCAAGTACTAATGTTATAATATTGTACCAAACCGTTCTACAAAACTGTGGAACTTTCGCGTCCACAATCGGTGATCGTCACTGATGACGTCATCAATCGCGGGCTCACGCGTCCCCAGTAGAGCACAATCAGTTAACAAATAGGGCCAATTTCCGACACCGATTCCGGTCAGACCTAGATGTGTAAAACTAGATGTAGCCACAATAATCATGTGAATCCATACTAATGTTATAAATGCGAAAATTTGTCTGTCTGTCTGTTACCTCTTCACGCCCAAACCGCCAAACCGATTTTCTGAAATGTTGTATGGAGATACTTTGAGTCCCGGGAAAGGACATAGGATACTTTTTATCCGGGAAAAATGTACGGTTCCCGCGCGATAAACGAATTTTGGCGTAACGGAGTTGCGGGCCTCATCTAGTAATATTAAATAGATTGCCGGTCGGAGTGGGGGTTGTTAGGTTTTTTTCGTTACGGAATTTCTTGATGCAGTCGCCGCAGTCAAAGCCCGAGATAAAAGCTATGCAATAGCTGCTTAAAACTCAAAACTAGAGTGACGTGTTATACTTTTTTGTATGTTTTCCAAAAATATATATCACGTCGTTTTACTTAATAGTGCGAAATATTTTAAGTATTCTTTGCGATATTTTATCTCGTCTAGAATTTATCAGAATATTATTATGTTATATCAATGACGTGATTTAGCAAAAAACCTTTTATTATAATAGCAATTCCAATCACAATAACGTGGTTTAAGATCTGTATGGTACCTGCATGCGGTACGAGTAGCTACACTTCTACTACTATATTATAAAATATTATAATGCATAGACAGTTAACTCCAATTGCTAAACCAATGGTTTCTCAAGTGAGTACACGTGATGTTAGGGACGGAGTGGGGGGAGGGAAGTCTTAAATCTCACTACGTATCAGCAATAAGGAAAGATCACATGACTAATGGACGGCCCATAACGACGACCAACGAACTGCAGACCTCAATGGATCGACAGTACGAAAGTGGCGTCAGCTATGCCTATTCTTTAATAAAAAATTATTTCAGAAAAATGATTAGACATAATAATATTATTAAGATATTTAATACACGCTTAATAGAAGACGTATTTGGCAAAACAACGCGACGTTTACCATACCATCTAGTAAGTCATAAAAAAATGTTTAATAAATTATGACATTAAAATGGCAACGACCTTTCGTCCTTCCATATCTCATACCTCTTCCAGTACCCCCCGCGTGTTGTAGCGTGTTATACCGTGTTGCAGCGTGTGGCGTGTTGTACGGTGGTAAGGCTAATGCGCCGCTAACACGCCTTCACACTCACGCCACTGCAGTTTCTAGTTGAAATAAGCGATTTTAGTGAGATTATGAGGCAGTAGATAGCTACTCTATAGAGCATAGGCTCTATAGAGCTTTGGGAAAAAAAGTATAAGGAGTCGGAAGCTATACCGCCTGGAACATAATATAAAATAATCTTTTTCTAGTTTTTAACTTTAAAGTTTTATAGCCAGCTACGACTAGCCTACGTATGTGCTACGGCGCAGCTACGCGCCTACTACTAGCCTACGTTTATTCTACGACTCATCTACGCGCCTACGACTAGCCTATGCGTGTGCTACGGCGCATCTACGCGCCTACGACTAGCCTACGCGTGTGCCACGGTGCATCTACGCGCCTACGACTAGCCTACGCGTGTGCTACGGCGCATCTACGCGCCTACGACTAGCCTACGCGTGTGCTACGGTGCATCTACGCGCCTACGACTAGCCTACGCGTGTGCTACGGCGCATCTACGCGCCTACGACTAGCCTACGCGTGTGCTACGATTCATCTATGCGCCTACGACTAGCCTACGCGTGTGCTACGGTTCATCTACGCGCCTACGACTAGCCTACGCGTGTGCTACGACTCATCTATGCGCCTACGACTAGCCTACGCGTGTGCTACGGTGCATCTACGCGCCTACGACTAGTCTACGGCAAACGAGCAAACGGGTCACCTGATGGAAAGCAACTAACGTCGCCCATGGACACTCGCAACATCAGAAGAGCTGCAGATGCGTTGCCAGCCCTTTAAGAGGGAATACGCTCTCTTCTTGAAGGTTTGTGCTACGGCGAAAGCTACGCGCCTTCGACTAGTCTTATTGTGTAATATGGCTCATCTTCGACTAGCCTACGTGTGCGCTTCGGTGCATCTACGCGCCTACGTCTCGCTATGTATACAATGTGTAACAAAACATAGTGATAATACTTTAGGGAGTGTATATACCTTATATAGAGTTCGTTTTGAAAGTCATTTGTATGGGCAAGCATCCGAGCGTCATGAATTTTTCCATACGAAAGTGGAAAAAAATACTCTTTCGTCGCTGCTACTCTCACAGCGAACTCTATATAAGGGTAGGGGGGGAATACACACCCTGAATTATTATCACTTAGTATCGTTATACTATGTATATAATATTATGGCACAGAATGGACGATCAACACACAAATTACAAATATATATAGTTAGGAAATCCTAGTATGTATATATACACCACTATAGGAAACGCGATACAAAGGGCAGAATGTCGGATGTTTCAGTTATCGCTTGACGTGTCACTATCAAATGTATCGATTATAATTTATTGCCTTCAGAGGCCTCCGTAATAATAGTAAAGATATTCAGTTTGATGCTATTTACATGAATGTGAATAGAGGCTTGAAAGTCAACCGCATTTCTAGTGAATACGGTATAAAATCGAATACGGGATTTTTGAGTGTAAAAACCTGAAAGCATAATACAGCCGCTCTGAGTTGGCTCATGATGGGCCAAAAAAAAAAAGATTACTAACGTGTAGTCTTATTTCGTAAACGTTCTTCAATGTTGATTATTCATCATAGCTCAACGTAGAAAGGTTATAAATATTATGATAATATAATTCATATATGTTTTCCGGTTGAGGATTTTCTAGATTATTTTGACCTTTACGGCCTTTGTATCAAAACTTAAGATATATAATATATATGATAATGCCCTCACTCACAGCGTCTAAACCAAAGGTGCCCAAACTCCTTTTTTTCGTAACCACTAATTTTAAAATTTAGGTGGATCCCCCTCTTTGAAATACTAGTCAATGAAACTTGCTATTATTTTAAGTAACAGTCGCTTCTTAACAAATTATTATTTGCCTATATTTTCTAATATATATATATATCTATCCCGACCGATTTCGGCCACAGCGACTTTGGATCTATGGCTATTGCAAGCGTCGTTCGTGTGCTCGCAGGTGACTGACGTAACCGATTTTTGCACCAAACGTGCGAGAGCATTGAGCGCAAGTCAGTACCCCTCCGACATAATGGTAATGTATGGCTACAGGTAGTCGAGCCTTGAGCGCGTCACGTTTAGCATCGAGCTCGGTCACACGCACTTTCTCATACTCTGACACCTTAGTGCTCACAGTCCGCTTCCACAATGATCGGTCCGCAGCCATTGTCTCCCATTGTGACGGATCTAAATCACACTTCTTCATGTGGCGCATGAGCACGTCTTTGTACCGCAGTAATTGGCCGCCCTGTTTTCGCTTGCCATTACGAAGTTCAGAATAAAAGACGCGCTTGGCCACAGCAGTATCAGGCATCCGAGAGACATGGCCGCACCACTTCAGTTGCCGTTTCATTAGATATGCCTCTATACCGCTGACATTAGCTCGTCGTAGAACTTCCGTGTTTCGAACACGGTGGGACCAATGGATGTTCATAATGTCGCGTAGGCATCTTAGATGGAATCTATCTAATGTGCGGATATGCTTGCGGTATAGGACCCACGTTTCAGATGCGTACAGCAGATTGGGCAGAACGACTGCCATGTACACAGCCACCTTCGTAGTGAGCTTTATATCATGTGAGCGGAACACCTTGAGACGAAGCTTGCCAAATGCTGCTGCAGCCGCTCCAATTCTGCTGTTGACCTCGTCATCAATGAGGCACCTAGATGATATAGTGCTGCCTAGATATTTGAACTTGTCCACAAGTTTAAGTGAGTCGTTACCGAGTTTGATGTCGAGCGAAGGTCTGCGCAGTGTATCCAAAGCCATTACCTCGGTTTTCTTTACACTGATTTTTAGACCAAATCTTTGACACGACTCATTAAGACTCTCCATAAGTCTCTGTAGACCCTCCGGGGATTCCGCCACAAAACACAAATCGTCTGCATACATCATATCAGTGATGATCATGTGAGACACTTTGGTGTGAGCTTTTAGCCTGGCTAGGTTGAAGACTCCGCCGCCGTCGATACGATACCGAATACAAATACCCTCGGATAAAGTCTTCAGGGCCTCCCGAACTACTACTGCAAAGTACAGAGCGAACAGAGTTGGTGCGAGCACGCAGCCTTGCTTAACGCCGCAACTCACCGAAAAGAACTCTGATTGCTCGCCTTGCACGTTGATACAACAACGCATACCATCATGTAGGAGTCGGATCATTCTAACAAACTTATCCGTGCATCCAAGTTTCGATAGTACCACCCATAGAGCTTCTCGAGGTACACTATCAAAGGCTTTTTCTAAGTCAACGAAACATAGAAGAAGTGGTTGACCTTGTTCTCGACTTTTCTCTTGAAGTTGGCGGATAGAAAAAATAGCCTCACATGTGCCCCGATTAGGCCGGAAGCCATACTGGGTCTCGGGCAAAATGTCTTCAGACAAGGGTATCAAGCGATTTAGTAGGATTCGAGCGAAAACCTTCCCCGGGGCAGTTAACAGGGAAATACCTCTATAAGAATTGCATTCAGCTCTGTCGCCTTTGTTCTTGTAAAGTGGGCAAATACAAGAGACTTTAAAGTCATCGGGAACACGTTCATCAATCCATAATTGAGCGAAGAGTTTGAAAATGACTTGATGCAATTCTGAGCCACCATACTTCAACAATTCCCCGGGAACATAGTCAACGCCGACCGCTTTGTTGTTCTTTTGTTGCTGTACAGCAACGACGACCTCCTGTAGCGTCAGCGGGCTATCCAACTCATTAATCGTGGGCAATGCAGACATTGAGTTGATGTGGGCGAGGTCTGCAGCTCGGTCAATATTGAGCAAGTTGTTAAAGTGTTCTCCCCAACGATTAAGAACATCTTGCTTGTTGGTGAGCAGCTCTGTGCCGTCGAGTGATTTAAGGGGCACACTAATACGGCTAGCAGTACCAACAAGTTTACGGACCTCATCATAAAAAGCTCCCAGTTGGTTACTGTCAACAAGCCACTGCATGCGTTGGGCCTTATTTTTCCACCACTTGTCTTTTATTTCCCTTACATGCCTACGCAACTCTGCACCACTTTCTCTCACTTTATCCGATCGGTTGTTGAGTTGCTGACGTAACAGAGAACGATGCTTCTGAAAAGCCCTGCACAAAATTTCGTCATTATCATCAAACCAATCTTCGTACACATTGAATTTGGTACCCAATGTTACCGAGGCAGCGACGACTATATTGGAGGAAAGCGTTTGCCAGTTAGCAATAGCATCACCATTCTCAAGATCCAGCGATTGAAGAGTATCACCAATTAGCTGATTGTAAGACTCACGCACACTTGGGCTCTGCATTTTTCCAATGTTTAAGCATTTAGGCTTTATGTGTTTGGATCTACGAGGAGGGTGTAGGCGAAGTCTCATTTTGGCGATGACGAGTCTGTGGTCAGTAGAGCAGATCGCATTTGCATCACGCATAACACGCGTAATATGCACTTGGGAAATATCACGTTGTCGGACAATCACATAGTCAATCAAATGCCAATGTTTCGACCTCGGATGCATCCATGTGGTCTTATATTTTGCCGGGAGCCTGAACATGGTATTGGTTATAGCAAGCTGGAATTGGGCGCAAAGCGTAAGTAAAAGTTGCCCATTGCTATTCATGTTCCCTACACCATGTCTTCCCAAGACCTTAGGCCAAGCTTCAAAGTCACGCCCGACTCTCGCATTAAAGTCGCCCATCATAAGTACCTGCTCTCTTTGTGGAATCCTAGAGAGGGTGCGCGTGACTTCCTCATAGAACTTGTCCTTGATGTCCTCATCCTTGTCCATGGTTGGCGCATATACGCTGATGACATTAAGATGATTGTCATTGGCCAGGTGTAAACGCAGCGTGGTAACACGGTCCGAGATGTGAATGGGACATTCCTCCAGTTTACGTACAATGTTGTTTTTGATCGCGAATCCAACACCAGACCTCCTAGGCTCTGACGACGGAGTTCCTTTCCAAAAGAAAGTATACCCGCCGAGGCGCTCAACCCTCTCCCCCTCGTCAGCCAGATGTGTTTCACTGAGAGCAGCGATATCCACACCATAGCGTCGAAGTTCTCGGGACACGAGAGCAGTTTTACGAGGAGGACACAGATTGTTTTCGCAGTCAAGAAGCGTACGCACGTTCCACGCAGCAAAAGTCATGTCATAAGTTTTAGAGATGTTATGTCCTTTCTTTTGTGGCTTTCGACCGCGTAAAAAGGTGATGCAGAGACAGCCGCGGCTACTACCTCCGAATATATTGGGGCTAAGCCTTTTTTAGGACACCTTTTCTAGTCCCCTCCCCGGATTGGGGAAAGCAGGGCCTCTCTGAATAGAGCTGCTTTATCACTTAGGGTGCTGCCGAATCACACTGTCAGCCCCGTGCAGTGCGAAGCGACCACTCTCCCTCAGCCGCCAGCGTGCAGACACCAGACAAGGCCTGGTTGCATCAGACACAGACCTCTCTACCTCTGTCCATCGCCGCCGGACTTTATTTCTAATCGTAGTGCCGTGTCCATAGCCAAGTCATTTGCGCAGGAGATATTATAGTGCACGATACATTAAAATGTCAGTGTTCGCGCTAACACAGGTGCACTCTTGCCCCTGCCACTCTGAGTCCAATGGAACGGGGAACCGCTACAATTGGAGAGAGGTAGGGACGTGAACGTTAGCGAGACCCCTAACGTTAATATAAGCTGCTATATTAGCAGATCTTGTGACTGGCCAGGATCGCCAGTCGGTGTTGGCGGGGGGCTTCCACCTTATTGGGTAGTTGGGAGGTGAATGGGAAATAGGATACTACCGTCACAGGAGAAGGGTCATGACAGCAGTAGCTAGAGCAGTTCGGGGTCGCATACCCGTAGTGACTCCTACAGTACCGGACAGATAACTGAAGGAAGCACCCTCTGAACAAAAAGAAAGAGAAATCAAGCCAACATTTTAGTTACTGCAAACCAAAATTAATTTTCATGTTGGTTTGAAGTAAAATCCCGCTTACGATTGTGGACCCCCCTTGTCAGGCCCAACGTAGACCCCCGTCGAGTCTCACGTGGACCCCAAGGGATCCACTTAGACCACTTTGGAAATTACTGGTCTAATCCTCAGTTTACGAGTGCAGATTATAATAAAACTTGAGGGTGTTAAATGGAACATAAAATTTGCGCCAGAATTAACTTTGGACAAATTCGTCTAACAAGTTTCATATACATAAACTTTTACACTCAAAATTAGATGGTGAACTTGTCAGACTTGTTGTCTATTTAATGAAAAGTGGATATTGTTATATGTTATTTTAGCTAAAGATTAAAAAGCCAAGATATGATATGATGTTTTTTGCCAAGGCAAAAGCAGCATTCTTTGTCTGTCATATTGGAAAAGGAGGACATGTGTGTGACGAAGACAGCAAATCTTAAATAAGAAAAAGTTATATGGTAATGGTGCATAAAAATCTTCATTCAGTAGTACGAGAATTGTAGGCCTAGTATTACATAAGTTTAGAAAACAAAATTGACCTTTGCATCTGTTGTAGATGATTTATACAGTATTTTCTGAGCTAAGTGACCACTCCTCAAATACTGTTGTGCCTGGGACATGATTTAAAATGTGTGCATGGTTGCCCAAGCACACACGGCATTCTCGCAACATCGTCAGCCTAGTCCAGAGGAATGAAGAGGTCAATACGTCTAGGACCAGCCATGTGCGGGTTTGGTTGATGATTCCGACTATGTTTTCTTTCACTGTATGAGCATAGGTATTTTGTATTTGAGATCTGAAAGCCTCCACCCAGGATCGAAACTGCAGCCTCTGTTGCAAACCAAAGGTCTACCCACTAGGCCACGGACGTTCTTTAATTTAAAATAACAATTAATATAAGGAACCTTAATACGTCTTAAAAATGGCTATTTAGGTACTTTACACATGAAAGCACTTACGAATACGCGAAAAAATGGGACGAAACTCAATTTTCTTATCAATAACGGAGGGAGAATGAAAATTGCCACGATATAAGAAATTTCGGTGAAATGACGCTATTATTCATCTGACCTACACATCATACCGCATAATGACTGTGATATTTCACCAAAAAAATAATACATCTATTTAATAGTTGAACTCTATAAAACGGGTTAATAACGTTTTATATTTTACGTTCGTATCACTACATATTACAAAACAAAGTCGCTTTTTTTCCCTCATGTCCCTTTGTTCCCTTTAATCTTTAAAACTACGCAACGGATTTTGATGCGGTTTTCTTTGATAGATAGAGTGATTCAAGGGGAAGGTTTATAAGTATAATAACATTCATTAAATAGTGGAGAAATACTGTTATTGTTGGGGTTTCTAATGTGATGTCGTAAATAATTACATTTTTTTCCGCTTACATTGCAAACGCAGGCTGAACCCTACGAAATTTATCAAAATAATGTACCAAGTATTGTACACATTGAAAAGGTCTACAGAAAAATCCGCGATGGTATATGTCTATCTCTTATGGATATCCCACAATACCATTTTTTTGTCATTTGCTTTTTACGACAAATAATGGCTAATTTTCGAAATTTTAATAAATAAAGTATTAATCCTTATTCAATTAAATACCTTAAATACATGGTTGATTTAATGTAGATCTATATGGCCATTTACAGCATATGATTTAAATGAATATTTTCGAAGATATTACAGATTTAAAAATTGCGGGACGTAGCTTTTGCGGCGCGGCGGTACCGGCCATTAATGCGGGCCACGGGTAGTAATAAATATAAATCAAAACTACTGAATCGATTTTAATCTTTTTTTCAGTGAGTGACATAGGCTATATATTTTATACCCGTGCGAAGCCGGGGCGGGTCGCTAGTTTAGAAATAAAGCTAGTCGATATCCACTAGTTTAATATATAAAGAACAAGCGTATTTTGTACGTAAAACGTTGTATTTGAATGTGTTGTAAAATACAAGCAGAGATGCTATTTTTAGAGTCAAGTCAATTTACGAGTAAGAGACACATACACACCCTAAATTATTATCACTTAGTTTTGTTACGACCGGTATTTTTTTTAAAAAGGGATTTTATTTTGTTTTTAAGCTATAATAGCATAAGCATAGCTTTTATCGCGGGCTTCGAGCGCGGTGAACGAATCAAGAAATTCCGTAACGAAAATAAAACTAACACCCCCCACCCCGAACTGTAGGTACAGCAGTGCGGGTGTAGCCGTGCATCGTGGACGGCTACGCTAACGTCGTTTCAGTTCGGCAGACTTCGGCACGGTGTTTGTGTGAATGCTACTAGACGTTTGCGAATTATAATTGCTTAAGTTATGTCTATTAAGTAATAAAAAATGCTATGAAACAGATATGAAATATGCTCCGAGTGCCACACGGTTTTTATCAATTTATGTTGAATATTCTACATCGAAAAAAGATCAGGGGATGAAGCCTGAAGGAATGCATTTTTCTATCAGCCATTCAAAATTGGAATAGGCACCGCGGGCGCTAAAAGGTCATTATAACATCTGAAATATCTAGCTCGGTTGGAAGATCTTGCTTTACGGCTGGCAAAACAACGCATGCCGGGTAGTCTAGTAAGTTAACATTTAATGTTTTCCTAGATAATTAAATTTTGGCCCGAGCGTATATAAGTCACAGCGAGTAGTAAAATATAGCCGTCAGTGCGCACTAACTTTGACAAATGTCACAAATATTTCAAAATGGCGGCAGCTACCCTCGAAATTTTTACACGCAACTTATATTTGTGGTATAATTTTCTAATAATTTCACGTTTCCAAGCGTGCATGTATTTTTGATGTAGCAGAAATTAATAATATGGTTTATGCATATTTCATACAAAACGGAGTTTATGTATGAAAATGTTTTGTTCGGTGAAAATTATACATTGGAGTTTCTTCTGGGTATTTTCTGGCTATTAAAATCCATTTTCCGATTTTATTTTTATTGTTAAGGCTGTTTTATGTCGTGATGGATAATTATGATTGCATTAACATAAACAATCATAGACAAATATCCCTCACGTTCGGAATCGCTTGTTTCGGCAGCCAACGTGAAGAGGCTATGTTTTTTTTTTTTTTTTTTTTTTTTTTTTTTTTTTTTTTTTTTTTTCTGTCCACAGGCCTAGATGGCCCGTGCTCTTGTTTAGTATTTATTTTATTTATTTTATTTTCATTATAATTTTTTAAGTAACATTCTACGCGTCAAACATTCAGTATTTTGCCCTGAAGGGGCTCTAAGTGTCGTGCCCTCTGATGTTGTTGAGGGTCTTTGGTATGTTGGCCACCTGGTTGGTGGCTGCTGTCATCTGCCCGGAAGTCATCTTCTTGACTGGGATGTCATCGGAGTTTTGATCTTCCGGGGTGATGTCATCTTCTTGATGTTCTCATACTTGGACCTCAGTTGGAGCCCAGTGGGTAAGTCCGGCATTTTCCAATTTCCTCTCGATTTGCGTCCACCCTTTGCCTTTCGATGTTATGGCATTGGCTCGGGTGTTAAGGGGTCACCAAAGCTGGGTGGAGTTTCTTGGGATGTTAAAAAATGTTGGTCCATGCCGGTCCCGCTCATTGGGTGAGGCTTGTTGTTTCGTCTTTTATCTTTGCCACCTATTGGTGGCTGGTATCTTCTTCTTGTTAGTTGTCAGTCCAGTTTTTATTGTGTTGGCCACCTGTTGGTGGCTGATGTCCTCTGCCCTCTGTTGGTAATGAGCGCATACTCGTTGGCCACCTGTTGGTGGCTGGTGTCTTCTTTTTGATGCTTGTCAGTCCGGTATTTTGTCAGTTTTATTGCCATCATGGAGTTTTCACCGAGACCAGTTTTTTGATGGTGGTATGGTCCCGGTTCTTGATTGCCATCTTGGCGTTATAATCCATGATGGCCTGAGCAGATGTTTCTGTCACTCCCTTTATGAGTTTGCCCAGCGCGTCGTCCGTGTCGTCTGTGTAATAGACGAGTCGTTCCGTATGACGCGTCAGGGCAACCACCGCGTGTGATGCACTGTGATGTAGCTGCAACTTCCTCTTCTGTTGTTTAATGACGTATACTCTCTTGTAGCACAATCCCTGGGCCTCGTGAATTGTGAGTACTTTTGAGGCCTCTCCAGTTCCATAACCCGACTTCCTCAGCATTGATTTCTCCAGCTGTGTGTAAGTCAGGTATAAGGTGTTGGTGTCAGTTTTAGGGATCTCCGTCCCGGTCATGGGTGATATTGCCAGGGACTTGACGATGTTGCTTGAGGAGTAGATGCCCTTGTGTATTTGCTTGAGCGCCATGGCGACATCTTGCGGGCACCTATGTGTACAGAGGAGATCTTCAGTGACGTCTGCGAGGTGATGTGGGCGATAGTAGTACAGCTCGAAGAGATTATCCCGGTCAATGTAGGGGAGCTGGTTGACGTCCCCTATTAATAGCAGGCTCTCGGCTTTGGTGATTTGCGCCATCAGTATTATGGATCCGAAGTGACTCATGAGTGCTTCGTCTACAAGCAGCCTCTTGCGTTCCAGGTCTTCGAGTCCCTTCGGTCCATTTACTAGAAGAGATGCAATTGTGCGCACCCTCTTCGTCGCTTCGTGGCCTGCCTTTTCCCGGATTCTCTCCACGAGGTCTTTCTTTGCCTCTATCGTTGTCGTTGCAACTACATCTTCTTTGGCGTTAAAGTTTTGGACTATCCACGTCGTTTTCCCGCAACCCGGGACTCCATTTATCCAAGTTATTGCTGGGATCGTCCATTCGTCGGGGGGCTCTACCTCAGACAGGATCTGGGATGTTTGTAGGATCCTGTCTTCCAGCCATATTTCTGTCCCCCTGGTGGTAACGACGATGGGGTCGAGAGAAGGGATGTTAAAGACGGGTTGTCCTCTCCTTTTGGTCCGGTCTTCGTCCAGGAGGACTATTCCTGAGGTGGCGCTGTACGCCGCCATGTGGGTAGTCATCTCCTGTCCCCTAAGGACGGTCGCCGTGTTGTTATTATAGACCGTTGCATGGGCCTCCTCTAGTTGGATTTGTAGGAGGCCATCTTTGCCTTTTTGGTACGACTGCATTATGTCTTCGCATTCCTTGATCCTGATGGTCTTGTTGGCCTCTAGTACGGCTACATATTCCAGGAACGCGTTGATCATATGATCTTCTTGTCGTACCACTTTCCTTAGGGTTGGACTCTTGACCAGACCTATCTGTGCCTTTGTTGGGTGTTGTTTTCTTGATGTTCTCTGCGGTGGTTTGGGGGCATTGGTGAATCTGCTGAGCGCGTTCGCTTGGGTGTCCGGGCTTCGGAATGTGTCCGGTCGTAAGGGCGGCTCTTCTTCGAGATCTTCTTGAGGCTCTCTTCTGAAGTGTAGGCTCTCTTTTGTGACCAGCCGATGGAGTTGCTGGTCAACTTTGGCGGCTGAGATCTGTTGTTTGGCCGCGATGGCGATCTCTTTTTGTTTTCCAGCCGCCCTTAGTCTCCTTAATTCCTTTTCCTTTTCAGCCCAGACTTCCGCGCTTGATTTCGGCGTCTCAGTAGATGGCCCTGGGAGTGATGGTGCACGTTCTGTGTTTTGTGGTGTTGGTGGTTTTTTCCAGTTTGTCAGCGAGCTTATCTTTTTTCTGATTCTTTGCAGCACATTTAGTCTAGAGTTGGGATCGAGATTCTGCTCCACCTCTGAGGGTGTTGTATGTTGGACTTCTGTGGGGACTTGCTGTAATTCCGCAGCGGTCAGTCTTGATGTTGTCTCGGGTGGTCTGTTAGGTACTAGGAAGCTCAGATCTTGGGATCTCCCTTCGTACACCACGATCTCGTGTTTATCTGCTGCTCTGACACACCCGAGATAGTCTGCCACTTCTCATCTATCGAAGTCCACGCACATAGTGTCCACACTAATTGTCCTTGGGCCGATGGTAGTACCGTTGTCTTCGGCTAGCTTCAGCAAAAACGAGCAGGCTCTAGCAAATTGAGTTTCTTCGGTTGTTCTGTCGAATAGTAGCACGGATTTGTTTTTAGTGCGTACTATCCTACATGGTTCCCCGTCGATCATCTCCTCGCCCAGTTCCTCATATCTCCTCCTCTTCATAGTCGTCCTTGTCGTGCTGCCTTTAAGTATGAGAGCCAGCCCAGGTGAAATGGCGACTCTCTTGTTGCCAACGGTGGAGCAGAAACTTATTCCCAGTCTTTCATAGCTGTTATTCATGAACAGAACCACTTTCCTTGTTCTGACCGAAGGTGTTCCGCTCTCTCCCTCTCTTAGCCATCTCAGCATATTGAACTGGGGAGATGCCGTCCTTTGTTGGAGTGGAACACTGGGGTCCGTGGGTTCTGTTCTTTGAAGGATACTATTTGTGCTGTCTGTACTTTGTTGGCCTTGGAACCTCTTTTTCGCGATATTGAAGAGGCTATGTTATGACTTATGTCTCTTTCTATGTTGGGCTATGATGAATAACCATGATAGTCACCTTACGAGGCTGACTGCAACATGTACAACTGATATCAATCATGATATAGTCAAATATCTTTCGCAATCACTTATATTGGTCTAGCTCTGTGGCTCAATTGGTTGAGTGTGTAGCAGCTCAAGCCGGGGGTCGCGGGTTCGAATCCCGCCGACGGAACAAAAGTTTTCAATGTTCCCGGGTCTGGATGTGTATTCAATATGTGTATGATATAATAACAATCTTAAATAGATGTATATTAATACATTTCCGTTGTCTGGTACCTGTGACACAAGTCCTTCAGGTACTTAGCACGGGGCCAGATTGACGTGGTGTGAAGCGTCCATAGATATAATTATTATATTATATTATTATCGGCCAATACGGATAAATGTTGATGCAAACAAAGCATAAACAATGAGTAAACAATAAATAATCCCACGGTAACCTTATCTAATTCCGTAATAAGATAACAATTCAAGATCCGTTTTACAAGACTAGCAATTGACGCGGCCGCGTTATATGTCATTATTTAGGTCATATAGAGTAGGATGGATGTAAGATAGCAAAAGTAAGTAAAATAAAAAATAACAACTACCCCCATGAAAACTAGATGTTCCTCGCGTCTTGCCGCCGTACTCAGAGACATTTAATGATGATTAAACTTACCGGGCTTATGTCAAAACCTTCTTTCAATTATAGTTAAGTAATATACATATCTGTATGCGGCAGTTAGTGTATAAAAGCCGTGCGGTTACCTAACATTTTGGTATAATAAAAAGTTGCCCTTTATGGAGTAGATCTATTCATTTTTCGTTTTTCGTGCAGAGCAAGGTGTTTATCGTGCAAATTTTAAAATAATAACTGTTCAACTTTTTAAAGAAATAAACACGTCGCTTTTGCATTTACGGACTATTCCTTAATAATCATATCAATTTGGATTCATTAAACCACAAATCACTTATAAGACAATACTTGATAGTTGTAATACGTAAAAATGTCTCTAGGTATCTCCATAAATAAAATTGATCTCTCTGAAGTGATTACTCTGTGCACAGAAGACTCTAATACAATATTAATGGTTCCGTTATCCTCTTTTTATTGATATGGGTCACCGTAAAGAGAGTGTCAAAGATTAATCCCATAAGTTTAATATTATATGACAATACAGATCGATTCTCCTATTATGTATGTGTATTTGGTTGGCACCAAATTTAATATTTAACGGATAACAATCTTTATATAAAAAAATTAACATCTTGTACGTCAATGTTAAACTGGCCCCAAACAGACTTGAAGTGGGGCCATTTAACCACTCTTTTTGCTTCATGGCACTATGTTCATATTTAAAAAAAAATTATTAATATGAGCTTATTATTATTATACTGAAATGTATAGCCAATTTGTTACATCGGAATTGGTTTATAGCGCGTAAGCCGTATTTTTTTTCTATTTTCTTTTCTAGACTCATAAATATATTTACATACTTACCTTAGTTAAAATTGGTACAGCATTTTAAGTGAGAAGGTATACAATCAAACACACTTTCGCAATTATAGTATGTAAGTAAAGATAAAATCTTCACTTTCGTATAATTCGCATATCTTTTTGTCCCCAATAAATAAGAATACGATATCAACTGCACCTGTGACTCATTGTATGGCGTCGGCTCTCTATTGTCTTGCTACAACCCTCAATATTGTGGTAATTGACAGTACAATGTGGTATGTAACAGTCCATTTGGAATTATTCTACCTCTAATAGGACCTTAATGCCAACAACATAAAGACGACAGTAATAAATCGAAACAACTTTGAAGTCTGAACGAACTGTGAATTGTGATTGTGAATAACGCCAATTAAATATGGCTCCGCATTGTGTTTGAAATTTAAAATTTTATTCTGAACGGCCACCTGAGTTCTCTTCGACAGGTTGTGTTTTTTATTTTGCAAGCGCGGACTTAGGGCTGTTTTTTCACTAGGATGTCACTCTTTTATTATTTATTCTTAACATTTATTTATATAAATTATGTATTTCTTTAAACACAGTCTAACATTAACTTATTGACAAAGCTTAACTTATTAATATAATTATATATGGATTATCTACGTATCTTGCAGTATTTATAAGAAAACTCTTGCCACTTACAATATAAATTTTTCCCTGAATCTTACTCATCGCGATCGGATCGATTAAGTAATTTCTTTTGTTATAAAATTTTAAGTACATCGGTCCCTAGAACATTAGCTGGTTATGGTGCACGCGAACTTCAATCGTTTTGTTACAAAGTCTCGAGAAATGCTAAAGGAATTGAAAAGTGTATTATGAACATCAATTCCAAGTTATATTAAAAATGCGAACGTTTGTCTGTCAATCTGTCGCGATCGGTTTGTCTGTTACTCCGTCACCCATTTTTGGATAGGTATTTGGTATAGAAATATTTAGAGTCAGGAATGTTTAATTATGTTGATATGGTTTATTGGGAAAATAGGTGTGGTTTCCGCGTTATTTCGTACACCGAAGTTACGGGCAAAATTTTGCTATAAACAGAATATACTATAAGGAGGTTTTATTACAAAAACATAATTTTAACACTGATTAAATTCTGAATAAATGTAATCGAAACCATTAGCGGATTGACTTAATTACTGCAACTTTTATATTTTATTTAACGTTAACTCACAAATAACTTATGAATCCATAGAATAAAATAAATTATTCAAAGAAAAGCCATTGTCGTTTTTGCTAACACAATAACGTTTAATATGACACGGACCCGACGTCAAAATCCACGTTTGATACCCTTGACTTGACACAGTGACTTGTGATTTCATAATGGAAATAATTACTTATTTCATCTGCTCTCCCTTTCATTTTTTAAATGGTAGAGGGAGAAATTATTTTATTGCTTGATATTAGAGTGAGTTCTGAAATATAAGCCTGTGCTTGTGACGTCATGAATCCGATGCCACAGATTGGCCGGCCACATACGTTTCCGTATTAAATTTCCGAATTCGTTTTCCGATTTGGAAATGCCATGAAACTAGCACACACGTTCGTTTTTTAACGCGCCGGCATGCAATACGAAACGTACGTGCGGAATTCGTTCCGTTCGGAAAAAACAGGACGTGTGCGCCATTTAATGTACTGATACGATGATGATGTTATTTATATATTATATTATATATTTATTATATATCTTATATTATATTATTGTATAATATTATATTATGGAACATTCTAAAGATGATGATGATTGTATTTTAGACTTTTTCTCATGCTCATCCAGCGATAGTGATGATAGTTACGTGAGCGCAAATTTTGTGTCTCTTGATGAAGCTTTGACCACTTCCTTCTTAAACATTGAGAAAAACCTCAACATTGTGCATATTAACGCCCAGAGCATACCAGCTCACTACACGGATCTTTTATTTTCCTTTGGAGGAAAAACAGAAATTGATGCAATTTTGGTATCGGAATCGTGGCTCAAGCCTTGCCTTCCGTCTACCAGCTATTGTTTACCTGGGTATAAACTAGTTCGTAATGATCGGGTGGGTAGGGGTGGAGGTGGTGTTGCGATGTATATCAGATCTGATTTAGAACACACTCTCGTTTGCTCGTCTGCACAACCCCCACTTCCCGATTCTCCTGAATACCTACTGGTTGAACTACAAATTACCATAACCATAACATTCAGGATTCGCGCCGTACTTCCTCAAAGTACAGCCCTCGTTAGTCATCTCAGTCCCTAAAAACTATTTTTACACATAATTTATGCAGTGCACTGCTTATATTATTATTTATTCTCAGATTACTTAGATATGCATAATAATAATGTCTATATAAGTACTTATTATAATAATAATCTAACACTGACCTGGTCACTGTAGCTGCAATATACACAATAATATAACAATCAATTTAATAATAAATAACCAGGTGTTAGGTCTGTCTTGATCAGGCCTCGCTCACGGTGTGCGCGCGCGCGTCACCCTTATCTCGTTGCAATCTAGGTCAGTCGTCAGCCGGGCGCCAGGTGTTTTGAGCTATGACGTGACGTCATGTAATACAGTTAGGGTGTGAGAGGGTAATAGTTTTGGAATAGTCAATTGCTCTAATATCTTTATTTATTATATAATACAATATATACGTCATATACATAATATTTTGATTTATTATTTAGTTTATGCATAGGTACTGCGACCATTATAATACGCATTTGAACATTATATTTATTATTATTATTATTGTCTATTAGTTTGTACTCAGTACGCCAGTGACCAGTGTGCATCTGTCGAGCGATCGACATCAAGGCCTCACAGAATACCAGGGATCGCGGTGTAGTACTATACGATGCCGCGATTATCACCTGAGTGGGGTCTTTTTCAGCAGCGCTCGCATTACACTGCATTAATTTATAATTTTAAGTAGGTATCTACTTGCGACAAATTGTTTTTGTTTATTATTATTTTTTTTTTTTTTTATTATGTATTTTACTTTTTTATTTTGTACCCATGTGCTTTATTGTTTTCTTCTTTATATTTTTATATGTATATTTTTTTTTATATGTATATTTTTTTGTCTTTTATTTTTTGTTTTCGCTGTCATCTGATGTATTGTGGTGTAATGTGTATGTGCTTATTGAATAAATGTCTATTATTATTATTATTATTATTAAATTACATTTACTACTAAGGTTCTCCTAGGAGTTTGCTACTGTCCTTCGTCACAGATGGACTACTTTTCAGCTTTCGAACACTTACTGGAAACTTACATACCGAATTACCAGCACTCTATTATCATGGGCGATTTCAATACTTGCATGGCTAGGGGTGATTTGAGATCTCGAAAACTCGCTTCGATTTTGGATAGTTGTAACTTACATATGCTCCCTCTCAATCCTACCCATACCTCCCCTGGTTGTACACCATCCTTATTAGATCTCATGCTTGTACAGACCCCGAATCTTGTGGTGAAACATGGGCAGCTTTCCGCAGATTTATTTTCGTACCACGACCTAATTTACTTGTCATATAGGATGCGTCCCCCTAAGGTAAAAAGAAAGGTGCTAATGCAACGGAATTTTACACACTTGAATATGGAAAACCTAAAACGGGATGCAAGTAATGTCGACTGGTCTGCGGTGTACAGCGCTGATAATGTTGAGGACAAATTAAGTATTTTCAGCTCTTTGCTTATTGATCTTTATGACAGGCATGCTCCCATCAAACCCGTCCGAATAAAGCATCTTCCTGCTCCTTGGCTTACAGACGATTTAAAAGAAATAATTAAACAAAAGCACGCAGTGAAGACAAAATACAAGCTCTCTAATAATCCAGAACATCGGGAAAAGTACGTGAAGTTAAGAAATCGTTGTAACAGACTCTGTAGGGATGCCCAACGACGTTACATCCATTCGTCTGTAGAGAATAGCGATCCCAGCCACGTCTGGAAATTTCTGAAGACACTGGGAGTCGGCAAAAATTCATATAGTTGTCAAAACCCATGCATAGACGCTGACACTTTAAACCGCCACTTTGCTTCGCCACCTAATAACTTCGACCAAAGCCTAAAATCGCTAACCTTGAACCACCTTTCCCACTTATCCACTCCTGATACTCCGCCATTCCAACTTAACCAATTTACTGGGGACGAAGTTAAAAGGCATATAGCATCCATCTCCTCGAATGCCGTCGGTGACGACGGAATCAGCCGTAAAATGATAATCCCTGTTTTGGACATCATTACACCGGTGCTTGTCGATATCTTTAATCATGCTGCTAATACTTCTGTATTTCCTTATGCCTGGAAAAATGCCACCATAATCCCACTACCACAATCTGCTCGACCTAAGGCTGTATCAGACTTTCGCCCAATTTCAATATTACCATTTCTCTCCAAAGTTTTGAAAAACTTATAGGTCAGCAGCTCACGAATTATGTTATGCAGAATAACCTGCTCAGCTCCTTTCAGTCTGGCTTTCGACGTGGACACAGTACGACTACTGCTCTTATTAAGGTCACCGACGACATTAGACGTGGCATGGATGATAAGCAACTTACTCTACTAACACTGCTAGATTTTAGCAACGCTTTTAATGCTGTCGATCACGACGTGTTGATTGGTATGCTTAGAGTTTATAATTTCTCACCTCAAGTAATTGAGCTATTTCGCAGCTACCTTGTGGGGCGTCGACAAAGAGTTAAGGTAGCTAATACATCTTCCGATTGGTCCATGATTCTTACCGGCGTCCCTCAGGGTGGTGTGCTGTCTCCCCTACTTTTTGCTCTTTTTATAAACAGCATCACCAAATCGCTATCCTCCTCTTTTCACCTTTACGCCGACGACTTCCAAATTTATTGTAAGTCATCCCCACATGACATACATGCCACTATCCTCAAATTGAACAGTGACCTTGACATAATTTGTAATTGGAGTAAACGTCATGGTCTCTTTATTAATCCAGCTAAGACTCAGTTAATACTCATTGGTAGTCCAGGGCTAATATCTAGGGTTGACCACAATTGCTTACCTCAGGTGGTCGTGAATGGCGTTGTAGTTCCCTTTACTAAAGTGGTTAAAAATTTAGGAGTATACCTCGACGAAACTTTATCATGGACACAACACATTAAAGAGATCAGTAGGAAAATATACGCAACCTGGCACTCTCTATCTCGCCTACGTTACCTACTTCCCATTCCCACAAAAATTAAGATTGCTGAATCGCTGTTTCTGCCTACGCTTGATTATGCAGACGCTTGTTTTGTGAATCTAACAGAGGACCAGCTTAACAAGCTCGAGCGTTTTCAGAATCTTGCAATAAGGTTTATTTTCGGCCTTCGCAAATTCGACCACATCTCCGAATTCCGCGCCAGGCTGAAGTGGTTGCCTATTCGTCTTCGACGGGATGCTCGCGTACTATCTCTTGTATATTCCATTATACACGACCCGTGTTTACCTTCATATTTGAAAAATATTTTCTTGTTTCGACGGGCAGATGTTAAGGATTTACGGTCTGTGTCTAATTTCCTCTTAGAAATGCCTGTACATAACACCAGATTCTATGGTTCCTCCTTTACTATTACTGGAATAAAACTCTGGAATGCTTTACCTAGAGACATAAAAATGACCAAAACTTTAAGTCGGTTTAAGACCTTGGTCAAGCAACATTTTCTTACTATTGCTAATAATGATAATTGCTCAACTTAAATTTCCTGGCTATCGATACAATATTTATAATTATTATTTATCTATTGATAAAATATCACAATTACTTAAAAAATGTTCCATACTAAGTATGTTATAAATTATTTATGCTCGTATGTATGTATTTTAGATTAATATATTTTATGTATGTATGTATGTGTGTATTTATTTATAGGTATTATGTTACATTTGATATATTATATATTTGTTTATGGCACATTCACCTTATCTAATATATTATGTTTCCTCTATCCGTGGTTGCCTGGAAGAAATTACTAATTAGTAATAAGGCCGCCATTGTGTTATACTTGTGTTTAAAAAAATGTATTTAAATTGTTATAATATTATGTGTGTACAATAAAGAATATTTATCTTATACTGATTCCATGCATTCGGATTTCCGAATACGTTTTTTTTTTTATGAAATAAGGGGGCAAACGAGCAAACGGGTCACCTGATGGAAAGCAACTTCCGTCGCCCATGGACACTCGCAGCATCAGAAGAGCTGCAGGTGCGTTGCCGGCCTTTTAAGAGGGAATAGGGTAATAGGGGAGGGTAGGGATGGGAAGAGAAGGGAATAGGGGAGGGAAGGGAAGAGAATAGGGTAGGGCATTGGGCCTCCGGTAAACTCACTCACTCGGCGAAACACAGCGCAAGCGCTGTTTCACGTCGGTTTTCTGTGAGAACGTGGCATTTCTCCGGTCGAGCCGGCCCATTCGTGCCGAAGCATGGCTCTCCCACGTATGCATGGCTCTCCTACGTGTCACGTGTATACGTCCACGTAAAACGAATTCGGAAATCGCATACGGAAAACGTATGTTGCCGGTCATATTGCACTAGTATAAGCCACGGGTCAGACATGTGTGACGTAATGACACCCCAACAAAGTAGTATACATCAATGCACTGGCGTATATTTCGGAACATTATGTAACTGCTGTGCTGAATTTACGACCACGGTCATGGGTTCAATACAAGTCAAGAGCCTTTAGCCAAGAGGTGTTAGTCCTTACCAATATAATAAATGCGAAAGTCTTGCCTCGCACAAGTTTTAATTGCTAAAACGCTTTCGATAAAATGACACAGGTAGCTTAAATTTTCGATGAAATGACACAGGTAGATTAAACAAATTGCTGCTCAAATTACATCTGTCAAGCCCAACAAAATAAGTCGGACAAGTACCTACAACAATAATGTGTGAGTTTTATATAAATAAAACTTGACATACAATTCTTATTCGGAAAATAATATAATATTTGATATTATATTCAATATCATATTAGGCTTCCATCATTTCATTTAAACGAATTGCCACCGGAAATTGTCTTTTCATATTAACATATTAAGAATTTCTTTTCGGTTCAAAAGTATCGACTTACATCGAGAATACGATATTATGCTGGCTGGAATATTATGTTTAAAAACATTTAAAAAAAACAGTTATATGATAAATAATTTGTAAGTAATTTATAAGTAATTGTTTGCAAAATGCTTCAAAACTAGTAAAGATTTTGATGTAGTCTTCTGTTAAATAAGATAAGTACATAATCATTGTATTACTTAATAAAGACACGATTTTCACGGTTAAATCGAATCTACCATGACAATAATTACCAATTACTTAACAGGTTCTTCCATTCACGTCTTCATTTATCTATAATTCATAATTTCAAATCATAAAAACAACAAGATGTCATAATTATTCTATCAGAATTTCATTCTAAAGTTATATTACAAAAAAAAAAAGTTATTTTATCTAAAAAAAGTATTAATTGAGGTTGAATGTAAAGTTAAAATTATCATGACACAATAGTAATTTTACAAAGAAACATTAATTAATAATTTATTGAAAACGAGTTCAGAGTCAATAAACTTTAAGGTGGTTTGCCGAACATTTCCGGCCGTTTGTGAGCCCGCAAACCAAGATAATCTTAAAGTAGACATTGCAAGGAACAAATTAAAAAAAAAAATCATGTTACGTAATGAGGGCAAAATGACCTCCCTCATTACACACTTAAAAAGGCTTGCCTGACTCTCTTCCGGCCAAAAAAAAATCCTGAAAGGTAAATAAATTTTCTACTGAATATGTGGCGGTACCCACAATTAGCGCCACATTCCTGCATCGCGCTATCGAAGTTTTCTAAGCGCGTCGGTATATATACGACAGCTGAAATGTATCACGTGGGCTCCGGCCTGACCGAGCATACCACCTCGCTCGATCGGAAGATCTTCCTTTGCGGCCTTCACGAATATATCCCACATTGGTGATCCTCGACAGAATACGCCTCCTTCATCATCGTCACTCCCCACCCCTCCGCACCGCGCCAGCCAGCATCGCCTCATCGGGTACCTCGTCCACTAGCCGCAATGTACCGCGGCCTGGGCGACTCCGCATCGGCATCATCGGGCTTTCTCACTACACCGACCGGTCAGCAAGCAGAGCACATCTCTCCTGGTCAGCACGTAGCATCGGCCCCGCACGGCAGCTATCCTATTCACTAGATCCCGTGCAGCAGCATCACAGTTCCGACTCACTGGGACTCACTGCCACAGTTCCGACTAGTGGAGTCGCAACTGTGGCAGTTTAGTGGGAACTCTACGTACAGAGAGAGAACGTACAGAGATCATTTAGCCAATATTAAGCGGACCCAAGAGGATCATGCAGCATGACGTGTGTTACGTGCTGTCATGCACACATGATCGTTTCGCGATCGGCATGTCATGCAACAATTAATACTGTCACGTAAATGCATGTCATGCTGCATGATCGTCTTGGGTCCGATTAAGGCTATATATTTTAGAACAGTATTTTTTTTAGTAGGTACATAATATTATTATTAGTCAGTTTTAATTTTGATAATTTTAAGAAGCCCGCCATTGTGTATTGCAACCAATATAATAAGGCATATGTAATGGAAGTTGAATAAAACTGTTCTTTTTTTCTTGAAATAATAATTTCGCTATCTTTTTTATAGTTTTTTTTTGTGATGTAGCCGTAACTATGTAGGTACAGTAATTATTTTCTATAATAAAGACTTTTATTCCCAAACCAAATATGCTTTCTGGCATAGCCAGCATAGCATAATATATTTTCTGGCCTCCATCTCTTTGTTAACTATCACGAGTGACTCTTTTCTTACCTACACTAAAACAATTTTAATTATTGTAATTTTATACTCCATATTTTTCCATATTGCTATTTTATACTTCATATTTTCCCATATTTTCGAATTTTTCGTCCATATTTTATGTACATATTTTGGATTTTTTAATACATATTTTTCCGGGCCCTAGTTATTATGAACAAACGAACAAATTAATAACTGTTCTTTTTTCTTTTTAGAATTCGGTAAAAAAAGGATTTCTTACCTCAATAACCATTTTTCAGGAACGAAGCCGCGAGAACTAGTCAGGTATAACATACTTTACTCAGTTTCAGAGTTTATAGTTTTAAGCCCTTCCCAAGGGTTCACCCTTGTCCATTTTCCATTATTAAAACTTTTCTTAATTATGACAATAAAAGGCGAGGTCTAAAGAGGGCGACTCCATTATTCGCCTGACTTTAGAGAAGGCGCCCATTCAAGGCACGTTGAGTTTTTTTTTTTACTTTTTTTCTCTCATTTATGTGAGCAATGAAAATTGCAGTTGAAGGAGGTTATGGCGTCAAATCATACTTATATTATAAAGGCGAAAGTTTGTGAGTACGTTTGTTACTTCTTCACGCTTAAACGGCTGGAGAGATTTTGATAAAATTTGCCATGAAGTTAGCTGATATCGTAGATTAACAACATAGCTTACATTTTACTTCAGAAAAATGTCTGATTCCAATGGGAAAATCAATGAATATGAATTCAAGAAAAATCATAAAAATTAGCATAAAAAGTATCCTATGTCCTTTCCCGGGATTCAAGGTCTCCATACCCAGCAAATTCTGTTCAGCGGTTTGGACGTGAGGTAACAGTCAGACAGACGGACAGATAGACACACTTTTGCATTTATAATATTTGTATAGATTACTTTTTCAATAACCTCATCAAAAACAGTGACACAACCATAGAGTTCGGTATCTTATTCTACAAAAAGTAATTAAATTAATCTTCAGACTATAGTAAAATTTTAAGCTGTTTTTGCTGCAATATTCAGTTAAGTATGATGAAATTAAACCTCTTGAATGGCGGTCTCTATTATGTCATAGTAGGAGCTGAAAACAGTAAGGTATTATGGAAGTTAAGGTCCCCATTATAGTCGGAGGAAGATTTTAAAATGGCCATTATATTTTTCTATTAATACATCACGAGAGTCACGAGAAAATAGTTTTCTGTGCCGCGATGGCTGAGTGGTTAGTTTGGTTTATGTGGGGGTTCTATGCATGTTCTAGTTAAACATACTAAATTAAGATTACGTTTAAATCATTATAATTCTAGAAGTTGAAAAAGTAGAAGTTGTCACCTGCAACTTTGTGGAGCAGTAATTGTTACAATTTTCCTTAAAAAACAATGACTAAAAATCCCGGGACTCAAAATATTTTCAATATAAATTCCAGCTAAATCGGTTTAGCAGTTTAATCGTAAGAAGGTAACAGAGATATACACTTTCAAAATTATAATAATAGGTATGGATTTAATTGTTGCATAATCAATTTACATTTTATTATTAACCATTCTTAACTCTGACTAAATATGAGACGATATATTATGGCGTATATAAAATAAAATACGGATAAACATAATAATATGATATCTAATATTAAGTTTAATGCCAGAAAATATAAGAATATCTCCTTAACCAAATAGGGAAAAATTCGAAATTTTTACTCCGGTAAAAAATATTATCTTCACTTTGGGAATACGTTAGGACTCGTTTAGAATTACTCGGAATGCAAACTTTGTGATATCTCGACATTTCAAATTGTATTTTAAATTGAAATGAACGCAGGTTTAAATTAACAATTTTTATGAACTGCTAAAAGGGACTGCTAGAGTAAAATTGCATTTGGAGTTTAGAAAGGATTTTCAATTATTAGGAAATGTATCCGATATGCATATTTTTTTTAATTATTAATAAAATTGGGCCGTCTATGGGCTATTCGCCCATATCCTTTTTTTGTTATTTTATTATTTAGATTTTTCGCACCAAGGATAATTGAAATAATATTATTAATTTTAATTAATTGTAGTCCATCACGCCATGGACTTTTTTTTATATATATATATATAATAGAATAGATTATAATATATACATATAACAAATAAATATTTACTTATTGTTTTATAAATTACAAAATAATTATAATATTAATGTTTATTTGAACGGTGTGGTCCCAGTGTGGCGGCCAGTAGATCAGACATTTTTCGATTTCCTTAGATTTTATGCTGCTCCACCCTTTGCCTTTAGATGTTGTGACATTGGCTTGGTGGAGAGGGGTCACTCAAGCTGGGTGGAGTTTCTAGGGTGTTGAAGAGATATCGTTTTATGTCGAATCTACCAGATGCCAGCCAGTGGAATAACCAGGACCGTGTCCTTCCTAACGCTGCAATATGTGAATTCTTGGGAAGGGCGAGGCTCTGTCGATCCTACTGACTAGTCCGGGGTCCACACTTGGGTTTTAACAATCTATATATAAATATATGCATATTTTATTAGATACGTAAAGTGGGTACAAATACGAAAGCGCCACACGTATGTAAGGTTGATTTTAGTCTCATGCTGACCGCACGCGCACCGTCGGCGCTGATGTCCCGAGATGTATGAAATTCTATTCTCAAATCGCGGAATTCTGTCTGTAGCGGTCATTGACTCCCTGTCAAAAAACTTGTCATATTTCATCGTTTTCTATACAAACCGCGATTGACAATGAAGTGACAGATGTTTCTAATCTAAGGGAGATATCGTATTTTGCATACACGTTGTGAACAGAGTATGAATTATATCACTTCAAACTCATAAATAGTTGGAGATTATCATACGAAGAGTTACCAAGACGTTTTCCGATGAAACTATAATAGTCTGTTTCTTTACAAGAATTTAATGTTATTCTTAAGTTAACAAAATGCAGTGCGAGTATTTTTCACATAGCTCCTAGACTAGAAAGGTCAACGACCGCTGGTGCCACCTTAAATTGTCCTGACTATAGGAAGCGTCTTTCAATAACGCGTAGCTGTAAGCTCTGATATTTCATACATTTCAGTGTTGGCACCGACGGTCAGCGTGTGACTAAAATCAGCCTAAGACAAGTACTTAAAAAGCCTATATTTTTTACAGCTTCAAGTAAAATGAGTAACCTTTGTACCTGATATAAATTTGATGATAATAATTCTAAGGTAGAAAAAAAGAAGACTGGACTGACTAAATATATCAATCTGTCATTTTGTCTTATCTACAGTAGAATATACCTTTTCTATTACAGCCATACTAAGCGTGGGGTATAAGTTACTCTTGTAGAACTAACGAACTAATTGTCTTAACATTTTTCTATTCTACCGTACAAAGAAACCTTTTCTTTCATGACCATGCTGTATTTACTTTTGTAAAAGAACGAATAATAATTATTGTCATATTTTTTTTCTACCATAATTTTTTATTCTACCGTAGAAAACAACCTTTTCTATCAAGTACACAGTGTATAAGCCCTTACTTTTGTAAAAATAACGAATAATAATTGTCATAACATGTCTCGTATGTAATTTAGAGACACATTTACTTTGTATTAGGAGGACACAAAAGAAATGGAGGCTGGAGGAATCTTATTATTCTTAATTTTCCGCTATCATTATAATGTTAATGATCTCGTTATGAAAATGTTTATTATGTGAGTATATTTGTTAGATGTCGCCCGCGACTTCGTACGGAACCACGGTAATTGTAGATTTTGCGTTAAAAGTAGCCTGTGTTCTGAGGAACACAGGAATATAGTGAACTATTGTCTACTGCACTTCTGACAATTAAAAACTTCTTCAAATTGATAAAGAAAACTCATCATTTTAATATATTATTTTATTATTTATCTAGTGTAGAAGATTTGTAAGCCAGGTAATTATGATTTTCCTGGATAAAGGAAGAAGGGGTATTTCGTACCCACCTTTGTAGGACTATAATATGAGTTGGGACGAAGTCCACACAAAAATTCCCCTTGTTCTTTACAATTATAAAACAGTTTTTCATTCATTTACGAAAGTAACATATTCTAACCGTTTTGGTTTCGGATTGTAATTCTTTATAAAAAGGTAATATATTATGACATTATCTGAGGCTGGTCACCATAATATGACGTGAAATATGGTCCCTTGGGTGCGGACCGAGATATGGAACACTGTTACATGCCAGTAACTTGCTAGCTATTTACTGGCATGTCGTACAAATTATATAATATTTTTACATGCCAGCATTAAATTATTATACAATACTAGGTGACGCCTGCAATTTCGATGCGTTAAAATTAGTTATTCGCGCAAGTACCGTACATTTTTCCGGGATAAAAAGTGTCCTATGTCCTGTCCTGGTACTCAAAGTATCTCCATACCAAATTTCATCAAAATCGGTTCAGCGGTTTCGGCGTGAAGAGGTAACAGATAGACAGACACACTTTCGCAATTAAAATATTATATGGATATTTACTAGCAAGTTACTGGCATGTCGTGAGTAACGCTGGAAAATTTCGCGTTTGAGAATGTTATATTGATGCGTAAGCCCGTAACACAAATTAAGATAAACTTCTTGGAATTTTATAACGCATTTTGTATTGATATAATAATTATAATCGACTAGATGACCCGGTGATTGTCGTATCACTTTCCTCCTAATATAAATCTTCCCTGGACTGGATATTTCAAGACCAAAATTAGCTATTAGCCAAATCAGTACAGCCGTTCTCAAGTTTTAGCGAGACTAACAAAAATTTAATTTCATTTTTACTCATATAGATAATAAGTTATTATCACCATTATCATATTAAGTGTCATTCGTTTAAAATATTTTAAAAATATAAAATTCATTTTATTCAAACATTTCAATAAAATTTGCACAATGAATTTTCAAAATAATAAAAAAGAGCAGGGATAAAAAATATTTCGTTTGCCATTATTAAAATGTGAAAAAGCAGTAGTTTTAACCAATTTCTGTGAAGGTGGCTGGTTTTATTGAAACCAGGGCTCTGATTCACAATGCTAAATTCGACTAGGATTCGGAAACTTCATCGCACGACATCCAATAAACGCTCGCCGCGCTAGGCATTGACCAATGACCGCACGGTAAAGTTTCGAAAAGAAACCGTGTCGAACGGGAATCGTGAATCGCCCGGCAGGCCAGCTAATGAAATAAACAGAACTCTCGAAAGATCAGCCGTAGGACCGAATTTTTACATGCCGTACCTAAGTATGTATCTTGTCAGCTAATCAGGTTATCGCCTGCATTAAATCCTAACCAAACTTGGATACATTTCTCCAACACAAAAAAGGTCGGCAACGCACCTGCAACTCTTCTTATGTTGCGAGGGTCCATGAGCACACTGGAACGGTTGTTGTTTCCACCAGTTGACTCGTTTGCTCGTTTGCCCCCTAATTTTATAATATAATAAACACGGGAACGAAGCGCATGATTTCCAAGTCAAGATCTACTTTCTAAGTCACAGGTTAGTATTTGAATGTCTAAGGGCCTGTTTCAGCACTTTGTGATAAAGTGCCGAATAGGCTATTCACAGCTTTTTTGACAGATTCTCCATACTTCATCTGTCAAGTTAAGTGGTGGATAGCCTATTCGGCACCTATCAGGAAGTGGTGAAACAGGCCCTAAATCTTGTTACTCAGAAAATTAATTTGCTTACTAACTCGAGGGTCAAAAAATCTTAAAAAGTAGGTCACGTAGTATGGGTATGCTCCCTTATAACTCGGATTGGCGCAGGTAGGCCCAAATATGCAAAAAATACGCTTCGGACGCGAAATGTTTTGAACAATTATTATTAACTTTCAAACGGTCGCGCGACGTCGAATCGACTCCATTTTCATTTACATTTTCGTTGATATCATCGATATTTCTCGTTGAATCCGTATCATTCTCTCAGTAGCTTTTCATAATATATCTATCTACCAAATAAATGGCTTACACTTACTCCGCACCCCCTTTGCAGAAAGGAGCTCAATTGATTTGGTCTCGGCGCCGGCGTCGAAAAGACTCCGCGCGCCACTCTTATAATTTTATATGTAGTTTTCATATTATAATTGAGACAAATTCTATGTTTAATTATAAAACTAAGTCGTCGTTGACAGATAACATCGAGTGTTATTGCTAGAGGAAGAAAAAATCGGAACTAAGATAAGAAAATTCCGATCACTTTTTCTGCCCCTGTTCAAACAAGATAAACTACTTTGGGTCTCCCGATTTTACAACAAAGTTTTTACTAAAATGCATTTAATTTTCTGGGTGGAATTGATTCCTTTTAAAAAGAGCATTTTTATGAAATAACAAGTAATTTTGAATGAAAACTGTTTTGTTTTCTTAATTCACCTAAGACGTCTTTTAGGCTTCCTTTTAGGTTACGCGCGACCACTGCCGTTACAAAATAGCGCGCGCCCGCTTGAAGGTTAATGGCCGGTATTATATTATTCTAATCCAGGACTGGATTACTACCACGGGCACTGGAATGCACTGGAATGCAATTCAGTGCATTCTAGTACCCGTTTACATTATTCCAGTAGCAATCCAGCGCTGGATTGGAAAAATGTAAGCCCGTTATAATTGTAGAGACAGCGGAAAAGAGAATTGACAGCTTCTAATTTTAAGCTAGCCGCATACACACCTTTTTCGCATACTATTTCCGAATTCGTTTTCCGTATACGGAAATCCCAATGGATAGAATCAGTATAAAATACATTAACTGGCGCACATGTTCAGTTTTTTTCGAACGGAATGAATTCCGCACGTACATTTCAAGTGCAAGCCGGCGCGTCCCCATGTGAAAATACGAACGTTTGCGCTTGCCTCACGGAATTCCAAATTTTAATTACAATATAGTAAATCGCATACGGAAAACGTGTGTATGCGGCCAGCCTAATTTAACAAAAATAGATTTATAGCCCAAATAGCTATAGTAGCTATAGCAGCTTATAGCTATTTATCTAGAGGCTGTAAAATTATGTTAGAATCTTTAATTAATTTTAGCGATTATTCATCAATCATTGTTCTAAATAAATTAAATTTCGAAGCATCAGTGAACAAAATGATTATGAAACTTAATTTCCAGCACTATAATTTATCAGTTCTAAGATTAGCTTGACAATATTTAGGGACAAACATATTTTTAGATGTTTATTTATAGGTTAGGAATTAATTTAATCCGAAAATCAATTATTATAGTCGTTTTTTAGGGTTCCGTAACCAAAGGGTAAAAACGGGACCCTATTACTAAGACTTCGAGGTCTGTCCGTCTCAAGAAAGGTAATAGCTAGAGAGTTGAAATTTTCACAGATCATGTATTTCTGTTACCGCTATAACAAAAAATACTAAAAACAAAATAAATTAAATATTTAAGGGGGGCTCCCATACAACAAACGTGATTTTTCAAACATTTCCTGTTCGGTATCAATGATAACAACTGAAATGTTCACAAAATACTCAGCTGTATTTAAACTTTAATAATTAATAATAAAATTTCAATAAAATAAATAATTAAGGGAGGCTCTGATACAAAAAACACATTTTTTAAATATTTTTGCTCTATAATGGTACGGAACCCTTCGTGCGTGAGTCTAACTCGCACTTGGCCGATTTCATTTTATTTCTACAGTGTATAAAAAAATAATGTGGTAATATTTTAGGGTGTGTATGGGTATAGAGTGCACTGTGAATGTAGTAGCGCTGAAAGAGTGACTTTATTTTTATTTTTGTATGGGAAAATCCATTACGTTGGGGTGCTTGCCCATACAATAATAATACACAAAAAATACTCTTTCAGAGCTGCTACTTTTTTTTCTTTCAGAACTCTATAATTGGTCGCTGTTAAGCATTTGTGTATTAACTCACATTTTTTTCTTGGTTTCAGTCATGTTCTAAATGTTCTAAAGAACAAGACTGCATCATAACTCTACTCAATAGGTAATTTTTTGTGGCAAACAAAGTATGTTTTACATCGTCCATATAAGGGTGGCTGTTATAACTTTGTTTTGTTACACTCTGTATAGTCTAAAACCTAAAATAGTAATTTAATTTAAGCGTTTGTGCTAATATAAAATGTTATGCCCGTCTCACGATTATGTTTATTTATAAACTCTAAGACGCCCGCAACTCCGTTGCGCCAAGATTCGTTTCCCGCGCGAGAACCGTACATTTTCCGGGATAAAAAACATCCTGTGTCCTTTCCCGGGACTCAAAGTATCTCCATACCAAATTTCAGCAAAATCAGTTCAGTGGTTTGGGCGTGAAGAGGTAACAGACAGACATACACACTTTCATTTAAAACGTTAGTATGATACTTTGACTGTACATACTATGAACATAAGAAAATACAGCCTGCAATGTTTGGAATCCTTACAAGCTTTTGAAATGTATTTTTTTAATGCGAGAATCAAATTCGCGACCTTCGAGTGAAGGGGCCGGGTGCCATCGAAATTTTCATACATACGTAATACCAAAATCATTTTCTCATACGAAAATATTTAACATTTTTGAGTTTTTTTTTCAGCTTAAAATAGTAATTACCTAGGTTCATGCACAAAAATTTACTACAAAATATTTAAACACAAAAAAAAAATAGTGTTTAAATATTTTGTAGTAAATTTACTACTAAATATTGAAACACTAAAAATTTTAAAGTTTAAATATTTTGTAGTAAATTTACTATTTATTTATATATTTTTTAGTTTTTTACTATAATATTTTTTAGTATTAAATAATTTTGTAGTAAATTAACTATTTATTTATATATTTTTAAGTGTTTTACTATATTTTTAGTGGTTAAATATTTAGTAGTAATTTACTACAAAATATATAAACACTAAAAATTTTTTTTTGTGTTAATATTTTGTAGTAAATTTTTGTGTAGGAACCTAGGTAATTATAACTCAAACATGTTAAATATTTTCGTATGAGAAAATGATTTTGGTATTACGTATGTATGAAAATTTCGATGGCACCCGGCCTCTTAAGAGCCGCGTTCTAAGCATCTGGATTCTGGGCTAAAAAGGGATTCGAAATCCATCCGTACTAATATCATAAATACGAAAATGTGTTTGTCTATTTGTTACGTCTACGTGATGAAATTTGTTATGGATATACTTTGAGTCCCGGGAAGGGACATAGGATACTTTTTTCCCGAAAAATGTACGGTTCCAGCACGATATACGAATTTTTCTCAACGAAGCTGCGGGCGTCATCTAGTCCATAATAAATAGATTAATTAAACATCAGCCTTTGTGCTACAAACATTTAAAAAGATAGAAGGTTCGAATTTGAACTTAGAATTTGGCAAAAGTCATTCATTGAATCAAAAGAAGTTTTGTTTATTCATCTCGAATGTCTATTAAACAAAAGAATACTGTTAATTAATTAGTTTTGTGTAAGTTAAAGGAGCAGTGAAAATAATTTGTACCTGACTATAAAAGGAGGGTAATGATTTAATTGCAGTCTATATTATACGGTGTGTAAAAAAACTAAGTGATAATACTTTAGGGTGTGTACGTGTTCCTTGTAGAGAGTTCACTGTGAAACTAGCAGCGCTTAAAGACCAATTTTGTTTTTCAATTTTGTATGGGCAAGCGCCCCAGCGTCATGAGTTTCCCAGTGAACTCTCTACAAGGAATACGTACACACCCTAAAGTATTATCACTTAGTTTTATTACACTCTGTATAGTTGTACAGGGTGTAACAAAAGTAAGAGAGAGAGAGAGAGAGAGAGAGAGAGAGAGAGAGAGAGAGAGAGAGAGGTAGAGAGGTAGAGTAGAGTAGAGTAGAGAGACAGACAGTATAGAGTACAGTAGAGTTTATCTAGTGTTGCCGTTAGCAAATCAAAAACTTAAACAACTTTTTTTATTTTACTAGAATTTATTCCCTTGCGCTGGAAATCGTTTATCTCGCGAGATTTTCATATCAAATTTAAGCAAAATCGGTTCAGCGGTTTGAGCGTGAAGCGGTAACTGACAGACACACACACTTTCGCATTTCAAATATTAGTATGGATATCCTAGTGTTGACTTTATCCAATCAAAAACTTCAACAAATGTACTACATTTTAATATAGACAACAATTAATACATCAGACATGTGCCCAAATGCTGGAGAAAATAGAATAGAGTAGAGAAGAAAATAACAGAGAATAGCATAACATAACAGAGCAGAGCAGAGGGTAGCGAAGAAAGCTGGCCAAGATCGGAATGGTCGTTGAGGGAGGCGTACGGGCACAGGAAGGTAATGAGCTAATGATGATAAAGAAGAAGCAAATACAAATAAGAACAGGAAGATTAGGAAGGAAAAGAATAAGAAGAAAATTAAGATAAGAAAAAAGGAGAGGAAAATGCGATAATGATTATGATAATCATGATGATAATGATGATTATGATAAAGGCGATATTGATGATAATGATAATACTTAATGATGATATTGACTATAATGACAACGATGATGATAACATAGGTCTAAGTTCACCCGTAACTTGCTTATTTATAAAGGCCTCAGCTTTTATTAGGTTCATTGACACAGGAGTCTTATTACTCTCTCGTTGCGATCAAATTACACAACGTGTTTACGTAATAATATCTTTTAGCTCTCTGATATTACACCTACGTGAAATTTACATGTTTAATTTTCTATTTTTACCCACGCGAAAAAGGAGGATATTTTGCCTGCTGAATGTTCCATCGTAGTATTAAACTACAAACACTTAATTCTTATTCCACTGTTTTGATGCAATACTAAGGGCCGGTTTACATTATTCCAATCCAGCGCTGGATTGCCACTGGAATAATGTAAACGGAATGCATTAGTGCATTCCAGTACCCATCTACATTATTCCACTTGCAATCCAGCGCTGGATTGGATCACTGGATTGGAACATGTGAACCCATTATAGGGCAAGCAGCAAACGCACGTTTTCTGTATTCGACTTCTGAATTCGTTTTCCGTTTTCGTAATTCCGTGAGACTTTTTTTTTTTTTATGAAATAAAGGGGCAAACGAGCAAACAGGTCACCTGATGGAAAGCAACTTCCGTCGCCCATGGACACTCGCAGCATCAGAAGAGCTGCATGTGCGTTGCCGGCCTTTTAAGGGGGAATAGGGTAATAGGGGAGGTTTGGGATGGGAAGGGAAGGGAATAGGGGAGGGTAGGGAAGGGAAGGGAATAGGGGAAGGTAGGAAAGGGAATAGGGTAGGGGATTGGGCCTCCGGTAAACTCACTCACTCGGCGAAACACAGCGCAAGCGCTGTTTCACGCCGGTTTTCTGTGTGAACGTGGTATTTCTCCGGTCGAGCCGGCCCATTCGTGCCGAAGCATGGCTCTCCCACGTATAAAACTAGACTAGCGCTAACGTTCGTTTTTTCACGCGCGAACGCGCCGGCTTGTATTTGAAACGTACGTGCAGAATTCGTTCCATACGGAGAAAAATGTCGCATTCGGAATTTCTAATAATGAAAACAAATTTGGAAATCGCATACGGAAAAGTATGTATGCGGCAGGCCTAATGCAGCAATGTTCTTTATTTAATACAGTACGTTTCCTATCAAGCTAGAATATGGTGTTGTCATGAAATATCAGCACGGTTGACGTATACGAGAAAACTATTTTACTACTATACTGGTAAGACTAAATCGAACAAGGAGCGAAGCCGAAATAATATTGCAATAACATAATTGGGGTACAGATTTCCACGTTTCAATAGAGCTGTCATCAATAATTTTAAAATAACGTCCGAGTAGAGTACGGTTATAGTTTTTAAGGTTTTTCCTCCGCACACTTTTTCCTTGATAAATGCTCAAATTAACTAATTTTACCCTCTTTTTATCAAAACTTGAAACGTTATAAAACCTTTCTAAGGACTTCAGACTTCTTTACAAACGTACCGCCCTTAAGGGCGAAGTACGGTCCATGATCCATCCCTCCATCAGTGTTCGCATTGGCGCAGCCGAGAACGCGCGTGTGACAAGTGACTATAGGACTGTTACTCGTCGGACTATAGCGGAAAAAGTGAGTAAAAGTCCTAATAATAAGGATGTTCCTATTTTTTAATGGATGATTTATTTAAGACTGCAACTTTTTAGTACAAAAAAGGAACGTTTTTAAGATATTAATGGCTACTAGTTTAATAATAATATTATAAAAATAAATAATATTATAATAAGTATAATAGTAGCAGAAAAAGTGTGTCAATATTTTAAGTTTAAACATAAATAAGAATGTTTGGAAAGTGTGTTTTGTTTAGACTGAAACTATTTACTTTTTAGTACAAAAAAAAAAAAAACAAAAAAGTTGTATCAGGGTACGTTTTATTTTAAAATTAAATTATTCTGTTAAAAAAGAAATAAGAAAAGTTTTTAAGATGTCGTTAGGAATATGTAGCGCCACATAGTTTGATGTTGATTTATTTGTAACTAATATTAAGTTAATAATTTATTAAACTTTTTATTTTTTATCTATTTAGAAATCTTGCAGTACGGTAATTTTTCGCTACCAGCGCTACTCGTTAATATTATAAACAATAATATTATTTTGTTTATTATGGGGAGGCCATTGAAAACGCTCCTTCGTTTTTATTATTATTACTTTAGGATAATATAAACTAAGATTTGACAACCTGCAAACTTTTAGTGAAGAATTTGTATTTTTAAGAAAAAAATACACCAATACTCCCAATAAAAATATTTATTAACTCATCAAGCCCCATACGGGCACCGGTGGTCGCGACAACAATAGAATACAATAGCATTTCCAAGAATCCGCGATCGAAGGGTTAATATCAAAAGTTACACTTCACGAGAAATAAAAGATAATTGAAAGAAAAGTTTTCAGATAAACCTCTTTGTTACGTTTTACAAAGAATTAAAAAGTTTTATTTGTATGCCATTAAAAGTTTTTGCACGTTTGGGCTTAAGAGCAAACTTTCCGAACTTATACTAATTACCAGAATTTTTATTGCCAGCATAAAAAAATTATGAAGACTGCCATAACGGAATAAAAAAAATTACGTTAAATTATTTAATCAGTATCATTTCCTTTCTTAACGGGATTTTTAAATTTTGTCTGTGAAAATCTCAGAAAAATTGAAAATGTCCAAACTTGAGACCTTGTCTTTACGTTTTAAAAAAGCTTTTCAAATGTGCAATGGAAATATTTATTTCGATTTTTTTAAATTGATTAATTTTAATCATATTGTGTAATTTATTGCAGCTTAACTCATGAAACAATTTAATTCATAGATTCCATCAAAACCATTTTCAGCTATAGAATATAATATTACAATACGAACTCTAAAATGTTTATTTCGAAATATCAAAGCAACATGTGTTACACAGTTCCAAGAGTATTTTCAATTCGTCAAAATGGTTGCATATTCTCCGAACCAATTTTCACACATTTTTTATGCCAAAAAGGCATTTTTATGTCAAATAGTGAGTGGAACCTACGACTACCGGGTATAAAGTTAGGCTTTAAACCACTGGACCATGGAGGCATTAATTTTTCGTAGAGTTCTCTATTACATCAGCATAATTATGTATCTTAAAACTCAGCTTGCCTTGTCGTCAAAAACAACATTTTCAGTTGTTGCAACGCAGGAATCGAACTCACGACGACAGAAAAGCTCTAAACCACTAGACCACGGACGCATTGATATAAGTATTATTATTATTATTTTTTTTTTTTATTAAATAAGGGGGCAAACGAGCAAACGGGTCACCTGATGAGAAAGCAGCCGTCGCCCATGGACACTCGCAGCATCAGAAGCAAGCTTGCGGCTGCAAGTGCGTTGCCGGCCTTTTAAGAGGGAATAGGGTAATAGGGGAGGGTAGGAATGGGAAGGGAAGGGAATAGGGGAGGGTAGGGAAGGGAATAGGGTAGGGGATTGGGCCTCCGGTAAACTCACTCACTCGGCGAAACACAGCGCAAGCGCTGTTTCACGCCGGTTTTCTGTGAGAACGTGGTATTTCTCCGGTCGAGCCGGCCCATTCGTGCCGAAGCATGGCTCTCCCACGTATACTGGAAGTCACACGCGGCTCCGGCCGCTTAAATACCTTATCTCGCCGTAATTCATACATTTTCCAACGATATCTAAGTATACTATGTGCCCTCTACGTTTGTGACAAATTTTGTCAAAATCGGTTCAGTAGTTTTGGAGCCTATTTGATGCAAGCAAACTCTTCCTCCTTATAATTAGTTAAGATTTCCATCCATACTGATATTATAAATGTGAAAATGTGTCTGTCTCTCTGTTGCCTTTTCACACCCAAACCGCTGAACAGATCTTGCTGAAATTTCGTATGGAGATACTTTGTGTCCCTGGAAAAGACAGGATACTTTTTATCCCGGAAAAATGTACGGTTTTCTCACAATAAACAAATTTTGGCGCATGCGGGCGTCATCTAGTTAGTATAATATATTTCTATTATATTGTATACGTACAGCAATACTTAGAGATGAATAATGATAATGATGATTATAAATAGGTATTATTAAACAGATTTGAACCCGCACCCAGCAGCAGCTATTAATCTGAGGGAGATATATCGGTACGCCTACAGTGAAACCTGATAACGTTTTTGTATCGCAAACGCAGTACTATCTTATAGTGGTTTCAGCTTCCCTTACACAAGATTGTTTGTTATACCTTACGTAATACTATTTTAGTAGGATATTGTTTAGGAATTTCGAATATTAGCAATAGACTAGATTTTTCCGTTATTCCGTTCCGTACGATATACTATCAGAGAAGTTGATTCCTATGCAGATCGGGGACCTACGTAGTTTGGTTGCGTTACCTCAAACCCAGCCGACAGATCACAATTAACATTGAATTGACATATTCGACCAAATAACGTTGGTCTATCAACTGCATAGGAATCAATTTCCTCGATGGTACTTTTTCAGGATAAAAATTAGCCTTAATTTAGAGCTCACTATCGAATTAAAAATCCGTTCAGTGAAGGGAAAACATTGCCTTCAGTGTTTGAAGGAGTAGCAATCATGTGCACAGTTATAAAACAGTTTTAGCTTACAAAAACAAATTTTCATTATGTTACTTGACTTTTCATAAACTATAAAAGTTGGGAGTAAATATTTTCTAGACTAAACAAGATATTCTAGACTTGTTACTTGCTAATTTCATTTTTATGATGGATAATAACAGGTGTTATAATTGTATATGTGTACACAGAAGTTAAGAAATATAGAGTAATATAATAGACATGCTTTTCTAAATAGAAAACTTATATTATTGATTTTAAACATTTTTCCAATGAAGCAAAACGCAAATATTTAGAAATTTTGTAGTCGATCAATTTTTTTCATTACATGGCGTGTGCTTGTTCGTTGCGCTGAAAACGTTAAAAATGTTTCGGGATGAGAACTATCCTATGCCCTTACATTTTCCGGGTTAAAAACTATGCTCTTTCCCTATCAAATTTCAATAAAATCGGTTGAGCGATTTCAACGTCAAGGTAACAGAAAGACAGACAAAATATACAGTCTGGCATTTATAAAATTAGTAGATATAAAGTAAACCTTTTTGATACCTATTTATTAAGCTACCTAAAAATTAGCTAAATTGTTAGGTATTTTTCAACCATCGTGTCTACAAAATGCTATGTCAGTCACTATAGTATTATTAATAACCTAGTCTATATTTATTAAAAAACCTAATAGATCTCTGCCAGTCTTGTTTATTAATGATGTCTATTTTGTAGGCCACAACATAAATAGCCTTATTTATTCACTTTTGACATACAATGCTGAATTTTTAATAGATTTATGTTGTTATTTTTTAAGGAGTTTAAAATAGGGGTAAGACGAAGGGTAAGGCGTTCTATTTTGTTTTCCATTTTAGGGTTCCGTACCCAAGGTTAAAACGGGACTCCGATGTCTGTCCGTCCGTCTGTCTATCTGTCATCAGGCTGTATATCAAGAACCGCTATAATAGACTTCTGAAATTTTCACAGATTGTGTATTTCTGTTGCCGATATAACAACAAAATATACTAAACAAAATAAAATAGATATTTAAGGGGGGCTTCCATGCAATAAACATGATTTTTTGGCCCTTTTGCTCGTAATCAATTATAGCAATAGGTAGGCACCTGAAAATCTCAAAAACAAAACTTTCAGTTTACTGTCTATGCTAATGCTGCCTCTAGCTTGAAAACATTTAATAATACATATATTATGTTACGCTCAAAGATCAAAAACGCTCAGTGAGCGGAAAAATAGCTCACAACGCGTTGTGGTCACAGTGAAACATCCACGACGCGAAATTCGCGTTGTGGCTCTAATGAAAACGGCCACGACGCGTTTTGGCAATCACAAAAAGACCATACTTTTCTCGAAAATACAAAGCATTAAAGATAGACGAAAAATATTTTTTCGCCTACTTTAGAATGAGTATAGATCATCATTTGAAGAGCTATTAAGCGGGTTATCAAAATATGTACAGGAAAATAATGTAAAAGGAAGGAAACCCGTTACTGCTTTGGAATGTATTTCTAGTTTTAAGTCTTTCACTGTAAACAGTTTTGTGTACTTACATAAATTGTTAAATAAAATAAATAAATAAATGCTGGGCTTGATTATAAGGTAAAGTAAAACAAATAATTTTTATTGATATTTATTACACTAGGAATTCCAGGAACAAACTGAATCATTGTCAACAAGTGTGACGTCATAACGCTGGACTTTGAGCCGCGTTGCGGCCCTAAACGATTTCATAAAAAACATAACTAAACTCTAAAGTCTTCTTTCAGTTTCTAGTCCATCCAAAAACTCCCCCGTTTTCAAACTACTTAAAACATTTTCAATTTAAAATTTTATATAATCCGAAGTTTCATTACCAAGGAAATAAACTCATGGACGAAATCCCACATCGGCTAATGGAGACAATTTCAATAAAAACTAACGTAGCGCAGTCCGCGAAATATGAAAATGGCGTTTAAAGCGGCTTCTATATTGGAGTTGAGAGTTGTAATGAGCTGGATATTGAGAGCTTGGATTGGATTCTATACTTCCATCATCATCATCATCATAATATCATCAGTATCATCATCATACGACGATTTCAATAATAAGTTGAGACGCCTATATTTTTCGTACCATGGTAAACCATGAGCAGAGTTACAAACTCTCGTTTCGTTGTTAGGATTATAGTCACTTTTTGAAGGTATTATTTTAGGCTACGGAATATTTCAACATAAGGTTGGACTTATATGCGACGGGGTGAACGTGCCATTTGGCCGCTACACCGCTCTCGATCACAAGCAATACTATGTATATAACGACTAGCTTTTGCCCGCAGCTTCGCTCGCGTTAAGAAGTATTATTATTAATTCGGTATCACAGTCTTAGTCCGATCGGTTTAAAATTGACAAAGTTTAATACGAACTGTCATCCCCTATTTTATCCCCTTTGGGGGTAGAATTGATCAAAATTCGTTCTAATCAGATGCCTACATATGTATGTATGGATGTATGAATGTTTGTTACTCTTTCAAGCAAAAACTATTGCACGGATTTTGCTGAAACTTTACAATAATATAGCTTATACATCAGAATAGCACATAGGCTATAATTTTAACCGACTTTCAAAATGGAGGAGGTGTTATGTTCGTTTTTTTATGTTCAACGATTACTCCGCCGTTTGTGAACTGATTTTCAAAATTTTTCTTTTTGTGTATAGGTTATCATCCCAATTTGGTACCATATTCATAAAAGTGGTGACCTGATGAAGGGATCCATAAGAAATCGGGGGAACTCCTCAAAATTTATATGGAAACATGTGGTGACTTCGGTTTCGTGAGCAGTATTCTAAGCATATGCTATCAAAAAGCAAGATTTTGCACCAAGGTATACCATGGTTCGGAAGGTGCTGAGAGAACTCCTGACTCTTTATAGATACAAGTTTGGGAGTTTCGACGTTGTTTTAAGAACGGAAAGCATATGCTACTATGCAAATTACATTCATCATCATCATCGTCACTACCATAAACCATTATAGAACTATGTATCGTTCCGTTTTGACCCTATTATTGGTACTTTTCTTCATAGTCTTTCATTATATATCACTTAAACCGCGGGTAACACCGCGGGGCACAGCTAGCATTTAATAAAGAAATTGAGAGAAAGAAATAATTTACTAAGACATGCTTGTTATCTCGCGGTGTAGCGAGTTCCGCGCGTTTCGGTTCGGCATCCAATCTAAAGGTACAAGTTGGAACCGAGCGACACGTCGCAACTGCAGACGACGTGTCGTCGCGACACTACAGGGGGGTGTGCCAAAATCTTTTCGTTTTCGCTTCGTTATAGAATCGCCGATGAAAATGTATGGAATTGACATAAGCGTTCGTTAGTATGACGTTGACGTTAGACTCGTCTTATGTCAATTCCATACATTTTGATCGGCGATTCTATAACGAAGCGAAAACGATAAAGTTTCGGCTAAATGGCCTGTTTTTTTTTTATGAAATAAGGGGGCAAACGAGCAAACGGGTCACCTGATGGAAAGCAACTTCCGTCGCCCATGGACACTCGCAGCATCAGAAGAGCTGCAAGTGCGTTGCCGGCCTTTTAAGAGGGAATAGGGTAATAGGGGAGGGTAGGGATGGGAAGGGAAGGGAATAGGGGAGGGTAGGGAAGGGAATAGGGTAGGGGATTGGGCCTCCGGTAAACTCACTCACTCGGCGAAACACAGCGCAAGCGCTGTTTCACGCCGGTTTTCTGTGAGAACGTGGTATTTCTCCGGTCGAGCCGGCCCATTCGTGCCGAAGCATGGCTCTCCCACGTATGGTTTGTGTGTATTTCTATGAACAAGTGTCGCTAGCTTCGTGTATTTCATAGAAATACATACTTACAAACCAGTAGTGTCGCTGCGACATGTCGTCTGCTGCAACTTCATGTCGCCCGCTGCCAACCACACACCGCACACCTTAAAGCATCTGCCAATCTTAAAAAAAAAAAAAATTACATGATATTTAACATTTAAATACGTCCCTTTAAAAATAAACTGACATCTGCAAGAATTTCAAAGTGCCTGATGTGAAGCAATTAATTAACCCTAAATTAATATTAATGAGAGTTAACCCTCAGCTGTCGAGTTCATTGCTCCGAGCTTTTTGACTAATAAACTTAAAAAACTAATAACGCTAATTAAAAACGGTTATTTATCATGTGATAAATTAAGTGTTGTTAATTATTAAAGTACGATGTGTATTATCATAATGACTTTTATTTTCACGCGTGTTACGATAAATGGGACTAGATTTTTAATTCTCTTTATGTAAGCTACCTAAAATAAACTACAAATCAGGTCAAATGCAGATTCACGCACGAACGGTTCCGTACACATAAAATAATGATAATAATAAGCCCACAGAGCAGCTTGTGGCGAGCTGTTGGGGAGTAGCGACCCCACGTACCCGAGTGCTCCCAGGGAAGCCCCTGTTCTCCATCTCCGGCTTGCCTTCACCGACCGGCCGGAGTTAACACTGACGGAGAATCAGGCTCTACCTCTGCCTTGCCTTAACCGGCTTGGAGGGAGGATGTGAAGCGTATGTGACGAGTGGGCGACGTGATGGGACCCTCTGAGGGAGCAAATGATCGGCGTTTAAAGTCCAGCGACACCTCTCCTGCCTCAAGCCGCTCTGGCAATTTTGCCGTCTCGGTGCACCGTGCGTGCGGCTATTTTGAGGGGCCCATTCAAAGCGTTGGCGAGTCACCGTCTGCCAACTTTATGATACATGTTACCACGTTGTATCGGCAGACGCCCTAGTCCTTCCATAGTCCCAGTTACCCAGTCAACTAGCACCTTACCCCCATAGCCCGGTATCATTTTAATTTTTCATTCCCTGGAATAGTCCTTCCTACACTGGCATCTGGCTCTTCTTGGTCGTACTCCTATATTACGGACAGGGAAAGCCGCCGGCTAATGTTGTGACATTTATTTTACACAGTTTTAATATAGATGTAACACATGATGTAATGTGTTACAAACAGCGGAGATAAACTGAAAGTGCCGTTCCGATCTTTACCACGATGTAAAGTGGAATTTTAATTGAATTTTTTAGCCGCGGTAAAGATCGGAACGGCACCTTCAGACGTATAAGAGTAAGAGAGTAAGAGTATAAGAGGCCCCGTTACACAGTTTTAATGTGTAACGGGGCCTCTTATACGTGTTGGCATCGGCTCCACCCCGGACCTTTCCAAAGGTCCGACTAACGCTTAAAATAAAACATTGTCCTTCTCTCTTCACACTCACGCACGTCTTTCATATGCCAGCACCCGTAGCACGGCTACAGTAGAAATACGAAAGTATAGACAAACAGCGGAGATAAACTGAAGGTGCCGTTCCGATCTTTACCGCGGCTAAAAAATTCAATTAAAATTCCACTTTACATCGTGGTAAAGATCGGAACGGCACTTTCAGTTTATCTCCGCTGTTTGTCTATACTTTCGTATTTCTACTGTAGCCGTGCTACGGGTGCAGGTGAAAAAGGACGACGCGGAATCATCGCCAAGTTAGTTTTTTCTTAATAACTCGATAAATATACAACATTTTAAAAATCCGCCAGGTCAGTCATGTGTTTCAATGATAGAATTTTATACAATGTGTTAAAATTTCAACATAGTTTAATGCACGGTTATGGCAATAAATGAAATATTCGTGAAAATTAGATGAAACTTTGTGATTTTTTTCTATCGAGAAAATTTTAAGATATCGTGTTTTCGCTCAGATCAAATTCTTGGAAATATAATGTAGTATCTATGTTTAGAAAAAAAAAAAAACAGTTAGGGGCTTATTTTCAAGTATAAAAATGAATTATAAAATTTTGGGTTAGTCGCTCCCTTAAATACCCGTGTGCAAGGAGTGCTTTATACAAACATAATAACAATTTAATATTATATAATGTTACGGGAACCAGATGACGGAAATATATTTAACACTTTTATTATATGATACACATAATATTTAATAGACAACGATGACCCAGGAACGTTGAAAACTTTTTGTTCCTTCCGCGTCGGCGGGATTCGAGCCCGCGACCCCTGGCTTGAGCGCTGACCACACGCTCAACCACTGAGTCATAGAGGTCGTCTACATTAGTCCACACTTAAATAATTATTTTATTCGGTTTCCTCCGGCTACGATGTATAATTTAATATGTTTACGTGTATAAATAAGAAGTTTGTAATGGTCAAAGCCATTATTGTTTTAAATTTGATGTCATTCCACAAAATACTACTCCAGCGCATTAAAACTAAGCATTCGTTTCAACAATAAATATCTCTGAGAACTCCTACGGGAGGAATAATTTACTTAATTTTAATAAACAGTTCTCTTTTGAGCGCTAAATTATTCGAATACAACTATTTAATTATCTTTTTGAAATTTCACTTATTCTGGTAATGTAATTTATATAGTGTTTGTGTTTTTAATTTATTAATGGCATTTGTTTGTTAGGCATTATTTTTATTTTTAACGCTATTAAAACTCATGATAATATCATACCAGTTGCCATTCAATTTCGGCAGAAGAATCCTTCACAAACGAAAACTTAAGTGAAACGTATTTAATATATCAAAATGGCAATAGAAGTAATAAAACAGCAATAGAGAGCCTCGATTTTTGGGCACGTTTCTTGCTTTGATTGTTCATGTTTATGATATTACTAAAAAAAAGTCTTAAAGTATCTCTATACCAAATTTCAGCAAAATCGATTCAGCGGTTTGGGCGTGAAGAGGTAATTGACAGACAGACACAATTTTGCATTTATAATATTAGTATGGGTTATATTCATAAACGATACTAGTGAAATAACTTTTAGATTTGAATTTGAAAAATCGTTAAAAGTGTGTACACAAATTGTCTGGAAAACAAAGCATCTTTTAAGTCAATTAAAATCATAAATCAAAACAAAACGAAAGCCATGAATAATAGAACAAACATTTGTCTAAATTACCAGAATATAATATTAGAAACAAAGGCAGCCATTAATAAGTTTTACGACGGACAGATTAATTTTGTTGTCTATGGTTTTTATTTTACAAAAAAAAATCATCCATTAGTCAATATGTCTACCTTAATCATTGGAATAAAACTAGGCTGACAAGTAATCTAGCATAAATCAAATAAATAAATGCTAAGGCAAACATAAATCAGAGTTTCCCAAACTTTTACAGATCAAGCCTACGCGGTTTCACGCAAATGTCAAATGTCGCACAAAGTTATGCACAATTTTAGCGGCTTATCCGTATTCAACTTCAACCTTTAGCTTTTTACCATCTATATTTTGTTCAGATGTATCTTTTCAAACTCCTTATCTCATGGTCACCTACGTAGCATCTATACTAATTTCATAATAAGAACGATTCGAAAAGAAAATCTTCGAAACTACTAGTTCGCTGTTCATTAAATTTGGCTCAGATGTAGAGAGGAAAACAGGGACAAATCTCATCATCCTGTCAAAACTCCAACTCAATTATTTTACTGAATGTTACTGTCGTTGATTTAGAATCGAATTGTCTTGACATCATCATCTGATTTAAGTAATTTTTCCACAAAATTTACGTTCTTTCGAGAAAGCGCCTGACGTTAGTTTGATTTGTAACCATCGAAAGTCGGAACCATAATATTGTAACCATACATTCTTGTTTCTAAAAAGTAAGTATTTATCAGAATTGAGTGACATTAAATAAAAAGCTAAGCTTTGATACTACTCCAACAAAATGCACATTCATTTCGTAAATAAATTTTCATTTTATATTCCAGCAATTTCCAAGCTTTGATGCTAAGACCTAAAGACCTCGACGTCATTCGCGGCAGTTTGGAAGCCACTGTCTCGAGTAATTTGATATTTTAATTGTTCGCTTTCAGTGGAATGGCGCTAATTACATCTAAGACGTTTTTCTATGAAATATTATACTCGAAAACTTTCTTTTCAATATGAAAGGTATTCCAATATTGAATAGAATATTAAATTTTATACTCAATATTTAATACACACTTGTTTTGTAAAATATTTTAGTGTTTGGTTTATAATAGTCTGCAAGTATTTTTTTGGGATGTGTCAAAAATAATATGTACTATCAGAGAAGTTGATTCCTAGGCAGATGGCGGACCTAATAAACGAGGACATGAAACAATTTATCTTTTCGTCGGTTTAGCTTGGGTCGCATTTAATGTCTTCAGGTGTTGATTGACATAACGGCTTCCATGTGGTTTGTGATTTACACATTAATCTTTCACGACCAATTAAATATTTCACACACCATTTATTTTGCTAGGGTCATAATTTTTACTACATAGGGTAACAATTATTATTATAATCCGTCCTATACCCTATTTTTGGGTTCGCTAAATACATAATATAAGATGTTTCCGGATGTAATAAAATATAATATTATGTAGAATTGTACGAATAATAATAATATCTAGGTCTTTCAGACCTTCGAAATTGCCGTATTGCCGTGTGTTATTTTTAATGCACTTCTGCAATATGGGTATCAAATGAAAGGGCTTATTGAGAGTAACTCGGAAACGAATGTAATGTCATTCTATATCCAATATGGCAGCTTAGCCAAGATAGGGGAATAGTTATTTTAAAGCACTTCTGCAATATGGGTATCAAATAAAAGGACTCATTGAGAGTAAATTGAAAAGTAATAGTCAAGTCGGGTCGTATCGTGCCGTGACGTGTCATGTCGTATCGTGTAGTTTCGTGTCGTGTCGTGTCGTGACGTGACGTGACGTTACAGGATGAGACGTGACGTGACGTGACATGACATGACGTGACGTGACGATACGTGTCGTGACTTTACGTGACGTCACGTGACGTGACGTGAAATGACGTGACGTGTCACGTGACTCCCAGTCAAATCCAGCCGGGTTTCAGAAAATGCCCGGTTGAATCCGGTCACTTTTGTTTGATTGATTTGATTTTTGTTTATAATTTATTTTACTAACAGTTTTTAAATTGGCAACCCAATTTTTGAAAATAATAATAATATATTGTTATTTTGCAGCCACGTGTTGACAAAATAGTCGTTAAATATTGTAACTTTAGTTGAATTTAGACTTTTTTCAATAATATTATATAAACATCTATATAATAATTGCTTTATATAATCAAAGAATAATTGTTTTTAAAGTGCTAAAAATTAAAAACCATGCCAGTTTAGTTTGGTCTTAAGACATAAGTGCTCTTAAAATTATTATAATTGTTAATTTCTCAATTATTTTAAGCTTGACTGTGCTAAAATCTACACTCTGGTCCGAATTGAGTAATTCAAAATAGGTTTTCGCTGTTTCGAACGGCCGGATGAATCGGGCAATTCAAAAACAGTCCTTCGCTGTTTCATACCGCGGTATGAAACATATGTGGAATGAAATAGCGAAGGACCCGAATCGAACCCATAATCTGCGAGTCAAGGGCCACGCTCCCTGTAGCAGGGTTCCCAATCTTTTTCAGCCTGCGGCGCAGTAACACGTCACAAAAAAAAATATATATATCATCGGCCTGCTTTGCATAATTAATATTATATTTTATAAAATTTATGGTTTCGGATATAAATGATGGAGGATCGACTCACGGCGCCCCTCTTTCCACGGCGCACCAGAGCGCCGTGGCGCACACTTTGGGAACCCCTGCCCTATGTAAAGGTTAGGTCCTTTCCACCAAAAAAGTTTGAGAACCAGCGGTTCTTGTTCCTTATGAGAAGTGACATTTTTGACGGACCCAAAAAAAAATAGTGTTTCGTATCTTTGAATGAATTGTCCATGCTGGTGTCTGGTGACATTTCTAAAACCATGACTGGCCTAAACGATTAATATTAAACAAAAACTCAGTACATACATGAACGATACGGACAGTCAAAATTAAATTTCCAAATACAATCAGCGTTGGGGATGTCCATAATTTTGCCTTGCAAATTAAACCAAATCTAAGATGGAAATCTTGATCACCTAACGGATATTCGTATTCTTGTAAATTTAATTTTAATTCTGCATTTTGATACTTGATTAAAAGCTTTATTTTTTTATGTTTGTTGAGTTCAATTTTTCAGCCCAGGGCTGTTAGTCAAGATAGCTTAAATGTCAAAATTAGAAATGGTTATGGGAATACCTTTCTCTTGCATTTTTCCCTCTCATAACTCGGTGGGGGTTATATTTAAACCTAAACTTGGTTAATTTATGTCTATTATTTTAATTCAAACTACGAAACTTAGAATTAAAATACAAGTACTTACCAAGGTTTTAAAGATTAAAAAATTATCGGTCGGTTCCTTTCACGCGACGACTAATCTGACACGACATGCGAGAAACCGATTACAGTGATGTACAAGTCCGTTTGACTGTATTGTTATTATTATTATTAGTAAAAGTAGACGTTGCTCATATACTTGTTAAAACACGGGAAAAGTACTTTTTTTTTATGAAATAAGGGGGCAAACGAGCAAACGGGTCACCTGATGGAAAGCAACTTCCGTCGCCAATGGACACTCGCAGCATCAGAAGAGCTGCAGGTGCGTTGCCGGCCTTTTAAGAGGGAATAGGGGAGGGAAAGGAAGGGAATAGGGTAGGGGATTGGGCCTCCGGTAAACTCGCTCACTCGGCGTAACACAGCGCAAGCGCTGTTTCACGCCGGTTTTCTGTGAGAACGTGGTATTTCTCCGGTCGAGCCGGCCCATTCGTGCCGAAGCATGGCTCTCCCACGTACAATCAAGATATCTTAGGGCCTGTTTCACCACTTCCTGATAAGTGCCGGATAGGCTATCCACCACTTAACTTGACAGATAGAGTATGGAGTATCTTTCAAATAAGTTGTGGATAGCCTATCCGGCTCCCTTAATATTACTAGATGCCCCGTGACTTTGTGTTACTTAACTTCTCTGGACTTCTACGAATATTTCAAGACTATAAATTAGCCAAATCAGTTCAGCCGTTCTCGAGTTATATCTATAGTGAGACTAACAAAATTTAATTAATTTTTAATTGATGTGAAGTTTCTTACTTCTTCTCAAAAAAATACTATTTGGATTTTTATAAAATTTTGTGATAGTAGTTAAGTAGTAGCTTTGGATTTAAATTACTTAACTTTAACTAAAACTATATAATCCGAATTACTAGGTGGACTTTAGGCAGGTGAAGCCGCAAGTTTTGATAGTTTAAAACAATATAACGTAAACGTCTACAAACATCTATTACTTAAGACCAGAGCAATCAAAATTTATATTTTTCATAGAAAAATATATTCTTAATAAGCCTGCGCTTTTGAACCGTGAAATTTCCACAACAGACTTTTATTAGGTTAGGCAAACTAAATAGGTTTGAACAAACTTAAAATTTTCCACAAATATTGCGGTATTGAAAATTGAAGTTAATTTGAGAGTTATAAATATACTTTTCTGCTTATATAGTTTATAAATAACTTGTTAATTATAAACAAACTCTGCTAAAATGTAGGGTATGAGGCTCGATTCATATGATAGGCGGCTACACTGCGAGATCACAAGCAAATGTTTGTAAATAAATGCGCGACCGCACCGCTGTTTAAATAAATCGTTACCTACATACATTTGCTTGTGATCTCGCGGTGGTGTAAAACCGCGCGTTCGCGCGGGCGCATCTAATTTCTGCAGCCTAGCAAAAATTCCAACTTTGTTGCGCCAAAATTATCGCACGGGTAACTTTTCTGGAATAACTGCCCTATGTTCTGAAACTCAAAGTATTGTACCAATATGTAATATTGGTTCTGCAGGTTAAGCGTAAAGGAGGAAGTGCTAACGTACAAACACAGTGTGTTTATAATTTTAATAAGGATGAGATTCCGTAACCCTAGACTATAGGATTGATCGGTTTCTGTAAGGTCTGTCAAATCATTGATCAACTTAACTTAACATGGATGTCAAATCCATTTGAGTTTCTGAAACATTGATCAGACGAAAATTAACTAATCAATGATAATTTATAATTTGACTAGCGATTTGATTAATTTCGTTTAATAATTCATTCTTAGCTGTCAAAAATGACACTATGTTCACTGTACACATTTTTCACTGTTTTTCACTGATTTTTGCACTATATTGTCCATTATAGTATCTTATATTGTTCATATATAAAGTTAACACGGTTTTTTACTGTCTGCTATATTATGCACAATATCGTTCATACACAAAGTTGACACGACTATTTACCGTCTGTCGTGCACAATGATCAAGGCTTGACAAGCGTTACGGAAACCCAAAATGACGGTTGACATATGATTCTCGAGTTAAATTGAACAGCCATATCAACTGACACGCTGATCAAATTAACTAACTAATCATGCTTCTAGCAACCCAATTGGTACTTGACAATAGATTTAACAGGCGATTAGTTAATTTTAGCGTTGATCAGCCTTTCAGAAACCGGGGGTTAGGCGTTATTTTATAAATTCCTTACTACTATATAGACTAACATACATATTTTTATACCTGAAAATACTCATAATATTATTTGCGACATAGGACGCGATGTGCCAAGAACTCTTATTCCAAATCTTCCACAGACGACTCCAACCACTCCTTCACTAAGGTAAATGGTGGATAGGACATCCAGCCCGATTTCTAATTGTTGCTTGAACATCGAATAATCGATAACGCGATTGTACATTTTCAAATCGTACCTGAAAGTTCGTTAAAAAGCGAATTCGCCCGTGATTAAATAACCGCACTCGATTGAGTTTCGGCAAATTGCAGTGTAAAAACTCGATGCACAATCGGTTCATTAGGTGTTCCGATGTACTCGCCCGAATCGGTTATAATTGTGGAATCGATTTAACGAGTGGGCCTTACCGATTGAATTATCGATAAATATTTTGCGTTTGTCGCGCCACTATTTGAACGGTATTTTAACTTTAAAAGTGAAAGTGTAAAAGATCTTAACTATTTTAAATTACTAAACAGACACTATTTCGTCTTTTTATAAAGGCTGAAAGTTTACTGTATATGACCCCTATAGAGGTAAGAACGACCAGCAACTTTCGGAGTTTCGGTCGCGATTACTTCTGACTTCTGAGGTATCCATTTCTAAAGGATAACTTAACCTTCGATAAAGTATAAAGCCCATTTTATTATTTTATTCGGCATAACTGTAGAAATCTGTGTATGGTCGGGTTTCAAGTCAATATGTGTGGGCTGGTTATGATATAAAACAATAAAATTACTTACATCCATCTGTTTATGAATTTTTAGTCATATTATAACGTAAAAATACTTCTTTATTTAGAAAATTCGTTTATCCCGTGCGATAAACTAATTTTAGCACAACGGTTTCGCGATCGTCATCTAGTACTTATTTATATTTATGTAACACAGAAATAGTCCTTCACACAAACCAATCATGCCGCGATATCGATGAACTCATGTGTTCAGCGCTGGGAAGTAAATTAATATTTCAAAGTAATTAAATTGACAGTGCTAAGTGCCCTATGACGACAAATGAAATTCATTAAAACTGTTTACGATACGTAAGTGAAATGTGTTGTAATTTTCTCATCGTCATCATATTATTAATTACTAGCTGTCCCGGCAAACGTTGTTTTGCCATATAAAGTATTTCTACTTCAACAGTTGATACAAAATCTTACCCCCTCTTTTGTCCCATAAGAGGGGTGGGGGGGAAAATTTTTATTCACCAGATGTTAAGTTTGAAAACAGTAAATAATATTAAGTAAGTCCATTAAAGAAAAAGTTTGATACAAAATCTGACCCCCTCTTTGGTCCCCTTAGAGGGGTGGGGGGAAAATTTATACACCCGATGTTAAGTTAGAAGAAGACAAATATATCTGCGAAAACCGTATGCACATCGGATCAGTAGTTTTCGTGTTAAAGAAAAAAGTTTGATAGAAAATCTGACCGCCTCTTTTGTCCACTTAGAGGGGTGGGGAGGAAAAATTTTATACACCAGATGTTAAGTTGGAAGAAGACAAATATATCTGCGAAAACCGCATCCAATTCGGATCAGTAGTTTTCGTGTGATGCTGGAACAAACATACAGACGGACAGACAGACAGACAAAAAACTAACCACATTTTTGGCTTCTATAGCGATGTCGTGACACCCCCCGCTTATTATTTTTTGAATATCTTTAACGTACAGAATTTTCATTTCTACAGTTTTATTATATGTATAATGTATATAGATCATCCTTACATTTCGGCATTCTCACTTAATAAAGTGGCATAATTATATAAGTTATAATTTATAACCAGTTTCAAACAAAATGGATTCAAAATTTGAATAGTTTCTTTCATAGAATAAAAAAAACATAATATTATACTCACGTTCAAACGGACAAGCTCGGGTACAATTACTATTGTTGTAGCTACTTAACTTTTTGGCATTTTTTGGACAGTTTTGGTTTAACATATTTTTTCAAACATGTTAATTTTTATGTTAGTTATCGTGGTAATGAGACACACAGGATTAACGATAAAATAAATGGATTTATATATAAATAATTAATAAACCTATAATATAAATTAATTACAATAAACATACATAAACAATAAAATACATATTATATTAATACTGAAATAAATATAATATTCATAGACTATACCTATAATATAATATACCTACTTACATAAAGTATGTCATTGCAAAGTATCAAAAAAAGATAGTGTATCAAAAAAAAAAAAAATAAATAAATAAATATATATATATATATATATATATATATTAGTGTTTTACTCTATTTTTAGTGTTTAAATATTAAGTAGTAAATTTACTATAAAATATTTAAACACAAAAAAAATATTTTGTAGTAAATTTTTGTGCAGGAACCTAGGTAATTACTATTTAAAGCTGAAAAATAACTCAAACATGTTAAATATTTTCGTATGACAAAATGATTTTGGTATTACGTATGTATGAGAATTTCGATGGCACCCGGCCCCTTAAGCTTTCTTGACCAGTATAAATGAGTCATTAAAATTATGGAGCTCATTTTATTGCGTGCTAAGACCGTTTTTGTACTTTCCGATGGCAATGCCTTGGTTCACGCGGCTTTATTTATTATAATTTAGAGAAATACCCGCAAAATGGTCATAATATTTAATACTACGCTAGCTACGTCACAAAGGTATTGTCAACCTTTTGTAATTAAAACACTGTACTTTTAATTGCTGAGCTACAGCGCTGTATTTAGAGATAAAGAAGAAATAATTGTAGTAACAATACTATTTTAAGATCTCACACTTTTATATAACAGAAACTGTTGTAGGTATCCAATAAAGCAAAGAAATGGATTTTAATACTTGTTCATAATGTAATTATTATGTTCCAATAAATACACATTTCGATTTTGCATAGAACTTGACTCACACTCATTTAGATATCCATTCTTTTTGCGGCGAAGCCCACAGCCAAACATAATTTTTGTATTCAACTTGGCTCTTCTTTTTTACATTTAAGTTTTTGGTGGGATATAAAAGACCCTTGTGGTGTCTTGTGATAATGTGTTAATTCGTCACACACATGCCGAACAAATTAGATGTTTAATATAAAGAAACGCACCAAATGTTGTGGACAACTGCCATGATTTATACTACGTTGCCTTTCGTGACTTACGTACTAATCCGACTTCAAATTGATGTTTGTTCGGGGCGGGCTTTTTGTCATAACTTTCAATTAATTGTTTTAAAACTTACGTATTCACTTTTAAAGTGGGTCGTAGTAGTTGGTTCAAAACTTTACTTTTCGAAGTATGTAATTAAGTAAGCATTACCATGTATTTTGTATAAACTCTTCTAATACCATGTTTTAATTATAATTGTATACAGTTTACTATAATATATTGTGTGAAAATGAAAATTAAGAGTGGAATCACACTTATTTGCATAAAAAATTTACTATTGTATAAGTTGGGTAGGTGTAGTGTGTAATATAACGATCGATTTATCTAAATTATTAATTTGTCCAGCCAACGTTTCGAAAACGTACGTAAAAATGTATATCAAGGTTTGGATGAAAACTGTTCCATTAATGGCCATCATAAAGTTCAAACTACGAATCAAAAAGAATTAGAAAATATATACATCCGAACATAAACCTCCTACATTTTTGGAAGTGGGTTAAAAATGTAGTATACTACAAACTACACAGTAGCGCATTAATACAAGATATGAATGCAACGAGTAAATACGATAGGTAAGAGTTACTTTGTCGTACTGCGTACACAACTTTGCGCGGACCAACTTTGACAGAATTAGCGTTCTAGTATGCAGCAGAGTGCAGAATGTGAAAGATCTGGCATGGTAAAAATGAAGATACAGCGCAATGATCACTACATTTTTCCCGTAACTTCGTTCAGGTTCGGTTCAGGTTGAACCTTCCATTTTACAGAATAAAAACTATTCCGAGACCTCTTCCGAGACCTTTTTACCCGAGATACTAGAGTATTTCGGTCACAAAAATTTATCTTAATCAAATGTAGCGGCTTAAGCGTAAAGAGGACACAAACAGACATACTTTTGCATATTTCGCATATGTATAAAATTATATAAGTATGGATTGTCAATTGTGATATCGCTATAGGCTACTCGAATAAAAATGTCGTTTGTCGTCGGATTTTACGTATTTTTTTACTGCATTATGAATACAGAATACTCAGTAAAAAATGCGAACGTCACATGACCCAAGTTTTTTCCTTATCAGTTAAGTAATAAAAAAACTTTTTTTTAGTCTTAAGAACACCTAGACGTGACGTATATGTTTTGGTCATATCTGCGCATTACCTACATCTATAGTTTCAGTTAAGAGTGCATACAATAGCCGCCGGAGAGCCAAAGTTGGTTCATTTGTATTCAAATTCATATTTTTGGTGAAAGTTTCGAAACTTTAGCTAATTTAAACATTCTCTTAGACCCAAATAAAACTTAATTTTATTTGGACAAAGGGAAAAATATGTTCATATGAATAGTTTAGACACGCATAATTGATTCATAAAAATAGTGATATTTGTTTTTTTTTCGGTTATTCATTTTAATCCAAAATTGTAACATAGACGGCCGAGTGTGAATTTTTGTCACTTCTCACCAGGACGTTGTATTTTTTTTGTTTTGACACTTACACTCAATCCTTAGGACAGAGATATAAAGATTTGGGTAAATATCAGTGGCGTAACTATAGGGTGGCAGGGCTGGTAAAATGCCACGGGCCCCCGACTCAAAACATAAATTTTTTACACATTGTTTTATTATTAACGTGACGATTTTTACTGATAGGGCCCCATCAATTTGCCACGGGCCCCGGATGTTATAGTTATGCCACTGGTAAAGATTCTCTGAAAATAATACTATATCACGCCCGCAACTCCGTTGCGCGAAAATTCGTTTATCGCGCGGGAACCGTACATTTTTCCGGGATAAAAAGTATCCTATGTCCTTCCCCGGGACTCAAAGTATCTCCATACCCTGCAAAATCGTTTCAGTGGTTTGGGAGTGAAGAGGTAGACAAGTGTCGATTTTGATTAAATTTGATATACAGATACATTTTGTCCCGAAAAAGGGCATATGATACTTTTTGTCACGGAAAAATGTACGGTTTCCGCACAATAAACTTTTGTGATTTGCGCGTAAACTGTTTAATCGATTTTGATAAAATCTATACATATAATAAAACTGTAGAAATGAAAATTCTGTACATTAAAGATATTCAAAAAATAATAAGTGGGGTGTTACTACATCGCTATCGAAGCCAAAAATGTGGTTACTTTTTTGTCTGTTTGTCTGTCTGTCTGTCTGTCTGTCTGTCTGTCTGTATGTTTGTTCCCGCATCACACGAAAACTACTGATCCGATTTGAATGCGGTTTTCGCAGATATATTTGTCTGCCTACGGACACTACTAAGTCAATAATTAAAAGTGAAATTATTCTAACCTAAACTAAACATACACTTTTTGAGTGTAATTTAATTTCTAAGCTTCGCCCCCCGAGCCCCCCTACTTAGTGGCTGCGCCCCCTTCCTGCCTGAAAATGTGAGTGAGTTTACCGGAGGCCCAATCCTCTACCCTATTCCCTTCCTTTCCCTCCCCTATTCCCTTCTCTTCCCATCCCTACCCTCCCCTATTACCCTATTCCCTCTGAAAAGGCCGGCAACGCACCTGCAGCTCTTCTGATGCTGCGAGTGTCCATGGGCGCCGGTAGTTGCTTTCCATCAGGTGACCCGTTTGCTCGTTTGCCCCCTTATTACATAAAAAAAAATGCACAGTCCCTTCAGAGGCTTTATATAGAGTTTACACCGTATGTAATTTGAATTCATAAGTTTGTAATTGTCACTATTTTCAAACTGTCCACTTTTACTCTATTATACCACGTTATTACGATTTGATGATATACATAATCAAAATACTAAGTTTTTAATTGCCAAAGCGGGCTGTAACATTAGGGTGCAGTTTGACGACCTCTACAACAGTGGACTTTATGAGTACAACTATGGGCTAGAGTCACCATTTTGTAAGAAAAACAGGAGACATAAACGGTACGCAATGTAAACGTTTATAATGTAAATAAACATTGTATTTAAAACTGTTTGATTTTTTAACACAAATAAGTTGTATATGAACTTTTCGTCCATATCCACGCCACTACAATATAGGCCAAACAAAGCGCAGATTTTACTAAACCATATATTTAAGACACAATTAATTAATTAATAATAATAATAAACATTTTTTCAACAAACATTCACACCACACTACACTTAAATACACATAATACACAGATACAAAGTACACAAAAAAAAAACAAGGAAAAGGGAAAAAAATAAGACACAAAAAAATAATAAGTACATAAAAGACTTTTAATAATTAACTTAAATTAATAAATAATTTACTAGATGACGCCCGCAAAAATTCGTTTATCGTGCGGAAACCGTACAATTTTTCAAGATAAGAATTATTCTATATTCTTTCCCGGGAATCAAAGAGTGTCAAAGACTCAAATTTGGTATAGAGGATACTAAATTTCAACTAAATCGGTTCAGCGGTTTGGGCATGAAGAGGTAACAGACAGACAGACACACTTTCGCATTTATAATATTAGTATGGATTAAAGCCGCCAATCCACCGCAGCGCACGGAAAGACTACGCACGTGCGTCAAGCTTCGCTTTGTAAGAAAATATATGTGACTGTGTCCACTGCAACCCACGGACACGCTACGCACGAATTGACACACGTGGCTTGCTCGAATAGCTCGCACACGTAGCTCAACGCTGGCCACGCTACGCATGCTGTGCACGGGATACACGTAAGCGTGTACATAGTATTCAAAACTGTGCTGCCCTACAGTTGTACATAGGAGCGGCTCTGCAAGCCGCCATTGGAGATGATATCTCGCTGCCAGCGATCGTACGTGCGATGCTGAGCAGCGAAAATTTCTGGAGAGCTGTTGCGACATTTGGCGAGGAGGTGATGTCAGCGAAAGAGGAGTCGGAGCGTAGGTGCGAGGCGGAGTCACTCGACCCTCGAGGAGGCCAAGGCGTAGGCAAAGGGTCAGACATGGCCCCGACTTCCCGACTTAGCTGGGGAGCTCGAGGTGACGGCGTTGGGACGCATAGCGTGTGCTGCAGTGGAAACGTTGACCCACGTAGTCAAACTAATAAATCCGTGCGCCGCGTGGCCGTGCACAGCGTGCGCCGCGGTGGAATGGCAGCTTTATTTTTGTATTCTGTGCATAATACTCATTACCACTCTCGAGGCATGTGCTTGCGATGGCATGAACTATTTACATTATTAATATTATAATATATATTCTATTTGCTAAGAGCTTGAAAATAAATGAGGGTTCGATATTTTATTTGCCGCTATAGTTTATACCCGATAAAACATACGAAGTGCCGGCTGCAGGTGGACTCATGTTTCCAAAAACTGTCCAACTTAAATAAAATTTTAATAAATTTGAATGAAAATGAAATTTCAATTTTGTTAGTCTTACTCAAACTCAAAAATGGCTGAGCCGATTTCGCAAATTTTTGTCTTGAAATCCAAGGAAGTGACGCAAAATTCACCGGGACATCTAGATAATTAATCCTTCGATCGCGGATTCTTGAAAATCTATTGTAAATCTATTGTTCTCGCGGCCCAGGTGGGCCTTATAAGTTGGTTAATAATAAATTTGTCTCCGTCACTCTACAGGCGACATAATATTTATGTCCAGTGATAATTAAGGGAATTACGGCCCGGGGGCGGCGAAATAAATATTTATTCTGTTTACGAGCCCCGGCTTTTTACATTAACTGAACTTTAGTGCATAGAGTTTGGTCTAACTCTAGTTTAGAGTTGTGAAACACCGGTGCAACAACAGGGAGAAAAATTCCACTATTAGAGCTTAAACTTTATTAACATACAAAAGTAGCGAGTTACCTGTTGTAATATACAGACTACAGAGTGTAACAAAACAAAGTCATAAATTATAATACTTTAGGATATGTATAGAGCGTCCGTGGCCTAATAGTAAAGACCTTTGGTTCGCACTCCTAGAGAGTACAGGTTCGATCCCGGGTGGAGGCGTGTACCAAGGAGACATTTTCTGATCTCAAGTGCATAATACGAACACTCATACTGTGAAGGAAAACATCGTGAGGAAATCCGCACATAGTTGGTCCCAGACGTATCGACTAGTTCTTTCCTCTGGACTAGGCCGACTATGTTGCGAGAATGCCGTATGTGATTGAGCAACCATACGGTCATTTAAAAATCTTGTCCCAAGCACTACAGTATTTGAGGAGACAACAGCCTGCCACCATTGCGACGACGAACGGGACACGGCACAGCACACCTTGTTGGCCTGTCCCGCATGGACCGAACAAAGAGCGGCTCTGCAAGCCGCCATTGGAGATGATATCTCGCTGCCAGCGATCGTACGTGCGATGCTGAGCAGCAAAAATTTCTGGAGAGCTGTTGCGACATTTGGCGAGGAGGTGATGTCAGCGAAAGAGGAGTCGGAGCGTAGGTGCGAGGCGGAGTCACTCGACCCTCAGAGGAGGCCAAGGCATAGGCAAAGGGTCAGACATGGCCCCGACTTCCCGACTTAGCTGGGGAGCTCGAGGTGACGGCGTTGGGACGCTGTCCCCCAACATCAGCGAGACCCCGAGTTGGCCGCGATGCGCTAAGTGTTCCGCGCATCGCGTCGTAGTGACAGCGTGGGCGGGTGGGCCTAACAGCCATGCACTGAAGCCTTTTGGGGGCATCCGCTGGCAGGGTCGCAGTTGTGTATTCCGCGTATCCCGTGGCTCTGCCTTAAGCGGAAGAGCAGGAACACCGTTCGGGTTTTAGTGGGCCCGGTCGCGGCCCTCCGCCCCCAGGGAGTCCCACATACCCCGGTAGCCCTCCCCAGACTGCCAGGGATGCGTAAACGCATTTCCCCATCGCAAAAAAAGGCAAGGCTGAAAATACTATATAAATCATCCACAACGGATGCAAAAGGCCTAGGATGTGTATGTGACATAGAGTTCACTGTGAAAGTGGCAACGCTGAAAGAGCACATTTTTATGATTTGTATGGGAAAGCGCCTTAACGTAATGAATATGCCCGTATAATAGTTAAATAGTTACTTTTCAGCTTTAATTTCAAAAGTACAAAGTTGTACTGGAAGACGTAATATTACCAAAGGGAAGACTTTTTTGGGATAAAAATAGCCTATCTGTTAAATAATTCACTACTATACTCAAATTAATAAATATCCAACCTGGTTATAACCCGCTTTTATTAGCTTGGTCTGTATGTATGTAATTTTTGAGCATGGTTTTTACCTACCTCCAATAGTACTTATAATTATTTCGAAACTTTGCATACGTATTAAGAGCCAAGGTAATGCAATAATTTGTTAATTTTTTTGAAAAAATAATAATTAATGTAATGTTATTATTTTTAAGTGAAGAAGTGGCAAACATGCATAACATATTATTATAACTTCTGCAGTGTCTTTAAGCCCAAAAACCGTTGTTAATAATAGTTATTTTTAAGTACTATCAACTTTTGAATCCCCGTCTACTTTTCTCAAAAACAATACTTTTCCGTCCCACGCTTAAAAAAATTATTAAAAGAAAAATAGAAGGATATTTCCTGTGAATAAGTATTGCGAGTAGTAAGTATCTAAGCGACTTAATTGATACAATTACTTCTAATTGGTCGACAGGATGTAACGGGGATGCCTTCATCTTATTAATCAACTCAAATTAATAGATTCGGTTCGAGTGATTAATTCATTAAGTCGTGTAAAGCTTAGTTTAAGTGTAAAGGTAATTATGTACAGGCTGTAACAAAACAAAGTGATAGTAGTTTAGGGTGTGTAATGTGTATGTGTCCCTAATATAGAGTTCAGTTAAAGTAGCAGCGCCGAAAGAGTATTTTTAAACTTTTGTATAATTATGCAAAATAACGATCGGACGCTTGCCCATAAGCGCGCCCGCTAAAACTCGCGCGGGCGCACGCTCGCGTGTGTATAAATGAAAAATAGTATGGAGCCCGCGTCCGCGCTCCGTCGCACGCGCCTGCGCTGCCCATACTATTTTTCGTTTATACAGTAGTAGCGTTGGCCCTAATATAAACCTCATAAAAATTGCTCTTCCAGCGCTGCAGCTACTTTCAGAGTGAACTCTATTTAAAGGACACATACACAACCTGAGTATTATCGTTTTGTTTTCTGACGACGAGACGTTTAACAATTATCAAGATCATTTTGTAAAATCGGAGTTTCACAATTCGTTTTTCCATCCTTCGACTATACCTAAGCAAAAGATCAAGCCCAAAACTCCATTAATTTCATTTTTTCACACCTAATCCACGAATTCCCTATATCAAACATTCATGTAACAAAATTATGTATACGAAATCACAATTTTCCGTCTATTTTTTGCTTTTCCAAGCCGTAACGGTGAAAAAGGCTAATTGTATGGGACTCCAGAGCTGCATGAAAATGTCATTGTGCTAAAGCTTTTTAACTTGTCGCTAAATTGGGTTAAAAAAACCTTGACTGTCTAGATTTTAACACTATGTGACTGGAAGCGAAAATCTGTTTTGTGTTTCAAAAAGAGACAGTTCGATTTCTGACAAGGCAAATAATAATAAATTATAAACAAAAAACTTTTTGGAAAAAAGCTTTTATTTAAACAGTCTAAAAAGAAAAAAATAAATTTCTCCTTAAAATTTTTTACTATTAACTTATAATCCTCAATATATTATACAATTTGCATGATAATAAAAGCTTGTCGCGATTCGCGAGACTTAACAATCTATCAGTACTTGATGAATTTATTAAAATAAAAATATAATATCAATTTCCTCAATTAAATTGGTACTTACTAATTTATTTACAAATCACGCGACAAGCTTTTATTATCATCCAAATTGTATAATAAATTGAGGATTATAAGTTAATAGTTAAAAATTTTAAGGAGAAATTTATTTTTTTCTTTTTAGACTGTTTAAATAAAAGCTTTTTTTCAAAAAGTTTTTTGTTTATAATTTATTTTTTGTTTTTTAGTTATCTCTGGCTAGATTTCTTAGTCTGTTTGATAGTAATTTGTTTTGTTTCAAGAATTTGTTAAAATCTGATTAACTTAAGTCCTTAAGAAATCGTACTCGACTTTGACCATTGAAAAATCTATATTTAGCGAGTTGTTATATTCCATTTATTTCTGCATGACTAAAAAGTTAAATTTCATTTAATAAAAGTGACTGGATACAATCGGGCATTTTCTGAAACCCGGCTGGATTTGACTTGAAGTCAAGTCACGTCATTTCACGTCACGTCACGTGACGTCACGTAAAGTCACGACACGACACGTAACGGCACGTCACGTCACGTCACTTCACGTCACGTCACGTCACGTCACGTCACGTCACGACACGTAACGTCACGTCACGGCACGACACGTCACGTCACGTCACGACACGACACGACATGACACGTCACGACACGACACGACACGACACGACTTGACTATTACTTTTCAATTTACCCTCAATGAGCTCTTTTATTTGATACCTATATTGCAGAAGTGCTTTAAAATACTATTCCCCTATCTTGGCTAAGCTGCCATATTGGATATAGAATGACATTGCATTCGTTTCCGAGTCACTCTCAATAACCCCTTTCATTTGATACCCATATTGCAGAAATACATTAAAAATAACTATTTCCGTATCTTGGATGAGCCGCCATATTGGATGTAGAATGACATTACATTCGTTTTCGAGTTACTTTCAATAAGCCCTTTAATTTGACACCCATATTGCAGAAGTGCATTAAAAATAACTATTCCCCTATCTTGGATGAGCCGCCATGTTGGATGTAGAATGAAATTACATTCGTTTTCGAGTTACTCTCAAAAAGCCCTTTCATTTAATATCCATATTGTAGGACTGCATAGAAAATAATTATTTCGCCATCTTGGATGGTCGGCCATATTGGATTTAGAGTGATATCACATACCATATCGTGCATTGTCATCCAAACTAAACGCGTATGCAAAATTTCAGCTCAATCGGTTAAATATATCTACTTCAAAATTGAGTTCCAAAATTCCACCGTAACATACTTACATACATACAGAGCAAGTTAAATAAAAGCTTTTAAAAATATATTTAATTGATTGTGTTGTAGGTTCTTGGCGGAAATTTATTTTAAACACTAATAAAACACAATTTACTCGCACTTTTCTGAACTATATTTAGTAATTTTTACGAATTTTGTTTTAGTTCTTTTTTTATAAAGTCTCCGTAGTCCAGTAGTTTAGCACGTGGCTTGGAGGTCGTGGGTTCGATTCTGCTGTGTGAAATCCCATTTTAAAATTTTGGTTACTCCAACACAGATTCTGCCCCTAGTGTGAAAACATTGCGGTAGTATATTCTTTTCGTTTACTTGTGTTTGCGTAACGTAGTAACAAAACACTCACTAACTTTCGCCTTTACACGGTTATAATAATATTAAAGTAGGTATTAAGTATAAAAACACGCAACGCTAAAGTGTCATATTACACTCGATCAATTAAATATCTAAATCGATTAGACTTTCACAGAAATAATGACAGGTTATGTTGGATAATTGGATTGTTATGTTATAAAGTATTCTATTGATTTCCAAGCTATCGTAGCAACACTATGTAATTAATCAATAATTTAAAAGATATTACCGTTCTAAAACTATTTTTATTCTATCGCTTTGATCCATCAATGAAATTGTAGGGTCAAATCAGACCGCAACGCGACGCGCAGATTTCTAAATTTGTACTGAATTGACAGATTTCAATGGCGTGAGACGTCTTGCAAATCTGTCAAATCTATACAAATTTAGAAATGCATCTACGCGTCGCGTTGTGGTCTCAATTGATCCTTAGATGGCGGACTTACGTCATTGGTCGTCAATCAATGTTAGTTTGATCAAATTACGCAGGTCCACCAATGAATTTAATATCTCTGAGTCTTGGATGTCTACTCATTTGAATAAGGCATTATGAAAATATAGACTATTCTACAACAAAAGTATAACTAAAAAGAACATAAACACGGTTGAATTGAGAAACCTCCTTCTTGGAAGTCGTTTAAAAAGTATCTCAAACCTCAAAGTTTTTTTCAGGCTTGAGATACTGCTCTATTACTATGCAAAAAACGGGTTGCACTCCGAGAGTGCAGGCAAAAGTGAAAAACGAAACAGTGGCAGCCATACACTTTCGCCGCGCGGTAGAAAGTAACTCCTTTGTCGACGGTCTCCTCCCTCTGTCTTACGAATTTTCGATCAGATATTACGTGTTCTGATGCGAAGTAACATTTTTTACCCATTCCGGAAAGTGCACAACGCCGCCACTAAAGAAATTATCACCTCATCATTTATGAGAAAGTAGCTGTGTCCCGCCGTGTTACCCTCAAATTATTACGGAAAATAAATTGTAATATTTTCCCGCAGTAAAAAGTAGCCGATGTGTTAATCCAGGATATCAGCTATCTCCATAACAAATTTTATTAAAATCGCACCAGCCGTTTAGACGTGAAGAAGTAACAAACATACGAACTCACAAACTATCGCCTTAATAATATTAGTGTGATTGTCTTGGCAGTCGAGTAAAAAGTAGTGCGTTTTCTTACCTCCCAATATGTTTGTTTGTACAATTTTAATTTTAATTGTACATTTAATTAATCCACTTAGGGCGGCTATACACGCGAGTGGCACACGCAACTTTTTACCCCGCAATTTGTCATGCGACACATGTCAGCTACGTTTTGCGTTAAGTATTTTTTACTTGACTGGTTTTCTGTATTTACATTGTCAGCGTGAACGCTTTTTGATGGAAAACATGTAAACTGTTTCTGGTTAATTAACAAAGTAATTTTTTGAACATGCTATTTGTATATTTTGCACATTTCACACAGCATTTCAAGCAAGAGCGTCTTCAGATCTATACTAATATTATAAAGCGGAAGAGTTTGTTAGTTAGTTTGTTTGTTTATTTGTTTGTTTGAACGCGCTAATCTCAGGAACTACTGGTCCGATTTGAAAAATTCTTTCAGTGTTAGATAGTCCATTTATCGAGGAAGGCTATAGGCTATATTTTATCACGCTAAGACTAATAGGAGCGAATAAATAGAAGAAAATGTGGAAAAAACGGGGGAAATTATTTGAAAGGGCTTATCTCACAAACTACTAGAGCAATTTTTCTGTTATTTGGGTCAGATAAGAAGTAGACCACGTAAAGGATCATAGGCTATTTTTTGTAGACTGATTTGTCTGTGAAATATCTAATTTACGCGGGCGAAGCCGCGCGGAACGTCTAGTTTAGAATAAAATTTAATAAGATGTGAAAATGTATCAACTACAGATATAATATTGTGAACTTAATGACGTCCGCAACTTTGTTGCACCTAAATTCGATAATCACGAGAGAACAGTTCATATTTCCGAAACAAAAACAATCCTATATCCTTTTCCGGGTCTCAAAGTATCTGCTTATGAAATCAATATCGGTTCAGTGGTTTAAGCGTGAAGGTAACAGACAGATAGACAGACAGACAGACACGCTTTCGCATTAGTAAAGAAACGATATATATACAGTAATGTTATAATATTGTAATACAGTCAACAATTTTATCGTGATAGGTCAAAGTTGACAGACCATTGCGAGGCACGTGTCCAAAATGTTATAAATTGTAAATTTCCAAGAAACTGAGATTTAAAATGATGATAGCCGTATTTAAGCTTGTTCAGGCAAATCGATTGCTCAAATATTTCATAATTAATTGGCCATTAATGTGTTACTTTAGTTTCTAATTTTAATCATTCTTGATAATATTATTTGTAGTACCTATAATATATTTATAATATTACTAGTTTTTGTCCGCAAGAGACCCTCTCTCTCTCAAGAGACCGCAAAGAGGTTATAGAGTATAGACACTGCCGCATTTATAATGTAGTAGGGTTACCTACATATTTTTTAAATTTGATGTAAATGTGTGTCAGTGTTTAATGAATACTTAGGGAGCGAACTCACGGCGCGGTTTTTTTCCGCGTCCGCCGCGGTTGCGGGCCCGCGCAAATGAGCGGTTTTATTTCAGAACTCCCGAGACCGCTGATTTGTGTGGGCCCGCAGCCGCCGCGGTCGCGATTATCGCCCGCAAACTCTGCGGGCGACGATCGCAAGACGGGCGGTTTATGTACGATCGCCTACTACGGCTACTGCGATCGCCCGCTAAACTATCGCAGAGCGCGCGGGCGCAAACCGCCGAGGCTGCGGGCGACCGACGCCCACCGGTGCAGCGGGATCCGCAAACAACCGCGCCCGCCGCGGGCGAAAAACGCGCCGTGAGTTTTGCTTTCGTTTTTTACATACAAAACTGGATTCTACGAAGGCTGCGGGAAAAAACCGCGCCGTGAGTTCTCTCCCTTAGGCTTCTTACTCCCGAATCATATTTTAATGCTTAATCATGCAGCTACGTTCCTTTTTCAATCACGTACGTTACCCAACAAACTGAAATCGTATCATATCGCATGTTCGCCAAACAAACTTTATCATGGAATTATTTTTCGTAGTTTTATAGGAAACAGACGGATCGAACATATAATTTCTGAAGCTAAAGTTTTGAACAGAGTTCAAAATGGCAAATTATATTTTTTAAAGAAAATTATTAGGTCACAAATCACAATGAGACTGACAACAAAATCGCATGGCAATTAAAGATAGAAATATGGAAGTGCATTCATGTGACATTAAAATTGATCATGATATATTTTTTTTTTGAATATTGTGATATAAAACTACTTTATTTACTTTTTACGATCTTAATACTTCTGTCTACTTTCAAAGCATGTAACATTCTGCACTTAGCTTAATTAATCCTTTTCCAAATTCCTCTAAGCGTGTTTAAATGTACCTAAAGTAATACCATTAGAATATGAAATGACAAATCCAACTTTATTAATAAACTTACGAGCTAACTTGATAATCCGAAACTTGCGAGCACACTTAACAAAATTCCAAGCAAAAATGATCCTTAGCACCTTCAAATAAGTTAAAAATTCGATATGAAAGCATGTACGCATACATTTAAAGTTTAAGAAGCGGGACAACGTCTGAGTTTCGCGTAAAATATGTTTTCTTTACTTAACCCTCGTAAACATTGTTTTACTGAAAAGCACAATGTATGAAGTTATGGCCTAGAAATGTACGGTTTTTGCTCGTCATCCTAACTTACATAAGCACTAAGATAATACAGAGATGTACAGTAGAGTAACTCTGTCGTGTTCTTAAAATCAAATTCTAGAAACACAGACGTCTATTGTTTGGCTTTCTAAAGATAACTGAAACTACAATTTCTCTTTATTTTTAAGCTATAGCATAGCTTTTATCGCGGGCTTTGAGCACGGCCACCGAATTAAGAAATTGCGTAACGAAAAAAAAACTAACACCCCCATTCCGACCGGTCCGGCGGACGAGGACGCGGTCGGTTCGCGTTGCCAGACTTCGGCACGGTGTTTGTGTGCGTGCGACTAGACGTATGCGAATTATAATTGCATAAGTTGCTTAAAAATGCTATGCAATAGCTTTACCGCGGCAGTCCTCGAGTGTCACACGTATTTTTATTTTTCCGTTGACTTTCTCCACTCGGGATCGAACCTGCATTCTCTCGAGTGAAAACCAAAGGCCACTAGCTAGGCCGACCCTCTTAAAGCTGAACTCACACTGGGGCAGAGTCGAAGCCTCGAATGGCGAATGCGTTAAAACTCAAAAGCAATTTGTACTTTAATAATTATAGAACAATATAGATGAATATGCTGTAGTCAAAATACATGAAGCGTCGCGACGCATCGAATCTGCACCAGTGTGAGTGTGAGACTCTTAGTGCCAGCGTTGCCAGATTTTTTGTGCCAAGTCGGAATTTCTTCCGTCAAAAGCATAGCATATAATTGCAAGACATGGTAAAAAAACTTATTAAATGAAAAGTTTACGAATTGCTAACTTTTTAATTTGACTTAATCTTCATTAAGGTGCCGGTTGGCAGCGGGCGACATGAAGCAACCGCAGACGAAGTGTCGTCGCGATACTACTGGTTTTTTTGTATTTCTATGAATAAGTGTCGCTAGCTTCGTGTCGCTAGTTGCCCAGGGTATTTCATAGAAATACATAGAAACCAGTAGTTTCTCGAGTCGACTCAACGACAAGTGTAGTAAAAACGGGACGTCCCGCCAAAATCTATCGTCTGGCAACTCTGATGCCCAAGTGCCCAAGGACCTTAAGACAAATGTAACATAATTATCACGTTCCTGTGATAGCTAATGTCGACTCCCTTGTGTGGGAATCGCCGACTCAACTTCAGACAATGTTCGATTGAGTTAGACAATCGTAGAAATCTAGACTCAGTTCAGGTCATTATTAACCGACTTCTAAAAAGGAGGTTATCAATTCAACCCGTATGTATGTAATTTCCAGAACTGCCCAGTTTTCGTATATATTAGTCTACAAGGTGTAAAAAAACTAAGTGATAATACTTTAGGGTGTGTACGTGTTCCTTGTAGTGAGTTCACTGTGAAAGTAGCAGCGCTGAAAGACCAAATTTTTTTTCCCATTAGTTATCATTCCACGCCCCAGCGTAACGAGTTTCCCCATACAAAGGTGAAAAAACAAAATTGGTCTTTCAGCGCTGCTACTTTTACAGTGAACTTACTACAAGGAACACGTACACACCCTAAAGTATTATCACTTACTTTTGTTACACCCTGTATATCAGCGTCTGAACAAATGTGGCCAAATTTCAAAAGTGTATGTATGTATGTTTTTATGTTTGTGTCAGCATATCTCCGGAACTACAAGTCCGATTTTTTACAATGTTGAAGTCGGTTTTATCTTTTTAAAATACGATTATTATTTTAATGATATTTCACTATAGTCCGAAGCGTAAGACAAGGCAAAGACACAATAGCATACTTGATATTATGTATTTTATGGTTTCTTTGACTCATCCAATGCTATGCAAACAAGTTTCTATGAAATGTCGCACTTGTATTTTACTAACAAATAAAACAGTAAATATTGCCTGTGATCTCGTTGTGATGAAAACCTTTGTCGCGATAGAAACGTAATTTTTTGGGATAAAAACTATCGGATGTTCATTCCCGGAATCCAAAGTATTATAACAAACTCCATTCGGCTCAGTGGTTTTAGCGAGGTAACAGATATAAATACGTTATAATATTAGAATGTAATATCCTTACCTGCATACGGATTCTAATACAATTAGAGCCAGTCCACACGGTGCGTTGTGTCAGCGTTGCGTCGACGCAGCGCTGCCGTTTGACGCATAGCCGGCCACACGGGCGCTGCGTCATCGCAGCGTTATTACGAAGCAGCAGCGTCAACGCCCGCTCCCGCTTCGCCTCGGGGGCTGCTGTCCGTCATGTGTGCGTTGCGACGACGCAGCGCGCCGTGTGAACACCTTGGTTATTTCTATGTAAAACAACGCAACGGCAGCGCTGCGTCGACGCAACGCTGACACAACGCGCTGTGTGGACTGGCTCTTAGGTTGCATTGATATCATCAATTCCAAGAATGTCAGGTACTCTCACAGAGATAATAATAGAGTTTATTTGTTAATACCCTAAGCCCACATAACATGAATTCAGTAAGATTTAATTCACATAAATACAGTTTAGGGTAATGAATTCTACTGTACTGTACTTACATCTTTGTCCTCTAGTGAAAATGTGTTCCCAGAAATCAGCGTTTGCTGTACGTCAAATAAAACTTTTCTTGATAAATTATAATCTTGTATTCAAATTAGTTTTAGTAAAGAGAAAATCCTTTTTGAAATAAGCCTTTTGTTACAGGTAAATGTGAGCAAAATGGATTTCAAATATCTTATCCTGATGATCGCATTCGCGACTGTCGAGATTAATCTAACAGAAAGCCGGCAGAACGAAAAACGAAGATGGAAGACAGATAAATCGCTGTACTCCTCGCACTACGTCAACATCTGTGATATACAGGACAGAGTATCCAAAGTGCACTGCTACTGCGAGAGTATAAAACTGAAATCAGCCACGAAGGCCGACTGCTGGGTATTTAATGGTGGAATAGCAGAGGACGACCCGTTCTGGTCAAATTTCTACTCCCAACCCAAGATAGAACGACTCACATTCAACGTTAGAGCAGACGGTGGTCTCACTTACGTTCCCTCAAAAGTTATAGTGAGGCTCGAACGCTTGCAGCACATAAGCTTACAGTACGCTAACATATTCAGTATCCTGTCCTTCGCTTTCACGAATTCCACGACGTTGCGCGAAATAAATCTGCCGAAAAACAAAATAACGAAGCTAGACAAGATGGCGTTCGCGCACATGATAATGCTAGCCAACGTGAGCTTATCAGAAAATCAGATATCCGAACTCAATCAGGACGTATTCTACGTTCTCCCCAACCTCCAAAGGCTGTATTTATCGAAGAACATAATAAGCGTCCTCCACGACGGATGTTTTCAACACTTGAACAATCTGATCAAGTTGGATTTGAGCAGCAATCTGTTATCGGTTATCGTCCGGGAGAATTTTCAAGGCTTATCCAATTTAATCACCTTGGACATGAGAAACAACAAACTTATGATGATCGGGGACCTCGCTTTTGCGGAACTTTGGAGCCTCCAGGAATTGTATTTAGATGGTAATGAAATAGAATTCATTTCGGAGAGGGGACTCGGCGGGTTGAGTCAGCTGAGAAAACTTTCTTTGGCCGACAATAACTTGGCCGTGTTGGACGAGGGGGTCCTGGACGACGTACAAAAGTTAAACATCCTGGATCTAAGGAACAACAACTTGGAGACGCTAAAACAGGAGGCCTTGCGGGCCGTCGCCGAGAATATGAAATCGAGTTATGCATTAATTTCGCTCGACGGTGAGTCACTTCATTACTTATTTAAATGAAAAACTTGTTTGTCCCTAAGACTTTCCTTCGAAATATGTTTAATTGAATTTGTCGGGAGTACGGGATGAGATAAAGATGAAAGTGTGTATATTTTATAAAAAGTCTTGACCCGTTTGAATATTTCAGAGTAAAGGCATAGGTAAAATAGAGTCGCTTTTAACATCAATATTTAAAAGGCAACTGGAAGCTTTGTGAGTGATTTCGAGAGAAAATTTAATTTAAATTTCAGATGGTCCTTGTCTTTAATTAATTTTGTGTTGGTTTAGAAAAGTTGCCTATTGGACTGACTAAGATTAATCACCGTGTGATAACAAGTGATCGCCGTGATTGCTAATATTTCTAGACAGATGAACTAGTTACATGGTTTATATTAAAATTGAAATGTTAAACTTATATAAAACTGGCACCTTAATTTGGTTCAATAATTTGTACAACAAAAAATTAACTTAGAACATTGAAAATATCATATTGAAAGATATAGTAATACTAGATGACGCCCGCAACTCCGTTGCGCCAAAATTCGTTTATCGCGCGGGAACCGTACATTTTTCCGGGATAAAAAGTATCCTATGTCCTTTACCGGGACTCAAAGTATCCTCATACCAAATTTTAGCAAAATCGGTTCAGCGGTTTGGGCGTGAAGAGGTAACAGACAGACAGACACACTTTCGAATTTATAATATTAGTATGGATACTCCGCGTATGAGGTTAATCAGAAACATATTGGACCAAAATATTCTCTAAGTTCACGCATACGCTCTGCAAAATTCATTTCATGATCATTTACATTACATTTTACATTATATTCTACTAATGCATACATCACTAATTCTATTAGTCCACTAATGCAAAACAGAACCAATAATTTGTGAAATTATTACCAGACACGACGAAATTAATAACACAATTGTTGGTATTAACAAAACAGTTTCTGTTCTCGACGTTATTTACAATAACGCTATTCATACAAGCTTGCAGTTAATTACTCTACGAGAAGAACTGTAAGAGTTTATGTAGACAAATGAAAGGATCTAGGGCAGGATTTTTCTAAACAATAACGCATAAGTTTATTATGAAACCGCTGGACTTTGTTGCAAGAAAAAAAGTGCCTGAGATAGGTGACGTGCGTGCTAAGCATGAATCAGAGAAATCTGTTTTCTATAGACACCTTTTCAAACAAACAAAACAGACAAATTTTCCGTCTATGAGAAATGCTATCGTACAAAAAAATGTCAGTGACTAATTTAGCATTCGATAGCCGATATATGCATGATCAATTCCTTTGCAATATTAACGAACATTTACGAAAAAAGCCTTATTTATGTCGGCGCCGAACCACTAGGGTATTATTATAAAGTATGCCAGTTTAATTCGTATTTCCCATCGGCTTCGAAAAGGTCAATTCTCCGTGGAAATTAGTACATCCAGACCCATCAAAGTGACACTTCTACTGACTTTATTGATACGTATTTACTGCTCAGAGGCAATAAATAGTCTAGAACAAACATATTTTATAGCATTGTATAAGCATTACAGCTACTAAAAAGGCCCGAAATGGGGCACGAAGCATTTTGGCTCCTATTAGCAGAATTTAGAGCGTACTTTTGATTGGGTGGTTGAATTGTATGAATTGTTACAACACCTGTATTCGCGCTGGTCTATGAATCAGGGGCTGAAATATAGTGGTTTGCAGCGGCGCGACATTTTAATGGGAAGCATATTTCGTGGTCGGGAGATTATATTTGCAACAAAACAGCGGCTTACTTTGTTTGATTTTATGAATGAAGTTTCATTTCAGTGATGTAATGTTATTATTATAATTAAGCTTTTTATTAGCTCCGGTTTTAACTGCGCCATCAGAATAATTATTTTAATGAAGTATTCGTTGCAGTTTATTCGTATTAATGTATGTATGGACTATTGTAATGAAATGAAAAATGTGTATATGTATTTGTATGTGAAAGTAGACAAAGTCAAACGAGTCTAAGAGAAAATACCATTACAATTTCTGTAAAGGTCGAAAGGATTTTTTGCTTACAAAAGCTTGTTAGAAGTTAACTTTAATTCAATTTTCTTTATGTTCTGGACACTTCGAAATAATCACAGCTGCAAAATTTCTAAAATCCCGAAGCAGCTATCCTCGACAAAAGAATTCTTGTTTACAACAATAATATGTTCACGTTTTCGCTAGCCGTACAAATCTATAGCAATTGCTTTGTTTCCAGGTAACAAGTTGTCATGCGATTGTCGACTCTCCTGGCTCCACAAACTTCGGAACGAAACAAGAAGCAAGCGCGTCAAAGCCTCGCTCGACCGACTTAACTGTATCATGGATAACAAACTCAAAACCAACTTGGGAGAAATCAAAACGCAAATCAAGGTCACCAAAGTCAAAAACGATAAGGTATACGACGATGACGATGATTTTGAAGAAGATTACGATGATACGATGCATGACCAGGAGACTGATAATAAAATTGAGTATAGACGTAAATTGCTGGAGATTCCAACTGGGATGCTGCCGTGTGCGAGCAAATTGAGCTACGAAGCCTCATACTCCCCGCCCACACAGGATGAGGTGAAATATTATAAGACTTCGACCGGAACGCGTGTCGTATCCACCGCTTTATTTCTCATCGCAATCTTAAATTCTTTGTAGAGCTGACTGATAGGTAAAATCCGCCTTGTTTAGAGTATTCTATAGAATATATTTAAAAGGTTTCTTTCAATCTTTTGATAAGACTAGTGATGACTTGTTTATAGGTTTTATTCTTTGATATTTGATTAAGACAAAAAAGCATGTATTTTGCCAGGTGATCTTAAAGTTATGAGTGACAGTGGTATACACACGTTATAAAATTAATAAACGATTTATTCTACACTTATCAAACGTTTGTTAAACTGTTCTTTAATGTAATTAGGCGTAACAGTTACATAAGATTTCAATTCCTCATTAGTAATTTAAGTAGTATCATTTCTGGTAGCCATTTGTATTTCAACTCAGCTAAGAACTGTTGACCTCACGATTCACGAATGCGGCCACTTGCGAGATGTAGATTTGTCACGTTCTTTATGTCATTGTAGCATTGCCTTTGCCGGTTCCGATTCCAGAAAAAGCTAAACAATTCTTCGTAGAAGTTTCCGACTTGTAAAGAAAACTTCCATGCGGTGAGGACGTAATATTATTTATGGGTTCGCGTTTTTACTGAATTAGAAAGTCAGTTTAACTACTTTTAAGGCCTCACTATACTGGGAGGACGACGCAGGCCGATCTGAACAAGTCCGTCGTTTGTCCATTCCCGTGTGTTTGCACGAGTCTGCCCAAATCGGCCTGTGGTCAGTCCGATCGGTTGATCAACTTCTCTGTAATGTGGCTTTTAATAGTTACCAAAATGAAATAGAATAAGAAAAAAAACTTTATATAAACAGTCATCTATGTTCGTTTATTGTAATGGTTTTTTTAATTCGTATTATATTTTCTAGACAAATACAAAGCTTATTTGAAATTGTTTAGTTACACTGTGATTTTAATCATTTTGATGATTTTAATGAAATAAACTAAGTTCTTGAAGTATACTATTTGGGCCCAAAATTAAAAATCTATTGTAAATAAACTTAAAGAAATATTATACAACTGTATGAAAGCATATAAATAGTTTAAAGTGGATAAACATCAAGCAAACATAAAAAATATAAACCGTTTCAAAGTTATGTAAAAATGATTACACAGAAGAATTATAATTATAACAATTTAGATAAAAGTAAATATTATTTAAAATATTTACGGTAATATTAATGTAAATATAAAAATATTTTAAAATAGTTTGGTCTCATATCGTCGAAAGTAAAAAGTTAAGAGCTTAAAATGTAAGGTTAGTAATGAGATAAATGTGATGCATAAAATTAAAAATATCCACAGTATTCATAGATTTTGTGTATTCAAAATCTAAAAATAATATAATGCTTACCTTTCTTTTAAATTTTACAGAAATCAAATTGAAATTAAAATATAATATTTTTAAATCTGTTGCTTTCAACTGAAATATTTTATACTTCTGATGTAAGCTGATGATGCATTTTTGTTACTTAATTAAGAACAGTGTCATATTTAAAAAGAAGAGCATTATTGATATTGAAATATATTACATTTTCATGATTAACTACTTTCCACTTTTCCGATAATTTTTGCAGTGTTATTTCAGTAATCCGTTTATTTAATTAGTAAAATTTTGTTTCATTATGATTAATTTTTATAAGTATGCATTACATTATTCAATACCAAAGATTAAAATATTGTTTCAAGAATTTAATTTAAAATTTAAAATAAATTATTTATATTATTTAAGTTTGAGATAAATCATTTAGTTTGTATCTATATCGTCATATCTTGTAAAATAATTATGTGTGAAATAAATTGATACTTTTCATATAAATTGGTTGTTTTAGTTTTTCACCCCCATCAGACAAAACATCATGAAAATCTAAAAAATAGTTAAATCTAATAGGGATTATAACGCAAAGGTCGTTGCAGAGGGCACTACTAGCATATTATACAGGAAATAATCTGACCAAAATCCGACTGGACCAAGAGCCCGCGAGGGCCAGACCTTCCTTCGTTTCGGTTGAGAAGGAGTAAAGCTCAATTTCATAGCTTTTATTCTTCGCGGTAAGTGGAGGAATCTCGTCTTCCAGTGCCGGACATTTTTGACAGTTGCTTCCCACCCTTAAACTTTTTTAAGGGTTTTCAGCAGTGGGAAGCAACTGTCAAAAATGTGAAATTGAGCTTTACTCTTTCTCGAAGGTCAGGTAGACCTTCAGAACTCGATACCTCCTAAAGTAACCGCGACCGAAACTCTTAGCTGGGCGTTCTTACCTCTCTAAAGGTCACAAATAGGTAAACGAAGAAACGAAGGAAGGTCTGGCCCTCGCGGGCTCTTACTCTATATGAGAATATTGACAGAAAAGTTGTCAAACGTCGAACAAAACTTTTCTGTTTACCGTCTATGCTGTTTCTGCCTCCAGCATAATAAAAGCATCGCAGTAATATATCTTATAAGAACATCTAATTCCAGGCTAAATAAAGGCATGGGTGGATGAAGTATCAAAGATCTAGCTGATTTTACTAAAAAGGAAAGAGTCATTTATTTAAGTTTAAATAATTTTGTTAAAAATTTAATATAAGAATTATACATAATATTATTGTTATTAATGCTATGTACACCGTAGCTGTCGTGTACATCAGATATATTACCAATCGTTATTTTAGTTGTAAGTAAAAAATGTATACGATGTGGTTGTACTTTATAAATAAATAAGTAAATAAAACTAACATTTTACAACATAAGAGCAATCACTCATTTTTAAAAGTTTTTATTTAACTTGCTCTGTATGTATGTAAGTATGTATGTTGCGGTGGAATTTTGGAACTCAATTTTGAAGAAGATATATTTAACCGATTGAGCTGAAATTTTGCATACGCATTTAGTTTGGATGACAATGCACGATATGGTATGTAACATCACTCTAAATCCAATGTGGCCGACCATCCAAGATGGCGAAATAATTATTTTCTATGCAGTCCTACAATATGGATATTAAATGAAAGGGCTTTTTGAGAGTAACTCGAAAACGAATGTAATGTCATTCTAAAAATAAATTATTCCTTAATTTTTTTAACTATTAAGTTATAATCCTCAATATATTATACAATTTGCATGATAATAAAAGCTTGTCGCGCGATTTGTAAATAAACTAGTACCAATTAAAATGAGTAAATTGATATTATATTTTTATTTTAATAAATTTATCAAGTACTGATTGATCCTTAAGTCTCTAAACGCAATAGGCTACTTGACCTATATTTAATTTCATTGAACTAATGCATATTTCTAGTAGAACTTGGCCTAGGAAACCGTATTTCACCCTTATCATCAAATAAAAGCTTTTGATTGATAAATAAAGTCGATTTGAAAATATGATTTTATAAAAATATGATTTGTACTGACGAAAACGCTTTTGCGGTACTTCCGATTTGGATGTGATGTCATCACATTCGTAATTTAATATCTTTTATTTATCGCGCTCGTTATATGTAAGTTTATTTGTACGTAAATAAGAAGAATAAGCCTAGAAAGATTTGTAAAATATATTTTCTTGAATAGTTCAAGTAAAACATCAGTTTTATATATTATCTCCATTTATTGTAGTTGGGAAATGAAATGGCCGAAACTTTTCTCTAAAAGTGTTCAACATTACAAATGATTTCTAAATTCTTTTCTAATTTTTTGGCACTGCTAGACTCGAACGCTTAGCACATAAAACTTTTTTCAATAAAGAAAGTATAAAAATACAAAAAACATGACGTCACACTATGGCGGCACAATGGCGGGCAGTGTTTTCGGCGCCATATAAAAGGCATATTATTCAATCAACATTTTTATGGGTTTCTACTGTTTAAAATATTAAAATATTAGTGTTTTTGGTGAAAATGAATGATTAAGAAGCGTTTAGAATGAAGAAAAAAAGTAAGTCAAGTAGCCTATTAATTTCGCTTTCTCTAAAAATGTAAATTTATTTTCCAAGTAAAAACCAAGATAACATACTAATGACTGTTTGCGTTTAACGTTAATATTGTCAAGTTTTATGCTAGGGGAAGATATAAGGGACCGTTTTAAAATAATTACTAATACTAATAGAATACTTCTTATGAAACCGAAATCTCCATAATATTATGTTTCTATATAAATTTTGAGGATGGATCCCTAACCACTTTTGTGAAAATGATACCAAATTGAGATTAGATACCCTAACTGCACCAAAACGAAAAAAAAAATAATTAAAAATCGTTCCACAAACAGCGGAGTAATCGTTGAACATTAAAAAAAAAATAAACGATCATAGCACCTCCGCCTTTTTGAAAGTCGGTAAAAATGTATCCCTATATTAACAATATAGGATGTCAGCTAACTCCTTGTAAAATTTTGTCGAAATAGGTTTCCAAACAGCGGAGTAATCGTTGGACATAAAAAAAATGATAAACAAATATAACACCTCCTCTATTTTGGAAGTCGGTTAAAAATGTAGCCTATGCGTTAATTCAGGATGTCAGCTAACTCCTTGTAAAATTTTTTCGAAAATGTTCAAGCCGTTTAAGCGTGAGGACTGAGGACGTAACAAACATGCAAACTCACACACTTTTGCCTTTATAATATTAGTAGGATTCAGGATTTATTTATTTATATACACTTTACACCTTGTATTCAAGTTTCAACTTTATACTATATTCGCGATAAAAAGTAATGTATCCGACAAAAATTGTTTTGAGAATATGTAAAAAAAAAAAGTTAGGGAAATTGAAGGCCCTCTGAGAACGGGGGCCCTGGGCCCGCGCCCCGTGTGCCCCTAGTGTTAAGACGGAACTGCACTCATGTCTTTAATTATGATGAATATGATCTTAAAGGTCACCCATCAAGTGATGCTCCGACGTCACGTCGCTTAACCCAATCATTCGGTTAAGGTGTTCGCTCGAGGCATATAAATTTATTCATTATAATATCTATAATGAATAAATTTATATGCCTCGAGCATTTTTGAATCTTCAAGCGATTATGTTAATGTCGATAAAGGCATCAACGGTGTTGAATTCCGATTAATTGCCCTTAAGGTGGGAGTTTCCTATTATCATCCTTTTATGATTTTTACACAAGTTTTGTATGAGTGTGTGTTGTCTTTTATACTACAAGTTTTACACAAGTGTTTATGCAATTTTTATACAAGTTTAACACGGGTATAATTGCGTTTTTATATAAGTTTTACACTAGTTTTTTTTGTATTTCTACATAATATTAACTTTTACAAAAGTGTGTAAACTTATGTCTTTTAAAACAAGTTTGGCAGACCGCAGAAGTGTGTGACTTAATTTATTTGGGTTTAGTGTCATTGACTTTAAAACAAAAGAAGCATTTTCAGATACTGCCTAAAATATTTTCACCTGAGCGCAATTTCATCATAATAATAAGTATTTTCTTTTATTCATACTAATATTATAAACGCACAAGAATGTCTGTTTAGTGCCTATTTCATTAATAAAACTGTACTTTCATTACTGAAATGAATCAAATGATATAAAGGTACGGAGATATTACAAATCCCAGGAAAATACGTATATAGGATAATTTTTTTTCCAGGAAAAATGTTATCTTTTTTTTTTTTTTATGAAATAAGGGGGCAAACGAGCAGACGGGTCACCTGATGGAAAGCAACTTCCGTCGCCCATGGACACTCGCAGCATCAGAAAAGCTGCAGGTGCGTTGCCGGCCTTTTAAGAAGGAATAGGGTAATAGGCGAGGGTAGGGATGGGAAGAGAAGGGAATAGGGGAGGGAAGGGAAGGGAATAGGGTAGGGGATTGGGCCTCCGGTAAACTCACTCACTCAGCTAAACACAGCGCAAGCGCTGTTTCACGCCGGTTTTCTGTGAGAACGTGGTATTTCTCCGGTCGAGCCGGCCCATTCGTGCCGAAGCATGGCTCTCCCACGAAATCTAGCCCCTAGCTTTCAATATTTAGCTATTTTGTAAACGTATTTTATTAAAATAGTCGTTCAGAATTCACCTCAATAAGTATAATATACCTAAGTGAACGAGCAGTGAGCAGTTACGGTAAATTACTTGGAAATTATTACTTCGCTACAACAACAGGGCTGTTTACATAACAAAATGCCTGGCTAATTTATTTGATCGAAAAGGCCTTTCTAAGCGATTTTATTACGTCACAATCTGCCTAAGAAGTATGTTGTATGTATAATGCACGTACTACGTCCTATATTCTTCAAATATTGTAAATTTGAAAAGATAAAGATAAGTAATACCACTAGAGTCTAGACGAACACGACATAAAATTTACTAAAGAAGTTAATAATTCTACTAAATATAATTCTTTAGTTGATGTTCTTCTCTCAGTCTCTTACTCACCTGTATTCAAACGGTTAGTGATGAAAACTGCAAGTTTAAAAGCGCCATAAGCTTTGGAAATACACATAATAGCCAGTTTATACAAATATGTGTATGAAATTGTGCACAACACGTGTTTTTGAAAAAAAAATGCAATATTTCTTCATTCCAACTAGAAAATGAATGTAATAGGAATTTAAGTTTCGTTTTACACCTTTATAATTGTTACACTTTTACAAATTAATAACAAATAATCTTAGAATTAAGTGATAATTTCCTCGTTACCTTCAAAGCCATAATAGGTAATAACCGAACCAAAATCACAGCAGAGGTCCCAACTCCCGCCGAAATCCCTAAAGCGATCATTCCGGAATCGGCAAATGATGGAATATCGAACGTGTGTAACACCCTTTATGCTGGCCAGAGAGTCCCGACGGGGCTTAAGTATGATCTGGTGCGTTTTAGACCTGATGGTGAAAATAGGTAAATTCTAGTTGAATTCTATGAAACATTGCCCTATAAAATCTTTTTTTTTAAAGATCTTTCATAATTTACCAGGTTGTGATTACATAGGTGATGAGAGTAGCGGATAGTGTGTGTACTATGCAGACTATTGGCCGTTAATTAATAATAGTTTAGAAAAAGTCAAAAACACGATCTTTTTTTTCAAAAATTTTAATATATTATTTCATTGTCATTGGCTCTTAATACGTATGCAAAGTTTCGAATTAATTAGACTACTGGAGATAGGTAAAAATTGTGCTCAAAGATTCCGTTACATACATACAGGTCAAGCTAATAAAAGCGTGTTAAAAATCACTTCTATGTCTGGTTTGAATGAAACTAATTACCGTCATCGAAACCAGTTAGGCATTTGTCTTAAAGCGGTAGTTTTAAATCAGAGATCTTCTGAATAACATTGTTTTACTTCAGTTTCTAAAAGCTTTTTAGTACTAGTAGTTAGTTTCTAAAACATGATACGTACATTGATTGGAGCGAGTAAATTAAACACAGAGTATTGTATCACTAAACACTTCCTCTCTGTGTGGCGGTTGATCTAGACTCTAGAGTGTCCGTCACTCTGACTCCGGGCGAGAACCCCCAACATCCCCACCACTTGGTGGGCGTGTCTATCTTTATTTATCAATACATTACATTAAGTTTAACCTTTAACGTCACGGGCGGGGTCTACGCAGACCCCACGCGCTGTTTTTTGACGGTATTTTTTTAAATTGGCAAGTTACGATGGCACGTTTTCCGCTAATCTCAATGCAACGCGAGGTCTTTCAGTGAGTAAAAGTCCGTCGCTCCTCTGCTAAGTGAAGTTACATTTTTGCTTATGTGGGGATACCTGCAGACCCCACCCGTGATTTAACGTTTATACTTTTTTCACATTGGTTATGTGTTTATTTGTTTGTTTTTTTGAATTGGCTATGTATAAATGGAAAAAATTGTTGCCGAATAACAGAAAATCAAATTGCACAAATCATATACAATTTTAATGACTCTGAAAGTTTTTGGAAACATTTGGGAAGAGTTAGAGGTAGCTAGACCTAGTGCATCAAAAATGAAGCGAAGATGCTATTATTATCCCAGAACTAATTACTTTTGTCCGTAAGCCTTGCTATAAAACTATTTGCAAGCCTCATTCAATAAATTATTTATTATTTACCTTGCCTACTCAAGGAATAATTTTAGTTTATGGTAGTACTTTTCAAGGATTGTTAATTTTTTTTCTGTAATGTTTAGTGTTAATTTTTCTTTTGATTACTTATTTCTAAGTCTTATTTTATTAGAAAAAAATAATAAGTTAGTCAGAAGTAGACACTTTTGTTGAATTTTGGTACAGTAAACATGTGCCCTAAAAATTCTATGCACGAGATTGGTTAGTTCATAAAAATGTTCTTTACTGTCTAAATAATGGTTAGTTTATTATTTATAAATGCTTTTCATAAATAAAATAATATCCTTTCTTATAATACAAAACGGGTAATTTTTATTAAACAATTCTGAATTTATATGTAAGTATATTTATATTGGGGATACTTCTAGACCCCTCGCGTGACGGAACGTTACCCAAAACAACGCGTGTACTTAAAGGTTAATAAAATAAAAAAAACTATAGAAATACAGACATTTAGAATTGTAACACAGATATGGATAGTTAGCCCGCAATTTCGGTTAATCCCACGGACCGGTAACCATACGTTTTGCCGGAATATAACAATGCTTATTCCGATGCCTCCCGTTTCTTCTTAAAGTTTATGCAAAGATAAGCTATATCTTGTAGCTGCTGCTACAGCGGAAGATTATAACGAACAGGAATTAAAATTATGCAAAATTTTCCAATCAAAGCGTTCCCTTTCGCAACAGATGGTATTCAATTTTGTAACAAAAGTGGGAAATTAAACCGGGAACGGCATTCCCACGGGGATTTCCCGAAAGTATTTTATATAACATCGCTTAGATTTTTCGCGTGAAACGAGGAATAGTATAAAATAAAAACAAAACAGGATCACTACGAATAATATAATATTATAAAAAACAAGATGACGCCAGCAACTCCGTTCCGCCAAAATTCGTTTATTGCGCAAGAACCCATACATTTTTCCGGGATAAAAAGTATCCTATCCTATGTCCTTTTGCGGGACTCAAAGTATCTCCATAGCCAGCAAAATCGGTTCAGTGGTTTGGGCGCGAAGAAGTAACGGACAGACAGACAGACACACTTTCGCATTTATAATATTAGTATATGGATCATTGGTATTTGATAATCCTATCTCGTGTAAGTAATTACATAACTTTAGAGTTATGTACTCACTTAGAATTCTACAGTACAAAAACACTGAGAAAACAAGGAACTCCCCATAATATTAATTATCAATATCAAACCAATAGTTTCCCCAACTATAACTTCGCCTGCATTCCGAATTCAGGCCACTTCATTACGTGGTTTGAATATCGCCGAAATTACGAACTTCTCTACAAAATTAAATATCTTTACTCGTGTCATATTAATTTAGTACCAAGTATTTAGATTTTAGAATATTTGGGATGTAAAAGTGTAATAAAATGCAAGAAAACGTAAAACTAGTATAGTATTATTATACCTTATTTAGGGTATAAAAAATATATGCCGATTCTTAGGCATATACGATAAGCACAAACATAGGTCTAAAAAACAGCTAACATGCGTTTTAAAACAACGTTTGCCTGTTCAGCTAGTAGTATTATACTATAGCCTATAACAGGGGTCACCAAATGGCGGACCGCGGTCCGCATCCGGACCGCCGAACTAGTGATGAGCAAAACAAGACTCAGACAGTCTTGGTTTTGGTATTCCTAGTACAATATTGGTCTTGGACTTGGTCAAATCTGCCTGATCTCGGTCTTGGATTTGGTTTTTTTAGTTTTAGGATAGTCTTGGTCTCGGCATTGCTTTTTTGCAAGACCAAGACTGAGGCTGCAAGACCGATTTTGCTCATCACTACGCCGAACCATTGTGTGCGGACCAAGCATGTTCGAATATGATCTTCGTTCATCTTAGGACTTCAACATCTCCAGGATTTAATGTCAATATCTATAGGTTGCACCAATATTTCACTCCAAACTTCAGAGAGATAATTAACTACAAAAATGGTTACTTTTCTCATTGTTATCTAAATAAATACCTTTGTAATTTCCGTAATTACCTTTGTTTAATTTTTTTTTTTATAAAATGTGTGGACCGCAAAGGTCATTTCATTTCTTAAAATGGACCCCGAGCGAAACTAATTGGTGACCCATGGCCTATAAGTACTTACCACTACACAATTTGTAAAAAGAAACTTATTTTCGGGTCCTTCTTCGAAGACATACCTTCGTCCAAAAGCTAAAGTTGACAAAAATAGAAAGTAATAATTAAAAAAATTACTTCATAGTTCCGTTGAAAAACTTTAATTTATATTGGGCTCCATAAAATTTTACCTACACTGTCGGCCATTTTATTACGTCCAATGTTCATTTTATACCTTTTAAAATTTTATTTTTCCAGCCAAAGCCACTTAATTTAGCTACTGCCAATACGTATGGGTGTTTACACAAATATTCCCGATGGTCGCACATGGAATTTACAATATTTTTATTCGTGTAAATTGTCCATTTTACGCGTACGTATTCCAGCATTCCGGCACTTGAAAAGACACGGTACTCAGTGAAATTTCATACTTTCATACTAATATTATATGCGAATATGTATGTCTGTCTATCTGTCTGTTACCTCTTCACACCAAAACCGCTGAAACGATTTTGCTGTACTTAATAAATATTATAAATGCGAAAGTGTATATTATGTCTGTCTGTCAGTTATCAAAATAACAACATATTATAATAATCAGCCAAGTGCGAGTGGGACTCGCGCACGAAGGGTTCCGTACCGGTATAGAGCGAAAGTAGACAAAAATTTCTGTTCTTTGTATGGGAGCCCCCCTTAAATATTTACTTTATTTTAATTTTATTATTAATTATTAAAGAACAAATATAATTAAGAATTTTGTGAAAATTTCAAGTGCCTAGGTGTTACCATTATTGATTACGAGCAAAAAAGGCCAAAAAAATCACGTTTCTTGTATGGGAGCCCCCCTTAAATATTAACTTTATTTCATTTTTAGTATTTGTTGTTATAGCGGCAACAGATATACATAATCTGTGAAAATTTCACAAGTTTAGCTATAGCGGTTCTTGAGTTACAGCTTGGAGACAGACAGACAGACAGACGGACAGACAGACATCGAAGTCTTAGTAATAGGGTCCCATTTTTACCCTTTGGGTACGGAACCCTAAAAACAATATATAAATCACTGGACCGAGGAGGCGTCATTATTGTATGGCATTCTCTACAATGACTGAAAATAAACATCGCTTAGTGTGAACGCGCCCTTACTACAAACAAAAAGTATTGTGATACGGTGTATACTTTTAATTGCTACGATCAAACATGGTAACATAGCTTTATTAATGTCTATTGGAATACGTATATTGGTTAATTCAATAAAATACTATTATGATTGACTTTTGTCAATATTTGTTGGAATATATAATATTACTTCATAATAGAGTCAATAAACCTATAATAATATTGTTTGGACCTTCTTTTTTAGGGTTCCGTACCCAAAGGGTAAGGGTATTACTAAGACTTCAATGTCTGTCCGTCTGTCTGTCTGTCTGTCTCTAGGCTGTATCTCAAGAACCGCTATAGCTAGACTTTTGAAACTTGCATAGATTATGTATATCTGTTGCCGCTATAACAACAAATACCAAAAAAAATATTAAATATTTATAGGGGGCTCCCATAAAACTTTTTTATATTGCTATTTTTTGCTCGATATGAATAACGGCAACACATAGGCACTTGAAATGTTCACAAAATACTCAGTTGTATTTGTACTAAAATAAATAACAATAAAATTAGAATAAATTAAACAATTAAGGGGGGCTCCCATATAAAAACACAATTTTTACCCTATTTTTGCTCTTAATAGCTGTACGGAACCTTTCGTGCGCGAGCCCAACTCGCACTTGGCCGATTTTTCCTGTTTGTTCATTGATCAATTGAAAACATTTGTGGGCGCACTTAGATACATTTCAAAATTACTTAACATTAATTTAATGAAGATTTTGACATACACTCCCAAAATTTTCTGTCACATTTTTCATTCAATTTAAGATAGTGGGCCCCTAGGCCAATTTTAATGTGCAATTTCATACGAATAATAAAAACTAAGGAAGAGTAACTCCGTCAAAAAAATTGCACCAAGAGGCTAGAAAATGAGACCCGAATACATGCATACTTTATGCATGTATTCGGTACACAATTTTGTGTCTCAATACAAGTGACAATTATTGTCAACGGTTTTATTTCGTAAATTTGAGTGTTAAGTGTTTCGTAGCTATTGTCATATTTTAGTGTGCGAAAAGGAACCAAATTTAAAACGGTTGAAGTACGGGAGTTACGTTTCCTTAGTTTTTATTATTCGTAGGACAATAGTATTGAACAATTTATTTGACAATAAGATTGAAAGGCGGCCCGCCTCTAGGTATCTACCATTGACGGTCAATAATATTGCACAATACGTGATATTGCACAATAAAATTGATCGTCTTTGGGCCCGATTAGCAAGCATTATAACCACTTATAACCATCCGACATGTAGCACACGTGTATCAGAATATTGACGACGTGACGAAACGTCGAAAACATATTGATTACTGTCTATGCTGGTGCTGCTAGCGTGATAACCACAGACATAGATCAAGATAGATACCGCATGTCTATGTACTTCGCGAGCCATATCGCGTTCCCAAACGACGAGCAATGCTCGTCTTTCGAAAGTCTGTTCTTTAGTCTGCTATCGGAATCGCACGTCAATCAGAATTTTAAAAATGCCTAAATGGCTAAAAGTGCCGTATTGAGCTGTAGAAATTCAAATAGAAACATTGGCCTTGATAATGGACACGTTTCTTATCATCGGTACGTCACAGTAGTAGGAAAAAAGTGACACGCTCGTTTTCATACAAAAGGAGCGACATGCGTTATCTATCTTTATCTATGTCTGTGGTGATAACATTGCAGTAATATGACCTATAGAGATAAGTTTTTTCCAAGTTACTTTGCGTAGGAGTTTCTTGAAGATTGATATGTATGTTGCTGGCTAGAGGCATTATATTTCTGAATGGATATTTCCCTTTTTTCATCTCCTCGATTCACACAATTATCACGGCTTCTTATGGGGATGAAATATTAAAATATCTCTTAATACCGTCATCATAGACGCACAATATAAATAATATACAGTATATCATCTTCATACTAAACCACTCGAATCGGGTGGACTGCTAAGAGTTTTATAATGCAACGTATTGCGTCTATGACACTGCGATTAAATTTTAAATGACCCGTTCAAATCTGAACTTTATATGCTACGATAGAATTTACACATTACATTGACAGACTTGTTGCCGGCGGTGTTGCGCTGCCTGTTCCAAAGAATGTTACATTTAAAAATGCATTGCAACGTTGCAATGTGAATTTACCCTAAGCGTGATTTAAAAAATCTCGAATCAGTAAAAAAACATCAAGTAGCAAGCGCGTAAAACTTGTCTCTAGTAAGAATTTTAAGGTCACGGATGATACTCTACTGTATTTACACTGTAACCGAGGGGCGTTTAGTCGCGGACGATTATACAGGGTGGGACAATTTGAGCATTATACAGGGTGAGGACAGATGGTCGAAACATTAGCGCTAACACCACGCTGTTGCGACGTTTATTAACAGATCTTGTGACAAATTTTTATTTTGGGCCGCTTAAATACTTTAATATTTAAATATTTAGCCAAGATATTATGGGAAACAATATGAATGAATTTTATTATATTTTTGATATAATTATCATTAGTGACATTTTTTCGATTAGTATACAAAACTTGACATTACCATCATAGATTTTGTCCAACATAACGTCTAATTTCGTCATGGTTTTGATATTGTGCGTTTTTTGTAGATCATAACAGACGTTGTAAAAAATACATTTGTAGATAAAAACTATATTATAATTTATTATGTTACCGTTAATTTGCGGAAACCAATTAAAGTGCACATTAACAAGGTATTCTGCAGATTATCTGGCTGAGACAGTTAAAGTGCAAATAATTAATTATATTCTTACATAAACTAGATTATCTGCAGAATACCTAGGTAATCTGCAGACAAACGAGCATGCATACGGTAAATTGCATAAAATAGGTTCTTGTTTGAACGAGTTCTCGGCGAAACGAGGCGGTAGCGGTCATTGACCTTTTTAGTCTAGGCGCTAAATGAAAAATGCTCGCACTGTATATAAAATATTTAAGAATAAAATAGACCTCTTATAAAGACACAGATTATTACAGATTCATCGGAAAACCTCTTGGTAACTCTTAGAATGATAATCTCCAACTTTTTATGAGTTCGAAGCTTCATATTCAGTTCACATCGAGTATGCAAAATAAGATATCACGCTTAGACTAGGAACATCTGACATGACAAGTTTTTTGACAGGGAGTCAATGACCGCTACTGTCTCGATTCTCGACTCTGTCGAGTACACCTTACAATCATGTTACTCTACTGATAAAATATAACAGATCAAATCATCGGACGCGGTAACAGAGGGGCACAGGAGCGCGAAAGAGCAAAACAAAAAGTGTTTCGTCACTGATGTCTTCCGCAATTTAACCCTGTACTATTCGTTACTATGCAAACTAACTAGGTAAAGTTCAAATATAAGCTTTTTCTGTTTAAATTTCACACTTTAATGGATGGTATCAGAAAATCTGCAAATTACCTAGTTAATGTGCATATTAACGTATTCTGCATTATAATATAACGGTAACATATACACTGTACATATTACAAAGTTTTTAACACTGACCAAATAATTAATAAACTTTTGTCCTTACATAAATGTAGGAAATGCGTCTCATTACCTAAAATATCATACTAAAATAAGTAGTAACCTTAAAGCGAAGTATATCATATTAAACACAAACTTATGTAAATGAGTGTAGAACTTAAAGTCAGGTGTAAATAGAAGTTAATAGTATGTAAACACATTTACACCTACGGATTATAGAGAGGATCAGCGCAGACGAGCTACACGATTGAGAATATTATAAATGAGAAAGGGCGACTATTTGTCTGTTAATTCTTTACGCCCTTTCTACTTTACTTTGAATCCCGGGAAAGGACATAGGATACTTTTTATCCCGGAAAAATTAACGGTTTACGCTTGATAAACCCGCAACTTCAACTAGTTGAATACTAATAATATAAATTTTTGGTAAATTAAGAAAAAACTTGGTAATATTGAAAGGAAAAAAGTAAAAAAAAATATATTTTTTTTTAATTTAGGTACCACGTAAATATAGAGAAATAATTGAACTTAATAATTATTTTTAAGTTTGTTTTACAATGGAAAAAATCAGTATGCTGTTATTAAAGAAGGTGTAGTAAACTATAATTGATCAATGATCACAATTGGGAAAGGAATCGTATGTTTTCTGAACAAAAACAGCTATCCTAATAATATTGTGCCCTTTTCCGGGACACAATCTCTTCGCCAAACTGAGGCCCCAAAACTTTAGCCCCAATTTCACCAACGTCTGTTAGTGTTAACAGCTTGTCAAAATGTCATGTCTTCTCTTTCATTCATAAGAAAAACGAAAGAGGTAACGTGATACTTCGAGCGTTAACCTTAATAGTCGTTGGTGAAATTGGGGCCAGTCCACACGGCGCGTTGCGTCAGCGTTGCGTCGAAGCAGCGCTGCCATTTGACGCATAGCCGGCCACACGGGCACCGCGTCATCGCAGCGTTATTACGAAGCAGTCTTAACGTCAATACCCCCTCCCGATTCGTCTCGGGGGCTGCACTGTCCGTCATGTGTGCGTTGCGACGACGCAGCGCGCCATATTGTGAACACCTTGGTTATTTGTATGTAAAACAACGCAACGGCAGCGCTGCGTCGACGCAACGCTGATGCAACGCGCCGTGTGGACTGGCTCTCAGGTAACTTTTTTGAACTTCGTAGCACGTGACAGCGGCCGACAAAAATTCAAATAAATTGCCACTTTATGAACTAGGCCACAGGTTTTATTTTCTACCGACATTGGTCTAGCGACCTATGCCGTCGCAGTTTGTAGTGTCGTAGAGCGAAATTAAACATAATATGGAAAGCTTTTAAACCGCAGCGTGTGAGTTTGTCTGTCTGACAAGTGACAGTTAAATAGAAAGACAGACGCATTTTCGTATTTAGCGGGTTTAGTCGCTCGTTTACACGAACCTAAGCTTAACGACTAGAGGTTGTGTTGATAGGATCTGTTTGCCAACTAATAAAATGTATTTTAGATTAACCCTTTATGGTTTTATACCTAAATTAACTTTAAAATACTAGTTAATGGAATCAGGCGTTACTTTGCGGAAATCCTTAGCTTAAAATTTAGTTTGTTATTATTTTTAGCAATATTTCGCGAAATAAACCTCAACCTTTAAGTAAAATGAGTGAGTGTACACATGTAGGGGCCTTGCACGGATTTGCCAACATTATTGCTTGTGTGGTGGTGGTGTTTGCAGGTTCTTGAATGCGTGTGTACGCATAGGCAGTGTGGGAGAGGAGGGAGGTGCTGTACGCATGCCTATGCGTACACTCACTCATTTTACTTAAGAGGTTTATTTCGCGGAATATTGCTAAAAATAATAACAAACTAGATTTTAAAATATTAGATTTTTATTTAGAAACAACTACATTAAGTCGCGTGTCACTGAATCGTCTTTTTGATACTGCTTTGAATTAACAAAAGATATTTTAAGGTTTAAAAGTCTTTATTTTTTTCTTATTCTAGTCCCTTTCCTATTCCAACATATTATACTTAATAAAAATATGAAATTATATTGATACATATAATTATACCACGTTATACTGTAGCTATTCATTGTTAATATTAAGTAAAATAATTGAAATGTAAATAGTAACTTACTAACAGAGAATGGTGGCGCGAAGAACACGAAATATCTTCAGTTTTTTAAATTGGTGCGAATGACTTAGCAGACTTCTGAAACTCGTTTTCTTTCTGTTCTTGTTTCTATTTAAACAAACTAGTTCTTTGACTATTTATTACTAGTATTTTTTATTATTTTTGTATTTATACAATTTGGGGCCGTCTATGGGCTGTTCGCCCATATCCTTTTTTATGGTTCCGTAGTCAACAAGGAACCCTTATAGTTTCGGTCTGTCCGTCCGTCTGTCCATCTGTCTGTCTGTCCGTCTGTCTGTCTGTCCATCTGTCTGTCCGCGGTTTTTCTCAGAGACCATAAGGCCTACAAAGCTGTAATTCAGCAAGAATGTACATCTTAATGACGCCGACAAAATGGTATACAAAATCTTATTTTTTTTAATGGTACCTCCCATACACATCAAGCGGGGCTGTTTTATTTTTTCCGCGTCCACCCTACCGTGTGGGGTGTCGTTGGATAGGTTTTTTTTTAAAAATATTATGAGTATTCAAAAACCATTTTCGGATTTAGGGAGCCATTTGTGAAATATGAAGTTTCAAAGTGGAAAAAATCGTTAGAGTCCTGTGTCCCCCCCTTCTACCAGCTAAACGGTTCTAGAAATGTGAAAAAATTCACGGGGGTAGAAAATATGCTGAATTTAAAAGGAAAACCATCACGGCTAAGAAGACTTCATAACTTATTGAGTAATAGTCGATCAACTAAAAAAATTTATTCGGAGAAGTATAAAAGAAATTTTCGTTCAAATTCCTTTGAATGTAACTGAGATGATGTCGTTAGTAGTGTAAAACACGTTATAAATGTACATTCATTAACTATACAAAAATTATCAAAAACTAGCGGTATAACGGAACCTTGCGCGTGGCCCGACACGCACTTGGCCGGTTTTTTGTTATCTATCATAGATTTTCACATCAAGGATAATTTTAATACACACTTTACATTAAGTATTTAGAAGATTCAAAAAACCGAATTCTATACATTTTTTTTGTCCATCTTTTCGTGTGTCTATCTGTGAATGCCGTTTTCGGGAACGAGCATAGATATCGATTTAAAAATTTGTTTGTGAATCCAGACGGTTTACTAAACATGAAAGATGTAAAATCACACACTTTTATGTGAATGAAAAAAATACCGAAAATATGTTTTTGGTTCCAAAATCGCAAACGATATTGTTTAGGGGATCAAAATTATTGTAACTATTAATACGCAAAGCGGGAAAAAATCTGACTTATATTTGGCCATTCTTGTATGCTTACCTACCATACCATAGATCCAGGTATTTAGACCTACTAATAGTACCAGATGACACCGCAACTCCGTTGCGCCCAAATTCGTTTATTGCTCTGGAACCGTACATTTTATCTGGATAAAAAGTATCCTATGTCCTTTCCCGGGACACAAAGTATCCCGATAAAAAAATTCAGCAAAATCGGTTTAGCGGTTCGGGTGTGAGGTAACAGACAGACAGACAGACAGACGGACAGACAGACACACTTATGAATTTATAATGGAAGTATGGATTATTAATAATCTGCCTGTCTGTCCGTTACCTCTTCACGCCCAAGTTCCTGAACCGATTTTGCTGAAATTTTGTATGGAGATACTTTGAGTCCCGGGAAAGGACATAGGATTCTTTTTATCCTGGCAAAATATATATTTCCAGCGTGACAAACAAATTTTGGCGCAACGGAGTTGCAGGCGTTATCTAGTATATAAATATTAGTACATCCTCTTATTTTTTACGTTACAACTTATAGCTTACGGGTTAATAAGCCATATTTCTCGGTTAACACGTTAAAGAGTTTTCCAGTAAAAATAGCCGTCGTCCTAGGCAAAAACTGTAATTAATACAGGCTGTTAGACAAAGGCTTAATGCTTCGATGACGTTGACGAGCAGACTTATTCATAAAATTATGTAGAAATCGATAGATCGGCTTGTGAGATGTTTTCGAAAAGAGAAAGAGAACTTCCTTCTCTTCGACATGTTTTAGAAAAGCGAATGAGAGGTAACTTGCCACTTCCCATAGATAAAAGAAACTTACAGATCTATAAGGATGTTTTGACACCTCTACTATGACATTGTTATTTATGAGAGAGAAAGCAAAAAAACGCGGAATGTACGGTTCCCGCACGACAAACGAATAGGTGCGCTGCAAGTTGCAAGCAACATTTACAGCAATAATAAGGATAATATATGGACGCTGTTAAGCATTGTACCATCCCACAAAAAAAATTAGATATTGAGTAATCAATGCAGTCATGTTTTTTAGATCATTTAGAACAAGACTGCATTCATAGTAGGTACACATGCTTAACAGCGATAATAATATTATGTTGCTCACTCACTTCTTCATTGTGAGGAAACAGTACATTTCTCGCAGTCAAAATACTCTACACTTGCCCATGACTCGAAGTATTACTATTCCAAATTTCATTCAAATCGGTTCAGTGGCTCAGGCAAGAAGTAACAGATAGACACTTCAAAATATGGATTGATAAATTGTTTTCGAACATTCCACAGCTTTGTGACACAATTTCAATAGAAACCGAATACAAGACATTCAGTATTGGAGCAGCACAATGAAATCGTCACCAGGTCAGATATTTACAATGGGCCAGGCCTTGATAAATATCTAGAAACTAGGCCAGCCTTTGATGCACTAGGTATGAATCCGTTTTGGTCCCAATCGCCTAAATTAGTTTGCCGAGACTTAGAAACGGGGTACGGAGAGAAAACGTATGATTGTACCTAGTGTAGCGTTAGTACAGTTAGTTTTTAGGGTTCCGTAGCCAAATGGCAAAAAACGGAACCCTTATAGATTCGTCATGTCTGTCTGTCTGTCTGTCCGTCCGTATGTCACAGCCACTTTTCTCCGAAACTATAAGAGCTATACTATTGAAATTTGGTAAGTAGATGTAGTCTGTTAACCACATTAAGATTTTGATACAAGAATGGAAAAAATATTAAAAATTTTAGGGGTCCCCATAGGTACAACTGAATCAAAAAAAATGTTTTTTCATCTTACCTATGCGTGTGGGGTATCTATGGATAGGTTTCCAAAAATCATATTGAGGTTTTTAATATCATTTTTTTCTAACCTGAATAGTTTGCGAGAGAGACTCTTCTAAAGTGGTAAAATGTGTGTCCCCCCCCCTCTAACTTCTAAAGTGGGGGCGTGATAAGTCTAAAAAAAATATATAATGTACTTTACTATAGAAACTACCAATGAAAATTGGTTTGAACGAAATCTAGCAAGTACTTGTTTTTTTATACTTTTATATTTAAATAAAAACATTTTTTTTTCATCTAACCTATGCTTGTGGGGTATCTATGGATAGGTCTTCAAAAATCATATTGAGGTTTCTAATATAATTTTTTTCTAACCTGAATAGTTTGCGAGAGAGACTCTTCCAAAGTGGTAAAATGTGTGCCCCCCCCCTCTAACTTCTAAAGTAGGGGCATGATAAGTCTAAAAAATATATATGATGTACTTTACTATAAAAACTACCAACGAAAATTGGTTTGAACGAAATCTAGCAAATAGTTTTTTTTTATACGTCATAAATGGTAAACTTAATTTAACTTTCATTAAATCAACTGGAATATAAAAATAAATCAAGAACCTTTCAATTTCTTAAAAATAAACCTTATTACTGCTGCGGAACCCTTCATGGGCGAGTCCAACTCGCACTTGGCCGGTTTTTTACTAATAAAACATCTAGTGCAAACCCAGAAAATTATTACATTATTATCAAAGTTTTACAGACTGTGTAACAAAATTAAATGATAATTTTGTTTTGTGGGTGTGTATGTGTTCCTTACATATAGGTCACTGTGAAAGTAGCAGTGCAGAAAGATATTTTTTTTTGTGATTTGTATGGGCAAAGTCCAGTGGAGCGTCATGAATTTGTTCCTAAAAAAGCTTAAATTCTGTAAACGTAACAAAACAAAATGTTTGTCATGGTCTGTTAAGCTACTTTTCTAACGTACTTATAAGACGAGGAAAAAGCATTGTTAACAATTAGGTTTGTTTTTAATGAGTGAGTATTTTCGTAGAAGTATCAGGGCTGTATTCAGGGTTCCCAACCGTCCGGTTTTCGACCGGACTGTTGGGTTTTAGAAGGAATTGTTGGGGTCAGGTCACTAACTTCCGACCGGACTTTCCTACCCTACACCTATATTTTAGGTATTTATTATGTTGATACATATTTAATTAATTTGTTATCCGGTTATGGCGGCTGGAAAAGTTGGCAACCCTGGCTGTATTATAGGTATAAAACTTATTAAGGTATAAGTACCCATGCTTTTCTATTCAAAAATAAGTTTTGACAAATCATTTTACCAAAATTTTCACTCTTCCCGGTGAAACGATTTTGATAAACTTTTGTATTAGATACATTGAGTGCCGGAAAAAGATAGACATTTTTAATCACAGAAAAATTAAGTTCTCGATTCATGATCATTTATCGTAAAATCGTATCGTAAGTCTTGGATTACATCTTTGAATTACTACCTTTTATTTGGGTCACAACAAAAATATATAATTTGAAAATGATCCATTGAAATAATGAAGTGCTTGATCAATGGAAGATCATTGTTTGCGAAGAACAACCGTCACCACTCGACCTACTGGCAGCTCGAGAGCTGGCGTTGTTTAAAGGGCATTAAATAGCTTTAGAGAGCGCATTATGAGGAATTTCATAAAGGTATAAAAGACAGAGTACTTAGTCAAAACGCATTCGCTAGCTTAGATAGCAAAGTAAGATGTCAAAAATGTACAGGTATTCATAATGCTTTGATTAGTAATTTCATGAGAATACCGTTTTGCATTTTGATAGAACTGAATCAAAAAATAAATAAAGCTGCAATAACGTTGAATTAAATTAATAGTTTAAAAAACTAAAAAACACGCTTTTAGCGCGCACTAAGCCAATCCGCCGTCTTGGATGTCCGCCATGTTGGATTTAAGTCATGTGACTTTTTTTTTCGTATTCCTGACAGCAAACCCTTTCATTTAATACCCATATCATGGGGGTGCATTTCAAATAGCCTGTCCGCCATCTTGGGGAGGCCGTCATATTGGATTTGTAATGACGTTTCTTAGCTAGTCATGTATTGTCATCAGAACTCAGAGCGTGTGCAAAATGGGAAGAGGATCAAATTAAGATTCCAAGATTTTCTTACATACATGGTTACAAGTGAAGCTAATAAAAGTGTGTTAAAATGTAAAAAATTAAATAAAGCTGCAATAACGTTAAATTAAATAAAATAATCGGGGTACATATCTAACTGAAGCTACTTTTTGATACGGGAAAACTTAGGTTGGATTTATATACGGCGGCGGGAACGCGCGGTTCGGCCGCTAGTCGCTACATTGCAAAATCACAACTAAATGTATGTAACAATTTGTAGCGCTGTCACGTATCTCGCGGCGTAGCGACCAAACCACGCGTTCGGGCGTACGCATAGAAATCGAGCCTAAGGGCCATACCTCACCGAGACGCCATGGCGAAGTGGCGAGCGACGTCGCCAACTAGTTCTATTGAGATGTATGACGGGTAACTCACCTGGCGACCGACTGGCGACGTTGCCAAGTAGCCACCGTAGCAAGAGTCGAACGCTCCGCATGCGGCGACTGGCGACGTTGCCAGTTATTTGCACGTCTTTGTGAGCTCCGTCACTCAATCAGTCGCTGATTTTAGTGATATCCTCAGATAATTGAAAAAAAATTTAATATTAATTTCTTAAATCATAGAATTTAAGAAAAACACCGCTTTGCGGCGACGTAGTGACGCCAGATGTAGCCATGGTAACGTCGCTGGCCACGTCGCCATGACATCCCGGTGAGGTATGGCCTTACGGTTTCCGCGGGTTTTCGCAGAAATCCCACTCGTATTTTGTAATTACAATATTTTGCTAATACACCTTACTAAAATGGCGTCGTAATAAAACATTGCTATTACCGCGCACGCGACTTTATAGAATAACCACTAATAATGCAAATGTACCATAATGCAGTACAATTAAGCAGTTACACGATTTTCTTGTAAAACGGTACAATAAATTAGAAAAAATGCAATTTGCCGGAATAAGGCTGTTGTGGTGAAAAAATTAAATAATTGTGGTCGTATATGAAATATTTTAATGGTGAAATTGAAATTACCGGGTTCTGTATCCGGTAATTTAGATTTTTATTCAGAATATAGCTGATTTGGCTCGAAATAAATCTGTACTAACTTAAAAAGTTTCGTTGCATAAAACCAACTCATCGTCGACACGTCAGTGAAATTTTAAAGCACGCATTTTCGGGCAGCTTGCATTGATTGTAAAATTTTCTAAAAATTTAATTATATCACAAAATCATTCGTTGCAATTTAAAATGTATACATGACATAAATACATTCAAAATTTAAACACACATTTTATACAAGGAAAGCTGTCGACAACAGTCTGAATTTTTCATTCAGAAAAGCTTATCTGACCTCGCTGTATATCCGACTCTGACTCATTGTATACTCAATGTACGTTGGCACCCAAATTTTATCAAAATTGATTTTAATCTTAGCACCATGAAGTAAAGGAACTTTACTGACTGACGCACAGACATACACACTTTCTAATCTTTACTAATATTATAAAGCTGAATTAAAGATAATATTAGTATGGACTATGGAGACAGCGCCGCGCTGTAATGCTTCTCGAGTTCTCGACTCTAAAGAATAATTTCTAGAAAGTTTCTGTCTCGGTTAGCCAGGTTGTATAAGCCCAGGTTTTATTTCTGTTATAATGTATTGTGCGGACATAATCAATTCTATTCCCGCCATTGTTGGGCTTAGCTACAATGGCTTGCCATTGTGCAGAGCTTATAGAAATTGATGTGGTATCAGCCGTCTGAAACTGGCCAGTCAATGCAACGCCTAGGCTGTTAAATATAGCTGGATTGCTATGAAATGTGTGAATGATAACTAGACTTACAAAATGATGACTGAATTGTATACACCCGATTTGATTTTTTAAATCAAATTAGGTGTTGTTGCTTATGGTTTGCATTGACGGCACTAGATGTGCCGTCAATGCAAACCATAATCAAATAGACGGTCAACACTCCAAAAACAGGCGTAAAAATGAACGTATGTCCGTTTGGATTACGCGGCTGTCATTGATTTGAACAAAATTAAAAAAATATATATTTTGTCGCGCTCAAATTAATTTAGCGATTTAAGTATGAAGAGGTTATATGCTAACTGACAGACACACTGTCACATTTATAAATTAGTATATACTGTCATATTAATAAATTAGTTTTTTTAAATACTTGCGTATAGATCTAAAGAGCCGTAGCCTGGCAAAACACGAGCCGCAGGTTTCCAACCTCTGAACAGAATCGTTTTTCATATTCAAATCAACGAGAGCTACGTATGAACATCGATGCAAATGTTTTTGGGATATCCAATACGTAGCGCTCTCAAGATGCTGCATATTTCATACCTTCAACTCAATTCGTAGCCAACTGTTTATTTACCTAATGCAGACATTTATATCAAAACGGTATACTCAGACGGATCTTAAAGTAAGGGCCGAAACACATAACCCACTTTGCGACACCGCACCGCCAAAAAAGGGAATCATGCAAAACTCAAATAAAAAATCGGCCAAGTGGGAGTCGGACTCGCGCACGAAGGGTTCCGTACCGTTATAGAGCAAAAATAGCTCAAAAAATTTGATTTGGAGCCCCCCTTTATTATTTAGTTTAATTTAATTTTATTATTAATTATTAAAGTATAAGTACAACTGAGTATTCTGTAAACATATCAAGTGCCTATCTTTGGCCATTATTAATATCGAGCAAAAATAGCAAAAAAATCACGTCTGTTGTATCTTTTAAAATTGGGTAATGGGTTTAACAAAACTTATTTTTTTTGGCAGTGAACAGTGAACTCTGGGCCTGTGAAGTCTATTGCAGTAGACAGATTTGGCCAATTTTCATATTTTTTAAACGCATTAATTCAGATATTTTTTAAGCGTTGAGACATAGTGAAATTAATATTAACTATAATTTTAATATTATTATTAACGATAAATCAGATGAATCACAGACATAGATCAAGATAGATACCGCATGTCGCTCCATTTGTATGAAAACGAGCGTGCCACTTTTTTACTACCTACTGTGACGTACCGATGATAAGAAACGTGTCCATTATCAAGGCCAACGTTTCTATTTGAATTTCTACAGCTCAATACGGCACTTTTAGGCATTTATGCATTTTTAAAATTCCGATTGACGTCCGATTCCGATAGCAGACTAAAGAAAAGACTTTCGAAAGACGAGCATATGGCACGCGAAGTACATACACATGCGGTATCTATCTTGATCTATGTATGTGAGATGAATAATACTAATTCATAGGTTACACAAAACAACGGGTGCCGACTGTCCAGACAGTTGGTGTTTAATAATCATAATAATATTATTATTTACTTTTATCAACTGTAAAGTGAACATACGGTAATTTATTTAAAAAACTTGGCATATTAAAATAGGATTAGACAAATCTTTTAGCACCCTCCGTCAAAAGTCACTATAATCCCGCTTAAATCAGTCTCAAATCTCACCCATAAAAACCCCAACTTGATAAATTTAAATTTTTATGGGTGCCATAAAATTTAATAATATAAAATATATTTTATTTCTTTTTTATCCGATTGTAAGTATAAATCTAATTGACAAAATATAAAATGCATGAGATTAAGTAAATTAGGAGTTGCGATTTTAACATTGTTTTTCTAGCGAGACTTATAATTCTAAGGATGTTTTAAGTACTTTTTTGGATTTTAAAATTAACTTACTATTAAATTACTATTATAAATAGTAATATATAAAACATAAAACTTCATGACTAAAACGTAGCGTTGACGTTGCGTTTTCACAACGTTAAGCAACGGATCAATTTAGCTTTGCTCTAACGTAGTAAGTTTGTACTAATATTTTAAATTGCATTCAGTCTAATTACACTACTAAAACAGTTCTATTGAATAATTCAAAGCAAAGTTCTGCAGCCGAATTTCATACGAAACTTTACCTTTGTGTTTAGAAATGACATAATATCAAATTAGATACTAATTAGAACAAGCTAATAATCCTAAGGGTCAGTTCACACTAGACAAAACGACACGAAAACTAAGCGATAGAAAAAGACGCAAGCAGTTGCATGACATAGAAGCTATATACGAATGTTCACAGTAGAAAATCGTTTCGTGTATTTACTATGATAAGTAAAATGACGTTTACTCACACACAGTTGGCCTGACCGATCATAACACCTCGCTCTATTCTTGGGCATTTTA